>CM077672.1:433586670-434186670 GCA_039707655.1 Elymus sibiricus | reverse complement strand
ATATTTTTTTCTCTAAGTTGTACAACTTAGTTAGTGCAGATAAGTCATTTTGCGTACTTGAAGTGTTAATTTGTCTGTGGTGTCATTTTAGCGGTTAGTTAGTGTAGCGGGTAATAATTTTGTTGCTTGTGATTAATGAGAAGATGAAAATGTCTGACAGGTGAAAATGTCTGAATCAGTAAATTTGACTGTTTACTACGGCCCTGGTAATGTTCGATACAATGAGTTGGGGGTTCATCTTAGCGAGTATAAAAATGGCGTCATGACACTTCCAGACCCGGACAGACTGGACATTAGACAGTTGAAGTACTGGTTGACTACTAGTTTTGGGCTGGATCCTGAAGTATGTTCCGTCAGTATTCATGCATTGTGGACCAAATCCTGTAAAAATGTCAAGTGGGAGTTGATGCCGATAGATAGGAGCCAGCATTGGTTGACGTTGTTAAGTCGTTGCCGAGACCGAAGAATCCACCCATATGCCCTAGTGCAACCTGTGGCGAAGGAGGAGAATACCGTACAAGTCGACAGGGGGTATGAACCCGGCCAGGGCAGTGAAGTGGCTAACGAGATTTGTTTATCCGGGTCACAGCCACTGGATGTGGATGGTAGCCAACCCGAGAAAGAGTCAGACTACGTGCCACACAATGTGTGTGGTCATGATACTGGGCAGAGTAGTCAGTCGATAATATTAGCTGGTTCTGGTTTTGCTGATGAGGAAGAGGACGAGGATGGGGATGTGGAAGAGGAGGAAATGCTGAGGGTGATGGAGGAAGAGGATGAGATCTGGGTTCTGAAAATTCCGAGGATGAAGTGGAGGTACCGATTCCTTCTGCATGGGATCAGGACATATCCATCGGTCTTACGGTCAACGATGGCCATGAGGTTCCATGGCAGTATAACCTGAACCAAGTACAGATAGGGGATATGTTTGATACAAAGAAAAACATGAAGTATGCAGTGATCAAGTGGGCTATGTCTACGTAGAGGGTTTTCTGGACACACATTTCGAGTCCAACAAACTATACCGTGAAATGTGTTGAAACATGTTGTCCTGGGAAGGTGCACGGGCACGTGCGAAGTATAACATCCACTGGGTTGTGACCGATGTCGTCCCACATAATTGTGTGAGGAAAAACCTTCTGGTGAATCATCCAAACCTGACTTCAACTCTCATTGCGCAACTCATGTATACTGAGATAGTGCAGAAGAAAGATATGGAAGCAAAACACATCCAGACAGCAGTGAAGGTCAGATGGAATTATGACATTCCTTATGGGAAGGCTTGGAGGGCTAAGCAGAAGGCTATGGAGGAAAGGTTTGGGACGTTCATCGACTCATATGATAATGTTGTCCGTCTCCTTGACATACTGAAGGAGAGGAATCCCGGCACTTATGTTAACATACAATACACGAGGTTGGCGAGTATACCAGATTTCAAGGTGTTGAAGCGAGTATTCTTCTCTTTCGCTATGTGCATCGAAGCTTTCCGGCATTGTCCTCCTGTCATGTTTGTGGATGGTACATTCCTAACTGGTCAGTACAAAGGGCAAATCCTGACTGCTATTGGTGTGGACGGGAACAATCAAATCATCCCACTTGCCATGGCATTTGTGGAGGGTGAGAACTTTCCGAGCTGGGTATGGTTCTTCCGGCAAGTGAAAATTGCCATTGTGAAGGACCGACCAAACATGTGTGTCATTCATGACAGACATGTTGGTATATTGAAGGCCGTGAAGACACTAAGGAATCCAACAGAAGACGAACGGACACCTTGGAAGGACTTGCAGAGCCGGTGGTGCATGCGCCATCTTGGGGCTAATTTTTTCTCACAGTTCAAAAACAACCGGTTGATGAACTTGTTCAAAAAATTATGCAAGCAGAACTAGCAGCGTAAATACCATTTTATTTGGTCTAAACTTGATGAGTTTACTAAGAAGCAGGTCGGTGCCAGGAAGAAAATGGAAGAAGATCAGGCTAAATTAGCAACACTCATGGCGGAGCTAGAGGAGCCAGTAGGTCTTTGTGACTTGCCAGCAATTGACCCTCCTGGTACTAAGAGAAAGAAGGGGAGAGCAATAAAGAGTTTTACTCAGTGGATAGAGAAAGAGCCTCCCGTGAATTGGTCTTTGCTGCATGACACCCATGGAGCTAGGTATGGCCACATGACAACCAACCTTGCAGAGGTGTATAACTTTGTACTCAGAGGGAATAGAGCATTGCCACTCACATCTATTGTGGAGGCTATATTCCATGGCACTTTGAGATATTTCAGAGAAAGGCACGAGTTAGCAAAGAAGCATATTGCAGATAATCATAACACACCTTATTGTAGCCGTGTCATGGAGTACATGGCAAAGAAGATAGAGAAAGCAAAGAAACACACTGTCAGACTCATAGGTAATCAGGAAAGGAGGTATGAGGTTCAGCTTCCTACCGATGGTTTTGGTTCTGCAAATGAGGTGAAGACGCACGAGGTAAAAATTGGAACAAAACTTTATCCAATGTGTGAGTGTGCATGCAACAAACCGAAGTTGTTGCACCTGCCTTGCTCACATGTGTTGGCTGCCTGTGGCTAGATTGAGTTGGACGCCATCTCCTTCGTGTCCCCATACTATTTAAAAGAGGCAGTACTCAATGTCTGGACCGGTGAGATGACAGGGTTTAGAGTCGTCGGCAATTTTAACAAGGTAAACGACGATGAGAGAGTATACATCTCGGATCCAGCTCTTCGGCGAACAAGCAGGGGTAGACGTAAGGTCAAACGCATCCGAAATGATATGGACCAATCAGAAGCTGGTGGAGCAACCAGACAATGTTTGCTATGCGCGACTTATGGGCATAGGATGAAATATTGTCCCGACCTCAAGAAAGACGGTGCTTCCACATCGACGAGTGCGACAACAGGAGCAAGAGGCGGATGTGGTCGAGGCAGTCGAGGACGAAGGGGAGGACGAGGAAGAAATAACTCACAAGCTATATAATTTGTGAGGAGTAGGTGATACTTATTATTATGTGTCGGACTACGAGAAATTGCCGGACTATGTTTTAATTTGTAATATGTCTGGACTATGTTTTAATTTGTAATATGTCCATACTATGTTTTAATTTGTAATATGTCTGGACTATGTTTTAATTTGTAATATGTCTGGACTATGTTTTAATTTGTAATATGTCAGGACTATGTTTTAATTTGTAATATGTCTGGACTATGTTTTAATTTGTAATATGTCTGGAGTATGTTTTAATTGCATGTTAGATTTGTTGTTTTAATTGCAGATATGTCTTTGTATCCGTTGTTTGATCGTAAGATTGATAGAGTTCACCGGGCTGCACTCTTGCAAGGGGGCAAGAACTTAGACGTGTTGGTCACTCGCACACCAAGGACTAACTGGATGATACACCCTTTATGGGTTAATAGGTATGTGTACATATAATGACTTACATGTTTGACATACTTTTGATACCCACTAATTGTATGCTACATTCTCTTTATTTTGTAGGTTAAGTTGGGCTGGACTTCTACCCTTGGCATGGCTGGTTGAGGGTACATTGGATGAGTGGGTTGAACATCCGGACTTGGATGAAGAAGGTGAACCAATGCAGTTACGCAAGAGGCAAGTGAAACGTTTCTCTTACGACAGGTCACTGCTTACCTGCTTAGTAGATAGATGGAGACCAGAGACACATACGTTTCACTTTCCCTGGGGAGAGAAGACTCCTACTCTATAGGATGTGTCTTTCTTGTTGGGATTACTTTTGGCCGGTGCTGCCATAGGTCCTTTAGAGCCAGAACCTGGCTGGCTAGCACTGATGCAGGCACGTTTTCTTGATGCGTTGCCAACTGCTCTGGCCTTAGACGACGATCCTCACGGGCCTCATTTTAGGTGGTTGAGCCATTTTCAGGTAACCTTCTCAGTGAGCTGAACATATTTTGTTTTCCTAGTTGCCCTTACTAGATAGTTTACACAATCGTATGGTTTCTATATAGATTGTCTCGTTAGGATACCCCGGAGTTGAGTTGTCAGAGGCACAGATTGATCGATCCCTAGAGGCATATATTCTTTGGTTGTTCGGCAAGACGATGTTCACGGAGAACCACGTGACTACTGTCGATGCGCGACTCATCGGTATTGCACGAGATAGCTGACGCACGTTGCCCTGGGGACATTGTGCAGAGGAGTTTTGGTTCTGCTATGTTAGCAGCTACGTACAGAGGCATGTGCAAAGCTTGCTCGTTGAAGTCCAGAAAATCAGCTCTGGTTGGATGTCCACTACTCTTGCAGCTCTGGTCATACGAGAGATTCCCTATTGGACGACCCTATGTATACGTTGATAGACCTTTTGGGATGGAGGACATAGCAGGGGCTTACGTGCCTGCTATTGGCGATTTGCCTACTGTGGGATCTGTTTGGGCATGGAGAGAGGTACTTATATATTACGTAACAATTTATTTGATTAATTATTTCCATGCAAAAGTATTACTAATGTTTATTTGTTGTCATGTACAGAGACAGTTTGTGCATACCCAGGTTAGGGGCTGCTACCCGTCCTTCACGGCGCAGTTTGATAGTTTGCACGAGGATCAAGTTATCTGGGAGCCATACTCGCATCAGGCTATATCATCCAGGTATCCAGTTGGGATATCTGGAATGTGCACTAGAGATCAGCACTATTGGATGACCAAGGCCAGAGTGGTGTTCGACGTGACGGTTGAGGAGATGGCTCTTCATAGGGTGATGAGACAGTTTGGTCTATGTCAAAAGCCTCAAATTCCAGTTATTCCACACATACCAGCACATGTGCACAAGTAAGTAATTGTAATTTAGTTCTCAACATTGCATTCCGAACATAGCTAACCATGTAACACGCATGTCAATCTCAGGGAAAGCCGCGTAGGAGGAAACAAGTCCATGGTTGTTTGGCTTCAGACCATTGGCCCTTACGTTCAGGAATGGGCTAACACGCCGACAAATATCTGGGATGAGGTTGGGCCCTTTGACTGGGACAAGTTCGGGTTGTACCTGCGACGTTACCGGCATAGCACGCGGATCTACTTGGTTCCATCAGCTGCTCCTGATCAGATGGACGCCCCTCTCACCAGCGATATGTTCCCAACTACCTCTGTTGTGGGAACCAGACACCACGCGGTACGTGCCATGGTTCTCATATGTGTAGTTTTATCATAACCTGAACATATACAATTGGTTAACTCTTCATGTACAGAGTGACTTGACAGTCGAGGCACGAGAGGAGGTTTCCGCTTTAATGCGGCGGGTTGAGAGGGGGGATACTATCCCACAGCCAGAGCACCTCTTATGGTTGAGGCGTTTTGATGAGAAGCTACGAGGGATTTACGCAGCTGTTACGTGTACACGATCTTCGGATGTTGCAGTTCCTCATCCAACACATCGTCCCCCACGTCCCTCTGTGCAGCGTTCAGAACCACGACACTTTGTGCACGTTCAGAGCCACGCCACTCCGTGCAGCGTTCAGAGCCACCTCCTTCACAACCAGGGAGCTCGTCCTGGCAGCAGCCACCTCCTTCACAACCAGGGAGCTCGTCCTAGCATCAGCCACCTCCGTCACAACCAGGGAGCTCGTCCTGGCATCAACCACCTCCTTCACAACCAGGGAACTCGTCCTGGCATCAGCCACCTCCTTCACAACCAGGGAGCTCATCCTGGCATCATCAAATGGAACTAGGTAACACTACTTTGTACATTCTTTTAAACATTGTAGTTTCGCTCATCAATTTTATATGTTTTACTATACTGTAGGCGGCAACCAGTCGCAACAGTTCATGCATTCAGTGCAGTCACCGATACTTAGTGGTGCTGGATGTGGATTAGAGGGCTACGGTGATGATGATGACGAAGCTGCAAACACTTATGACTTCTCTCAGACAGTGTTTCACACTCCACCACCAGCACCGACGCAGGAGATACAGACCGTGTCAGACGATGTTATCTACGGTCGTGGACACCGTGAGCCTTGCCCACCACCTCAGCGCTTATCGCCTTCCGGTCCTCGCCCGAGGAAGACCCAGATTCATCGTCGTCCCCAGCAGTGATATGGTTATCTATGTATTAGTCATTATCTATGTTAGTTTCAGACTTTTCTCATGTGTGAGTCATTATCTATGTATGAGACATGCTTTATGTATGTGTTACTATCGCACTTGCTTCTATCTGATCAGGAGACATATATCTACCTATGTATGCGAGAGACATATTACTATTAATTCGCATTGTTATTCCAGTTACATTTCCAAAGAGACTGCAACAGATAATTAAGATACAAGTACATCTGAATTAAATGGTACGGCTGACCTTAAAAAATACAGCTTACAAACTACATGAAGGCATCATCGTCATCCTCCGTCGATGCAGCACTCTTGCCCTTCGACGATGCGGTAGTCTTTCCCTTTAACAATGCGGTACTCTTGCCCTTGGTGCTCGGCATGAAAATATCGTCTTCGTCCTCGCTGTCTTGGGTCCATAAATAAGTATGTTCTGCTGCAGCCTTTAGGAATGCTTCACCCTTATGTTGTTGCTTCTTCCACCTTCCATGCAACCTGAGAAGTTCTTTTCATATCTCCTCAAAGATCCTTGCAGGCCACCCGCACCTACTTAATGCGTGAGCCAACTCATTCAGTAAGGTGTCACTACTAAGGAGTTCGTCCCATGGAACTATCATATTGTCTATCTTGAAATCGGTGGCTAAGCTTAGAAGACATTTGGACATACTAGGGTGAAAACAACAACGATTGAAAGGATAAACGGACATCTTGATGAGACTACACTGGCCTCCTTAGTGTGGAGGAGGTTTTATAAGTTGAGAAGAGAAGATGGCGGGAAAGAAGATGGCGGGAGAGAATGGCGGGAGAGAATGGCGGGAAAGAAAATGGCGGGAAAGAAAATGGTGGGACAAAATGGCGGCAAAGAATGGCGGGAGAGAATGGCGGGAGAAAATGGCGGCAAAGAATGGCGGGAGAGAATGGCGGGAAAGAAAATGGCGGGAGAAAATGGTGGGAAAGAACGGCGGGAAAGAAAATGGAGGGAAAAAGATTGCGGGAAAGTACATTTTTTTCATGTATAAAACGGCAATGGTTGTACAGGATTTATAAGCCACTTTTAAATATAAAAACATACTTCGGCCTACTATAAACCGAAGAGCATGCATCTTCGGCCAACGCCTGACCGAAGACCACTCTTCGGCCAACTGTAAGCCGAAGTTACTATATTCGGCCCAGTTGGCCGAAAAGTCCCTCTTCGGCCAACCGAAGGCCGACGGGGTCATAGTTTTGATTTCTATGCATTAGGGTGTATAGTTTCCGAATTTGCTACAAAAATCATCATAGTTTCGAAAAAATCCCCCATTACGGACGCCGCCCGCACCCAGATCCTCGCTTCCCGGTGGCGCCGCCTCTGGCACTCCACCCCACTCAGCCTCGACTGCTGTCAGTTGTTCTCCGTCAAGGGCGAACACAGGTCCTATCTCTGCCCATCGCTCATCCTTTCAGCGCACCCGGGCCCCGGCCGCCACTTTTGCCTCACGATGGGACACTGCCGGAATTAATCCCTATGCCGACGGCCTTATGCCGTCGTCATAGGCCTTTTACCGTCGGCATACCCCTATGCCGACGGCTGCCGTTGGCATATCCCCGTCGGCGTCGATCTCGACGGCGTAGTCTTGTCAGACCGTCGGCATAGACGTCTATGCCGACGGCATCCGTACGGCCGTCGGCATAGAAACCCCGTCGGCACAAAAAATCCGCCGGACGTCCACTGACGGCTCCGTGACCTGGCGGCACCAATAAAAGGAGAACACGTGGCGCAGATAAGCTGACGGCAAGGCCGTTGGCATAGATATGTATCTATGCCGACGGCCTTGCCGTCGGCTTATCTGCACCACATGTCGCCTTACCCAACCTTCTGGCAGTGTCCTATGCCGACGGCCTAACCGTCGGCATATACATGCCACGTGGCAATCGCTGGGACATCCTGGTCCTGGCTATGCCGACGGCAATGCCGTAGGCATAGTTCTCCTCTGTTTTTTTAGAGCTGCTCTGTTTTTGCATTTCCAATTCAAATTCACAGCACAATTTTGCATTTTGTATTCAAAATCACAGGAAGCAACATGTACATACACAGAAATATATTCAATGTCCAAAACCTCATCTAGATAATATGAAAGATCATCATCATCTCAAGATCATCAACATCTAAAGATCATCAACATCATCATCGTCGAAACTTCATAAACATAAGTACGAGACATGGACATCATCATCGTCATCTAAAGAACACTAGGAAGAAGTATGGAACATGAAAGCATAGCAAAACATGAAAAACATCATCATCTAGCGAAGATTAGGATCATCGCCGCCAGCACCGCCAAGACCAGCACCACCTAGCCAGACCGGAGTGACTGGGCTCTCTGAACCAGGAGTGGAGCCACGAAATGATCCACCGGTTCCCTACATATTTGAAAAGAGATTGTAAGGGTAAATAGGATAGTGTTGAATCAACGAAAACTAGTTGGTGAATAGTTAGGCAATGTACTAACCGGAGTCCCACTGCCTAGTGCCACCCATTCATCGAACGTGGGCACGTGTGGGGGTTCTCCAGAAGGTGGTGGTGCGGGTCCCATTGGTGGTGGATCCGTGCGGTTTTGCATAGACGACCACATAGCCTGGTTGTTAGTTAACCAAGCAAACACGAAGGTCAGAAGAAATGAAAGTGCAAAATTTAGGTTGGTTCTAAGTGGGCAAAACTAACCGCCATCATCAGACGGTTGTAATCCTCGTTTGCCTTTACTCGTTGCAAGTACTCCCGCACCTCGACATGCTTAAGCTCGACAAAGGCCTTATATGCCTACAAAATTTAGGTTGTTTGTAAGTGGGCAATGCTGAAAATAAAGTGAGAAAGTGAGAAAAAAAAGAAGATAAGGGGGGAAATACTTACAGCATGCTGGTTGGCTAAGCTAGGATGCGAATGGCCCGTACTGCCGCTCGGGCTCGGGTTGGTAGCTCGGAGCCGTGTGTAGGAGACAGAAGGAGTGATCATGCCATCGAGGCACGGGTAGCGGCCATGATACTTCGCCTGGATGGCCACCACCGCCGTCTCGTCGGTCTGAGACAGGATGGGGTCAGCAACATCCGAACCAGGATTTAACCTGGTAAACGACTCCGAGTAGGACTCCAGGTTCTTCTCGGTATTGCCATAATACTCGCTCTCGCCGTCCTTGCGCTTACTCCGCGCACGGGCCAGCTTCCACGACTCCATGTCTAAGAGCGGCTTCTTCAACTTGCCCTCCTGCAACGTCAAACAGAAGTTAGCCATACATAAGAATATGACGGTAAAAAGAAAAAAAAGAATGTATCCTGGTAAACCTGGATGGCCTTGTAGCCCTAGTGGTTCCTGTTTCCTTGGCCGTGTGTTCCGTCGGTTCCACGATTTGCCCGGTTCTTTGTGCTCTTGGCAGCAAACTCTGCATCCTCACCGAGCCACCTATCCACCAAACTCGCCCATCCATCATACTTTCTGTAGCACCAAGTAGGAATAACCTAAATAATGGAAGCATGACATGTCATCACGAAACAATGAAATTGACTGTTTATACGTCGGAATGAAAAGTCCGTAATACTTACCATCATGTACTGCTCCCTGCTCAAGGTAAGCCGCTGCTTCTGCGCTTCTTTCTTGGTCATCTTTTGACCAAGGTAGTTGTGGTAGTAGTGCGAGATGGCAACCCAGCGCACCTCGTACTGAATCTGGCGAGTTTTCTTCCTCGCAGCCGCCACCAAGACCACGTCGGCTTTGGCCTTGTGCTCCTCAAGAACCTTATAGAATTGGTACAATCATGCATAGAACCAGAATGAAACAAGGCATGAGTTAATTGACTCGATGATAAACTATGAACGAAACTCAAGACGAGTGATTCTGAAGAGAAGTTACCCAAAATTTATTGATCACGGCCTTAGCGGCCGTCCCGTACTCCGCGAGGCTGGCAGCCTCGTAGTGGTCCCAGCTCGTGGCCCAAACCCGCAGCTCCGGGTCCCTGTCTGGCCGCAGGCAGAATAGGCCCGGCCAAAAATCCTTCAACAGGATAGTGATAATGCCGTTCGGTTTACGGCCCTCTCCAAGAACTTTCCAATTGCTGCAAAAGAAACAAAAAAATTAGCATGTGTACAATGAAAATGTTAGTATGTGTTCAAACTATGATTGAGAGGCACTTACTCTGTCCCCGCGGGTTCAATGAGCCACTTCTTCTCCTCGGTAGCAGGAGGTGTAGGTAGTTCTGCAACACCATGCAGCCACCCCTTCGGATCACCCGGTGGCAAGTTACCCCACACCTCGCCACCACCCTCCCCTCCAGAACCCTCCCCTCCAGAACCCTCCCCTCCACCACCCTCCCCTCCACAACCCTCCTCCTCGCCCTCCTCCTCCTCCTCCTCCTCCTGAACGAACTCCTCGCCCTCCTCCTCCTCCTCCTCAGACTCAGAGGGTGCCTCAGTATAGGAGGGCGTCGAAGACGACCCCCCTATGTCCATACTCGTGCCTAAACAAAAGGCAATTCTTTGGACAAACATGTATTTTCCCATAATCCATAGAGAGCGCCTTCATGATTTTCTTTGTAGCATACATGCTTTTCGGCAGTTCATGGCCCTCAGGGGGGCTGTTAGCCCATACTCCCAGAAATGCTTCGAAGCAACCTCGGGTACAGCCGTACTCCGCCTTCACTGCCATCAGTTGCGAGATGGCATCCAGCTGAGAGAGCTTGGCACCCTCATAAAGAGGTTTCTTTGACAAGGCCAAGATATCCAGGAAGGCCTTTGCGTTTTCCTCCGGCTCCTTCGGTTCATTCGCTGAAAGTGTCGCAGCTGCCGTTTGTGCAGCACAGACATCATCTAGCATGTCTCTAACCCCATCGTCCTCATGACCAGCGATGCGTTGTCGTATCACCTCCTCTCTACCACGGTCCCGCTGGGCAAAGTTTATCGGCATGTTAAAGTTTGGTATAAATCCATCCGTGCGAAGGTGCAAAGTCATCTCCTCCTGATCTCTACGGATACGTCTCTTACATTTGGCACAGGGGCATTCTGGCACCATTCTCATTGGACGACGGAATATCTCCTTCAAAAACACATCGGTTCTCTCGGCCCACTCTGTTGTTACTTGATTCCGACGGAAAAAACACTGTACATCCATTGATTATCTGCCATCTCTGCTTTATTGAGAGGCACACACCAAAATTAAGGATTCGTTTAAATTAATCACATCAATGTTTTATTTTCTACCGGGTTGACGAGAAACGACATTGAATCCACCTACATCTCTAATAGGTAAAGATGGGTCCTAATCCCACCCGAGGATGTGTAGATTGAGTACGTTCTCCTTGCTCTACCCCATTCTGAGACAAAATTTCGGCAGCACCTCCCCGCTGTTCTCCAGATACATGTCCCGGCAAAAACCCGAGAGAATGTGCATCCAGAGAACAACGGGGAAGCGCTGCCAAAATTTTGTCTCGGAATGGGGTAGAGCATGGAGAATGTACCCAATCTACACATCCTCGGGCTGTCCGTGGAAAACGCTGGACAATCCGAATGAGTTACGGTGATAAATATGCAATTGAATGCATATTTATCGATGCAACCCTTTCGGACGGGAGACGCCTAGGTTACGCGACTTGACGTGGAAGGGAAATCTAGTGACATGAAAAAAAAGCAGAGGAGGAGATGGAATTGTAGCTCACCCTCGGATGTAGAGGATGTAGTCGATCAGCGGAGGGACGATCGTGGACCAACAACTCCAACGTCGACGATCACTCCACGGAGATGCAACACCATAAATCCTGTAAGTTCCACCGAGTGAAAAAAAATTAGGTCATCGCATCACATAAAGCATAGACACTTCAAACTATGAAAAAAACATAGTGCTAATGACATCTAGTGAAGATTTTAGATCATCATGACACTTCAAATCCTAATTTCTCTGTCAAGTGTGAAATTTTGTTCTTCAATTTTTTTTAGCAAGATGATCATGATGAAGTAACCACTCATCATATCCCAATTCTGGAGCATATCTCACATAGCTATTTAACAACATCTCAAATTGCAAAATAAAGCTTCATTAACTATTTTAGAAACTAAGTGTCTCGAATTGCTTCTTATGAATCAACATGACAAATAACGTGGCTATTTAACAACATCTCAAATTGCAAAAAAAACTTCATTAACTATTTTAGAAACTAAGTATCTCGAATTGCTTCTTATGAATCAACATGACAAATAATGTGTCTTATGAATCAACATAACCTAACACTAACTTGACCAATATCCATCCATCCATCCATCTATCACAAACAACCAACATCCATTCATCCATATTTTAGAAACTAAGTGTCTAAAAAATTTGACCAACATTCCATCCATCCTTCCATCTATGAATCTAACAACATCCATGCATCCATCTAACAATTTCATCCATGCATCCATCCACGTAACAAACAGTAGCAAAAAATGAAAAAAATGAACAAAAAAAGAAGGCTCACCGGTGCGGGCGAGCAGGAGAGGGAGGGCGCGGGGTCGGGGCGGCGCCGACGTGGGCAGGGCAGACGGGGGCCAGGGCAGGGCGGATGGTGGCAGGGCGGACGGGCCTCGGCGGAGGGGGTCCGAGCCCGGGCTGGCACGGCGACGGCGGTTTGGCCGAGGCCCGAGCAGCAGAGGGAGGGCGCGGGGTCGGGGCGGCGCCGACGCAGGCCCGCGAGGTGGCAGGGCGGACGGGGGTGGCGGTCGCGTGAGGTGGTGGAGAGGGTGGTGGTGGCGGCGGCGGCGCGATATGGTGGCGAAGAGGGTGGCGGCGGCGGCGCGACGAGGTGGCGGAGAGGATGGCGGCGGCGGCGCGACGAGGGGGTGGAGAGGGCGGCGGCGGCACGCGACCCGGTGGCGGCGGTGCGGGTTGGGGTCAGGAGAGAGAGATGGGGAGAGAGAGGAATAAAATGAGTGGTCGGGAAGGCCACCGCGAGTAGATAAGGCGGACTATACCGACGGCTTTGCCGTCGGCATAGGTGTCCATGCCACGTGTCCACCTATGCCGACGGCCAAGCCGTAGGCATAGATATTTTTCAATTTTTTTTGTTCCATTAGTCCCGGTTGGTGGCACGGACCGGGACTAAAGGGAGGCCTTTAGTCCCGGTTGGTGGCACCAACCGAGACTAAATCTGTTTTTGGTTTTAGACCTTTTTAGGATATTTTAGTTTTAGTTTTCTTTTAAACAGATTCAAAAACAGTAGCATACATGCCTAGTTTTCATTTAATTCTTTTTGCTATTAAAGTTTTTAACAAAAAATACTTTATGAAAATTTTAGTTGCATAAATTTTATATAGTTTTAAGTTAATATTATTTTGATCATAACTAGAGTTTTATAAAAGCTTTTTAGTTGATTCTTTTTGCTATTGAATAATATTATAGTTTTGTTTTAGTTGATCATAACTAAAATTCTAGCATGTCACAAATGCCATATTTTATGATCTTGCCAAGTCTCATGGCTTGGAGAACAAGATAACATCATCAAATTCCCTCAAAACCATCCCTGTCCATTTTCTAATTTGAGCAACTTAACATTGCTAAACATGTCCAAATGAGCTCAAACTTGGTACACCTGCTAAAATGGTCTAAATATTTGCATTGATTAACTCCTCTGTATAATTAAAATACTAAAAGGATATGAATAATTGAAATTTCATAACTTAATAAATAATTATTCTAAAATCATGTTTCAAATGCCAAAATGCCCTAGCTAGCTCTTACAAAGATTCCCTCCGGTTTGTCCGAAGTGGCACTTTCCAGCTATAAGTCCGGAAACTCACAGTAGAGAGAAAGTGATGGCGGTGAAGCCGGTCACATCCCAGAGTGGGATCTTTTGGGGTATAAAACTATTTCTTCGCGTGTGTCCCTTGCTTATTGCGCTGTAACCATGGATAATCTTCATCATTAACATGATGCTTGGGTCAGTCTTCACTGTGAAGGGAGGAATTTCATGAAACTTTTCATAATCTGGCCAGAACGAAAGCCCTGTTTTCTACTAGTGCCCACTCCCGACGCGGCGGTTTCACCCCTCCAAGTGCCGGCGGCATCGCCGTCCGTGAGGGGGGCCACACCCCGGAGACGCGTCTTGACTCTTCAGACATGCCATCGCATGTTAAGACATGTGTGAGGACCCGTCGCGATGCTCTGGTGCCATTGCTACCCCCCCCAAGGCCCCCGGCAAGCCTAACCCTGGACCAGTTGACCCGTAGATCTATGCCTTTGACTTTCGGTGGACGGGCTTTGACTAATGGGCTTCTCCACCTGGTTGTGATAGGTTAGCCCATGGGAACACTCCGGAACAAGGTCCGGGCCCAACCCACCACAGGATCCCCTCCGTGTCAGCCCGACGCGGCCGTTTCCCCCCTCCAAGCGCCGGCGGCAGCGCCGTCCGTGAAGGGGGTCACACTCCGGAGCCGCATGCCGGGTGTTTGCACCCGCACTAGTAGAAAACAGGGCATCAGTCCCGGTTCCAGAGGGCCTTTAGTCCTGGTTCTGCAACCGGGACTGAACAATCGGGACTAAAGGCCCCCACTTTTAGTCCCGGTTGGGTTACGAACCGGGACTAAAGGAGGTCCACGTGGCCACTGTGGGGCGCCCAGGCAGGAGGACCTTTAGTCCCGGTTGGTAACACGAACCGGGACTAAAGGAGCTCCACGTGGCCACTGTGGGCGCCCAGGCAGGAGGACCTCTAGTTCCGGTTGGTAACACCAACCGGGACTAGAAGGCAGCCACGCGTCAGCACTGCCAGGCGCTGTTTTTTTTAAACGAGGGGTTTAGGGGTTTTGGAGGGTTTAGGGGTTTCATTTTGTGTTTCCCCTTTTCTTTTTGTGTTTACCATTCAATTCCTTTACATTTAGGGTTTTCATTTTTATTTTATGCTTTTCATTCAACTCGACGCTAGCTACTACATATAGCAATGAAGGAACCATTACACAACATCGTCATGATCAATATATAGAGAGAAGTGACCTCTCTTTCTCCGTGCTTGGTCGAACAACAAGTTTTCGTATATCTATTCGACGCTACTACATATAGTACACATTCATGCATATATACAATATAACATCTCTTACGATCCCTAATATCTAATTACCAAAATCGCATTGCCAATCCCGATGGTATTCTCTGTATGTAGGTATGACATGGTCAACAAAGAATCCCGCCAATTCCTCTTGAATTGCTCGTATGCGATCAGTTGGTAGGAGTTCGTCCCGCTTCCACCGGATCTAATTTAAAGAAGGGGGTCAATATATATATATATATATATATATATATATATATATATATATATATATATATATATATATATATATATATATGAATGAAACTCAACACAATTGATGGTAATAAAATAAAAATGTGAATATTGTTTACGTACTTCAAATTGTAGTAAAGATCTGCCCCGCTCAGAGATATTGTGGCGAATGTACTCGCAAACGTAGTATCCACATAAATTATTCCCGGGTTCCTGCCACAAGAACTTTACGAGAATAGAGTTCAATCAAAATGATAATCAAGCATGATAATGGTATTGAAACTAGAATCAATGAGAGATGCGCGGAACTAGCTAGTAGTACTTACTTTGGGGGTGTGAAAATCGCAGCTCCTTTTTCCATTCACCCCTAACCTGGTTGGTGAACTTTTTCCAAACCCTGCCCGACAAAGAAAATGATTACTTGATATCAGGAAATGAACGAAAGTTGCCGATATGGTGCGATAATGATTGAACTTACTTCTGGAGCATTTGACTCATGTCCGCCCACTCCTTAGCCTCTTTACGTCTCGAGTCCAAGACAATTACTAGTCCCGCGTCAAGCTGAATGGTTAGCAGAATAAAGTTGAACCTGCGCACGCATAACTCATCAATTACACTTAACCTCGAGTAAGCGAAAGAAAATGTGCACAAGACAGTAACACTCACTTGAAGTTGTAAGGAAATAGTATTTCCCTTTTGTTTTGTTGTCCAAGTAACGCATTTAGCAAGTAATTCTCAGTATCATCGGGGTTTTTTTTGTACCGTATATTCATTTACGGTATTTGGGTTAATGAACCCAATGTCATAGATTTTTCCTCTGCATTCGCGGATCTTCAATCTGCATAATATAGTGTGAGGATAATTATACACGCAATGAACGAGCTGAGCGAGAGACTTAATTACAGAAAAAATACTTACAGACAATAGCAACTGATGATAGTTTTGTCGAGGGCGTCTTGATTGTATAACTGAAATAATTCTTCAAATTGAATGTACAACGTCTCGACTCCATTGAAGTAGTGCTCATCTTTAATTCCCACGCAGTTACTGTCGGTCCCTTCCTTGCAGGCTTTCAAGTACCAGTTATGCAATGTTCGCATCATCGTTGATAGACGCGGGAGATGCTCAGGTCTGACGAGAGGCTTCCCGTGCTCGTATCTAAAGGCTACCTCAGCCATTTCAAACTGTACGTCATCGCGTAAGTAATCAGCAAGCGTGTAACCAGGATGAGCGGCCGCTACCCCCGGATCATTAGCGATATCGAGAAACACCTTGAGCGGGGGGCACGATTGTTTTTCCTGTTCGCCGAGCTGGGGAATTGTTTTCCCACTTCTTGCAGCACTGCTAGTACTTCCCGACCTTTTCGCTTCATGAAATGTCTTTACAATACAGCGGTCATAGTGTGAGAGCGGCGGAGAAGATGGTGGTCGCTGAAGGGCATCCAGACAGCGCTTCGCTTTTACCAGATCTATTTTCTCCTTTGGATCTGGACATTTTGATGCAAGCTGGCGTTTCACATCGGCAGCCACGATCTCGTCATTTTCCTCCTCAGTCATGTCGATGGTAACTTGGGAGGAGCCTTCTTGACGCTTGGACCTGCTCTGGATTTCTTCGTTGTTGTACTGCTAGCCACCGGAGCGGAGGTGGAGTCAGCTGATGCGGCGGAGGAGGTGGAGTCTGCTGACGTGGCGGAGACAGCTAAGGCGGTGGAGGATTCTGCTGAGGGGCCTCCTCCGGCGGAGTCCGCTGACGCGGCGGAGACAGCTGAGGCGGCGGAGGATTCTGCTGAGGGGCCTCCTCCGGCGGAGTCCGCTGACGCGGCGGAGACAGCTGAGGCGGTGGAGTGTGCTGACGCGGCGGGGACGACTGAGGTAGCGGAGGTAGAGCTGGACTATGAGGATTCTGCTGAGGGGCCTCCTCCGGCTGAGTCTGCTGACGCGGCGTCCATTGTGAAAGCACGATGTATTCCTTTCTCCATAGAATGGTAGTCCTTACGGCATCTACGAGATGAGTCTCCCCTTCACCTGTAGGGTACTCAAGCTCCAGCCCCTCGAATCCGTTGGTAACTTCATCCACCCCGACAATAGCAAAGCCATCTGGAATCAGATTGCAATGGAAAGTTCCATCAGGTCTAGGAGGCAAGACATAGCCGACCGCCACCTTCAAGGGTAGGTTGATGCATTTCGCCATTAGCTCACAATGTTCCCTCTCCGTGATATAATCCACGGGGTAGCGAGGAGCCATGATATCAGGCTGAACGAGCTCCGTGGAAGCCACGCTGCTTTTCCGCTGAGATGGTGGGGTAGCTTCGTGGGCAGTATCGAATGAAGGATCTTCGTGCTGCTAAGATGGTGGGTCGGTAGCTCGCTGACTGGTAAGTGCCTCTAGTTTCTTCTCCTGCAACGCTAATCTTTGTTCTACATTCTGCATCCGGTCTGCTTCCTCTTTCTTCTTTCTCCCTCGGCTTCTATAACCAGTGCTGTCGAAAACCCATGCACCCACGGAACAGAGCCTGCTGTGCCTCGTGTTCGTCCAGGGTGTTCAGGATTCCTGAGGGCGCGTGACAGCACGCCCTTCTCTCTGTCGGGATGGATCCTCCCTTCCTGCACGTCCTTGATTGCTTCATGAATCTTTGTGACGGGTGTTTCAAGTTGTTCTTTCGTGTAAACACACTTCCCTGTTTCTGGGTCCAAAGTTCCCCCATGCCCGAAGAACCAAGTCCTTGCCCGTTCGGGCCAGTTCAATGTCGCTGGTTGGATCCCTTTAGCAAGCAGGTCGTTCTCAGCTTTGTCCCACGTAGGCCGGGCAACCTTGTAGCCACCTGACCCCGTAACATGGTGATACTGCTTCTTTGAAGCATTTAGCTTATTTGTCTGTGACCTGTTCTTAGCTTTCTCTGATTTCTTGTACGCCACAAATGCGGGCCAGTGATCTTTTATCTTCGCATATTGACCGGTGAATTCTGGAGTCTCGTCTTTCTCGACAAACTGTTCGTTCAATCTTTTCTTCCAGTTCTTGAATTGTTCTGCCATCTTCTTAAGAGCCCATTTTTTGACTTTTTGCTGTATAACTGGGTTATTTGGATCCTCCTCTGGCGGTAGGCTGAAATTTATCATGAGCGAGTTCCAAAGCTGATCTTTGCATCTATCGTCGACATAAGAAACTCCATCGTCCTTCTTCTTATTCCATTCTTGGATGCTGATCAGGACGCTGTCCCTAACAACAACTCCGCACTGATGTATAAATCGGTCTTGGGTCCGCTTGGGAACAGTCAGTTTGCCATCTGGATCGACTTCTTCGATCGTGAACCTTTCATTCTCGCCCAACCTTTTCTTCGGGCCTCGTCTCCTTATAGAAGTTTGGCTCGATCCGAAGGGCTAAAAGAAGAAAGAAGTGTTAATATATGTACATACAAAACAATTAATGCATCTAGTCAGCAGAGGCTTAATTAATATATATACCTCGCCGGACTTTGCAACAGTTAAGGCTCCAACACTGGCGGAGCCGTCATCTTCTCTTCCCTCACCATCGGAGTCGTTGAGAAACTGTGAGGTCATGATATCATCATCTCCCTCGTGGATTATTTCCTCCAACGCCTTTTCTTGTTCTAAGTCTCTATCGTGTTCCATAGTTTCTGCAAATATTACAACATGGCAATATACAACCATGAGAGATGGATTAGTGGCAAACCATGAGAGAAAATTTGTAAGTGATTGCTAAACTTTTATGCTTCATTTATATGAAGATCAATTATCCAATATAACTATGTTCGCGATATGAGGCATTGGACATTATCTAGAATCATATCTGATGAGTCGTCCTATCTTTCGGGAGAGGATACTTTGCGGACCGCCTCTCTCATGCCTGTCCGACATGCAAATCAGGTTTTCATATGCCTCAAAATCAAAGTTATCGGGGTTATGTTTTAACGACCCCCCCCTCTCATGTCGAAGTTACGACGATATTTGTACAAGATGAATACAAGATTTGTACACAAGATGAATACAAAATGAATACAAGATGAATACAAGATTTATACACAAGATGAATACACAACTCAACAAATGAACCAACCATCATCCTATGAACAAAACTCAACATACGACAAATGGACACCTTTTGTCGAACAGCGGAGGGACGATCAGGGACCAACTCCACGGAGATGCAACACCACAACCTGTAATTCCACCGAGTGAAAAAAAATTAGGCAAACCCAAGTATGCCACTGGATAGAATGGAAGATTTTAGTTGAAATGGACCTATAAAGATCATGGCAAACGGATGCACGGAACTCAAATGGTGATCAAAGCAATATGCAATGCAAATCTGTCCATTATAGCTAGATACCAATTTGAATGCAAGATTTGAACATGCTACAGAATTTCTACATGGCAACAAATGGCATGACATGAATGTACATGTAACACATGGCAAAACATGCTTACTGAACTAATTCAAATGACCCCTAGATGAATGGCAATCATCATGACAAGTTGACAAGTATTAACAGATTTTCAGACTTAGTGATATTTGCATGGCATGGCAGAAATGAATAGATAGCAAGTTTACAAGCTTGTAGCACTCACTACAGGTCCTAACATGGCATGAACTAAAATGTACCAGCAAGATGACATAAAAATTCTCCTACTTCATGTTCAAAGATTGCCCAAAAGATGCTTGCATTAAAACATACAAAAAAGACAAAATGAACTCTAATGCAAAAATTTTGTTCGTTGATTTGCAAAGGAGCTATATTCTCCCCAATTCTTTTGCACCCACAAAAATTACTCCATCTATTTGACAGTACCCACAACCCATTCCACCAAAAATATTTGGTTCCATAGTTCAAATTTTTCAAATTTCATTCAGTTCAAATTTAGACCAGATTCAAACTCCATGGTCAAAGCCCAATTTAAATTGCTCCAAAAAATTTGAAACTTTGCCAGACTCTCTTTTGTGCATCAACACCTCACCACAAAAATTCTCAAAAATTCCTAAAATTCCTAGAGCCCTCTGGCATTTCATCATACACTTGATGTGCACTGTCAAAAAATTCAGAAAATTCAGAAAAAATTCAGGGGAAGGGGGGAGCTCACTGGGGGCGGCGCGCGATGGAGCTGGAGGGCCGGCGACGAGGGGAGCGGGCTCGGTGGCGGCGATGGCGAGGGGGTCCGGCGACGAGGAGTGGCTCAGGGGCGGCGATGCTCGGGGCAGGGCGCGGCGACGGCGTCGGGGCATTGCTCGGCGACGGCGGCGTCGGGGCAAGGCGCGGCGAGAGCGTCGGGGCAGGGCGTGGCGAGGGCGTCGGCGAGGGGGGGGCGGCGATCTCCGGCACAGCAGCCTGGCGGCGTCGTGCTGTGGTTCGGCGTCGGGGGAGAGAATGAGAGAAAAAATCGTAAGTGCTGCTTATATACCAAACCCTTTAGTCCCGGTTGGTGGCTCCAACCGGGACTAAAGGCCCCCCTTTAGTCCCGGTCCGAGCCACCAACCGGGACTAAAGGTGAATTTCACCAGCCCAAAGGGCGGGAAACCCAACCCTTTAGTCCCGGTTAGTGGCTCGGACCGGGACTAAAGGGGGCCTTTAGTCCCGGTTGGAGCCACCAACCGGGACTAAAGGGGGGCACAGCCGTGTGGTGAAAGTTTAGTCCCACCTCGCCAAGTGAGAGGAGATCGCACCGGTTTATATACGCGACTCCGATCTCTCTCACAAGCTCCTCTCTAAAGCAGGCATGTAATTGCCTAACTTCTGCCCTGTTGGGCCTACTAGCCCCGCGGGCCTGCATCCTGGCCCATATATAGTTGGGTTTCTAGTCGTATGGAGGCCGTGGTGTCTGCTAGTAGGCGGGTATTTTTTTTTTATTTTTTATGTTATTTTTTGCATATGTTATGTTTTTTTATTTTTTATGTTATTTTTTGCATATGTTATGTCAATTTTAATATTCTTTCATAACCACTATAAAATATATGGCACATGTTATGTCTTTTTATTTTTTATGTTATTTTTTATGTTATGGCAATTTTAATTTTTTGCATATGTTATGTTTTTTTATTTTTTATGTTATTTTTTGCATATGTTATGTCAATTTTAATATTCTTTCATAACCACTATAAAATATATGGCACATGTTATGTCTTTTTATTTTTTATGTTATGGCAATTTTAATTTTTTGCATATGTTATGTTTTTTTATTTTTTATGTTATTTTTTGCATATGTTATGTCAATTTTAATATTCTTTCATAACCACTATAAAATATATGGCACATGTTATGTCTTTTTATTTTTTTATGTTATGGCAATTTTAATTTTTTGCATATGTTATGTATTTTTATTTTTTATGTTATGGTAATTTTAATTTTTTGCATATGTTATGTTTTTTTATTTATTTTTTGCATATGTTATGTCAATTTTAATATTCTTTCATTACCACTATAAAATATATGGCACATGTTATGTCTTTTTATTTTTTATGTTATTTTTTATGTTATGGCAATTTTAATTTTTTGCATATGTTATGTTTTTTATTTTTTATGTTATTTTTTGCATATGTTATGTCAATTTTAATATTCTTTCATAACCACTATAAAATATATGACACATGTTATGTCTTTTTATTTTTTATGTTATGGCAATTTTAATTTTTTGCATATGTTATGTCTTTTTATTTTTTATGTTATGGCAATTTTAATTTTTTGCACATGTTATGTTTTTTTATGTTATTTTTTGCATATGTTATGTCATTTTTATATAATTTTAAGTTAATATTATTTTGATCATAACTAGAGTTTTATAAAAGCTTTTTAGTTGATTCTTTTTGCTATTGAAGAATATTATAGTTTTGTTTTAGTTGATCATAACTAGAATTTTATATAACTTTATTTCATGATATAGATTTTCATCAGACACCAATGTTCCCTATGTGAAGGAGATAGACCCTTACTATAAATCTTCTAGAAGATTCATAGTATTTTCTGTTAACCTAATAATGTTATATTTTCTTTATGTCATACAACGTTTCTCTCTTATCATCTCCGATCAGAGAAACCACATAGTACCTCCAACTTTATGTCATACAACGTTTCTCTCTTATCATCTCCGATGCTTCTGCTGTATTCATCTATGTCAAGACGTTTAAGCCATGTCTATATTAACCTTGTTATTATATATGGAGCCACCAACCGGGACTAACCGCGTATGATCAACCTTGCAAAACATGTGACTGAAAGGATAGGAATAATTGAAATTTCATAACTTAATAAATAATTATTATAAAATAATGTTTCAAATGCCAAAATGCCCTAGCTAGCTCTTACAAAGATTCCCTCCGGTTTGTCCGAAGTGGCACTTTCCAGCTATAAGTCCGGAAACTCACACTAGAGAGAAAGTGATGGCGGTGAAGCCGGTCACATCCCAAAGTGGGATCTTGGGGTATAAAACTATTTCTTCGTGTGTGTCCCTTGCTTATTGCGCCGTAACCATGGATAATCTTCATCATTTAATAGGATGCTTGGGTCAGTCTTCACTCTAAAGGGAGAAATTTCATGAAACTTTTCATAATCTTCTGACATGACTGTCTTGTCCTCCACTCCCACGATGTTTCTTTTCCCTGAAAGAACTATGTGGCACTTTGGCTCATCGTATGATGTATTCGCTTCATTATATTTTCTTTTTCTCGGTTTGGTAGACATGTCCTTCACATAGAAAACCTGCGCCACATCATTGGCTAGGACGAATGGTTCGTCTGTGTACCCAAGATTGTTGAGATCCACTGTTGTCATTCCGTACTGCGGGTCTACCTGTACCCCGCCTCCTGACAGATTGACCCATTTGCACCGAAACAAAGGGACCTTAAAATCACGTCCATATTCAAGTTCCCATATGTCCTGTATGTAACCATAATATGTGTCCTTTGCCCTATTGGTGTTTGCTGCATCAAAGCGGACACCACTGTTTTGGTTGGTGCTCTTTTTATCTTGGGCGATCGTGTAAAATGTATTCCCATTTATCTCGTACCCTTGGAAAGTCAATACAGTCAAAGATGGTGTCCTAGCCAACAAGTACAGCTCATCTCCAACAGTGGTGTTACCCATGAGATGTGTTTGCAACCAACCGCCGAAAGTCCCCATGTGTTCACGTGTAATCCAGCCGTCAGCCTGCTTTGGGTGTTTGGAGCATAGAATATTCTTGTGTTCATTGATATACGGGGCCACCAAGGTAGAATTCTGTAGAACTGTGTAGTGTGCTTGCGCCCAAGAATGCCCGTCCCTACATATTATTGAGTTCGGTCCTAGCGTGCCTTTTCCACCCAGTCTCCCCTCATGCCGCGATTCAGGAACACTAATCGGCTTAAGGTCAAGAATAAAGTCAACACAAAACTCAATGACCTCCTCTATTTGATAGCCCGTGGAGATGCTTCCTTCTGGCCTAGCACGGTTATGAACATATTTCTTTAAGACTCCCATGAACCTCTCAAAGGGGAACATATTGTGTAGAAATACAGGACCCAGAATTGCAATCTGGTCGACTAGGTGAACTAGGACGTGCGTCATAATATTGAAGAAGGATGGTGGGAACACCAACTCGAAACTGACAAGACATTGGACCAAATCATTCTGTAACCTTGGTAGGATTTCTGGATCGATTACCTTCTGAGAAATTGCATTGAGGAATGCACATAGCTTCACAATGGCTAATCGAACATTTTCTGGTAGAAGCCCCCTCAATGCGACCGGAAATAGTTGCGTCATAATCACATGGTAGTCATGAGACTTTAGGTTCTGGAATTTTTTCTCTGCCATATTTATTATTCCCTTTATATTCGACGAGAAGCTAGACGGGACCTTGATACTGAGCAGGCATTCAAAAAAGATTTCCTTCTCTGCTTTGGTAAGAGTGTAGCTGGCAGGACCTTCATACTGCTTTGGATGCATGCCGTCTTTTTCGTTCATACGTTGCTGGTCCTCCTGTGCCTCCGGTGTATCTTTGGTCTTCCCATACACGCCCAAGAAGCCTAGCAGGTTCACGCAAAGATTCTTCGTCACGTGCATCACGTCGATTGCAGAGCGGACCTCTAGGTCTTTCCAATAGGGTAGGTCCCAAAATATAGATTTCTTCTTCCACATGGGTGCGTGTCCGTCAGCGTCATTCGGAACAGATTGTCCGCCAGGACCCTTTCCAAAGATTACTTGTAAATCCTTGACCATATCAAGTATATCATCACCAGTACGGAGGACAGGCTTCTTCCGGTGATCTGCCTCACCTTTGAAATGCTTGCCTTTCTTTCTTAAGGCATGCTTGGTCGGAAGAAATCGACGATGTCCCAGGTAAACATTCTTCTTACATTTATCCAAATATATACTTTCGGTCTCATCTAAACAGTGCGTGCATGCGTCGTATCCCTTGTTTGTCTGTCCTGAAAGGTTACTAAGAGCAGGCCAATCATTGATGGTTACAAAAAGCAACGCTCGTAGGTCAAATTCCTGTTGTTTGTGCTCATCCCACACACGTACACCTTTTATATCCCACAGCTATAAAAGTTCTTCAACTAATGGCCTTAGGTACACATCAATGTCGTTGCCGGGTTGCTTAGGGCCTTGGATGAGCACTGGCATCATAATGAACTTCCGCTTCATGCACAACCAAGGAGGATGGTTATAGATACATAGAGTCACAGGCCAGGTGCTATGATTGTTGCCCTGCTCCCCAAAAGGATTAATGCCATCTGCACTTAAACCAAACCATAAGTTCCTTGCGTCACCTGCAAAGTCCGGCCACTTTCTCTCGATTTTTCTCCACTGCGACCCATCAGCGGGTACTCTCAACTTCCCGTCTTTCTTACGGTCTTCTTTGTGCCATCGCAACAACTTGGCATGCTCTTTGTTTCTGAACAGACGTTTCAACCGTGGTATTATAGGAGCATACCACATCACCTTGGCATGAACCCTCTTCCTGGGGCGCTCGCCCTCAACATCACCAGGGTCATCTCGTCTGATCTTATACCGCAATGCACCGCATACCGGACATGCATTCAAATTCTCGTACTCCTCACCGCGGTAGAGGATGCAGTCATTAGGGCATGCATGTATCTTCTGCACCTCTAATCCTAGAGGGCAGAGAACCTTCTTTGCTTTGTGCGTACTATCAGGCAATTCGTTATCCTTTGGAAGCTTCTTCTTCATTATTTTCAGTAGCTTCCCAAATCCCTTGTCAGATACACCATTCTCTGCCTTCCATTGCAGCAATTCCAGTGCGGTACCGAGCTTTGTGTTGCCATCTTCGCAATTTGGGTACAACCCTTTTTTGTGATCCTCTAACATGCGATCGAACTTCAACTTCTCCCTTTCACTTTCGCATCCTCTCTGTGCATCAACAATGACCCGGCGAAGATCATCATCGGGCACATCTGGTGCCTCTTGATCTTCAGCTTCCCCCGTTGCAGTATCACCGTATTCAGGGAACATAGGATAGTTGTCATCATCCTCTTCTTCTTCGTTATCTTCCATCATAACCCCTCTTTCTCTGTGCTTGGTCCAAACATTATAGTGTGGCATGAAACCGTTCTTAAGCAGGTGGAAGTGAAGGGATTTCGAGTCAGAGTAATCCTTCGTATTCTCACAGACAGTACATGGACAATACATAAAACCATTCTGCTTGTTTGCCTCAGCCACATAGAGAAAATTATGCAGGCCCGTAATGTAGTCGGAGGTGCGTCGGTCATCGTACATCCATTGCCGGTTCATCTGCGTGCATTATATAATTAAGTATATCAAAAACCATTACAGAACATCATGAATAGAGAAATGACCAAATTAATACAAGTTCATCATCACATTAAAACCAAAGTACAGTAGTGATCAAATGTTATTACTGAAAAAATAAATACATAAAGTTCATACATAGTTCTCATAGAACAACATACAGCTCTCTAGAGCATCTAATTAAAACATACATTGAAACTAACATACAACTATGTAAAACATTTAAATGCAACAACAAATGCGATCAAAATCGCAACTAAGGTAACAATTGATCCAACAGCATAATGATACCAAGCCTCATTATCAATGGCATATTTTCTAATCTTTCTAATCTTCAAGCGCATTGCATCCATCTGGATCTTGTGTAGATCGACGACATCGGCAACATGTAACTCCAATTTCATCTTCTCTTCTTCAACTCTTTTCAATTTTTCTTTCAAATAATTGTTTTCTTTTTCAACTAAATTTAACCTCTCGACAAGAGGGTCGGTTGGAATTTCCGGTTCATATACCTCCTAGATAAAACCCACAAACCACACTACTAGAGCATTTGAAATGAGCTAAACTAGCAGTGAGAGATGAAAGGATGAAGTTGCTAACCTTTTTAGAACACTTGGATAGTCGGTGCACCGCCAAACCTAGACAAATCTTGGGGAAAATGGAGCTTGGAGGTCGAGCTTAGAGAGGAGAAAGCTTAAGTGTGGCTCGGGCATTTCATCAAACACCTCATATGCATAGGAGGTGAGAACAAACTAGCACACACCTCCCACACGCCGGCCGGCCAAAAAACAGAGGAGTGAGCGCGCAGGGGCGAGCATATATATAGGCATCTTTTTAGTCCCGGTTGGTGTCTAGAACCAGGACTGAAGACTGACCTTTAGTCCCGGTTCCAGACACCAACCGGGACTAAAGGGGTTGCGCCAGGAGCGAGGCCCTTTAGTCCCGGTTGGTGGATGGAACCGGGACTAAAGGTCCCAGCCGAACCGGGACTGGTGCCTGCCGAGGCCCGGCCGGCGTCCTGGCCGCTCGAACCGGGACTGATGCACGCATTAGTCCCGGTTCGTAAGTCGACCGGGACTGTTGCTCTGATCTGGCAAAAACCAATGCCCTGTTTTCTACTAGTGCCGCCACCGCACTTCCAGACATGTATGAGGGCCCAGCGCAAGATTCTGTGGCATAGCTACCCCACGAAGGCCCTTGACCACACCCGTAGACATGCGAGGAACAATCCGGAAAGAGGAATTTTTCCACTTACTTCTACATCTCAAAAAATTATGAAAAATGACTACACATCCTATATCATATGTGTCTGCACCGTGTAAAAAACTCATGATTTTATCACCCTCCGGGTGATCAGGAATATTCACGCAGCACCAAAACCGCAGGACGTCACTCCGGTGTCATCGCCGTCCGTGAGGGGGGCCACACCCCGGAGACGTGTCTTGACTCTTCAGACATGCCACCGCATGTTAAGACACGTGTGAGGACCCGTCGCGATGCTCTGGTGGCATTGCTACCCCCCAAGGCCCCCGACAGGCCTAACCCTGGACCAGTTGACCCGTAGATCTACGCCTTTGACTTTCGCCAGACAGGCTTTGACCAATGGACTTCTCCACCTGCTTGTGATAGGTCAGCCCATGGAAACACTCCGGAACAAGGTCCGGGCCCAACCCACCACAGGATCCCCTCCGTGTCGGCCCGACGCGGCCGTTTCCCCCCTCCAAGCGCCGGCGGCAGCGCCGTCCGTGAAGGGGGTCACACTCCAGAGCCGCGTGCCGGGTGTTTGCACCCGCCACCGCACTTCCAGACATGTATGAGGGCCCAGCGCAAGATTCGGTGGCATAGCTACCCCACGAAGGCCCCCGACCACACACGTAGACATGCGAGGAACAATCCGGAAAGATGAATTTTTCCACTTACTTCTGCATCTCAAAAAATTATGAAAAATGACTACACATCCTATATCACATGTGTCTGCACCGTGTAAAAAACTCATGATTTTTTCACCCTCCGGGTGTTCGGGAATATTCACGCAGCACCAAAACCGCAGGACGTCACTCCGGTGTCATCGCCGTCCGTGAGGGGGGCCACACCCCGGAGACGCGTCTTGACTCTTCAGACATGCCACCGCATGTTAAGACACGTGTGAGGACCCGTCGCGATGCTCTGGTGGCATTGCTACCCCCCCCCCCCCCCAAGGCCCCCGGCAGGCCTAACCCTGGACCAGTTGACCCGTAGATCTACGCCTTTGACTTTCGCCGGACAGACTTTGACCAATGGACTTCTCCACCTGCTTGTGATAGGTCAGCCCATGGAAACACTCCGGAAGAAGGTCCGGGCCCAACCCACCACAGGATCCCCTCCGTGTCGGCCCGACGCGGCCGTTTCCCCCCTCCAAGCGCCGGCGGCAGCGCCGGCC
Source organism: Elymus sibiricus (assembly GCA_039707655.1). Taxonomy (NCBI): domain Eukaryota; kingdom Viridiplantae; phylum Streptophyta; class Magnoliopsida; order Poales; family Poaceae; genus Elymus; species Elymus sibiricus. The sequence goes on along the minus strand of CM077672.1, from coordinate 434,158,147 downwards.
GTGAAAGGGGTCACACTCCGGAGCCGCGTGCCGGGTGTTTGCACCCGCCACCACACTTCCAGACATGTATCAGGGCCCAGCGCAAGATTCTGTGGCATAGCTACCCCACGAACACTACTAGGAAAAGGGCTATAGATGATATGGCTACTAATGGCGCACCATGAGTTGGTGCGCCATTAGTGTGGTAGACACTAATGGCGCACCAGACCCACGGTGCGCCATTAGTGACAAATGTTTTTTTTTTCATTTTTCCAAAAATACTAATGGCGCACCAGGGAAGAGTGCGCCATTACTAGTTTAACTAGTAATGGCGCACCTCCAACACAGTGCGCCACTACTATTTTTTTTTGCAAAACTACTAATGGCGCACCTCAAGCTGGTGCGCCATTAGTAACCAGGGTTACTAATGGCGCATATATGGGTGGTGCGCCATTAGTAACCTGGGACCAGCTAGATATTTTGGACAGCCACACCTACACACTCACTTTCCCCACTTCATTCTCTCCACCTCCTCCTCCAAGATTGTGTCGGCTGCCTCCTCCTCCTCACCTCATTTGCACCATAGATTCATCAAAATTAGGTGGTTAAATTACCTTTTTTTGATAGGTAAGTAAGGGGAAAGCTATCTTTATGTTGTAGATCTACTTTTTTTCTCTCCCTCGCTCCAACAACGTGCACATGCACTTTTTATGGCCTTGCTAGATCTATGTATGTTTGTGGTGTTGCATATGTTTGTGGTGTTGCATATATGTTTGTGTTTGCAGGTACCGGTATTTGAAATGCGATAGTTGCCAATATTTTGCCGGAATGTTGATTCATTTCCGTTTCGGCGAGAATTTTGGCACTATGCATTCTTTTTGGTCCTATTTTTAGGGAAAGTCATGCCAAATTTTTTTCTTGGTTCTAAAATATCGTTTTGCTCTACCCCGCAGGCGACCATGGTCCGCACGATGACCGAAGGCATCGTGAATAGGTTTTTGAGCTCCGCGAAGGCCGAGATGCTTCAAAAGAACGAGACGGAGATAAGATGTCCGTGTCGAAGATGCAAGCTGAAGAGCCTTATTGCGGACCCGGATTCCGGGCAGGTGCGGGACCACCTGCTCTTGCGTGGTTTCATGGATGGCTATCGGTGGCAAGGTGATGAAGATGACTATGAAGTCGTCCATGGGGGCCGGGCAAGAAATGAGGAAGCGCAGCAAGACAACCACCGCGGCGAGGGCGGTCGAGAAGACGAAGAATCTCCAGGACATGATCACGACGGTGATGCTGTACACAGTCATCATGTAGAAGATGCCGGACATGATGATGAGGAAGATCAAGACGAAGGGCATGATCATGAAGATGAAGATGCCGGAGCAGACGACGATGGAGGCTGGGTGCAGGACCCTCATATTCAAGAGCTGCTTCTCAAGCAGACGGATAACGCAAGAGCTGCCGCCCGAGAGAAAGCCAAGCTGGATCAACTGGAGATAGACGCGGTTACTCCATTGTATGAAGGATGCAGGCCCGAGGATACCCGCCTGAAAGTAACGCTCATGGCTCTGAAGATGAAGGTAAAACACAAAATGACCGACGCATGCTTCGACGAGAACATGTCATTCTGGCACAAACGTCTTCCCAAGGGGAACAAGTGCCCGACCAGTTTCGAGGAGGCGAAGAAAATCGTGTGTCCTCTGGATTTACCGCACGTGAAATACGATGTGTGCATGAACAATTGCATCATTTATCGGGACGAGCACGCGGAGTCTACCATATGTCCGGTGTGCGGCGTCACTCGATACAAGAAGAGGAAGAAACCTCCTCGAAAAGTGGTGTGGTACTTTCCGATCACTCCTCGTCTGCTGCGGTATTTCGCGGACCCTAAGGTAGCAAAGCTCCTGCGTTGGCACGCGGATAGGGAGGAGAAGAAGCGAGAAGATGACGGAAATGATCCGGAGATAAATAAAAAAGACAAGATGCTGAGTCACCCTAAGGATGCGAGCCAGTGGCAAGCGTTGAACTTCGAAGACCCAGAATTTGGGAACGATCCAAGGAACATCGTGCTGGGCGCGAGCACCGATGGAGTCAATCCGTTTGGCAGCCAGAGAAGCACACATAGCACCTGGCCTGTGTTTGTGTGGATGTACAACCTTCCCCCCTGGTTGTGCATGAAGAGGAAGTACATTCACATGAGTATGCTAATTGAAGGGCCGAAACAACCAGGGAACGACATCAATCTGTATCTGGGGCTGCTGAAAGAGGAGCTAGACACGCTGTGGAAAACGCCAGCCAATACATGGGACGCCGCAGAGAAAGAATATTTCCCTATGAGAGCCGCACTGCTTACGACGGTGCACGACTATCTCGGTTACGGATATCTCGCGGGGCAGGTGGTCCACGGATTTTCTGGATGCGTCAGGTGCATGGATGACACAACGTATCGCCAGCTAGATAGAGATCCTGGGTCTTCGAAAACCGTGTTCATGGGACATCGAAGGTGGCTTCGCGACGATGACCCGTGGAGAAAACGCAAGGATCTGTTCGATGGTGAAACCGAACCCCGAAGACGCCCGCGTACGAGGAGCGGCGAGGAAATAGACGAGCTGTTGAAAAATTGGAAAGATTGCCCACTGCCGGGAAAGAAGCAAAAGGCGCCAGAGCCGGGAAAGAAGCGAAAGGCGCCAGAGCCGCTGCTGAAGGTATGGAAAACGAGGTCTATTTTCTGGGACTTGCCGTACTGGAAGATCCACCATGTGCCTCACAGCCTTGATGTCATGCATATCACGAAGAACGTGTGCGAGAGTCTGCTTGGTACCCTGCTCAACATGCCAGAGAGGACCAAAGATGGGCCGAAAGCAAGGGCAGACTTGAAATCAATGGGCATCAGGGAGGAGCTTCACGCTAATGATGATGATGATGAGGCGAAACAGGACACAGAAAGTCGTCGCAAAGGCAAAAAGGCCAAGAAGACCGGAAATGACTACCCTCCCGCGTGCTTCACTCTAAGTCAGGAGGAGATCGAGCAGTTTTTCACCTGCCTCGTAGGAGTAAAACTTCCTTACGGTTACGCGGGGAAGATAAGCAGATACCTAGACCCAGCGAAGCAGAAGTTCAGCGGGATGAAGTCTCACGACTGTCACGTGCTGATGACGCAGATACTTCCAGTTGCAATCCATGGGATCATGGACGCGCACGTCCGTGAAACGCTATTTGGCCTATGCAACTTTTTCGACGTCATCTCTCGGAAGTCGGTTGGCGTGAGGCAACTTAGAAGGCTACAGGAAGAGATCATGGTGATACTATGCGAGCTTGAGATGTACTTCCCGCCCGCATTCTTCGACGTTATGGTGCATCTGCTGGTCCATATCGTGGAGGATATCATCCAACTCGGGCCGACGTTCCTGCACAGCATGATGCCGTTCGAAAGGATGAATGGTGTCATCAAAGGATACGTTCGCAACATGTCACGTCCAGAGGGAAGCATAGCCAGGGGCTTTCTGACCGAAGAGTGCATCTCCTACTGCACGAATTATCTAGGCATCGAGAACCCCGTTGGTCTGCCCGTCAACAGGCACCTCGGCGGGCTCGCTGGATGGGGTCACCGTGAGGGTCGGCGCGAAATGCATGTCGACTTCGAGGGTCGACTCGCCGACTTTGAAAGAGCAAACCTAGTCGCGCTACAACACATAGACGTGGTCGATCCTTGGGTGGTAGAGCACAAAACCTTTATTGAGAAGACGTACAATGACCGAGGCCAACAGAGGACGGACGGAGATATAATCAAAGAGCACAACTCATGTTTCACGCGTTGGTTCAAGCAGAAGCTTCTGTCGTACCCTTTACATGAGGATTCTTCCGTGGAAGAACAACTCATATTCGCCTTGTCACAGGGCGCCGAGCACAACCTGATGACCTATGAGGCGTATGATATCAACGGCTACACATTCTACACCGAGGACAAGGACATGAAGAGCGATGGTTATCAGAACTCCGGGGTAACGATGGAATCCTACACCGGTAACGACAAGGACAGATATTACGGAAGGATCGAGGAGATCTGGGAGCTGAGCTACGCTGGAGAGAAGGTCCCGATGTTCCGTGTCAGATGGGCCAAGAGCGTCCTAAAAGAAGACCGGTATTTCACCACCATGGTTATACCCGAAGCCAAATCCAAGACCGCGGGCGCAAACGTCACCGCGAAAAATGAGCCATGGGTACTGGCTTCCCAAGTGGACCAATGCTTCTTCATTACCGACCCGTCAAAGCCCAGTCGTGTTGTCGTGAGGAGAGGCAAAAGGAAGATCATCGGAATGGATGGAGTCGCCAATGAGCAAGACTTCGACAAGTACGGCGACCCGAAGATGGAACATGACGACGACGATGAAGTAGCAGCATACACCACAAGAAGAAGCAGGACCACCCTACCTAAAGGACGTCCGTTCCACAGAAGAACTCCATTTGCGAAAAAGAAGGGCAAGAAGATTGTGAACAGATAGCTAGCTAAGATCGATTGTATTTAAATCGTAGTCTTCATTTCTCGATTGTATTTCATGGGCACTTTTTGAACTAATGAATATTTTTAAATTTCATGGGCACTTTTTGAATTCATGAATATTTTTTCAAATTTGATGATATTTTTTCATATTCAATATGAAAAAATATTGGTCCCCTCCCTCCATCTCGATCCCCCTCCATCTCGATCGCTATCCCCCTCCATCTCGATCTCGATCCCCCCCGCACCCTCCCCCGCTAGCTCCACCGCCGCCGACGACCCACCGCACCCTCCCCCGCTCCACCGCCGCCGCCGACCCCCCGCACCCTCCCCGGCCCGCTCCACCGCCGCCGAGCACCCCCCGCACCCTCCCCCGCTCCACCGCCGCCGACGACCCACCGCACCCTCCCCCGCTCCACCGCCGCCGCCGAGCACCCCCATTTGATGATATTTTCAAATAACAAATTTGATGATATTTTTTCATATTAATAAAAAAATTATTACTGTTTTTATAAAAAATTATTACAGTTTTTATAAAAAAATATTAAAAAATAGCAACAAAAAATAATAATAAAAAAACATACTAATGGCGCACCGCTCGGGTAGTGCGCCATTGCTATCTAAAAAAAAGCTTTCTAATGGCGCACCTCTAAGGGGTGCGCCATTGCTATCAAAAAAAAGATTTCTAATGGCGCACCGCTCGGGGGTGCGCCATTAGTAAGCTTCCCCCTAGCTCTACCTCGCCCGACCCCTTTGTCCCTCCCTCTCGCCAGATCCACTCCCCCCCCCCCCCCCCCCCCGCGCGCTGCCCCGACCCACGACGCCGCCGCCCCTACGTGCGCCGCCGCCCCCGCGCCCCCGCGCCCCCTTTCGAACTCAAACAACCACCTAGCCTCACACACAGGAGATGGAGCAGCGAGGGCGGCGCTAGGGTTTCCGCCGCCAGTCCATCCTCGCCTCGTCCGCCGCCGGTGACCGCGAACGCCGGCGCCGGCCCGCCCTCACCTCGTCCCTGCGACCCCAAGCACCTTCGCCGCCTCGTCCGTGGGCTGCGACCAGCGGCCACGGCCCTCTCCCCTCCAGCCGCCGGCTTCTCTTCCGTCAACGAGGGTTGAGCCCTCCTTCGGCGACCGGGACCAACGAGCACATCCCCCTCGCCACTTCGTTTCTTCCCCTCCCGGCCTTCTCCCAGCAAGGAGGATCTGGACGCTCTAGCCCACTGAGGTAGCCCCCTGTTCTTCTCTAAATATTCATGTGCATGATCTGTGTATGAGATGGATGTCTCAATTGATTGAAATGATGCCTTGATTGCTGCCATATGCTTGACATTGATCCATTGCTTCTGTTTATTGATTCCATGCTTGACATGGTGCAATATTTGTAAGAAATTGAGCTGGATTTTATATTTGTATGAGCAGAAAATACATACCTGTGTGTGTGATTCTATCAGCAGAAAATACTAGCATATAGGTTTGATTCTATGAGTAGAAAAAAAAGCACATATGTTTGATTCTATGAGCAGAAAATACACACATATATGTTTACAATAGGCCATAGAAAAACTGAACAATTGATATCTGTTTAACTGAAAAGGCTGAAGCTTTAATCTGTGCAAGTGCAAAAATTCAGTTTTTGCAAGTGCAATTCAGAAAATAAATCTTTAGTATTTGTAAGTGCCAAAAATTTACATTTGTTCTGGAAGTGCAAGAACTGAATATGTATGCTCTGTGATGTTCTGTTTATTTCCTGAAGATTGTATAACTGTGCACTGTCATGTTAATTTCTTGAAGATTGCATAACTGTGATTTTCTGTTAATTTCCTGAAGAAAGTATCTCATGTGAGTGTGTTGTTATGTCAGCGCTCATTTTAACATGGATTGATGATGCCATGTTTGCCATTTTTGTATGTCCTGATGCCATGCCAATTTATATAGATGAAATTGATGATGGAGATAATATCTTTTTTTTTGTGTAATGATAAATAGATGGACAAACCAAATTGGGATTCATATCATACTAAGGTCTTTTGCAAGATATGCAAAGAAGAGACGGAAAGTGACAATAGGCTAGGTGGTTGTTTGAGTAGAGGCACATTGTGGTCTGTGGTTGTTTGACTATATGGTCTGTGGCCTTTTCATCCATATGAAAGTAGAGGCACATTGTGGTGCTAGTTTGCTGGGTTTTGTCTCCGACCATCGTGTCGTGATGATTTTGCAGGTACCCCGAGAGGCCCTTGAGTTTGCCGGAATGTCGATTAACTTCCGTTCCGGCAAATTCGGGTACTCCATATGTCCTATTTTCAGCAAAGGTCATGCTGAAATTTTCCGTGAATTTTAGCATGACTTTGCTAAAAATCGGACATATGGGGTACTTGCTACTAATGCATGGGCCGGGGTATCTTAGTACTTAATTAAGTAGCTTTTAGGGTGCCTCGGTGTCGATAAGAACCTAAATGATGAAAGCTTAGGCTTTTAGGGTGCCTCGGCGTCGACAAACCCTAAATGATAAAAGCTTAGCTTTTAGGATGCCTCGGTGTCGACAAACCCTAAATGATGAGACCATGATCTTGTTCCTTGACAATAACCAACTTTTTGACCAAACTTTTTTCCTATTTAGAGCGAAACATGGCCCACAACGATGAGGTCGGTGGTTCGGGCGGCAAGCAATTCTGGGAGCTGTCCCAGGAGATGGAGGAACAACCTCACCGCTATGAGGACGCCGCGGAAGACACCGATCCTGACTACACAACCCCTAGTGGCGTCGGGGATGACACCACTGATGGTGCCGCCGAGGATGCCACCACTGATGGTGCCGCCGAGGATGCCACCACTGATGATGGCAGCGCACGCACAGATGGCAGCCAACCGAAGAGGCAATGGAAGGACCGGCGCCCGAACGTGCTCCGCACCGTCAAGGAGGAATTTACTCAAGTGGACTCCGACGGGCATCCAACGGAGCCCAAACAAATAGTCAAGGGGTACTCGGTTCAGCTTGGGTGCATTCTCCGGAGCACTGTCTCGATCAACACCGAGAACCTAAGGCATAAGGACCGAGGGAATTTGCGCAACCTCCTCTTCACGAAGCTGCACGAACGATACAAGTTCCCCGCTGAATTTGAAAACACACGCCTCTCAGGGAATAAAGTGAACAGTGCCGCCCTCACGAGGATGAGCACGGCCCTGTCTACTTGGAGAAGCGCGGTGAAAAGAATGATTGAGAAAGGTGATAGTTATGAGAAGATCAAGGCGAAAAATCCTTCGATCAGCGAAGATGACTACAAGGAGTTCAAGATCAAGTGCGAGAGCAGCGCAACCTCCGAATCAAGTCAGTGGGGGAAAGAAATGCGGGAGTTGAACTTAGGGGAACACAAACTTGGTCCCGGCGGTTACAGAGTGGCGGAGCCTATATGGGACAAGGAGGACGCGGAGCGTGCCGAGCAAGGCCTACCGCCCCGCTTCGAGAAATACCGTGACAAGCAGACCAGGAACTATGTCAGGGCCCGGTACAAGGAGGACCCGGTAACAAAGGAGCTTACCACGGATCCGAAGACCAGGGCGCTTGAGCTTGTTCTGGCGCAGGAGACTGAAAGCAGTAGCGCGGGGTCGTCTCAGAGCATCCCTTGGGACAGCACTCTAAATAGGGCGTTGAACGTAATGAAAAACAAGGATAAGCTCAGTAAGCCGTCGTCAGCTGGTCGTGTGGCCGGCAAAGGCTTGTCCACAAAATGGTCGTCATACTATAACGCTGGTGGGCGAAAGGAGAGAAAGACCAGCTCGGAAAGCCAGTCGCACGAGGTTCAAGAACTCAAGGCACAAGTGGCGCGGATTCCGGAGATTGTCCAAGAGCAAGTGCAACAACAACTGGGATCGACGCTCACCGGCATTATGCCTACCTTGATTCATGGGCTGACGACGTGGATTGCGAGCGGCCAACAGGGGTCGCCCCCGATTCCCAGCTTCACGGCCAGCAACTCGCACAACGCGCAGGCGGCGCCATTGGTGTCTCCGGCGGAGCCGGTATTGGTGTCTCCGACGCCGGCACGGGCATTGGAGCTTAATGCACCCGGGTGTACGCCGGCCGGCACCTCGGCAGCAAGCGGCCCCTCCGTCAATTGCACGCCCGCCGTTGGCGGTGCCTCGACATTAGCCGAGCTCGACGCCATCATCACGGTAACTAATTAAGCCTCTCGGCCGAGGACTTCATCTCCTTGCCTTTGACTGGGCATCCCTGACGCCCTACATGTTTTCGCAGGGCGCCGCCGACGTTCCGTGCACTCTCCTGCACTTCGTGAACAACGAGTTGGTCGATGTCGCCAAGGGCAAAATCGTTCAACCGGGCAACCCCGTGTTCCACGGTAATCCAATGCCACCCACCGTGTATAGGGTTCAACTGGTTCGGGTGCTGCCAGGCTACGACGAGTTGTTACCTCCGATTCGACCCGCCGGGGCCGACGAAGATGATGTGATGACCCTCAGCGCCTGCCTAAGCTGGCCCCTGCTTTGGCCGAAGAGCCAGATTCGTTTGGGGGCGGGGGACACCACCCCAAAGACAACACCGCCAGTCGTGCCGGCGCCAAGCCATGGCAAGACCGCCGCAACGCTACCGGACATGCCGGACATGCATATGGCACAGGATCCAAACGACGACGGTACATTTACCAACGTCGATCAGTACTTCAACGAACATGGGTGCGATGACGAATTCATGGGGCCTCCTTCTCAAGAACCCAACCCTGCAAAAGACGATCGCGATCTAGCTGGTACCGCGGAGAAACCCAATTGCAACAGGCGTCGTCTGGCGTTCAGTTCTCAGGAGACGCCTCCAGCTGCCGACTTCACCGAGCCTCAGATAGCCGAGGTGCGAAATATTATCAGCCCCAGCACACTCAAGAAGGCGGTCTGTGAGCAGAACTCGGTCCCATTACAGTAGAAGAAGAAGGGACGGAAAAGAAAGAGTAACAAGGGTGCGAGCCAGCCGGCACCGAGTACGACCCGTGCTCAGGACGGGCCACCTTCACCTAAGGATATCTCGAGGAGGGTGCATGTGGCGGGTAGGCCGATGCTACCGACTAATATGCTCAATGCTGCAACCGGTGCTATGCGGAGTCTGCATGACAGTGTTCTTTCTTTGGAGAAGCGGCGTCTCCGAGAGAATGACGTGGCATACCCGGTTTTCGTGGCCAAGGTGCCAGAGGGCAAGGGCTTTGTGGATAGCGCCATCGGGGGTACGATCGTCCTGCGGTTTGATGACATCTTCGCTATGTTTAACCTTCATCCGCTGCACTACACCTTCGTTCGGCTATTTTCGCTGAGTATGGAGATGCGGATCATTAGAGACAAGACCCCGGACATCGTGATAGTCGACCCCTTCTACATGCATGCCAAGATCTTGGGCAGCGCTGGGGACCGGCAAGTCGCGAGTTCTTACCTCGAAGGCGTCATTCTGGCAAACCCAGATAAGGATAACTTCCTCGTGCCTTACTTTCCCGAGTAAGCCGTCCCCTCAACCGCCCCGTAACATATGATTTCTTAGATTTCGATCGTTTTTTTTAACATTCCGTGTTTTGTGCAGTGACACACATTGCACACTCATCCTCTTAAGCCTGAAATATTCCATGGCCACGTATTTCGACTCGGACCGTCAGTCGAAGAAAGACTACACAAATGTCAAGAAAGTTCTTGATGATGTTCTCCCCGGCTACGCCAAATCTGGAGGCACCTTCACCAGGCCAGTTCGTAAGTACGGCAAGCACGTGTTCGCCCACAATACGACGTTCCCCTGCGTCAAGCAGCCGCCTGGCGGTCAGAAGGATGCCTACTACGCCCTCCATCACATGCGGGCGATCGTACGGGACCATAATCACCTTCTGCTACCAAATAATCTCAAAGCTTGGGCCGCAAGCTTGTTGGCAATCCAGGACACGGACATCAGACAAGAATTCTTTCGCATCCAGTCGGAGTTTGCGGAAATCATCCATCAAGATGTCCTTCGTACCTCGGGGCAGTTCTACCTCAGAAATCAACCGTCCAACAGTGAGATAGACACAACGCTACAAATGCAGGCTGACAACGCCCGCGATTTCATGACCATCACGATAGACGGCGGCTTCATCCACGCTCCGGTCCCTTGAGTCGAGTCGAAAGTAGTGATGCTATGTCTAGTTTTGAAACATCGATTGGCTCATGTTGTAATTAAACTTTGATGAACTTGTATGTCTCTTTGGTTTGGACAGTCGTTCAACTTAGATGTAATCGATGCTATTAATGTCTTGCTTTTCTCTTCCGATCCTTTTGTTGCATACTTATATATTGCTTATGTATTGTCTGTGAATTGGTACTAACGTTTTGTTTGGCTAGTGCATAGAGATGCCGTCGTATGTCGTGTACAAGGGTAGGGTTCCTGGAGTCTACGACGACTGGGAGGAGTGTCGGACACATGTTCACCGTTTCAGCGGTAACAGTTACAAAGGGTACACCACTAGGGCGGAGGCGGAATCTAGATACGCGCGCTATCTAGCGGGAGAGAGGAGGGAGCGTTGGAGGAACCGGATGAAGACCAGTTTCATCGCGATTATGCTCATCGTGATGACCACAGCTCTCTTCTATGTGATGGTAGTTTAGATGGTCGATATCGACTTGTAATGTGAAGACAAACTCGCTACTCGCGGTTTCGAGACTTGTAATGTTCTAACTTTGTTCGGTATTTTAAATTCGGAGACTAATATGATGAATTGTATTCGGACACTAATCTTCTATTGTATTCGATGAATCTGCTGTTGTTGTGTGGTGCTAGCTATATTCTGTCAAATAATATATTTTGTAACCTGTGAAAATATCAGAAACGAAAAAAAAATCCCTAATATTCATACTAGTGGCGCACCACCACATAGTGCGCCATTAGTAAGCCAGAGCACACTAATGGCGCATCATCCACCAGTGCGCCATTAATATGCCAAAGCACATGGGTAAATATGGCCCCTGGGAGGCATACTAATGGCGCACCGTGGGCTATACTAATGGCGCACTGCATGGTGCGCCATTAGTATACCAGATACTAATGGCGCACCAGTGGTGCGCCATTAGTAAAAAATTCTAATGGCGTGGTGCTAGTGGCGCACCTGTAGTGCGCCATTAGTAGCGAAAACAGGTGCGCCACTAGCAGCCCTTTTCCTAGTAGTGGAAGGCCCCCGACCACACCCGTAGACATGCGAGGAACAATCCGGAAAGAGGAATTTTTCCACTTACTTCTGCATCTCAAAAAATTATGAAAAATGACTACACATCCTATATCACATGTGTCTGCACCGTGTAAAAAACTCATGATTTTATCACCCTCCGGGTGTTCAGGAATATTCACGCAGCACCAAAACCGCAGGACGTCACTCCGGTGTCATCGCCGTCCGTGAGGGGGGCCACACCCCGGAGACGCGTCTTGACTCTTCACACATGCCACCGCATGTTAAGACATGTGTGAGGACCCGTCGCGATGCTCTGGTGGCATTGCTACCCCCCCAAGGCTCCCGGCAGCCCTAACCCTGGACCAGTTGACCAGTAGATCTATGCCTTTGACTTTCGCCGGACGGGCTTTGACCAATGGACTTCTCCACCTGCTTGTGATAGGTCAGCCCATGGGAACACTCCGGAACAAGGTCCGGGCCCAACCCACCACAGGATCCCCTCCGTGTCGGCCCGACGCGGCCGTTTCCCCCTCCAAGCACCGGCGGCAGCACCGTCCGTGAAGGGGGTCACACTCCGGAGCCGCATGCCGGGTGTTTGCACCCGCCACCGCACTTCCAGACATCTATGAGGGCCCAGCGCAAGATTCTGTGGCATAGCTACCCCACGAAGGCCCCCAACCACACCCGTAGACATGCGAGGAACAATCCGGAAATAGGAATGTTTCCACTTACTTCTGCATCTCAAAAAAATTATGAAAAATGACTACACATCCTATATCACATGTGTCTGCACCGTGTAAAAAACTCATGATTTTATCACCCTCCGGGTGTTCAGGAATATTCACGCAGCACCAAAACCGCAGGACGTCACTCCGGTGTCATCGCCGTCCGTGAGGGGGGCCACACCCCGGAGACGCGTCTTGACTCTTCAGACATGCCACCGCATGTTAAGACACGTGTGAGGACCCGTCGAGATGCTCTGGTGGCATTGCTACCCCCCCCCCCCCCCCAAGGCCCCCGGCAGGCCTAACCCTGGACCAGTTGACCCGTAGATCTACGCCTTTGATTTTCGCCGGACGGGGTTTGACCAATAGACTTCTCCACCTGGTTGTGATAGGTCAGCCCATGGGAACACTCCGGAACATGATCCGGGCCCAACCCACCACAGGATCCCCTCCGTGTCGGCCCAACGCGGCCGTTTCCCCCCTCCAAGCGCCGGCGGCAGCGCCGTCCATGAAGGGGGTCACACTCCGGAGCCGCGTGCCGGGTGTTTGCACCCGCCACCGCACTTCCTGATGTAACAATCTGTGGATTTATATATATAATTTGTCCCGTTTGGCTAGGCATACAAAAATATACAAAAAGTTAAAACAAAAGGGTGTTTTCTGTAAATCTGAAGCAAACATGATTTAAGTTTGTTCAAATTCAAAAACAAAGTATAGCAACAGAATTCTTTAAAGATTCTGATAAAAAACCATATAAAATTTATCAATATCTATGCAAGTATCTATTAGTATTGATTTTAAAAAGTACAAGGACCTATATGCAAAAGTACATGAGGTCATAGTTCTAACATACTCGAAAACAAAAACAAACTGGATATTCATAATCTATGGAAAATTCTATCGAAAACAGATATATAATTTATGTATGTTTAAGTCTAGATAAGTCAGATTTAAATTAATCAAATATTAACCTAAAAAAAGAAAGTAATTTAACATAGTATGCCTACGGCTTTGCCGTTGGCATAGATATGGCACGTGGCAGTTCCTGGTAAGTCCTGGTCAAGTACTATGCCTACGGCATTGCCGTCGGCATAGTTCTGCCACGTGGCTCCTTTATTTGTGCCGACGGCCTCCGTTCGGGCCGTCGGCATATCTATGACGGCGTCAGTGGGCCGTCGCCAACCGGGTCGCGCGGGCCCACCGTGTGCCGACGGTGCAACTAAACCGACAGCCGCCGTCGGCACAGATTGGTTTATGCCGATGGCATTTGTATGCCGATGGTTGTCGTCGGCATAGATCGGTCTGTGCCGACGGTATTACTTTGCCGACGGCCTCTCCCATGCCGTCGGCATATATCGATCTATGCCGATGGCCCAGTTATTGCCGTCGGCAACCAGCTCTGTTCCGATAGTGGGACTACTCAATGACTACCCCTACCGTGGACCACTGGCTTTGGTCCGCCGCTCTGGACAACTTACAGGAGCTTGAGTTCGACAGCACCGGGAAGCCGGTGCCGGCGTCAATCTTCCGCTTTGCACACAGCCTCCGCGTCGCAAACATCAGGCACTTCACGCTCTAGGACGCCGCCGTCCAAGGGCTTCATTTTCCCCAGCTTAAGCAGCTCGGACTCGAATGTGTCCACGTCTCTGAGCCCTCGCTGCACCGCTGGATCGCCGGATGCCCCGCTCTAGAATTCTTGCTGATCCTCAATAGCTCCGGCTTCCACAGCCTCCGGATCAACTCCCTCAGCCTTAGAAAAATATGCATGCGCACCTCCGGATCAACTCAGCCCCAGTTCAGGGAACTCATCATTGAAAACGCCCCTCGTCTTGAGAGCTTGATTCATCTGCATAAGATTTGGGGCATCGGTGATCTATCAGTATACACCGCGCCTAAAGTGGATGCCTTGGACTTCCTTGCTGATTTGCAGGGATTTCGTCGGGTAACTAATTAATCATGGCCTTAATTTATATGCCTTGCCTTCAGGAGGAGGCTTCCAGTTAACCTGCATTAGTTTCTTGTTTGAGGAGAAATCGTGCTTCATCCGCCCTCGGCCTAATTTTGTAACCCATGCTCCATTAAGGGATTGTTTGATGATAGCCCGACGACGAAGGTGGTGCGCAATAATGTCAGGAGTATAGCCGTCAATATGGACCGACTTATTTTGGACAACATTGTCCGCTTGATGAGATTATTTCCAAGCTTGGAGGAGCTACACGTCAAGGTGGCGATTTCGTAGCTTTTGATATTCTTGATATTCATGCATGCATCGTTAATGTTTTTATTTATCTTCCTTTTCAGTCTGGTGTATCATCCGAAACAAATTGGTGGCGTCGTAAACACAAGGATTTTATAAGATGCCATGACATCCGTCTGAAGATTGTGGTGCTGGAAACGTATCAGGGCACGTCACCGCATGTTAACTTTGCCACATTCATTCTACTAAACGCGAGAATGCTGGAGCTGATGACATTTCATATCGAGGCCAGTGTTTACAGTGACGAGTTCTTGGCAGAACAACTTAAGAGGCTTCAGCTAGATAATAGGGCTTCAAGAGGTGCTCGGTTTCGTTTTACAACTGCTAGCTGTCAACATACTGTTTGGAGCACCAACCATCTCCGCAAGTTTGACTTGAATGATGATCCTTTCACATGTAGATGTTGAAACTGGGTATGATCTGTTTTGCAGCTATTGTTGCATATCACCTTTGTGTGTGTTTTTTTTCTTTATTTGTGGGGATATCACCTCTAGTTTTTTTGCCCAAGATGGATTAGTTTTCGTGTTTCTAGTTTGCATATGTTTGGTCCAAGCATCAATTACGTGGCCTCGCACACGCCGCCTATAGTGTCACTTTTCAACGGTGATCAATTGGGGAGTGTTTATTTCTTGAATGTTGTTGGGATGAAAAGAACTGGTTTCTAAGGGTTCAACTGAGGCTACTAAAGGAATGTTTGGTTGGAGGCTTAATTTTGACATTGCACTTATGATGGCAATGGAAGAAAGTGTACCCTACTTTGGTAGGCACATTGAGAACTTCCCGGTTGGGTTGTGGCCCACTTTGGAGGCAAGCTTCAGTCTTCACACTGGAGTGAGTAGATGCCGACCTGTGTCCACTCAAGTGATACCAGTGTACCCAGTTAAATGAGATGATTGTCTCAAAAAAAGTTAAATGAGATGAGATGACCATGTAGGCATGTAGTACTCCAATATATATGTTGATGAGTGCATGATCCTGAATAGACTTAGTGTTTTGACATGTGCATTGTTTATTCCTTTATGTACTTGTTTCCTTGATAGTGTATGTGGTAGCATTTCAAGTGCTAGTTGGCTTGGCCTTGGGGTGTTAAGTTGGTGCAGACCAAAACATTCGTGACAGTCCCTGGGAACAAAAATGTGTTCTTGACAGGGAGAATCCTTCCTTTTGTCACCTGCCGTTATAGTCAGTTCTGCATTGTTTGGCCCATAACATACATCATGTCAGTAATTTGGTTACTTGTAGCTACATGAGGTTTTTGAAGGTTAGCCGAGAGAGCAAAATCCTTGTAGTCACAACGTTGCTTGCTATGGTAGAACTAGCCAACGCACTGCTTGTTGGATTTAGGGATGGCACCCGCAGGGTATGGGTACGGGTGGAGCCTCCCCATACCCTTACTCGTCCCGTCTGAGCTTACCCATCACCCTTACCCATACCCGTCAACGGGTGCAGTTTTTCCCCATACCCGTTACCCAACATGGTAGACGGGTACCCGCGGGTAAAATTACCCATATTTCCAAAACATCAATTTGAACAACTTATAGTTATAAACTACATCATATCACATAGTTTACAAAAATAGATTATAACAACAACACATACTTATAAACAATATCATATAGCATAAACAACAACACATCGGCACACACTTTCAGTTCACAAATTCTTGACATAGCGTAGATTGTAGAGATAATTTTGAGTTTACATAGATTTTATATGCGTACATGGGTATGTGGGTATGGGTTATATGATCCCATACCCGTACCCGCTCTACCCGATGGGTTTCATATTTTCCTATTTATATACCCATGGGCAAATTTTTGTCCCATACCCTTACCCTAATAGGGTTTTTACCCACAAGGTACGTGGGTAATGGGTACCCATTGCCATCCCTAGTTGGATTGGCAACAGTCATGTAGATGCTTCCCATGAGGAAGGACGTCATCGAGGAAGGGCTTGATGACTAAACTATTTCCTTTGATCTATAAAAATCCCTTCCATACCAAAACAAACTAAGTTATCATCTTGAAAAGTACTTCTTTTAAGCTTGGTTTTGTTTTTACATATATATACACCTCGGGAAATTTCAGAACAAGTGCAGAAGAGATCCAAAAGAGAAAGGCGTAATGGGTCACTCTGTGCATTCGGTTTATTTGGTTTACATGGTTCGGTTTATACGATTTTTCGGTTTGTACGGTATTAATACTTCGATAAATACGGTATGAAATTAAAATACTGTTCGGTTTCGGTATATACCAAATTATTTCGGTATGGTTTCGGTATATACCATAATAACCAAAGTTGACGCGAATTTGAAAATGACGTAATAACAATTTGCAAATTTATGACTCAAAACATATACTATTTTACATAAATAGTACATAAGTATATGTATAAGTATATTTGCATGCACGGATTCATACTTTGATGGTTATGGACGTCCTTAGCATTTTTTATGAGAAAAATGACTATGTTACAAGAAAAATGTACGTGCTTGGTAGGAAATTTGGCTCATGTACAAGAAAAATTGACAACTTGTATGGTTGTTCGCCTCAAGAAATATAAATATATATTTTAATTCGGTTTATTCGGTTAACCGTTCGGTTTTTCGGTATATACCATAAAAACCAATGTTCAAAACGGTATGAAAAGTTCATACCATACCGAAACCAGAAACCATAAAAACCGTAAAATTGGTTCGGTTCGATTTATTTTCGGTATGGTTTTTCGGTTCGGTTTCAAAATGCACAGAGTGAGTAATGGGCCATCACCTTCCCTCCCCACCCTGTGAACCCGAACCTCCAGCCAGTTGACCCCACGCCCATCTCCGGCAACAACAGCCCAGATCCCTCTCACCGGCGATGACAAACCTGCCCATCACACCATGCGGCTCTTCCCGAAAGGCTGATCCATCTGTCCGATCATCGATCCACGTTAATGGAGCCTCGCTAGGCCACCATGGCCTGACCACTACGGCTGATTCACATAGGGAGCCTTCACGAGCAAGCTTGACCCGATGGAGATGAAACGTGAAAAAACAAACAGGGGGAAACAACCTAACGTACTGCAACGGGGTGATTTCCCCCCGACATGGGGGGTGAGAAGACGGGGGGACAGGTAACAGGCTAGGTGGAGTATGAACAATGATAGCAAATTCACTTTGGCTCATAGGTGTATATGTATCCATTATCTAAATACACATTTTAAAAAGTTAAAAAAATTCGAGAAAAAATTCCTCGTGTAAATCCGGCCATTACATGTGCGTGCACAAAGTTTTGGTGAAAAAGGACATTTTTTGTGGCTTGTATAAAAAAGACAATTTTCGATGCTTGATTACAGCTATTCACGAGGCATTTTTTTTATCTTTTTTATACATGCCACAAAAAATGTTCCTTTTCATTGAAATTTTGTGTGCGAACATAAGATGTCCGGATGTACACGCGGGATTTTTTTCTTGAAATTTTTTAACATCTTGAAATGTGTTTTTTTAAACATATTTCATAATAGGTGTATATACACCTAGGAGCCAAAACGCCACTCTCGGTAGCTTATACACCCTCTTGCATGAATATTTGGATTTTCTTTCAAGTTCTTACCAGGAGTAGCTAGTTTACGCCTCTGTAGAACTTTGAGAGAGAGAAACATCTCTAGGCAAGCTCGGAAGAACAATTCACGGCACATAGCAGCAGATCAGTAGCACCACAGCTCTGTAGAAATGGGCAGCGTAAACCCGACAACCAAAATAAACTTTTATATCAGCAACAGCAACAGAAATTCCGTCGCGATTAATTAGGAAAGGGGCACGAGGAACAGCTACAGGCCATGGACATGAAACCGGAAGGAGCAACAGTGTCATAATCTGCATTTTATTTCATGCATTGTGATGCTACGAGGAGCAAAAACTGTGGCGCATATCAAGGAAAATGTCTTCAAGGAAGGGTTCTCTCGTAGAGGGGAAGGGCTCCCAGTGCTTTACGCTCTGCTGCCTCCTTTTTCACCTGCAACAGAATGTGAGATCAAACATTAGCCAACTTGGAACGGATCTTAATGGTATTGAAATGGTAAATAGCTTCACAGGATAATATCAAATCATCGGCTTGAAGCCCAGGAATTTTTTAGGTTAACACCAGTCCTGTTTGGAGAAATACTTGTATGTAGAAATAATAATTAGTTGTGGTAACTGACAAACTAAGCCATCAGACGTGTTAGAAGGATGCTACACAACAGTCCCACCTTACATAAGTGGACCATGAGTTCACAAATTTAATGGCTATACCATCTTTGTACTCGACTACTCATCCAACAAAACATGCTCTAAATGCAAAAAAAAGACCAAGGAAGGAACGAAAATACTCCCTCCGTCCCACAATATAAGATCGCTTTTCAAGCTATGTTGTGGGACGGAGGGAGTAATATTCAGGGTCAAGGATGTACAGGGATAAGAAAACTACAAGATAGCATGGAACTTGATGAAACTGACTTTACATTAACTCATAATAGGGCATTTAATTTGAGGCATCGCACCTCGTCCTATGATGGATTAGTCAATCATGGGGCCTTCCAATCAAATCATATTGACATCAACCCACTCCATTCGTCAAGTCAGACAAGTGAGTTTGTATCCGACAAAACATGTTTTGATGACACATCAACACACTCCATTCGTCAAATCAGAGCTAATCTATACATGTTGCATAAACACAGTGATGCAGAAAAGTGCAAGGGCTGAAGTCTACTGCATGACCGAAATGTAGCACGCTTGTACTTGAAGTGGGTAGATATTTCAAAGCAGCATACAGAATATTATAACTTACTTATTTATACATCAAAATACAAAAGACAAGCATCAGCAAAAACACTTACCAGAGCCAGCATGTCGCTCAAATAGCTTTTGAATGGTGTCTGCAGTGCCTGTACAGAAAAAGTAAAGGTTTCAGAAGACCTGTGTTTATTACATATGTTTGATTATAGCTAGTGTAATGGTAATCAACAACTGATTACTGAACCTGAAAGAATGGTTAGTTTATAATGACCTGTTTCTCACACATCAACACTTCACAGGTCATATGAGTTAAATGGATCTTCAGGGGGGAAATAATCTAAAATATCTTCAGCACTGAAGAATAAATCAACAGGCTGGGTATTCATTCAAACCCATCTAAGCAAAATGCATCCAGAGAAAGAACTTTGTACACCAGAATACATATAAACATCGAAACAATCGAAGCGTCATAAATAGCGATTTAAACTACATACTGAAAAATGACACGGTAAGATCGCAAGACTAATTAAACCGTGCAAAAATGTGAACAATAATCCGACTCACTAGTATAACATAATAGATTTCAACAATTTTATGCTTTATCAAACCTAATCCGTTATTCTCATGTGACATTTCAAAAATCTATCAAACCTAACCATGACCATTTCTCACTCAAATATGAATTCCATGATTGCTGGGTACAACTTCTCTCCTCCAAACTATTGGAATCTCCAGCATTCAATTCACCGGTTTCTTAGGCAACAAACCACAACGCGAATTGCAACGCAGCGTGGATGAACCGAATGGAACATCCGAGACACCAGCCAGTAGATTCATCTAGACCACATATGCAACCGAAATGCATTATGCACTTCACTTTCCCCATTCATTTCACTAGACGCGCAACCATCAGCCATAACACACATAGAGAAATCGCGGCTACTGCGCAGGCTCTCGAGAAGGCCAGAATCGATCGGGTAAATCCGTACGCCATCTCCACATCCCACAAACCGGAGGCACGCGGGCACGCGAATCGAGAGAGATCCGCGCGGATTAGAGGGCGGGGGAGGAAGGGGGACGGACCCGGATGTCGTCGGGGAGGTACTGGTGCTTCATGGAGAGGTCCATGGCGCGCTTGAGGCGCTGGTTGCGGGCGTCGACCACCTCCCGGGGCAGCCTGGCGAGCGCCTCCTTGATGTCCAGATCGAAGTACGGGTCGTACAGATCGTCGTACCTAAGGCCTGGAGCCATCACGCACGCATTCAGATCACCCGGCCTCGCGCGGAGATGAGATCTATGATTGAGACGACGAAGGATCGGATCGGATCGAGATTACCGTAATTCTTGAGGCGGTTGGAGATGGTGAGCATGTGGATGCGGGCCAGCGGGTTGCGGCGCGGGTTCACGAACCACTGCGAGAACGAGGACAGCATCGACGTCATCCTGGGCGACGGCGGCGGCGGCGATCCCCTTTCGTCTCCTCTCTTCTTTGGTGTTTGTGATTTGGGGAGAGGAGGAGAGGTTTTTTTTTTTTTTTTTTTTTGAGGGAAGGGAGAGGAGGAGAGGTGGGGGTGGTTGTGGTTGTGGTTTCCTCTTGGGCCGGGGTTGTAGGAGAGAGACTGTGAGAGAGAGTGTGAAATGGGCCGCAACATGGGTAGGGCCAGTGAGTTTGTACTGTTTATTTTAACAAAGGTTTTTTTTTTTTTTGGCCTTCAGAGCCTCTTTTTTTTAGGGAAACTTCAGAGCCTCTTTGGATTACAGAAAAACCATGCATGTGAGATATGCTCTTTATTTCAAAACAATGGATTTATGCTTTTTATAAGAGTTGATTTATGTTCTTAGTTATTATCAAAGATCAATGAATTTACAACACGGCAAAGGTAAAGCGCAAACGTGCGTGAGCTGGTCATAGCGCGTGACGAGCCCCATGAAGATGTTGTGTGTGTGTGCTGATGTGACAGCAATGTGACAATGTGTGCGTGGATCGCGCCGTGTTGGTGTTCTTTACAGTAATGTATATGATTTCTGCTCTAAAGGAGCAAAATTCCAACATGTTGTGGAAGTTCTCAAACTTATCTTCCTAAATCGTTTTTTTTTTTTTTTGCGAACTGGCTTTTAAAATCCTTTAACACTTTTGCTCTGTTATACTTCTCATATTATGCGGGGCGTGTAGGTCGATTAGTTAGCCGGTTATCAAATTGAAAAAATGGGTAAGAACCACTGCATTATTTTACTAGAGTTGACATCCACATTACTTAATTTTGAAACTCATAATTCAGTCAAAGCTACTTGTAGCTTCTGAGTGTGGGCAAAATATCTGGCTTGCCTCCCCTCCGAACATTGCTTGTATCCCTGTGTGCAATAAAGTTTCTTGGTTGCTATAAAAAAAAATTGTTTTTTCAGCTAAAAAGAATTATTGCTTTTCCCTTTAATGCCTCTTTAGATTATAGAAAAATCATTTATGTGAAATATGCTCTTTTCTTCAAAATAATAGATTTATGCTATTTTTTAAAGAACCGGTTTATGCTCTTAGTTTTTACGATAGATTGATGAATTTACAACACGGTAAAGGCAAAGCGCAAAAGTGAGTGAGCTGGTCATAGCGCGTGACGGGTCGTTGGTCTGCCGTGCAAAACTGCACGCGCACCATGCAGATGGTGTGTGTGCTAAAGTGACGGTGCGCATGTGCGTCGCGCCATGTTGGTGTCATTCACAATAATGTACGTGATTTGGGCTCTAACAGTAGCAAAATTCCAATGTGATGTGGAGGTTTTCAATTTTTTCTTCTTAAATTGCTTTTTTTATTGTTGTGGACTGGCTTTTAAATTCCTTTAACACTTTCATTATGTTACTTCTCAAATTATGCAGGACGTGTAGGTTGATATGTTAGCTAGCTACGATGTTAAATTAAAAAATGGTCAAGATTCAGTGCATTATTTTACAAATGTTGATATCCATATCGTTAGCTCCGCCCCTAGGTCATGTAATTTTGAGCTCATAATTTAGTCAAAGTTGCTTGTAGCTTGGAGTGTGGGCGAAATATCTGGCTCGCCTTACCTCAGAACATAGCTTGTATCCCCGTGAACATTATGCAATGAATCCGGTCAAAAAATTATGCAATGAAGATTCTCGATTGCTCTAAAAAAATATATTTTTGATTAAAGAAATCGGTTTTTTTTTCCTTGCCTCTTTGGATTACAGAATATTCATTTATGTAAAATATGCTATTTTTTAAGAAAGGGTGGATTTATGCTCCTTTCTTTGAAAAACAGATTTATGCTCTTAATATTTATCATAGATTGATGAATTTACAACACGGCAAAGATAAAGCGCAAACGTGAGTGAGCTGATCATAGTGCGTTACGGGCCGTTAATCCGCCGTACAAAACTGCGCGTGAGCACCGGATGTCGTCTATGCTGATGTGATGGCGACGTGACAACGTGCGCGTGCGTCGCGCCGTATTGGTGTCCTTTACAACAATGTATATGATTTTAACTCTCTTTTTTGCGGGTTTTTTTTTTTTGCGGGTATATGATTTTAACTCTAAAAGGAGATAAATTCCGATGTGCCGTGGAAGTTCTCAAACTTGTCTTTTTGAATCGCTTTTCTTTTTGTCATGAACCAGCTTTTAAAATCCTTTAACGCTTTTATTCTGTTACTTCTCAGATTATGCAGGATGTGTAGGTCGATTAGTTAGGTGGCTATTAAATAAATTACAAAAATGGGTAGAACCACCACATTATTTTACAATCTTGACATCAATGTCTCTGCTATACAAATCCTTACACAGCAATATAATACAAATATCCACAGACAATTGAAAGCGCAAACACATAATACAAATACAAACACACAAGTCAACCGAAGAAATTATGACTGAGCAAAAAACAATGGAAAGGAAACCAAACTCAATACCATTAGGTAAGGCACCAAGAGCTTTCTATATACAGATACATCAGCTCAACCTCACACTCACATCAAAGCAAAGGCGACGTCTCAACCTCACCCACAAAGTCACAAGATGCACACATCACAATGGTGTCACACACACACACAAGGAAAGCATCTACTACTCATCTTTTCCCAGACGGCATTGCCATTGAAACTGTGCAGTTCCACACGAAAGATCATGGCCGGCGGCTCGACGGCGAAAACCACGCGCCGCCGCCATGGCCGTCCTAGAGCTTCAGCTTCACCATGGCCGGGTGGCGGTGCGAGTCGACCAGGATGGACCACAGGACGTGCACATCTTCGTCCTCGCAGGACTTGACGTCCTTGTACAGGATCCTCATCCCCCTCCCTGCCAAGAAGCACCAATGTCAGTGCCCAACAAATAACAATGGCACAAGGAAGAGAAACAGAGACCCATTTCCCCCACATCCTACAATGCTACAAATGAAAAAATCAAGATTTCTACAACAAAGAGAAGATGAGAAGCCGATTAGACTTACGGTATTTGCGCGCCGAATGTGCGCGGACCATGATCTTCCTCAGAGGGGAGAAGAGGGAGCGGAGCCACCCCATGAGGAAGCTTGGCCTGGCCTGCTGAGACGAGGAGACCTCCTTCAGTTATGGCCTCATGGGGTGGGGTGAGGTGAAATGAGGGAGCAGAGCAGAGGCTGCAAGGTAGGGATGTATGTATGCAGAGGAGAGGAAACAAAAAGGGTCTAGGTTAGAGAGGAAGTAACCATCAATCAGGTCCTGCTTTTTGGCACGAGGTGAAGTTCAGTGCACTGTACCCTTCTTCTCCTCCACTCCTGCCACATGTCTTGGGCTTCCTTCCTTGCGACCCAATCATGGTGCTTTTCAGCCATTCTGTTCTGGTATCTTGTCCCTTTCCTCTTCTTACTCTTCCTACCTCCTCCTTTCGACAAGGCCGTGGCCGGCCCCAAACCTAACCATGAAAAAGAACAATATGCAAGGTGTGTGAGTGAGTGCTGCCAATTCTGAAATCCCCACTTACAAGACAAAAAAATTGCATTCCGGCATCATCACTGTCGTGGTACTATATTATATGCTGATGAAGACTGCACATGAACTTTTCTTTTTTCTAGAATAGCAGCCCATGAATTAAATCTGCTAAACTTGTAGTACAAGAGTTCAGCTGAATACACTAGAAAACTGGTGGCTGGTCTTGGTATATCATGGTGGTTCAGTATTCTTAGCTTTTAGTACAAGTAAATGGTTGCTGCTTTTGGGTGGTGCAATTTTACAAGTATGAAACATGATCTTACCTACTTTTAGGAGTATTGCAATTCACACACACACACAATTTACCATGGTATGCAAGTAA
This sequence comes from Elymus sibiricus, assembly GCA_039707655.1. NCBI lineage: Eukaryota > Viridiplantae > Streptophyta > Magnoliopsida > Poales > Poaceae > Elymus > Elymus sibiricus. Next base: position 434,133,464 of record CM077672.1, on the reverse strand, counting down.
GTTGAGATTAGTTTATTATGTGTTATACTTAAACTAACATCTAATTTTTTAGATATATTATGTTTAGTAGACAAACCTTTTCGCTACTGTAAGCATATACTCCCCTTATGTGAGAGTTAATATAGAATTCGTTTGGTCAGTACAATGTAGCCAGTCCCTCTTAATATTGTGTTACACTCACGAGCTCGGCCCAACATTCAGTACAAATTAACCTTCATTTGAGACAGCAGGTGTATACATTATCAAGTTTGAGATAACAGGGTGCTAAAATTATCAAGTTTCTAGACACAGGTGGCTTTTTACTTAAGGAAAACACCCTCAGGTGTATACATTGATTAGATAAACATGTTACATGCATGATCATTATGCCATAAGGCTGATTACACAGAACAGAGAGAACAGAGCAGGAAGAATGACCTGAATTCATACAAATTGCAGATTTCCTATCTCCAATCACTGCTTCCTTTGCCAATCTATCAGCCTCTCTATTTCAATCTCTAGATATCTGAAGCAATTCTGCACTAATGGCATGACAAACTTGTCTGATCAAAGAGATGGTTGCTCTGAGTTGCCATTCAACCGATGGTATATAGGAATCTGTAGCATCGATTGCTTGAACAACAGCCATATTATCAGATAACAAGGTGCATTTATTGATTTGAAGCTGATCGAGAGTATGTGTGGCTAGAAGTAAAGCATGAGCTTCTGCACCAGCTACAGAGAGGGCAGAGGGAACAGAAGCTTGCACTTTGGTACAAATGTAAATTCCAGGACCTGCAGCATGAGATTGAGAAAGAGAAGCAAATTGCTGCGGGATGATGTTCACCGTCAGTGAGTCGATCTGCTCCATCAAACGGAGATGGTACGGCAAAACACTACACTAGCAGGGGAGGGAGGTATCTGCACAAAGAGCTAGAGCCTGAGAGCGATATGCAGCATTAGCAGTGTGCAGAACAGAGTGGACAGTACTCCCTCCGTCCCATAATATAAGAACGTTTTTCAAGCTATATTTAGCTTGAAAAACGTTCTTATATTATGGGACGGAGGGAGTATCATTTATGGGACGGAGGGAGTATAACATAAAGTTAGAGAACAAACTGTTCAAAAAACCTATTACGTATTAAAGATACTCTTCCATATTCTTTAATGATTAGAAGAACTTTTAATACAATAATATTCGTAAAACTGAACCTTCAGTACTGATTTGTTAAAAGCTAGCACTGCAAATCATTTCATCCAGACATAAAAACACAATCCAATTCACATAGAGTAGTATTCAATTGCTATGGTCGTGGGCGCACAAAATCAGGAACACTTCTCACAAAAGAAAACAGCCACTCCTAGTTGAGATTTGCATGGAGTACAGGTTCTTCAAGGTCCATTCTGCGCCAGCCCCCGGCCAAAGACGACAACTGATCCACCTTATCATACAACCCAAGGAGACCACCAGTGTGCACAAAGAGGACCCTTCGTCCTTCCCACTTGGCTGGATTATTTGACATGTCCTTCAGCATACCGTACGCCGCCTTCCCGGTGTAGACCGGATCGAGCACAATGCCTGTCGCCGCAGCGACATCCTTCACAAACCTAAGCTCCTCGGCCGTGCTCCTGGCGTAACCCAAGCCCTTGGCATCTTCAATGTTGACAATATCATGTGAGTTCAGACCAGACTGAAACTCATCGATCAGACCTTGAACACAGTCATAGAAGTATTTAGGGCCATAGCAGACAGAGAAGGCGTGGACTTTGGCCTTCAGGCTACTCAGCTGCGATCCCAAAGCGAGGCCGGCGACGGTCCCGCCGCTGCCGCACGCGATGACAATGTCGTCAAACTGAACATCACCATCAGATAACTGAATTTGTTCCTCAATCTCCCTTACTGCTTCGATGTATCCCCTATTTCCCAGTGCGTTTGATCCACCGGCAGGGATCACGTACGGCCTCCGTCCCTCTTCCAGGAGCCTCTTCCTCAGCAGTTCAGTCAGAGCCACGCTCCCAAACTTCAAAAATTCTCTCTGCGAGACCAGGTCGATGTGCGCGCCCAGCAGCCTCTCGACGAGCAGATTGCCGACCAGACCAGGGTCCTGGTCCACGAGGAGCTTGGAGGTGCACAGTATCAGATAGGAGTCGAGGCCGGCGTACTTGGCGGCCACGGCGGTCGCCCGGCAGTGGTTGCTCTGGATGCCGCCGGCGGTGACGACGCAGTCGGCGCCCCGCGCGACGGCGTCCGCCATGAGGAACTCAAGCTTCCGGGCCTTGTTGCCGCTCAGCTGCATGCCGGCGAGGTCGTCCCGCTTGATCCACACCTCCGTGTCCTTGGGAAGGTCGGGCAGGTTCCACCTGTGGATCGGGGTCGGAAAGTGGCCGAGGGTGAAGGTGTGGGACGGGGCGAGGGAGAGGCCCGACGCCCAGGGCGGCGGCGCGTAGGGCTTGCTGGAGAGGAAGCCGCCGATCCGGGCTGCCGCGGCGTTGGCGGCGGTGGACATCCGGCGGCGTACGGTGACCTGCGGGGAGAGGACGCAGGTGCTGAGCGCCATTGCTCCGGCGGCGGCGGATTTGAAATCTCAGAGCGATGTCCTCGTGGGTTTGTCCGTCGGGGCTGTCGCTTAGGCATCTCCCCTAAAATAAAAGGGACAATTACATTTGAGCCCCTAGTTGTGTCACACCCGTGTGTTTTGCCCCTAAATTCAAAAAATGCTCGTTTCTGCCCAAACTCGTTTGCTCCTCTTATGCTTTTGCCCTTTGACCGTTTGACCGTAACTTTGAAAACTTCATAACGAATTCATACTAACTAGAAAAATGCATATAAGATATCAAATGTTCGGAGAAACATCACCTATATGTGCATGTCATTTGCATTCATGACAAAAGTGCTGAAAAGTCCTCATCTCAGTTTGAGCTCATATGATGTCAGCATGAATAGTAAAATCCAAAAAAAATTCAAAAAAATTCTGAATTATTTTTGTGGCAAACATTGACTAATATTTTGAGCACTTATAAAGTTTCACCAGGGAATGGCATTCGTGGAAGTCGTGGCAAAAAAACAAAATCAGCACTCCAAAATGCTTTTGTTTTGGAGCATCAATTTTCTTTTTTTCCACGACTTCCATGAATGTCATTTCCTCATGAAACTTTGCAATCTCTCAAAACATTTGTCAATGTTTGCCACAGAAAAAATTCAGAATTTTTTAAATTTGTTTTCAATTTTTTCATCATTTACTATTCATGCTGACATCATATGAGCTCAAACTGAGATAGGGACTTTTCAGCACTTTTGTCATGAATGCAAATGACATGCACATATAGGTGATGTTTTTCCGAACATTTTGATATCTTATTTGCATTTTTTTGAGTTAGTATGAATTCGTTATGAAGTTTTCAAAGTTGCGGTCAAACGGTCAAAGGGCAAAAGCATAAGAGGAGCAAACGAGTTTGGACAGAAACGAGGGTTTTTTGAATTTAGGGGCAAAACACACGGGTGTGACACAACTAGGGGCTCAAATGTAATTGTCCCAAAATAAAAACCGGTTAGGGTATCTACAACGCCAACCAGGCAAATTTCCTCCCGACCTCCCTCCGCAAATAGGAGACCAGTACGCGGACACGGATACAGGAGTACGCCATCCAACGCTAGCCGCATACATCTGGCCAACAATTCGAACCAACCAGACGAAGTTCGATCAAACCGGCTGATATTCATCAAAGTTCGGATAGAAAATAGCACAAATCATTCATACATAGCATGCAAATTAACTAGATTAACCGGATGTCCAACAAGTTTTTCATCAACGGATCAGGGCATCCCACACATACCCCCCTTCAGCTTCATCCAACAGTGTGTGCACGTAAATGGCCGTCCCTTTGTCTTGTCGTACATCAAGGCAGCGCGTGCGGACTACATATAATGTCTAGACCAATATTGAGTGAATGAATCAATTGACAAGTTGAACAAGAGGAAGCAAAACTTAAGATCTCGTACTCTGCCGCGTGCAATGGCCACCTTGCCTCCAGCTGACGAACCACATCACAAAACTTGGTGACGCTGGTCTGGATTGCGTACCAGCGATACGACAACGAACTCACATTGCGTTGTTGAATGATGTACATGTCGTAGGGCGCAATGTGCTTTCGTGCATGAAACGTTTCATGCACTTGCTCTCAGAAGGCCTCCCCTTTGCTCCTGCCTACAAAATCCGCGGATACGGCCAACCACGCATCGCACAACAACTCATCCTCCATGGTCGAGTAGCTCACCATCCTTCGTACTCTACAAAAACTACATAGCGTTTGAAAATAAGCTCAATGGCATTTGACCGAACACCTGCTGGGCGTGGTGTCCGCCATGGAGAACGTCGACAGGGGGCAGAGTGTACCTGGGTACAAACGGCTCCAAGGTGGATGCTACTTGTAGCTTGCGTTGGTATTTTCCCTGAAGAGGAAGGGATGATGCAGCACAGTAGAGGTAAGTATTTCCCTCAATTATGAAATCAAGGTTATCAATCCAGTAGGAGAATCACGCAACACCTCGTTAGCAGTACCTGCACACAAACAACAAATACTTGCACCCAACGCAAACGAGGGGTTGTCAATCCCTCAGCGGTCAATTGCAAAATTAAACTGTATGGTGATAGATAGATATATTAAACAAAAATAAAAAATAGAATAAATAAAGAAAAAGTGCAGCAAGGTATTTTTAGGGTTTTTAATATATGATTTAGATAGACCCGGGGGCCATAGTTTTCACTAGAGGCTTCTCTCAAGAAAATAGTATACGGTGGGTAGACAAATTACTGTTGGGCAATTGATAGAAAATCAAATAATCATGACGATATCCAAGGCAATGATCATGTATATAGGCATCACGTCCGAGACAAGTAGATCGACTCCTGTCTGCATCTACTACTATTACTCCACACATCGACCGCTATCCAGCATGCATCTAGTGTATTAAGTCCATAAAGAACGGAGTAACGCCTTAAGCAAGATAACATGATGTAGACAAAGTAAACTCACGCATGAATAAACCCCATCTTTTTACCCTTAATAGCAACGATACATACATGTTATGTCCCTTTCTGTCACTGGGATTGATCACCGCAAGATCGAACCCAGTACAAAGCACCTCTTCCCATGGCAAGATAAATCAATCTAGTCGGCCAAACCAAATCAATAGATCGGAGAAGAAATACGAAGCTATAATAATCATGCATAAAAGAGATCAGAGAAGACTCAAATAATATTCATGGATAATCTGATCATAAACTCACAATTCATCGGATCCCAACAAACACACCGCAAAAAGTGATTACATCGGATAGAACTCCAAGAATATCGAGAAGAACATTGTATTGAAGATCAAAAAGAGAGAAGAAGCCATCTAGCTACTAACTATGGACTCGAAGGTCTATGATAAACTACTCACGCATCATCGAAAGGGCAGCAAGGTTGATGGAGAGCCCCTCCGTGATCGATTCCCCCTCCGGCGGAGCACCGGAAAAGGCCTCCAGATGGGATCTCTCAAGAACAGAAACTTGCGGCGGCGGAAAAAGTATTTCGTGGACTCCCCTGTTGGTTTCCCGATTTTTGAGAATTTATAGTGGTGGAATTAGGTCAAAAGAGGCAGAGGTGGGCCCACGAGGCACCAGGGCACGCCTGCCCCCCCCCCCAGGCGCGCCCTGGTGGCTCGTGGCCACCTCTTGGGGCTTCTGGCCTTCTCCCGAAGCTTCTAGTGTTGGTTATGTCCAGAAAAAAATCTCCAAAAAGTTCCGTGGCATTTGGACTTCGTTTGGTATTGATATTCTATAAAACCAAAAACAGGCAAAAAACAGTAACTGGCACTGGGCACTAAGTTAATAGCTTAGTCCCAAAAAATGATATATAATTGCTGTAAATGTATATAAAAACATCCAAGATTCATAATATAACAGCATGGAACAATCAAAAATTATAGATACGTTGGAGACGTATTAGCATCCCCAAGCTTAATTCCTGCTCGTCCTCGAGTAGGTAAATGATAAAACAGAATTTTTGATGTGGAATGCTGCCTATCATATTCATCATATATTATTTTCTTTTATAGCATGGACATTGGACTTGAATGATTCAAATCAATAGTCTATAGTTTGACATGAAGATATAAATACTCAAGCATGCTAACAAGCAACCATGTCTTTCAAAATATCAACGCTAAAGAAAGTTATCCCTAGCCCATTATGCTCAATCATTGATCCATTCATGAAACACACTCAAATATTAGCTACATCCAATGCACAAGTATGACAATAGTGCTCTCTAGTTGGTGCTTTATAAGAGAAGATGAAGACTCAAATAAAAATAAAAATTGCATAAAAGTAAATAGATAGGCCCTTCGCAGAGGGAAGAAGATATTTGCAAATGTGCCAGAGCTCAAATCTGAAATTAAAGAGGTAAAAAAATTGAGAGGCATGCTTTTCCTGTCAACGAAAACGACCGAGAATTCCCAATATTTTCCATGCTAGACACATCATAGGCGGTTCCCAAACAGAAAGTAAAGTTTATTTCCTTTCCACCATTCTTTCACAATCCATGGCTAGCCGTATCCACGGGTGCCCTCCAAACCAACACTTTCCAAGGAATTTTGTTGTTATTATTTTTGATTTCATTGTGGGACTGGGCTTCCCTATTACCAGCCACTCTCTCGTGCAATGACAAGTGAATAAACACTCGTCGTGAGAATAACACACCTAGCATGGAAAATATTGGCCACCCCCTGCTGCTTCATGAGCGATACGGGCACACAAAATAGAAAAAATATTTTGAAAATTAGAGTTGGCACACGCAAATTTACTTGGAACGGCATGAAAATACCGCATATAGGTAGATATGGTGGACTCATTTGGCACAACTTGGGTTTAAGGAGTTTGGATGCACAAGCAGTATTTCCGCTTAGTACAAATGAAGGCTAGCAAATAGATTGAAGAGCAACCAACCAAAAAGCGAAAATGGTCATAAACATGCATTGAACATAACTAACACCGAATAATGCACCATAAGTAGGATATAATTTCGTTGCATAACTATTGACTTAATGTGCATGCATAGGGAATCACAAACCTTAACACTAATATTCTTACTAAATCACAATTACTCACTAACATGACTCACATATTATCATCTCCATATCGCAAAACTATTGCAAGGAATCAAACTTATCATATCCAATGATCTTTATGAAAGTTTTTATTACATCCCTCTTGAATATTCATCACTTTGGGACCAAATTCATATCTTGTGCAAATTACCGTTACTATCATCAACTCTCAAAAAGATATAAGTGAAGCATGAGAGTGCAAATATTTCTTCAAAATTTTAATCTTATCAACTCTCAAAATAATATAAGTGAAGCATGAGAGTTTATTTCTTCAAAATTTCAATCTTATCAACTCTCAAAATAATATAAGTGAAGCATGAGAGTTTATTTCTTCAAAATTTTAATCTTATCAACTCTCAAAATAATATAAGTGAAGCATGAGAGTTCATTTCTTCAAAATATAGCCACCGCCGTGCTCAAAAAGATTTAAGTGAAGCACTAGAGCAACTGCCTAGCTCAAAAAAATTAATTGAAGCACATAGAGTATTCTAACAAATTATGATGAACATGTGGCTCTCTCAAAATAGGTGTGTTCAGCAATGATGATTGTGACAAACTAAAAAGCAAACAAAGTAAAGACTCATATAATACAAGACGCTCCAAGTAAAACACATATCATGTGACGAATAAAAATATAGCTCCAAGTAAAATTACCGATGGTTGGTAGAAGAAAGAGGGGATGCCTTCCGGGGCATCCCCAAGCTTAGACGCTTGAGTCTTTCTTGAATATTACCTTGGGGTGCCTTGGGCATCCCCAATCTTAGGCTCTTGCCACTCCTTATTCCTTCATCCATCGTGATCTCACCCAAAACTTGAAAACTTCAATCACACAAAACTCAACAAAACCTTCGTGAAATCCGTTAGTATAACAAAATAAATCACTATTTTAAGTACTGTTGCAAACCCATTCATATTTTATTTTTGCATTATACCTACCGTATTCTAACTTCTCCATGGCTTATACCCCCCGATACAATCCATAGTTTCATCAAAACAAGCAAGCAACACATCAAAAACAGAATCTGTCAAAAACAGAACAGTCTGTAGAAATCTATTTAAAAGTCATACTTCTGTAACTCCAAAAATTCTGAAACATTAGGACAACGTGGGCAATTCATATACCAATACTGTGTAAAAATTTCAGATTTTTCTGACGCTCCAGTACAGAACCAAAATTCTAGCACTGGACGCAAAACTTTCTGTTTTCCAAACAGCATCAATTATACTATTTTCCAAATCATCCTAAAGGCTTTACTTGGCACAAACACTAATTAAAACACAAAAACACAATCATAACAGTAGCATAATTGTGAAAACACACAATAACAGAAACAAAAAGTAAAAATTTATTTTATTCATTGGGTTGCCTCCCAACAAGCGCTATTGTTTTATGCCCCCAGCTAGGCATAATGCATAGTTTCAAGTATTGTCATCTTTCAAGTTGATTCCATAAGTGGCCCTCATAATTGATTCATATGGTGCTTTAATTCTTTTCCTACAGAAATGTTCCATACCCTTCTTTAATGGAAACTGAAATTTTATATTCCCTTCTTTCATGTCAATAACGGCACCTATAGTTCGTAAGAACGGTCTACCAAGTATTATGGGGCAAGAAGAATTGCATTCAATGTCAAGTACAATAAAATCAACGGGCACATAGTTCCTATTTGCAAGAATAAGAATATCATTAATTCTACCCAAAGGCTTTTTAATAGTGGAATCCGCAAGATGCAAATTAAGAGAATATTCATCTATATTGGTGAAACCTAGCACATCACATAGAGATTTTGGAATTGTGGAAACGCTAGCACCTAAATCACATAAAGCATTGCACTCATAATTTTTAATTTTAACTTTAATGGTGGGTTCCCACTCATCATATAATTTTCTAGGAATTGAAATTTCTAGTTCTAGCTTTTCTTCTAACGCTTTCATCATTGCTTCTACGATGTGTTTAGTAAAAGCCTTGTTTCGCTCATAAGCGTTGGGTGAATTTAACATGGATTGTAACAAAGAAATGCACTCAATCAAAGAACAATTATCATAATTAAAATCTTTGTAATCCAAGAGAGTGGGAACATCGCTAGTTAAAGTTTTTACCTCTCCAGACCCACTTTTATCAATTTTTTCATTAAGATTTTCACCCTCCGAATTATGGGAACTCCTTCTAGCTAAAGTTGACTCTTCTTCAGTCCTCTTTTCATCAAGTTTTATATTGCTAAACAAAGAATCAATAGATGAAACACCAATCATTTTAATATCCTCATCATTACTACGATAAAAACCGGGAGGAATGCTTTTTCTAAAAATTCTCGTTTAGCTTTTAGCATGACGGTTCTTTTCTTACTCTCATCCATGGAGACATATAAAGCTTTAATTGACTCATTAATATCAATTTTAGGTGGCAAAATTTTAGTCTTAAGATTTTTCCACATGATGAATAATTCTATCAATGCTCTTAGACATATCATCAAGTTTACTCAATTTTTCTTCTATCGTAGTGTTGAAAACTTTTTGAGCATTAATAAATTCTTTAATATTACTTTCAAGATCAGAGGGCATCCTATTATTATTATTATTATTATTATTATTATTATTATTATTATTATTATTATAAGGATTACCATAAGAATTGCCATAATTATTAGAGGAATTTCCAGGAAACGGCCTAGCGTTGAAATTACCTCTATAAGCATTATTATTAAAATTGTTTCGCGAGACAAAATTAACATCTACGGGATCACTATTTTGCTCAATCAAAGTGGACAATGGCACATCATTACGATCAATAGGAGCACTTTTGCTAGCAACCAATTTCATAAGCACATCAACTTTATCACTCAAAGTATTAATTTCTTCAACAGAATTCACCTTTTTACTAGTAGGAACTCTTTCAGTATGCCATTGTGAATAATTTGCCATAATATTATCAAGCAATTTAGTAGCTTCCCCCAAAGTAATTTCCATAAAAGTACCACCCGCGGTGGAATCTAAAAGATTTCTAGAGACAAAATTCAATCCCGCATAAATTTTTTGTATGATCATCCATAAATTTAAACCACGAGTAGGGCAATTTCTTATCATTAATTTCATCCTCTCCCAAGATTGGGCAACATGTTCATGATCAAGTTGCTTAAAATTCATAATTTGATTTCTAAGTGAAATAATTTTCGCGGGAGGAAAATACTTAGTAATAAAAGCATCTTTACACCTATCCCAAGAATCGATACTATTTCGTGGTAAAGATGAAAACCAAATTTTTGCACGATCCCGCAATGAGAATGGGAATAATTTTAATTTCACAATGTCACGGAACCCGCAAGTTGATCACCAAAACATACATCAAGTGACTCAAGTGAATATCCCATTGTCACCACAGATATCCATATGCAAGACATACATCAAGTGTTCTCAAATCCTTAAAGACTCAATCCGATAAGAAAACTTCAAAGGGAAAACTCAATTCATCACAAGAAGATAGAGAGGGGAAAACTCCATATGATTCATCTATATCAACAAAGCTCGCGATACATCAAGATCGTGCCATCTCAAGAACACGAGAGAGAGAGATCAAACACATAGCTACTGGTACAAACCCTCAGCCCCGAGGGTGAACTACTCCCTCCTCGTCATGGAGACCGCCGGGATGATGAAGATGGCCTCCGGTGATGCCTTCCCCCCTCCGGCAGGGTGCCGGAAAAGGGCTGTAGATGGGATCTCTCTGGTACAGAGGCTTGCGGCGGCGTAAAAACTCGTCTAGGTTAACTTTCGGGGGTTTCTGAATATATATGATTTTTCAGCGTTGGAATCACGCGAAACGGAGCCACGTGGGCCCCACGAGGTACCAGGGCGCGCCTGGGGGGGTGGCGCGCCCTGGTGCCTCGTGGGCACTGGGTGGCCCCCCTCCAGTGGGTCTTGGTGCCAATATTTTTTATTTGTCCAATAAAAAATCTCCAAAAAGTTTCAGCGCATTTGGAAAACTTTCATTTCTGCACAAAAAACAACACCACGGTAGTTCTGCTGAAAACAGCGTCAGTCCGGGTTAGTTCTAATCAAATCATACCAAAACCATATAGAATTGTTATAAATATGGCATGAATACTTCATAAATTATAGATACGTTGGAGACGTATCAATCGCCGGATGGGAGCTTGGGGCGGAGTGGAGTGGAGTGGACTGGCTAGGGTTTGGTCGGGCAAGCGGATGGGGACAAATATATGTGGGGTCAGGGTGGGCCAACGTGGGCCGGATCCGACGTGGCGGACGCGCCCGAGCCTCCCATATTCGCCCCAGATCTGGGTTGGATATGAGGGGTGCCAGTCAGCTTGGGCGTTTGAGGCCGGTTTAGGCACTCGTCTGGGTTGCTATTTTCACCGGTCAATGATTGGACCGTCCGCCAGGGCGTTTGAGGGGGGTTTAAGGCGTCCGACTATAGATGCTCTAAGGAAGTAAAAAAACTACTCCGCGCGACCGCTGAGGAGTAAAAATACTCGTCCGCTCGCCGTCGTTCCTCCTATGGCTGGATCCGGCCGGCGCCGCTTGCAGCCGCCCATCCGCAGCGCCTGCCCGACGGATCGACCACGCGCGGCCACATCCTCCCGCATCGGCGGCGCCTCCTCTTCCCGCCCATCCTCCTCTCGCGTCGCACTGGGCTTCCCCGACCTCCCGCCGCCGCCGCCAAGGCCAAACTACCACGGCGTGCGGCAACACAAATGGGGAACCTGGGTCGCCGAGATCTATGACTAGGACATCGAGGAAAACCCACTGGCTGGGAAGTTTCCACTCGGTGGAGGCGGCGGCGAGTGCATACAACATCGAGTCGGTGCACTTGTATGCGTTGCCGGCCGCCGGAACTTCCCTGATGGCTATCTGCCGCCCCCGGAGTCGTCGTTGGACCGGCAAGTGGCCATTCAACGCGAGCGCCGGGAGGACAGAGAAGCCCGCGAGTGTCTTGCGGCCGAGACCGCCGGTGAGGTGTACATGGCGGAGCTCCACCAACGCTACCCGGAGTAAGTCGAGGCGGAGTGCCGCCTGTACACGGAATATGCCGCCGACAGGACCGAGATCATCGACCAGTCGTCCGATGAAGAAGGCGACGACGACGTAGGCACCGGAGGCAACAACGGTGGAAACGTCGGCGGCCGGGGCAGGGCCAACATCTTCGACAACCCAGACGACGGTACCGGGTCTGATCCCATGATCGGTGGTCTGTCCATAGCCGAGTGAAAAGCTCTCGCCGAAGAATCCAATAGCGATTAGTAAGTTTTAGGTTTAGTTTTAGTTAAATTAGTAAGTTCAATCTAAGTTTCGGTTAATGGCATTGTAAGATATTATGAATCGGCACCGAACTTCGATTAGTATGTTCAATAAGTACTTGTTTAAATCGAATTTGTGTTCGTTTACACCGATTTCGTTTTATACTCGGCTAAATTTAGTAGAGTAAATTTACTAATTTACTTGAAAATGCTAAATGGAGGCCGAGCTCCATGGAGCTCTTTATTTTGAAAAATTTGAAAATCATATGTTGAAGTTTCAAATTTACTCCGCTATTTTTGAAGGATTGACTAGAGATGCCCTTATGTGGGGTTTCGGGCGTTGTTTTTACCGGGCTTGAAGCCCGACCCGGTCTCCCGGGCGTCCACCGCTTTTTTGCCAGATAACATTTCCCTTTCTTTTTTTCTATGCGGAGGCAACCGCGTGTCAGTTCAACGTTGTCACAGCGCAGCGGGACGAGGGCTGGAGAGGAAGAAAGGCGAAGCTGCCGGCGAGGGAATGAGGCAGGAGTAGTGGAGTACGGCGGGGGCTCCCCCATTGGGCGCGCCACGATTGAGTGGCGGTCCGCGGGGGAGGAACCACCGGTCATTGCCGGCGAGGCAGGTACGGCGAGCTCCGCCCTTTTTTTTTTCCTATTCGCTCAGGCTCAGTGCCTCGTTTCATCCGCCGGTTGTCGACGCGGCCGGAGGCGCCGATGCGCGCCACCTAGTCGACAAGCACCATGGCTTGATTTTCCCGGTCAGTCGTGTGCTTGGTTCTCCGTTCGATTCAGGGAGCTTTGTTTCAGATCCTTACTCCTCTGTTCGGTTTTGTGATTTAATTTCAGTCTTTGGGGAAACAGTGCTGTCCTCCCGTCCCCTGCTCCTGCCTTTGCCTAAGATGGGTCCATTTTAATTGAGGCAGACGTGAATTTTTGGTAGAGTTCCCAAAGCTGCATCCAGAGCTCGATGATAGCATTCATGTGATGTGATCAGGCCTGAGTGTTGTATGTAATCTGTTCCCTCCGTGTGTTTGATTCCTGCTGCTTAGTATGGTCATAACTGCTGAAAATATGGGCTGTATGAGTCATGTATCTGAAAATGTTGGGAAATATGGGCTGAATGAGTCGTGTGATCAGGGCTGAGAATTATTTTAGTATCTTTTGCTTGATTTTGGGGGAAAAAAAGAAGCTGTATGGAAATGTTGTATGGACATGCAAAGGCAGCACCTTCCTCTTTGTTACAGCTCTGTCTACAAGCCAGAGTCACGTGTACAGGCGTACAACTTAGTTGGCCTCCATGGTTTCTGAGTGGACTCTGAATTGGGTTCAAACCGCAAAACTGGAACGGGTTGGTGTGGTTTGGAGGCTAAATTATACTCCCTCCGTTCCTAAATATAAGTCTTTTTAGAGATTTCAATATGGACTACATACGGATGTATATAGACATAGTTTAGTGTAGATTCACTCATTTTGCTCCGTATGTGGTCCATATTGGAATCTCTAAAAAGACTTATATTTAGGAACGGAGGGAGTATTTGGACTGGTGCGGGTTGGATTTTACAAGTCGATCATTGGGTTGGTGAGGTCTGGATGTGAGATAGTCATGCGTGGATGAGGTCTGGACTAGTGGCGGCTTTGACACCATTCCCAGGTTGAAGTGAGAGTCAGTGAATTTGCTGTTTTACTTTCTGCTGCTACAAAAAACGAACTGGGATGTATGGTTGTGGTTTCATTTTATATAAAATGGAAAAGAATTTTTGGTAGAAAGCTAGGTAGAAGTAAGCTAACATATTGTGGCTAGTGGTAGTGTTTTGCCGGCTCATTTCCTCTTCTTCATCGCGTGGACAGTACCTCATTTTTATCTTGTTTGTGCTGCTATGGCAATGTGAAAGTGTAGAAGTAGTTTAATGCCCGTAAGGCTATTTCTTTCATCTTACCAACTACTCCCTCCCTTCACAAATATAAGATGTTCTAACTTTTTTGTGAATCGGATGTATATAGACACGTTTTAGTGTGTTTGTTCACTCATTTCAGTCCGTATGTAGTCCATATTGAAATATCCAAAGCATCCTATATTTGTGAACGGATGGAGTAGTTGTATGGGGTTCATTTTGTTTTCTGGAGCGACAACTAGTGTTAATCAAGCTCTGATGTGTCCTGTGGCCGGTGATGCAATTTTAGGATAATTTCACCATTTTTACTGTCTAATCATTTTTGCTTACGTAGTTGCTAGTAAACTCTCCTAACGGAATATAGACTTGTTTTCTTAACATGTCTTCCGATGATTATTACTGTCCTTTTTCTGTGAAGAACTATACATCTGTATGGATTAGTGCACAATCTTTCAAGCAATGCTTGGTGCTTATTGCTAGCTTTTGTTTCCCGCTTTTCATTTTGATGGCTTAGCGCAACCATCTATGTTAATAGTTTTTATGCAGCTTGCTTCATTTGCCTATTGTTAGTTCATTACAAGGGGAGCTTTTTGCACCAATAGTGAGTAATCTTCTGTTGAAAAAATCACTAGTCAGTAAGCGGTTTTTGGTCTCTTTGGCCTTTTTGGTCACTAGTCATTGCATTTTCTTGTTCCTTTTCTGTCGGTTATAATTTTTTTAGAAACATGAAGGCTCAGATCAGATTTCAGTCCTTTGTAATTTCATTTGCTTTTCATTACTAATCTTCACTTGCTTTCCTATCAGTTATAATTTTCTAGAAACAGGACGGCTCGTATCAGATTTCGGTCTATTCTTCTTCAGCGCTAGGTCGATTATCAATACGGCAGCACCCTACATGAAGAACTTATATATTGTTTTTCTAAGAGAAAATAGAAGTTTGATGTTTGCTGTCATTCGAGTCGTATTGTAACCAGTGCTTCTAAGTTTTAATAATCAGTCCTTACTCTTCTCAGTGTTCAGTCATGAGAGTGTAGCTCTCTACTAGTCTTCAGACCTTCATTTTTACTTTTCTCGGTTTTAGGATCAGTTTTTAGACTTTTTAGTTTAAAAAAAACGTTTCGTACTTTACAAGAATTCTTGATAAAATGGAGTTAGCATATGTGCATAAAGTTGGTACCTGTTTAATAGTCCCTAGTCTTTTGTTCAGATTTCACTCTTTTTTTCTATGAATTCATTGTTGAGTGCCTTGGTTATTTTCTTCAGTCCTTGGTCTTCTCTCGTGTTTTAGTGTTATCAGTGTCTCATTTCACTTGTCATTCAGCCATTAATTCTTCTGTTTTTCTTTTGTGTGCTAGTTGTCATCAGTCTTGCGACATTGAAGATCCGCGTTCATTGTCTTGATGATAGTAGGCGATGCCGGTGTGGCCGAGTTCAGGAAGGAGAACACAACGGGGGTGTTCGAGGTGGAGGTGGCACTGTCGGGCGAGGTCAGCTACCAGGCGCATTACACCAAGTGCAAGTTCCAGGCCAGATGCGCGCTCAAGCTGCAGCTCCCGCCGGACGTCTCGTGTTCCAGAAAGTCAAGTGAAGTCTAAAAAAAGAAGGGAAAAAGATTTGTAGTCTGTCAGACAACCTTAGGGCCACCCTGCACCGGCGTGAGCCATGCAGGAACGATCCTCTACAGCCGTTGGATTGCCCCATCAGGGAAATCCTGGCCGTTAATCACGCTCTGACCAAGAGGTCAGAATGCATCAACCAGACTTTAGTGCTTGCCTCCTTATTGGTAAAGGATGCAGCGGTACGAGCCTATAGAACAGATCCTGTTCAAGTAAGGTCGTGCTACCGTCTGCAGCGCCTCGCCTTATAAGCTGGTTCGGCTCCCTGTAAACTGGCGAGGTGGGACTAATGTTAGGCGTGCAGCAGCGTGGGAGTTTAGAAGGACTCAGTGGGTGCTGGCCCGTGAGGTTGGGCTGCTGCTTGCTGGACACAAAGAGCCCGGCCCATCTGAGAAACATCTGTCTCGTGTGGCCTTTTCTTTTCGTTTTCGTTGCATCAGCTTTTCATTTTTGTTCGCTGTAATTTATTTTCTTTTTTGTTAAATATCTGCGGAATTTTCTTGGCGGGAATTTCTGAGAAACTATAAATTGTTTGATGGGCCTTAATTTTACACAGTTTATCAGCAGTTCAGCACCCTAGTCAACGTTAAAGCTCTCCCTGCTCCTAAAGTATGGGCCAACTAGAAGAGGAATTTTGCATGACATGCATAATATATGCACATTACCTTGTGCCACGGACGAGCCTTTATTTGCGGGAACTTGAACTTCGTGCAGTTTGGATTCATGCACTTGGTCTCTTGCCTTGTTGGAGTACCCCAAGAGAGAAGAGACCTGCGACACACTATGACTGAACATGTCATTGTAAAGAATGCAGGTCGCAGGAGAAAACAGTTTCAAAAGTCATACTAGTTTGGATTTCACCTTGATAATCTCAACCGGCTGAGCAACTCCACTTTCCCCAGGAAAAAGAGGCTGCGGCAGCCGGCATTGATGGATGAATATTACGAGAACAAGCTAGAGAATATAAAATAAAAAGACTGTATGCATGAACAAAACCTGTCCGAGAAGCAGCTCTGCCATGACAGATGACACAGCAGATATTCAGTCTGCAGTGAACAAAACTACAACAAAATAATGGCAGTAGTACGTACATTCAGTTGCACCAAATGTTAGTTCTGGTGCTCTGTAATATCTTGAGCAAATGTATGAGATATTCCGCTCTCCCTTGACCTGCATATATGCAAAACATTACATCAAAACAATTTAGAAATCACCATGTCTGGGTAGGTTATTGGCATAAGTGCACACCCTTTTTTTTTGTTCATATCAAGAAAGTTTAGCATGCTCTTTTCGAAATCAGCAGGACTCACGCATTTAATTTCTACCTAATTATAGAAGATAACTTACCAAGACTTTTGCACTGCAGATTTTGAGCTCGTGTGTATGTCGGTTAACCTACAGTAGAAAGCTTACTAAAAATGTATTAGTGGTTATTCAAATTTGATTAGTAAATGTTCTTCCTGATGTAAAGAAAGTTCAACTAGCCAAATGGTTCAGCGGGGTCCGAGGTAAAATATGTATAGCACAACATATTGAGCATAGAAAAGGAGGTTAAGAATCTCACGAGGACGTTCTATGGTTTGATATCACGGTGGCAGATGCCAACATAAGTGTGCTCGGCATATCTGCAAAGTTAGATTACAGGAACAATGATCAGACGACTTATAACAATCACATCTTGTGCTAATACTCAGTATCAAAAGAGAACTGAAGGAACAATTCTGTTGCATGGCCAGGACATTAAATTTCTGATTTGAACAACTACAAAGAGCAAACAGGTTACAGATGTATGGCAGAACTCATTAACTAAAATTTTATCTGTAGCAAGAACAAAATCAGCAGAATTAAGCATTAGTCGAAGCATGTAAATGATAAGGATGCAGTAATGTGTGATTCATCGGTTTTACAGTAGATGGTCTAAACTAATGTGTCAATATATATTTAAAGCATTTTCCACTCATTCTACAGCCAACAGAAAAGAATAAAAGTCTCGCCCACAAGCTCATACAGACAAACATCACAAAACTATTACCACAGAAAGGAACAGAAGTCTCGCCCACGACAAAGTAAAAATAACATTAGTAGGATCTCCAGGAATACACCTTGGAAACAAGACTTATTTCTTGTTTTCCAAATAGTCCAAAGAAGGCCAGCAGCACCGGCAGAAACTATAACTCTGTCTTTGCCAGTTGACTTTACCTGTCTAGGCAGACCATTTTGGCCACGGATTGTGGTTGCAATTATGTGGCCATCTTCAGCACCAGAATCTGCAACCACATCTGGCTCAGTGTCCTGCAAATGAAAAATTGAGTCACTTCATCTAGTAAAACAGGGTGCTTATAGACGTGATGATGTAAAACAGGGCGAAGCCAAAGCATAAAACAATGCATTCCCAGGATGTAAAACACACTGCAAATCTGCGGTAGAGTGAATCACATACTTTTTTTGCGAAGCACATATGCTCGCAACGAAATAATGATTCATCACACACACACGCAAAATCAAGCAGAGCCATATTCACTATTCAGGGAGGCCATATACTCTATCTGCATTCACTACAAATGCAAGCTTTTATAAAGCTTCAAATATACTTGCAACTAACCAAATTGTAGCTACAATAAATCCCCAAATGCATCGACAGAGACTAACAAACAGCACATTGTGTCCAAAAGAAGCGAACCATCAGCAAGTCGTTTAACCACCAAAAACTGTCCATATGGAATGGTCTCAGTGCACGTTAAATAAATCTGGTTATGAAGGCTCTATTTCAATTTAAAAGACTGAATTGATAAGCTTAAGCTTGATTCAGACAGCTGAAATAAGGTAGCCAAAAAGAGGGCAGCTTTGCAGTCCAATGTATGTTAAACAACACAATGCTCCACTCAAGTTTGTCTACGTTTTTGGTTGCACACAGAGTAGAGAGCAACACAGCAAACCCCAAAGAGTTTTTCTTTCTTTATAATATCCATATAAAACAAATCAATGATAAGCAAATGCCAACTTACAGCATAGTTAATTCATGTCTAGCCTGGTTTAACAATGCTCGGCCCGTTTCAGAGGTCCGTGATTTTGATTGCAGTTTAAAAAGAAAACTTGTATAAAGCGACTGATGAACCTCAAATCTTCTGTTGGAATGGAAGCATCAAGCGAACTAAATGGAATCAAGATAATTACAAAATGCAAACAGGAATAGAAGATATAAAAAAGCGTCCTTATCAGAGAGGGGGGGAATCAGGCTCTCTGATTTGAATGTGTTGTGGATGGCCCAGGATAATCTTCAGTAAGTTTTAGCATCTGAACTCCATGATCCTCAGTAGGACGATCTGTCTCCTGCAAAAGATGGGCATATTCAGATATCTACAGATAAGCACAAAAAGGACTGTCATCAATGTAACAGACTTGATGCTCAAGCATTCCATGCTCAGATCAGATTTCAGTCCTTTGTAATTTCATTTGCTTTTCATTACTAATATCCATTTGCTTTTCTGTCAGTTATAATTTTCTAGAAACAGGAAGGCTCATATCAGATTTCAGTCTATTCTTCTTCAGCTATACTATCTACTCAGCGCTAGGTCGATTATTAATACGGCGGCATCCTACGTGGAGAACTTCTATACTGTTTTTCTAAGAGAAAAATAGAATTTGATGTCTGCTATCATCCGAGTCGTACTGTAGCCAGTGCTTCTGAGTTTTAATTATCAGTCCTTAGTCTTCTCACAGTGTTCAGTCATGAGAGTTTACCTTCGTTTTTGTTTTTCTCAGTTTTAGGATCAGGTTTTAGACTTTTTAGTTTTAAAAAACTTGTCATACTTTACAAGAATTGTTGATAAGATGGACTTGGCATAAGTGCATAAAGTTGGTAACTGTTTAGTCCCTAGTATTTTATTCAGATTTCACTTTCTCTTTTTTTAACCATCACTCTTTTTTTATTAATTCATTGTTCTCTCTTTGTTCAGTACCTTACTTAGTTATCTTCAGTCCTCAGTCTTCTCAGTATTCTTATTATTCTTCATTTTTTGGTCTTTTCTTTCTCAGCCTTCTCATTCTTCATTCATCTCAAATTATTATTTATCCGGTCACTTCTCAGTTTTGGGTTTAAGTTATCAATGTGTCATTTCACCTGTCATTTTTATCATCCAGCCATTAGTTCTTCAGATTTTCTTTGTGTGCTAATTGTCATCAGCCTTGAGACATTGAAGGGGTATAGGAGCGAGGGGTGGATGTCAATCAGTCCTTCATTTTAGTTCCCCACTCTTGCTCATTCCTTGCGTCCTCAGTTATCATTGTCTTTCATCCCTCAGTCTTCAGTTATCGTTCCCTCTGTATATTTAATTGCTCTTCAGTTCCATCTGTGTTCATTATCTTAATAGGCGGCGCCGGCGTGGCCAAGTTCAAGAAGGAGAACGCGATGGGGTTTTCGAGGTGGAGGCAGCGCTGTCGGGGCGAGGTCAGGTACCAGGCACACTACACGAAGCGCAAGTTCCAGGCCAGATTCTCATGTTCCAAAAGGTCAAGTGCAAGCTCGCTCCGGCAGATAAGAGCTGCTAGCGGTTACGATTGGTGGCTTTCTTTGTCGCTAAAAGTAGTAAAAACAGTGTTATTTCTGTTTGGTAGATTCGGACGAACGAACTGCAGGTAGATCACAGATTACAGAGACAACTGCAGTGTAATACTAGAACTATGGAAACATTGATTTGTTCGGCCCTACTTACCACTGTTGTATTATGAGCTATATCAGATAATTTCAGATGTGGATTGCAAATAGATTATGTGGTTAAAAGTGTCCAAAAGTGGAAACGCAGGCAATGTATAGAATGAGACTCTGGTACCAGGCACACTACACGAAGCGCAAGTTCCAGGCCAGATTCTCATGTTCCAAAAGGTCAAGTGCAAGCTCGCTCCGGCAGATAAGAGCTGCTAGCGGTTACGATTGGTGGCTTTCTTTGTCGCTAAAAGTAGTAAAAACAGTGTTATTTCTGTTTGGTAGATTCGGACGAACGAACTGCAGGTAGATCACAGATTACAGAGACAACTGCAGTGTAATACTAGAACTATGGAAACATTGATTTGTTCGGCCCTACTTACCACTGTTGTATTATGAGCTATATCAGATAATTTCAGATGTGGATTGCAAATAGATTATGTGGTTAAAAGTGTCCAAAAGTGGAAACGCAGGCAATGTATAGAATGAGACTCTGGTACCAGGCACACTACACGAAGCGCAAGTTCCAGGCCAGATTCTCATGTTCCAAAAGGTCAAGTGCAAGCTCGCTCCGGCAGATAAGAGCTGCTAGCGGTTACGATTGGTGGCTTTCTTTGTCGCTAAAAGTAGTAAAAACAGTGTTATTTCTGTTTGGTAGATTCGGACGAACGAACTGCAGGTAGATCACAGATTACAGAGACAACTGCAGTGTAATACTAGAACTATGGAAACATTGATTTGTTCGGCCCTACTTACCACTGTTGTATTATGAGCTATATCAGATAATTTCAGATGTGGATTGCAAATAGATTATGTGGTTAAAAGTGTCCAAAAGTGGAAACGCAGGCAATGTATAGAATGAGACTCTGGTAGTTCTGAAAAAAGAGGCTGGCTGAAAAAACAGAAAGGAAACAAAGTGTTTGTAGTCTGTCAGACAACCTCTGGACCACCCTGCACAGGCATCAGCCAGGCAAGAACAATCCTCTACAGCCGTCGGATCAAATCCATCAGATGTATCCTGGCCGTTAATCACGCTCTGGCCCAGAGCGTCAGAATGCATCAACCAGACTGAAGTGCTTGCCTCCTTATTGGTAAAGGATGCAGCGGTACGAGCCTATAGAACAGATCCTGTTCAAGTAAGGTCGTGGTACCTACTGCTGCGCCTCGGCTTATAAGCTGGTTCTACTCCCTGCAAACTGGCGAGGTGGGACTAATGTTAGGCGTGCAGCTGCGCAACGGCGCCCCCTGGGAGAGGTCTCGTGGGTGCTGTGCTGGTCCGTGAGGTTGGGCTGCTGCCTGCTGAATACACAAGCCCGGCCCATCTGAGAAACATCCATCTGAGGAATGCTTTTCTTGGCGGGGATATCTGAGAAACTCTAAATTGTTTGACGAGCCTTAATTTCTCACAGTTTATCAGCACACTTGTCAGTGTTAAAGCTCTCTCTCTGTTCCGAAAGTATGTGCCAACTAGAACAGCAATTGTGCATGACACATTACCTTGTGCCACGAGCCTTAATTTGCGGGAACGTGAACTCCGTGTAGTTTGGATTCATGCACTTGATTTCTTCCCTGGTTGGAGTACCCCAAGACCTACAAGGCACTGTGACTGAACATGTCATTCTAAAGAATGCAGTTCGCAGGAGAAAACAGTTCCAAATGTCATAGTACCGGAGTACAAGATTTCACCTTGATAATCTCAACCGGCTGATCAACTCCACTTTCCCCAGGACAAAAATATAAGCAAATGCCAGCACAATTATGTATCTAAGCAAATGCTCGGCATATCTGCAAAGTTACGAGATTACAGGAACAATGATTAGACGACGACTTATAACAATCACATCTTGTGCTAATACTCAGTATCAAAAAATAAATAACTGAAGGAACAATTCTGCTGCATGGCCGGGACAGTACATTTGACATAAACAATTACAAAGAGCAAACAGATTACAAATGCATGGCAAAAATCATTAACTCACATTTTATCTGTAGCAAGAACAAAATCAGCAGAATTAAGCATTAGCTGAAGCGTACAGTAGAAGGTCTATCGTAGCTGAAATACTTATCTCGGAAAAAAAAATGATTCGCCTGTGTGATATATACTAAGAAAATGGGACCTTATGATTAACTAAACATACAAGAAGAAAGTTGTACTCCCTCCGTCCCATAATGTAAGACGTTTTTTGGCACTAGTGTAGTGTCAAAAAACATCTTACATTATGGGACGGAGGGAGTAGAACATAAATCCAAAGACAGTAGAACTGACAGGCTGGCTCACTTGTATGTTTGAATTTCTCAGAATTTATTTTAGATTGTCAGTGAAACCATCAATGTGAATAACTAATCTGAAACTTGTAGATAGGTCCCAATACAGTATTCAACTATTGGAACATAAGTTTAGAGTAGAGCAGGAATGAGGACAAAAAAGTGATGCAACTAAGCAAGGAACATATCATATAAGAACGTACTCCGTATTTAGTAACCAAGAAAATTATGTACCACGAGCTCCACATGACGGCATGTGGAGCTCTGTCAGACAACCTCTGGGCCGTGAGCAAAGCAGGAACGATCCTCTACAGCCGTTGGATCTCTTTTATTTTCTTTTTATATGCATCAGCTTTTCAGTTTTAGCTCAAAAAGAAACAACTTTTCAGTGGAAAAAAAAGCTCAGCTTTTCAGTATTTCTCCACAAAAAAAATATCAGCTTTTCAGTGTTTGTTTGCTGTAATTTATTTTCCTTTTTGTTAAGTATCTGAGGGATGCTTATTTGGGCGGGAATATCTGAGAAACTCTAAATTGTTTTTTCAGTACTCATATTAGTTCGTGCTAGATTAAACAACGTGCCCGTGCAGCATTTTTGGACATACTAAAAAAAAACTCAGCATCATAATATATGCACATTACCTTGTGCCGTGGATGAGCCTTAATTCACGGGAATTTGAACTCCGTGTAGTTTGGATTCATGCACTTGATCTCTTCCCTTTTTGGAGTACCCCAAGACCTGCGACGCGCTATGACTGAACATGTCATTCTAAACAATACATACAGGTTGCAGGAGATAAACAGTTTCAACTGTCATACTGCAAGATATCACCTTGATAATCACAACCGGTTGATCAACTCCACTTTCCTCAGGAAAAAGAGGCTGCATATAAGAAAATGCCAATTTTGTATATAAGCAAATGCTTGGCATATCTGCAAAGTTACGAGATTGAAGGAACAATGATTAGACGACGACTTATAACAATCATATGAAAAAATAACTGAAGGAAGAATTCTGTTGCATGGCCGGGACCTTATATTTCTGACTTAAACTACAAAGACCAAACAGATTACAGATGTATGGCACAACTCATTAACTAAATTTTTATCTGTAGTAAGAACAAAATCAGCAGAATTAAGAATTAGCTGAAGCATACAGTAGATGGTCTATCGTTGTCCGCACTACCACAAAAATGTGCAAATACTTATCTTGGGAAAAAAATTATTCGCCTGTGTGAATATATACTACTCCCTCTGTCCCTAAATGATGGCATATAAATTCAGTCAAAAAGTCAATTCCCTCTAAGTTTGACCAAATATATAGAAGAAAATATCAACAATTACAATATTGAATAAATAGATTATGAAAATATATCTAATGGTGGATATGTTGATATGATTTGGTATTGTTTATCGTCATATTTTTGTATATATACTTGGTCAAACTTAGAAAGCATGGACTTTTTGACTGAATTTATATGCCATCTATTTAGGGACGGAGGTAGTAAGAAAATGGGACCTTATGATTAACTAAACATACAAGAAGAAAGTTGTGCGTCAATTAATTTGGATCGGAGGGAGTACTAGAACATATATCCAAACACAGTAGAACTGACAGGCTGGATCAGTTGTATGTTTGAATTTCTCAGAATTTATTTTAGATTGTTAGGGAAACCATCACTCAAAAAAACTAATCTGAAACTTGTAGATAGGTCCCAATACAGTATTCAACTATTGGAACATAAGTTTAGAGTAGAGCAGGAGTGAGGACAAAACAGTGATGCAACTAAGTAGGGAACATACCATATACGAATGTACTCCGTATTTAGTACCAAGAAAATTATGTACCATGAGCTCCACATGGCAGCATGTAGATAATTTTGGTAACAAGTATGCCTAGTGCAAAGATTAATATTAAATATTTTTTGTAAAACATTAAACATGGAGGACAATTGTGCAAAGCATAACATCGTTCAAAAAAATAACTGCCAAGTCATGTCAGACATGATAAGTGTATAGTTTGACATAAATGAGGGGCACTCTTTGAGTGATTCATTCTGTTGTACTGTCTAGCCATCCGGTTTACTGTCTCTAGAACAAATTCAAGGACAAGATTGTGATAAAGCTCATCCCTTTCGGTGGTTGAAAAGAAGTAATGCTTAAGACCAACAATGTTACGATGGTCAAGCATATGCCTAATTTGCAATTCCCTGTTTTTGCATCGCTTGTCTTGAAGAACCTTTTTTATGGGAACCCGTTTCTCGACATTTGGCACAATAACAGGTTATATGCCTTCGACAATCAGTTGAGCATAGACCAGTTTAGACAACACAAATGTCAGAAGTTTGCCTAAAAAAAAAAAGAACCAGTTCCAACCACATGTTCAGCGATGTAACTGACCGACTATTTCATTAACCACTATATCAGCAAAATTTGCTTCACAGGCACAATTTTTTTTTTTTTTTGAAAAGGAGGGTTACCCCCGGCCTCTGCATCTGAATGATGCATGCAGCCATTTTATTAAGCAAAAGATCCAAAAACGGTCTGAGGTTCACAGGCACAATGTAGATTGTAAAGATGAATGTAGCATTGCCTTTACCTGTTTAGGCAGATCATTTCGGCCATGGATTGTGGTTGCAATTATGTGACCAGCTTCAGCACCAGAATCTGCAACCACATCTGGCTCAGTGTCCAGCAAATGAAGAATTTTAGTCACTTCATCAAGAAACAAGGTGCAAAGTTGATCAACAATTTTCCCTAGGCTTTCTTGGTTTCGATATCTTATGGGTTTCAACTATAGCCTACCCCAACTTGTTTGGGACTGAAAGGCTTTGTTGTTGTTGTTGTTTCTGGCGAAGCCAGGCATAAAACCATGCATTCCCAGGATGTAAAACTCACTGCAAATCTGTGGTAGAGTGAATTACTTTTTTTTGTTTTGCGAATCGCATATGCTTGCAACGAAATAATAATTCATTACACACACACACACAATCAAGCAGAGCTATATTCATTATTCAGGGAGGCCATATACTCTGTCTGCATTCACTACAAATGCAAGCTTTTATAAAGCTTCAAATATATTTGCAACTAACCAAATTGTAGCTACAATAAATCCCCAAATGCATCGACAGGGACTAACAAACAGCATTTTACGTCCAAAAGAAGTGAATCGTCAGCAAGTCGTTTAACCACCAAAAACTGTCCATGTGGAATGATCTCAGTGCACGTTAAATAAATCTGGTTATGAAGGCTCTATTTCAATTTAAAAGACAGACTTGACAAGTTTGAGGTTGATTCAGACAGATGAAACAAGGTAGCCAAAAAGAAGGCAGCTTTGCAGTCCAATTTATGTTAACCGACACAATGTTCCACGCATGTCTATCTAGGTTTGGTTGCACACAGTAGGGAGCAACACAACAAACCCCAAAAGAGTACCTTTACAATATCCAGATAAACAAATCAATGAAAACCAAATGCCAACCTACAGCATAGTTAATTCATGTCTAGCCTGGTTTAATAGTGTTCGGCCCATGATTTGATTGCAGTTTCAAAAAAAAAAAACTTGTATAAAGCGACTGATGAACCTCAAATCTTCTGTTGGAATGGAAGCATCAAGCGAACTAAATGCAATCAGGATAATTACAGAATGCAAACAGGAAAAGAAGATATAAAGTGGTGTCATTATCCGAAAGAGAGAGAGAAAAATTAGGCTCTCTGATTTGAATGTACTGCGTATGATTCAGGATAATACGCTATTTAATATGTCAAACATCAGAGCTGAAGTGGTCCAGCAAGCAGAAAGGTTGCTTAATTTCATTGATCATCATAGCCGATGTGGCGATGTCAATGCAACCTCCTCATTTAGAAAAAGAAAAGTAGAGCTGCACCCACCTTACTGGCTAGCCACACAATGCAGATGACTAAAAGAAATAAGAAAAATACTGCAAGAGAGCACCAAGAAACCACGGAAAGGAAGTCACAAGATGATCATTTTCAGAGATCTATAAAAATGGTAGTACCAACCAAATTGCACAGAATATGGTGATCTTCAGTAAGTTATAGCATCTGAACTCCATGATCCTCAGTAGGATGATCTGTCTCCTGCAAAAGATGGGCATATTCAGATATCTACAGATAAGCACAAAAAGGACTGTCATCAATGTAACAGACTTGATGCTCAAGCATTCCATGTGTCTTTGATTCCTTAAAACCTCCACTTTTGCACATGGACCAAAGTTACATTGTGATAATATTTGTTACTGATCATAAGGGAGCAAAGGGGGAGAACAATCATCAGACAATACTGTTACCATGAACAAAAAATATGAATCTGAACTTTCAGTATACACACATGACAGCATTCTTTTTTAGAACATTGCCATAGTTCAACAACTACTTGGAGCATTGGAACCGATCTCACTTAAGGCACAAACACAGGGGAGGGGAAGAGATGACAAAAACAGACTGGAATATCACTGGAACTTGCCAGACAATTCAAACACATTGTTTTATGAAGATGGCGAAACCGAAAATGAAAAAATAAATTGAAAGAACATATATTGGAGTTTCCGATAGCACTCCGAAGAACAGACACTCAATGAAACATCTTGTTAGCACTGGAAAGGAGGCGGCCGCAGAAGCAACTTATGATCTGCAAGCACCTACTCAATCTTCCATGCATATAGGATGAGCGAGAAGCCGAGGCCTTGCAGCTGAGACTCCCTAAAAATCTGCGAGTACGACCACGGCATCGACTTCTCGGGCGCCTGGCATGTCTGGAACATGAACACCGCGTTGCTCGTCGTCGTCGACCCGAAGAGCCAGCTGTGGACATCCCAGAACACCTCCACCGGCAGGCCGTCGACGAGAATCGTCTGGTTTCCCCTGAACTTCCATGCCAGCCTCTTCACCTGCATCACCGGCTTCTTGTCGATGCGTATCTCAAGGCATGGGTCCTTGAGGCCAACGGTGTCACACTCTATCACCAGGTCATGGAACTGGCCATTGTCGCAGAACTGCGCCTTGGCGGAGTAAATCTTCTTGCCGTAAATGTGCTCCTTCCTGGCCACGAAGGCGGCATTGAGCGCCGGCCGGTTGGCGCCGGTCTTGCGGTAGGCCTCCTTCTTCATGTCGCCGAGCAGGAGCGCCAGCTCGAGGTCAAACACCAGCGCGACATAGAAGCCCTCCAGCGGCTCCGGCCCCGCGCCGAACCTGGCGGCCGACAGGTCCCAGAAGATGTCGACCTTGCCGCCGTCGACGTCGAGGCTCTTGGAGCCCTTCTTCTTGGAGAAGAGCCAGGGCTTGATGTCCGCCTTGCAGAGGCTCTGGCCGGACAGGCCGTCGACGCCGATGCTGAGGCCCTGCCCCATGAGGCTCTTGCTCCAGGTGACCGAGATGACGCAGGGCCGGCCGGCGAGCTGCGTCTGGTAGAGGCAGGTGACCAGGTTCTGCGCCGCACCCTTGCCGGCGCTGCTGGAGGACGACGCCGCGTCCGCGATCTGGACGCCGCTCTCCCCGAAGCAGGACGGGAAGTCCCTCATGGCTCGCTCGCGCTGCGCTTTTCAGCAAACACCTTGCGTGCGTGCAGCCCCCGCTCAGAGCTCGGCAGAGCTCCCCGCAATGCCGGACGCGGGGAGCGGCGGCGCGCGGCACCCTCCTGCCCGCAGCCACACGGATTGCTGCCGCAGGAGATTTCTCGATCCGGCGCAAGTGGCCGCAAAATCCCCCGCCTTTACTGCCGAAAGCGGCACCACCAAGCACCGCCCGGAAAGCAAGCGCCCCAATCGATCCGGCAGCAAGCTTCCCCGGCCCCGTCGCCCGCAATCAAGCTCGGCCAGACATGCCCGAAGCTCCCACCTTCACCGCAGAAGCCGCCGAGAGGGGTGTGGAGACATGGGAGAGGGGAGCAAGCTGGAGTGGGGAGAGCACCAGCAAGCAACCAAACCAAAGCAGCAAGCACTGCACTAGCTAGCTAGCGGCCACAGAAGCGAGGCGAGGAGAAGGAGAGGGGGAGGTGGGAGGAGCGAGGAAGCAAGCCAAGCAGCGGCCAAGAAGTGAGAGGTAGAGTAGTAGTAGGCGAGGGAGCGGCAGTGATGAGGGGGAAAGGAAGGAGACAAAAGGTCCGGGGGATCAAATCAATGGGGGCAGCCCTACCAGATAACAACACAGCACGCAGCGCTCACTGTCCGCCAACTCACGGTGGAGGAGGAGGGAGGAGCAGGTGATGCCATTGCCCTGCCCTCTCTCTCTCTCCCTTTTGTAACTGCTGCCATTGCCCATGGTTTCTTTTGCAGACCGGCTCGCTTGCGTGCCACTACAGTACAATTTTAGTTGCACTGACTGAAGGTTGAGACATTGCTGTTGAGACAACAACAACAACAAAAAAAAGCAGGGGAAATTTCATTGGATATCTGGATCAGTGAGCTGAATGAGGATGAGGTGAAAGATTCCTGAGGTGGAGACAATTGTCTCTCATGCCAATTTGCTGCTTGCAACTGTCCAAAAGAAATTTGGCACTCTCTTGTGGGTGATAGAGTACTTTCTCTTGGGTCTTTGCTCTCTCTTGAGGTGAGTCTGTCTACTGCCTTTTGCCATGAGAATGCAAGCAGCTTTTTGAAAATGTTGGGACTTGTGGGAGGAGGACAAGTTCACATGCATTACAGTGCAAAATGACTGGAGTCTGTACCCTGCTACAGGGAATGCAGTCAGTGTTTACTCCATCCATGGCTGCCCTGCCCTGCCCCCATCTCTTGATGTTCTTCCTTTTCTTTTCTAGCATAAAAGAAAAAAAACTATTTACTTTTGATTTCTTCTTGTATAGTTGATGTTAAAAAATTACATTCTTTGGCCACTTGGTTGATTATAGACTATAGCACAGTGTGTGCAAGGTGGCTCCAGTACTTGTTTTGTAGGAGATGATGTCTCCAAATACATCAAATAAAAACCAAAGGCAACTTGAGACTTGTGCTGCCATTGTCACCCCATTTTTTTAATTAGAGATGGTATAAACTTACATGTCGACACATGCCTTCTCAATTATTGCCTTCACATCAACTGCTTATACATCATCACATTATTGTATTTTTGTACATGAACTCCATGATTGAGCCATTGGGTGTGCCCAAATTAAATTCCACTGCATAGAATAGTGTCTCCCAAATTTGACTTTAGATCATGTGAAGCAACTGGTGATGCTGGTACTACCATACATTTTTTATACCACATGTGGCGTATAACATTTTTGTTTCTAGTAAATAATAAATAGGTAAAGAAATGGATTGGAAAAACAAATCAAACTGGCACTTAATTTTCTTCTGGAGCAACAAAACCAAAACTGCTGGCCCAAAGCCAAAAATGACGTGTGGTAACTGACATCAATGAGAAGGACAACGGTTTTCCTGGACCTGGGCCCCGCCCATCTCATCCGTTAACTGCACGCCCACGAGCCCGCATTTACTCACCTCCTGGTGGAGATCCAAGTACTCCTCTTTCCTTTCTCTCTCTCTCTGCTTCGTCTCCACGCAAAGGCACACACAAACTTCACATACATTCATTTTTTATTTTTTTTTGCGGAAACTTCACATCGTTTTAATGATCCAGTTTACTAACTTGCTTTTTATCACATTCGGATAAATAGTGTTTCGTTCTTTCTTTCTTTTTTGCGAGGGAAAAAGGAGTTTTATTCCATATTGAGAGAGTTCCAGTCAGAGGCAAAATGTCCTCAATACATGGTGGCCCTACGTGCATCCACACAGCCGTGGTACACCCTATACGACTATAATTTGCCAAACGATCGGCAACTCTGTTTTGATCCCGATTCAACTATTAAGGAATAAACTCCATGTGTCTCATCAATTCCTTAATTTCAGCCACGAGATGTTCGTTCTTTCTAAAGGTAAATTAAACATGGCGTGTGCATCATATCAAACTTATCTACTTATTTTATATGTAAACGATGATCCAACTTTATTGATAAATTAGACATAGAACATCAGATGGAACAGATTGAAATAACGACAAACACCAAATCCGTGATAATGCCGAGAGTTATGCCAAGGTTCCTCGGAGTAGTCGTGTCTAATTTTAGCATTTTTTTTTAACAAGACAAAGGCGCACAAGGCGCCTAACATTCATTCATTTATCTGCAGTTTACATGGGTAATGACATATCCCTGATTAGTAATGTCTGCAATGATTTGAATCAGGGGACAATGCCATTTTTTATGCTGAACATTACAACAGCTAATCCTAGAACTCTGATCAGGAAATAAATTCTGAGACTGAGCTAACTTGGCTGCTACATGAGCCTCACAATTATGAGTTCTAGGAATAAGAAACACCTGAACCTGTTTTGATGCAGTGTTATTACAGAAGTTCGTCAGAATGCTCCTTATTTGCCAATGTCCAGGTTGAGAATTAGGAGATCTTGTTGCTGCTGCTTTTGCAAGAGTAAGATTGTCCGTCAAAATGGCTGCTTGTTGAATATTTAGCTTGTTGATAAGGATTGCCGCTAGATTGATTCCATGTGCCTCTGCCTGAATTGCTGATTGTGAGTGTGCAATAGTCGCTGAGATTGTAGTTTCCATCTTTTGGTCTTTCTGATGTACCTGCAAAAAAATACCAATTCATGTTCTTACACTTTCAATAGTGTCAGAATTTCTTAGTTCATGCCAGGCCGCATCTGTGTAAATTTTGACTGAAGCTGGAAGCATGGTGCTATCAATTGTAGTTCCCTGTCTCTTGTTTTCTTTCTCCTGAGAATTTATCCTGTGATTTTCAGTGGTTAACCTTCCCTGTTCCGATGTCCCTACTTCCAAAGATAAGCTATTTGTGATAGCATGTGCTGCAAAAAACATCTTTTCTCTGGAAGAGCTTATCATTCCTGGCTTTCCATAAGCACCACATGAATGTAAAAATATTGCTCAAAGTAGCATAAGGGTGATCTGAACTAGCAAAACTCATAATAATGGAAGCTAGAGAATCTGAATTTTGAATTAGTAAATCAGATCTTATGTACCAAAGTTTGGCAAACCAGGCTGCTCTAGCAAACGGACAAGTAAACAATATGTGCATATCATCTTCTTCCAACCCACATCTAGCACAACGGGTACTGATATGTTTAGAATGTTTACCTGCTCTTTTCCCCGTTGGTAGAGCTTTTCTAATTAGCCTCCAGGCAAAAGTTTGGATTCTTGGAGCAATATCTTTTGCTTTCCAAACTTGCTTAAGAAGTTCCTTAGTATTGTTTGCTAGAGCTCTAGGTTGTGGCTCCCCCTCTTCCCTCATCACCTGCAGACAAAGTTTGTATGCACTTTTTGTGTTGAATTTCCCTGTTGGAGTTAGTTTCCAGCACAAAATATCATCATCTTCAGCTTGAATAATTGGAACCTGCTTCATAATGGCAGTTGTGTCTTGGTCAAATAGCATATCAATAAGATTGTGATTCCACATTTTGTGATTAGGAAGCCAAAGATCTTTAACTAGTGCCGGGTATTTAAAATCATTATTTTGGATAACAAGATGATCATAAATATTTTCCCATGAGTTGAACCAAGGAGAGCTCCAAAGAGAAATATTGCCTGTTGTAATCTGGAAAAAAGAATTGTTGATGAGCATAGGCCTAACTTTGATGATAGAAGTCCAAAAGGCAGATTTGGGTATGTTTGGGTTAGCTCTCCAAAGGGAAGAATCCGGGAAATATTTAGACTGCAAAACTTTTGAGATATGGCTATTAGGGTTTTCTGCTATCCTCCAGGCAGCTGCAAGGATTAGGCTTTTGTTGGTGGCTTGCAAGTTTTTTATGCCCAAACCTCCTTCATTCTTAGGGGAGCAAATGTCTTTCCATGCTCTGAGGCATAGAGATCTCTCATTAGTTTCCTCTCTAGCTCCTGCCCACCAGAAGTTTCTAATGATTGAAGTGAGTTTGGCTAGGAACTTCTTGGGAAAAAGAATGTTGGACATGTAATAAATAGGGATGGAAGCAAACACAGAATTTATAAGAGTGAGCCTACCGGCATGAGAAAGTTTGGTGGCCTTATAAGTAGGGAGTTTGGCTTTGAATTTATCAACGATAAAATTATAGGCGGAGGATCTATCTTTTGCTGGCAGAATGAGAGGATGCCCTAGATGAATGAAGTTGTTATCAATGGAAAAAACAGGGAAGATGTTTTTTATAGCTTGTTGAATGCTGTTGTCTACACCTTTGCTAAATAGAATTCCAGATTTATTCCAATTTGGGATCTGACCAGAACTAGCGCAAAAAAATTGAATGAGTTGACTCATAATAGTGGCTTCTTGTAGTGTAGCTTGGCCACAAAAAAGAAGATCATCCGCAAACATGAGAGAGTGGATAGGGGGGCAGTTGGGTCCAAGGGAAATACCTGAAAGATGGTTATGTCTCATAGCTTCCTGCAAGGAGACAGATAATTCATTAATTGCAAGGACAAAGAGATATGGAGATAGTGGACAGCCTTGTCTTATGCCTCTGCTACTTTTGAATCTGGCATATTTTTGGCCATTAATGATAACGGAAAACACCGGAGTAGAAATGCAGGCATAAATGAGATTGATGAAATGACCGTGTAGCCCTTTACGTGCCAAAGCATCAATAATAAATTTCCATTCTAGGCGATCAAAAGCTTTGGCAAGATCAATTTTAAGCATGAAAGCAGGAGTTTTCCAAGACTTGAGTGCAAAGGAGTGAGTGATTTCTTGAGCTATGATTATATTGTTACTAATTCTCCTACCTTCAATAAATGCTTGTTGAGAGGGATGAATATAGTCAGGGAGATGTGGTTTAAGCCTGTTTGCAAGGGATTTAGCAATAATTTTGTAGACAACGTTACATAGACTTATAGGCCTATAATCTGCAGGAATATTGCAAACATGTTTTTTGGGAATCAAAGCAATGTTGGTATTATTGATGTGGCTGGGCATAACACCAGAATCATAAAACTGCCTTACCAGATTAGTGATGTCATCTCCTATCCAATCCCAAGCTGCTAGATAAAAGGCCACATTCAGTCCATCTGGGCCTGGAGATGCACTCACCCTCATTTCTTTTAGAATACTCCAAATTTCCTGCTTGTCTGGAATGCTATAAGTGTAATCTCTTTCATCAGTAGTTGTAGTCGTTTCTAAGTATAGCCTCCCTTGATCTGTTTTGTTAGTCCCAAAAATATCTTTGAAATAATCAACAAAGGTGTGAATACTAGTCGTATGCGTGCCTTTCTCAACATCGTCAAAAACTGTGGATTCTTTGACTTGGGTTATAGTGGCCCAGCATATACTTGGACTAACAAGCGTTATACTTCCATGCCAACTTTTGAGCGTCTTGACAGATGTTTGGTAAATGCAGAATGGTGTGCTTTATACCCTATCACTAATGTTTACAATTTGCCTATTACAATTAGTGATCATGCTCCCATTCTCATATCCACAGAAGGTAAATTTAAGAAGCCTTTGCAAAGTTTCAAATTTGAAAATTGGTGGCTTATGGAAAAAGACTTTCATGATCATGCTAAAGCAGCCTGGAGTAGTACTGCTCATAGACCTTTTTATGCTAGAACTAACCATCTTGCAGGCTCACTGAAAAAATGGTGTAAGAAGAAAAAGCCACTGAACCAGGAGCTGAATTCATTGGAAGAGCAAATAAGAGATATCCAATTGAAGCCAGTACATGAGCAAGATCACAATTTGGAGGCTTCCCTTGTTTGCAGGTATGAGGAAAACTTGACAAAACTCACTCAATACTATAGTCAGAGAGCAAAAAAGTATTGGGCTATAATGGGGGACATGAATACCAAGTTTTTCCATCATGCTGTTCTTAAAAGGAGGAGGAAAAATCAAATAGTCTCAATCAAGGACAAGAATAATATTACTAATTTTAGCATTTGCATCTCTATTTTCCACCATGACTCGAGTGTTTTTTCTTTTTCTTTTTTTGCGGAAGGTGAACTCCCGCAAATTGGACTAACCTCGAAGGCCTTGAAAAGCCGCTTGAGCCACCTACCCCAATAGGTGAGGACCTAGTATTGCTTGATTGGTCGTAGTTGAACCAGTGGTTCGCTGTCGTATTGTCGATGAAGAAGACCGGGAGCCCAAAATATAAACGAGGGTACTATTGACAAAAACTCACTTGCCACCATCATCACCGCAGCCGCACCATCGCTAAGAAGGGCCAACGCATCAGGCGACGACCCGCGTGATCTAAAGTTTTCGATCCGCGGGACCCAAACACCAGGATGAAGATAGAATCATGGGATTTAAATCCATTCCACACCGTTCTCACCCTACCACACACAAATCTAACCTAATACTCCCTCCGGTCCTTTTTACTCTGTGTATTAGATTTGTATCAAGTCAAACTTTGTAAAGTTTGACTAAATTTATATTTAAAAAAATATCAACTTCTATAATACCAAATATATATATACTATGAAACTACATTTCATAATGCATCTAACAATATTGATTTGACATTGTGAATGTTGATACTTTATCTATAAGATTGGTCTAAGTAGAGATACTTTGCCTTCGAACAAAACTTATATGCAGATTGAAAATGACCGGAGGGAGTAGAAACAAAAGTTACACTTCAACTTTGGTTCGTGGGTTTCTCCGACCTCTGAGTCCGTGAGAGGCCCAAAGACAAAGGTTAGGACTCGACAAAGTTTTCTAACTCCATGGAAAGTACCAAAGAAGGTTCCTATCGGTGATTCAATGTGTAGGCCATCACATATTAGCAAAAGACTATCAGCGATAGGTACCTACTCCTATCATACCCACTCTTGTTGTTTAGATGATCCACTCACATTATTCCACAAAATTAATCACCTTGCTGTTTTCACTCTGGTAAGCCAACTGACAAAATGATAGGCATTGGTGGTGCTCATCAGTTGCTAAACTTTTTGACACCGCCAAATCGTGAATGATTCCCTTTTCCAGGTTAAATCGTGAATGGAATTTTGCTGATGATATAGCCAGCCATCAATCAGTTGCAAATTCAGATGTGTTGCTCTCAACGTTTGCATACAGTCAATGTTCACTTTAAAGCTATGATCGCTACATCTAGGCACAAATATTGAATCTGTCATGTGAAGATCATACTGCTCAAATTGAATTTTACAAGTATCAGACCAGGAAAAAGTGAGGGCCATGCGAGCATGACGATGTCTTCACATGACCATGTCTTGGATTGACAAGTGAAACTGAAAGGATGTAGGGCCGTCAGATACAAATGGGAGGGGAGGTGGACGCACATATTCTCTGTTTTTTTTAATGAGTTTAGAAAATTTTGAAAATCCAAAAAAACTTACTTATAGATTACTAGAAAGAATTATAGATAGAAACTCGAATTTCTCATGGGAAATTTTGTTGATTTTGTAATCTGCATGGAAAAGACAAGATCTAGAGCTAAACCAGCATTATTAGATGCCTTATGCTTTTCTCATGTGACGTACGGATGCAAAACTTTTTATGAAACTTCGAATCTGTACATGTAAGATTTTTTCAAAAAAAGTTAAAAGAATACAAATAGTTTTCTATTTGTCAGAAGAGGAAGCGCATGCTCTCGACGAAAATTGCATGCAGCGGCCGAGCTCCATGGAGCTCTTTATTTTTTTCAGCGAAAATACTATTTCCACACCTCAAATAAATGTGAAAAAAGGTATACACATAGACATATATTTGTATTACACACGTACAAAATTTTATTAACACATATGTTCATATGTGATGTACACAGAAAAGGCAAATACATAGATTAAAATGGGCTTTTTCTTTGTTGTATTTTGGCTAGATATTTATCTTTTTTGTGTAGCATGCAAATAATCAAACTAGTTGATGCAACTTTATACATACTTGAAAAACACGCATATGTATTTGTAGAATATTTTTGAAACTTTTAAATATATTTTTAATTTTTTTAAACGGGCTCCATGAAGCCCGTCCTTTCTAACGCCTCGCCGAGGTATCATTCATTCATAGGTTAGTTGCCAAAAATGGACATGGGAAGAATGAAATACTGCAATATATACGTGCTCTGCTGTCAACCTACCTGAGCACCAGAGAACATGTAAAGATCTACGGATCATGGTACATCATCATGTGTAATCTAGGTAGGAATGTGCTGTGTACTAGTAGTACTAGTAGAATAATGCAGACTCGTGGTTGTGACTTTGCTTTCTGACGTGCTGGCAAATTTGGCACGATACCACCTACACGCTGCATGCCCAGCTTTGCTTGGCATGCAAATCTGTGTACAGCTGAGCTGGGTATCTCTGATACCTGCGCCCAGAAAACGTTAGTGGGATAGAGTTATTTTGGGGGGTGGCAAGAAGATTGTGTTGTGTCCTTAAAGGAAAAAGATGTGTTGGTCCTTCGAATAATAGAGACAATTCATGGCAGATCAAGGGGTTCATAATATGGCCGCCACTATCTTACAAAAAAAATGTAATTTTTAAATTTCCAATACTGCAAAGAAAAAGAGAAAAAGACATTGATGTTCATAGATAGCTACTTCTTGCTTTCCCTATAATATATGGAGTATGGTGTATCTCTGAGAAATATATATTATTTTGTCCATCAGCTGGGTATTTCTGATTCTTGCATCCAGAAAACGTTAGTGGGATAGAGCTAATTTGGGGGGTGACAAGAAGATTGTGTTGCTCTGTCCTTTAAAAGAAAAATATGTGTCGGTCTTTCGAATAATAGAGACAATTCATGGCGGGTCGTAATATGGCAGTCACTGTCTTACAGGAAAAAAAATTCAAAAAATACAATGCTAGTACTACAAAGCAAAAGGGCAAAGGCCATGTACCATTAACAATTCCTTCTTCTTTAATTTCCGAGGAAAGTATATTTTTCGATCTCTCGACTGTTTTGAAAGTCTATATTTGGTCTCTAACCCCAAAGCTGAAAAATAGTCTCTTAACTAGTAAAATTGTACATCTTTGATCTAGCATCCCGTTCCAAGTGGTTTTAGTGATGACGTCGAATGGTTTTGATTGAGACATGGCACTTTGGCAATGTTCGACATATCTTGACCTTTGCCACGTCGGCAATTATCTTCTCAGGAGGTTATTGCGCATTTTCTGAGGACTGAAGATATGGAAAAATTACAAAAAAAAGCATTTTTATGTTGTAAAGGCAGAACAAGCTCTTGCATGCCCCTGATTCTGTGATAATGATCACAAGGGAAAAGGTAAAGGCAGCTAATGAGTAATGTCTTTACAGCTTACGGGCAAAAGCCTACCATCAGGGACAAAAAGTGACATGCATTACCATTATATAAGAAATTTTATATGATACTGATGGTGCATTGATGTTAGCTGTAAGGGAAACCAGATGTTGGTAAGTATGCAATTGCTTAGGACTGAAGAAACACGTAAGATAACTAAAAGAATTATGTTAGTTAACTGGCCTCCACCCTAGCTTGTTTAGGAAATCTCCCAAAAGGATTACTTCCATTCATGTGCCATATGTCTTCTTGATTGAGTGAAACATCGCCCCCTCGTCCTCTCTTTTGAAATCCTTCATCTTTTACGCTAGAATGTCAAGATAATTCACGCTTGCTTTTGTATGAAAACATACACACGCAAAATGTGGGCCTTTTGGTTTGCAGAATTCCAAAAGTGTAGGAATAGAAGAAGAAGAAACAGAAGTGAAAAGACAATTTGGGCACTTAATTAACACTGGAGGAGCCTACACACTAACTTTTGTATGAAATATATACGGAAAAAATACATGTTGAATTCTACAATAATTCAAAAGACAATGATGCATAATAAAAGCTGTTTTATTGCACCACAAGAAAAGCTTAACAAGCAGAATTCCTGGGTGCCATATTGTCAGTTACGCCGCACAATGTAGCGTGGAATTCTTAGTTCCATACATCACTTGGAAGGCAGGCCATCTAGAGCGTTGGGTGTGATCAAACTGTGGTCTTTGCCCGCTATGTAAACATGTGCATGAGTCCACGTCACACCTTTTTTTGTAAGTGTCGCTACGCGATCGTATATTGGGATGATCAAGGACCGGCTTAGAGTTGACATCGACATGGGCCGATGGATGGCAGAAAGTTAGCAAAGGAGTGGTGTACGTATCAATTTTTTTGGCAATTTGCATCTCCAAAGAGTGACATTGCTTCCCTCACAATAGTAACTACTCTCATGGGAAATTTGGAACCAAAGAAATGCGAGAGTTTAATTTTGTGGACCATGTCCTCGATGCCGGCACCATTTTCATGAAAATATAGTGCATTCGAGACATTTTTTTGTGTGTGTGCTCGCGCACCGACCTGCTTTGAGCTCTGCTGGCCGGTTGGTCTCATTGGTTGTCGTATTCAAATTCCCCTTAATAATTAACTGAAGGATCCTACTTCTGGACAGGAAGCGGGGGGAGCTGCTAAGAATCACCTGGAGATGATCTTGATGGTCGGGGAGAAGGCTATCCAGTAGAGTTCCAGTTGTGTTGGTGATTCCCCTGTGCTACTGGGTAGCTCGTTGAACTCTTTCCTGGGTCTGTAATAAGTTTAGTCTAATTGCTGAGAGAACTTTTGCTCTCGTTTCTGGTGATGTAAGCTCTCTGGAGCATGATCGGTTGTGAACTTGTTTCCGTTTTTCGCTTCATTCTAATAAAATGGGGCGGGGGGAAACCCCTTTCATTCAAAAAAAAAAAATTAACTGAAGGATGCAAATCTTTTTCATCCATTTTTTAAAAGTTTTTTGGGTTAATTTGATAAATGCTACTCGAATTCTGGCGATTCCGAGAAACGCCACTGCAGTGGCATTTTTTAAATTCCCGTATTCAAACTCCCTTTATATAATAATAATTAACTGAAGGAGGCAAATCTTTTTCCTCCATTAATTTTTTGAAAAACACTAATCTAGAATGTCTTCCAATCAAACAGGCCGTGTATATGCGCATTTCGAAATGGCCCAAGACATCCAGCATTGAGCAGCTAGCGCCACTCACCATGATAGGGACACCAGTTGGCGGGCCACAGAGACACCTCCACACCACACTGTCGTCTGTCCCTACGGCTAGGCACTCACAACTCATAGTGTCACACACGACACGCGCACGGCATCAAAAGTTGTACTCATCACTCATCATACTCCTCCTACCATACGCTGGATAGATATATAGTCTGGATGCATATGTCTGAGTCTGATACACACACAGACACAGGGTGCGTGACACTGACAGCGCCGTGGAGGCGGGCGGAGGAGCGTGCATGCACGCCCATGCCACCGTGCCCGGGCCGGGCAGGGGCCTTTGCTTGATCCTCACTTATCCCTCGCGCTTTTGCTAATTGCACTTTCCATGTTATGCCTTGTCGCTTTGTCAGGATCCCCGGTGATGAGCCTCTGTGCTTGCTTTTGTGGTGGTACTCCCTAGTCCCTACTAGTAGAGTTAACTTTTGTA
This sequence comes from Elymus sibiricus, assembly GCA_039707655.1. NCBI lineage: Eukaryota > Viridiplantae > Streptophyta > Magnoliopsida > Poales > Poaceae > Elymus > Elymus sibiricus. Next base: position 434,093,183 of record CM077672.1, on the reverse strand, counting down.
GCTAGTGATGCTCGATTGCCCGACCAGCGGCGCGGCTTGTGTTTGGGGTTAGCTTGGTTTGGATTTGGGCTTATGCAAGAGCGGAACCAAGACCAGCATGGTTTTTGAGTCGCGACTCAAAAGTGAGTCGCCGAGGCTGCGACTCGGCGATTAGTCGACGAAAGTCACTGTATAGTCGCGCAAGTCGCCTGATTAGTCGCGAGTCGCCGTGATTTTGGGAAAACGACTCGGCGATTAGTCGGCGACTCAAAAACCATGAAGACCAGGCAAGTGGCTTTTGTATTACAGCAAACACGCACTGTACTGTACCCCTCTATTTGTCATCATCATTAAGAATTACTACATCATCAATCAATTGGAGTACAGTAATAAAAAAGAGGTGAAATAGGAGTATCAGGAATTCACAAGGGAATGAGCTAAGAGCAGGTGGTGGGTGGTCTAAAGAAATCCGACGCTACCACCAAGCTCAAGCTTGATCATCTCATCGTCCTGCCAGCAAAACTCAGCGTACGCACGTACTGTACGGCGATCATTGCCCAACTGGTTCATATCGCTGCCCGCTGCGTCACATGCATTCAATCGCCGACCCGGCCGGGTGTGTACGTGAGTGACCGACTGACTCGATCGACCGGGCCGGTCGGTCTCCATCGCCCTGTACGTGTGCAACCTGCTGCACTGCCGATCGACCTGCCGTGCCGTGTCCCATGCGGCCGGACCAGCCCACGTTCCGTGTCTCGCTCACGTGTGGCCTTGTCAGTTTGTCTGCGTTGGTAGTACTCCTACTCCTGAAGAGTCACCGACTGACAGATTCTGCATCCCACAAGCTGGTGTGGTGTGAGACAAAAGATGCATGGTGCGCGGACATGGGCAAAGGCAGCTGCTGATTATGATTGATTAACAACCACAAGCTCATAACATTCTTCTTCCAACTAAGCTCCAAGGATCCTCCCTGCTGCTCCATGGATAGGTTGCGACGGAGATCTTCAAAGCAGCGCATGGTTGGAGAACGGGGGTGCCAAGACTTGCTGCTCCTTGAATTCCTCCCTGCTGAAGCTGACGATAAAGATGAAGCCTCTCTCTATGATAGCCTGCCTTTTCCTGTTCTTTGCTTTTCGTCTGGTTTATGTAATAAAGACTTGGGGTACTGCATCTTTCCTGTGTGTTCTGAATTCTGATACTTGGCTATATGTTTCAGTCTTGTTTATCTCCAGGTTAGCATCCCCTGGCGCCTGTGCTGGGGCTAGGCCTGTCTGCATGAGCTGTTGGGAGGGGGGAGGGATGGCTCCTTCCCTCGTAGTAGCTTTAGCCATGTTTTAGTAGTTCCTGCTTTGTAGTTCTCAAAAGACATTATGGTTTCTTTTATATGGAAATCGAAGAGGGAGCTCTCTTAAAAAAAAAAAAAAAAAAGCTCCATGGATCACATCAACCAGTATGGAGCTGATTGTGCGTACGTAGGTAGATTGGACTGGCGTGTATTACAAATCCAGTTAGTACTATGATCGATTATGTGATCAGATCTCTCGGAAGCACTAGACGCAGCTTCCATCGTGCACCAACCATATTTCCAATCCCAACGAGCCCACGTACAGTACAGTGATGCTCTTGGCTGGTCTAGGTAGAAAATTAAGCTTAATTTGGGTCGTTGGGTTGCTTATTTGACATCTCGTCTATGTATTTTTTGCTCACTCATTTAACCAACAGCATGTAATAGTACTACGCAAATCATCAACTCTCTTTGGAACTCTTTTCTTTTTTGGCCGTTGGGTGGAGCTTTCCTTTCGATACGTACGGAGGGGAATTGCGATGTGCATGCACGGGCAGTCGGGCAGGCAGGCACACCACACGTGTGTGCAAACTTGGAGCCGGCCGGATTGTTTTGTTTGTCTCATGCTCATGGTAGCAAATGGTTCACGTCGGATTCCCTCCTTCGGACAGGCGCACGTGCCGTACCCGCTGCGTCGACGGGGGAAGCCTAGCTAAGAGCATCTACACCCGCATATGGCAAATCCGGCCCCTCAAACGCCCGCCGAGCGCGTCCGTGGACACTGACCGGTCACGTCTCAAATAATGCATTCCACGTCCGGATACTTCAAATTAGAAATCTCAAATCCATATTATTACATGCAACGTAAACCGATCTTTAAGCGGAGCTAGTCCGGCTCCGCCGTGCCCATGTCCGGCGGCCAGCTGCACTCCCCAGAGTGTTGGTCCGATCGCCGGCAAGGTAGAGTAGAGCATGGGACACGAGTGGACTCACGGGACTCAAGGCGCCGCCGTCTCCCATGCCCTATTCTTCCTCGTCAGTGCCCGTAACCCGGACGGTGCCGGTGGACGTCAGGTCGACGATGGATCCGTCCTGGGACGAGCCGGCATCCACCACGACGCGGTTGCGGCGCCTGGACTGCACCATACCGGGCGCCGGAGAATGCGACTCCGCCTCGCCGACGTCCACCGCCGCGAGGGCTGCCGCCGCCTCCCGCACGCGCTCCCTCGCGCGCCGGGCACGCTGCGCCATGTTTGCATCGGACGGCAACCATGGCGCGTCCTGCTGCTCCGAGCGCCAACGGAGGGGTTGCGCGTCCGCCACCGCGTTCGGACGCCAGGCAGACCGCACCGCCTCCGGTGAGGCAGCCACGGCACCCCGAGCGCCGGATCCATGCACCATTTGGGCGGACGCGATGGATTCCCGACGGAAGGAGTCCGCGCGCTGCCTCACACGGGCCTCGTCCCGAGAGCGGCGGAGCGCAAGCCGGACGGCCATCTCCTCCTCGGAGCCGCGTGGGATGAGCTCGGGGTCGACGGATCTGGAGGTGAAGGACTCGGATCCGCTGCCCGCCATGCCGGAAATGGCCGGAGATCGGTGCAGGTGAGCTTGGGTGGCGGAGGGGAGTGGAGTGAAGTGGCTAGGGTTTGGTCCGGCGACCGGATCGGGAGGAATATATGTGGGGTCGAGGCGGGCCAGGCCGACGTGGCGGGTGTACCCGGGCGCGCCCGGGCGCCCCCGTATCCGCCCCATATTTGGGCTGGATATGAGGGGTGCCGGTCAGCCCGGGGGTTTGAGGCCCATTTGAGGCGCCCGGCTGGATCGAAAAATCGTGACCGGTCAGTGACCGGGCGGCCCGCCCGGGCGTTTGAGGGGGGTTTGAGGTGCTCGGCTGTAGATGCTCTAACTCCTACATTACATGTTTATTAGGGCATCTCCAACAGCAACCTGCAAATTTTCTCACGTATCTGTCCGCGGACACGGATGCGGGAGGACGCCATCCAACGCTAGGCGCATACATTTCAAACTCTTTTTCAATAAACCGGATGAAATTCGTGCAAATACGTCCGGATTTCATACAAATAAGACAAATTTCGTACAAACACGACGGATTTTCATTAGATTTCGAACATTTAGAAGAAAAAAAAGATCCGACCCTAAACCTATCCTACACGGCGGCGGCGCCCGGCGTCCGAGCCCATGTTGTCCTCCATCCGCTGTCTTCATGACCACCGGCGATAAGACCCGTGAGGTGAAGGTGCGGTCTCCGGCGAGGAAGAGTAGAACACGGGAGACGGACCGGCTCACATGGGACGCCAGGCCCTGCCGCCTCCCGTGCCCTACTCATCCTCGGAGGAGTTCGCGACCTGTCCGTCGCCGGTGGACGTGAGGTCCACGATCGAAATTGTGGCGCCCGCGCTGTCGTCGTCCCACCGGGCCGCCTGATGGTTTGTCGGCGGTGCGTAGGAGGCGCAGCTGGCGTTGTTCTCCTCCGCGATCGCCTGGAGCTGCGCCTCGGCGGCGGCCGCTTCCTGGCGAGCGGCAGCTTGAGCGCGGAGGGCATCGTAGATGGCACGCTGCTCCGCGACGAAGTTGGGGTTCGCCGCGGCCATGGCCGCCACGGCGTCCTCGCTCGTGCGCTCGCCGTAGATCTGGCCCTCCGCTAGCCGGTGTTGCTCCAGCAGGAACAGGTTGTACAGTTGTTCCTCCTGCAACTGGCGGAACGCCGACAATGGCGCCGGCGCAGGCTGGCCCTCCGCCATGGCGGTGTTGTAGTGCGACTACGCCTGCTCCATGGTGAGGCCGGCGTGCAGAGGCGCGGGAGCCGGGGCAGTGTCGTCGGAGCCCGTCTCCATCGTGGGGTCGTCCTCGTCGTCGGAGACCTCGGGCGAGCTGGCTGGCAAGCCGGCCTCGATCCGCCTGGCACGGTGGCTCTGCCAGGCGGCGACAAGGGCGACCACCGCGTGCTTCATCTCCGGCAACAGGATGTCCCAGAGTGCTTTCCCGCTGGCGGTCATGGCGGATGTGGAGGAAAGGAGGAGGATGTGGAGCGGATGTGTTGTGCTGTGAAGATAGCCGGGTGTGGCCGCCCTTAAATAGCGGATTTCGGTGAGGCTAGACGTCAATGCGGGACGCCGGAGTGGGTTTCTCGGCCGGCGAGCCTGCTTAATGGCGGCATACGGACGGACAGCGGCATTGAACGGGCGTGGTAGATATCCGTCCCGTCCCGTCCAGTCACGCGTCTCCAGCATTGAACAGGCGCGGACACCGGAGAAGCGTCGCGGGCGGCGCCCTCGGCCGGCACGCCACTTCAATGGCGGAGGCAGTGAGAGGTCACGTCCGCCCTGAGCCGTCTTCAATGTTGAGCGGCGCTCTACAGCGGCATGAATGCGGGCAGGTGGTGCCGGGCGGGAACGCGCGCGGGTGAGGGAGGAGGGGTTTTGGTGGCCCAGGACGGTCAGAAGCGGGTTTGGGATCGGTCCGGACTCCCGCAAACCTCCCCCACTTTTGTCTTCGGTTTGCGGGAGAAAACGCGTCTGGACCGCGCCGCAGACCGATACAGTCCCGCATTGGATGGCTTCCGCGGTCCGGACAGCACGGTCCGGACGGTTGCAGAAGGTTTGAGGGTCGGCGTTGGAGATGCCCTTACTGTTCAAGTGTTGATCATATACTCCCTCCGTCCGGTGAAGAGTGTACGTTTGGCTTTAAAATTTGTCCACAAAAGAGTGTACATCTATCTTCCCAATGCACTTTAAAGTAGCAAAAAATGCTTCTTTCTCATTGCACGGTAATCAAGACCAATAACATTCTACACATGGTCTCCTTAATTTTTACATGCACTTAGCTCATTGGGGGTTGGATAATTAAAGAGGAGAGAGATGGTGGCTTGCACCTTTTCAATGCATTTTTTACTTCACTCCATAATGTGTCCTAAAATTTTCATATGTACACTTTTAACCAGACGAAGGGAGTAAGTGGCTGGCTTGGTTCCACGAACTACTCGGCCACTGAGGGGACGTGAGATTGTTGAATGTTGATTGATCAGCCACTGTTACGAAACATAGTCATCGCCGGCTGATCATCCCAGCAGTGAAAACCGTCGATAGAAAGTGGACAGCGACGGCTCAGGAGGACATTTTTGGTTACTACCGACGGTTAATCACTGAGAGACGCAAAACGTTAATGTTCTCCTTTGGTGGGGTGGGTGCCGCGGGGACAATTCAAGTTACCATCCATCGGGATCGGCGCATCTGCTGCAGCACTTGCTAGATTAATTCGTGTCGATAATGGTCGATCAAGAACCAATACGTACCAGTCTCTCTCAACCCCATGTTTTTTTTTGGAGTGACTAACAAACAGACGTCTGATTTTTATTTGGGCTCAGGTCGTTTTTCTTAATCATTGTCGTGTTGCCATCATCAGTCATCGATTCTAATCAGTTTTTGTCACGTGTGCATCCCCCTGTCTCTAACGGGGTCACAGTCGAACAGGGTCACAGTCGAACAGATATAGGGCCGGGTCTGGAACAAAGCAATCCGGTGAAAAAAAGAGTCCAATCAACCGTGGCCCCGATGAGAAGGCATCCCGGCCTATGCCCTGTATGGGGGCTTGTTGGCCCCTGTGTAAATGTTCAGAGAGGGGAAAAAAGAGTTGAACGCTAAAGTCTGAATATGACTACAGGACTTTCGATGGTCCTGTTTCAATATGATTTTTGACTGGTCCTAGTATCTTCAGAAAGGAATCCCATAGAAAATATCTGCTGCACTTTCAAAGTGTCTGCTTTCTTCTAATGGACAGCAAATCCGGACATAAAAAAGACATATAATTGAACTGAAAGACTAGTGCACAATGTAGATATTAGTCTTGTCAATTTGACAAATTTAAAGAAAAGGCACACAAAATTCATAATTAACCCAAAGGTGATGTTTCACACAAACAGACTGGTGACACATAACTTGTACCATAACTGAACGTCCCAAAAAACAACTAGACTGAAGGCGTATGAATTTTGTGTGCACTAGAACGAACATCCATTACAAACGCAAGACTGAAGACTGAAGGCGTATGAATTTTGTGTGCACTAAAACAGCTAGACAGCGTCAAAAAGAAGTGATAAGCTATTCCTATCGTGAAGTCAGCCCTTAGAACGAACATCCATCCCGACTTTAAAAATAGATACGTGCAGCACGTGCAGTGTCATAACATCAATTGATGTGTCATTTCACCTATAGCCAATGCAACCGCCCCACTGATGGGATTGTTGAGCTCAGAAACGGTTTCCTTGAGGATTTTCTGCAACACAAAATAAAATAAAAAGGTATATTGTAACCAACATCAGAACAACAGAAAAGATGACAAAAAGAATCATCTAATGAATGGGAGAAAAAAGATTGTTCCATTACAAACGCAATATAGAGGGGCTACTCACATGTTTCTTTGAACAACTCAATCACGACAACCAAACATATGGCAAAAAGCATCTGCAGAAACACAACGAAAAGTATAAAAGCAAGAAACATGTCATAACCGAACTCTTGACCAAGTGACTTCAACCCAATTTTTTTTTTTAAATCCTATCTTTGCTAATAAGGAATCATGAAGTGACTAAAATGTTGTAGTTATATAAACTGAATGCCTCCCTGAGGAGAGAACACCCCTAATACTTAGCAGCTCCGACTAAAAATTAGTATCATTTCTGAGCCTTGACAAAAAACATTGAACATGATATGCCGGCATGCAGTTAAAAAATACTGGGGTTTTGAAGCTCCATATTGCTGACATTGTATGTCTTATGCTTGCAAGGTCCAAAACTAATTAGAGTTCATAGATGGAAGGGATAAACAAATAAGGGTCCGTACAATCAAAGCAAATGCGAGCGAAAAAAGAACGAGAAGGATTCATACATTGACATTTTGTGTTTGGACAGAGACTAATGTGAGTGCCAGTTATTGAACTAGTAATGAAAAGCATGAAGCTGGGATGGCATGAACATTGAAAAGAATAGACAAATAAGAACAAAGAGTTAGAAGTGATGGAAGACAAGGAAGACTAAAGAATGAGAAGACAAACTTGATCTAGAAAGAATTAGACTGATAACACCCCAAATTCAACTACTAAAGGATGTACAACTGATGGCAGAATTTCCTAGGGCAAACATTATCTTGTTCTTCTTAGAGAACAGAAATGTGGATAACTCCAAGCATAAAAAGGCAAAGAAATGTGGATAACTCCATTTCTTTGCAAAGGACAAATGGAATCAAAGCATGTACTACTGATGACAGAATTTCCTAGGGCAAACATTATCTTGTTCTTCTTTAGAACAGAAATGTGGATAACTCCAAGCATAAAAAAGGAAAGAAATGAAGAAAGAAAGAGCGAAGACTAAAGAAAGAGACAAATGACTGAAGAAAAAGTGACTGATAAAGAAAATAATGAAGATTGAAGAAATAAAAAAAAATGAATCGATGGGTGTATGACGAGACTGAAAAATGAACAAAAAAAAAACTGAGAAACTGATTGACCGATGAATGACTGAATACGACTCCTATTACCCTCGCCGCCTCAATATGAGGTTGACGACAACAAGCACAGAGTGACTGAAGAAGAGACGGAGAAAAGACTGATGAGTAGACACAAACACTGAGAATTAAACTGATAACACCCCAAACTAAAAAATTAGACTTAAAAATAGAAAAACTAAACTGAGACAAGACTGGAAAATGAACAGAAAACAGAATTAAACTGATAACACACCAAACTGAATAATTAGAACTCTGAAATTTCTTAGAACTAACTGAACTGATAACACAAAGGAGAATGAAAGGGGGACTAAAAAAATCATGACTAGATACGGGAAAAATGATCTAACAAAAGATAGACCGAAAAATATAATAATGAATCATACTATTAAACATTGTAAAATGGTGACTGATGACTAAGGAACTGAATTAATGCTCAGAAAATGATCTACTAAAACAAAAATGACCGAATCTAAACAAAAAAAATACTGAATTGAATCTAAACATTTCATTTGAATACTGAGGTACTGAAGTATTGCTGAGATGACTAAACATTTCATCTAAAAATCACTCATAACTAAAGAACTGAAGAAATGCAGAGAAGATGATCTAATAAAACAACTAACCCCGTAATAGTAGGGGTAATTGGGCATCTAAAAAATTGGAAAAGATGGGTGAAACACATTGAATCTGCTGCTGCAAAAAAAAAAACCTCTATTCCTGTGAAAAATCCTACCCCATATGGTTCTGCAAGGGGCATATATTATGTGGTTCACCATTTTTAGTTTGTCAGTTGTGAACGCATTAGGATGGTAATCACGCGTAGAACAGAGGAGGAACTCAAAATCAGGTCCATCCATGAGCCTGAATCACACCAAAATCATCACGACCTGCTTAACCTCGGGCCTGAGAAGGATGCATGTGCCATTACAAACATCAATTCCTCCCAGAAAAGCGCAGAGAGAAACCCCCCTCCCAAATCAGAGGTACTGAACAAAAAAACAGATTCAGGACATTGCCCCCAGCCGCCTAGGCTGTGCTATGCTGTGGCATGAAATTTCTAACCCACCGCGGATAAACAATGATCCTGCGAAATGAATTTGAGATCGGCGACCATGACTGCAACGACTAAATCGAGCACGGAGACACAAAGAAGATAGGGGAAAAGACGGAGGAGGAGAATACCTTCCGCCCGGCCGGCGGCGCCAACTGCTACCTCCCCCGCCGACGGGTGGTTACTGATGGCGATCCCGGCTGGGGAGCTCCGTTGACCTCCTCTCCATACCACACCTTCTCTCCTAGCAGGCGGGTCGAGGAGCAAAACCCATGTGACGACCCGGGAACCCGAATGAAAAGAAAGCCCAACAAAAAAAAGGCCCCTGACGCGAGCGCGCGGGACATGCGAATGAGGCCCCTCGAGCGACTGAGATTCGTGCAGATCGGACGGCCACAAAAACGACCTGAAGCGAAATTGAAAACAGACGTATGAAATTTAGTAAAAGTGTTTTTTGTTGCATGGTTCAGAAGCCGGCATGCATAACCGAGGGTGCACGTTTACATAGGCTAGCACAATACTTTACGTGCGTTTATACATAGGCTAGTAAGTTTACAGCACGGGATGGTCGCACGTACGCTGGTATCAGATTGATGGATCGACGCGCGCCATCAGCATGGCACGTCGCCGCGACTAGATGCGCTAACGGTGTCGCACGCACGCACTTGCCCATGATTCAGATTTCATTTCAGGGTACAAGTATAGATGGGTAGCATTCGTTAATTGGTCGCGGCATCGCGTCAATAACTGCTCTATCGACCGGCCTTTGGTTTGGTCCAACGGTTTTCCCATTCGCATTCGCATTCGCATTCAAGGCGCGGCGCTGTCAGTTCGTTGGGCCTGCCAGCCAGGGGCGGCAGCTCCGGCCAGAGCAACGCCAAATCTGCTCCCGCTCCATGCCCGGCGCCGGCGGCCTCGTCCTCCCAGATCGGCGCGCGACCACGGGACGAGCACGGACGGGGGCTCCACTGGGCGTGGCGGCGGGAGAGCCGGAGCGTGCGTGCTCGGGCTTGAAGTTGAAGGCACCGTGCTTGTGCAGTTCGCGGTCCCATGGCCGTGCCGCGCGTGCTCCGTGCTGGCCGCCGTTGCTCGCCACCATGAAGAACGTCAACCACCTCCCCAGCGTGCTGTTCAACGTGCTTGTGTGCGTGCATGTCGCCGGCGGCGCGCGCGCTGTGTGAGTGCTTGTGTGCACGGTGCCGCCGACGCGCCCTCGTCCTCATGTGCGTGCTTGTCGTCAGCGTGCGTGCCTGCGTATTTCCAGTGCTCCGTTCCGGGCCGCTGCTTTGTTCGTGTCACCGCTCTGAACGAAGCACGCCAAGTATTTTTTTTGTTTTTGAAACAAAGGCAAAAGACTTGCCTCAATCATTAATAAAGGAGGAGAGTTTTAGAGTACATAATAGTGGCTCCACAACATAGCCCGTCCGTCAACAAAAGGAAAATAACAACTACTCTCGCGGCATGATAATTTTGAATTAGTTTTAGAATGTAGAAGGGCGGCGTTGATTTCTTCATAAAAACTCTAGCGTTTCTCTCGTTCCAAATGGCCCAACTGACAAGCATAGTAAGGGAAGCCATGGCCTTCCGGTTCGCCGTATTGGGCTTCGACATGTTTGTCCACCAATGCTTGATGCCGCGCTCCGCCTGCCATTGATGGATCTCGAGAGCCCCTAGGCCAAGCCACTCCTTTACCAATCTCCATACGCGCAAGGTGAACCTGCACCGAAAGAAGAGGTGCGCGGACGTCTCGTTTGCCCTTCTGCAGAGGGTGCATAGCCCGCAATTCTCCCAACCTCGCTTCTCCAATCTATCCGCCGTCCATATCCTGTTTTGAATCGCTAGCCAGGAGAAGAACTTGACCTTGGGAGGTGCCCAAACCTTCCAAATAGTCTTGTTCATGGTCGTCGTTGTGGAGCCCAAGAACTGGATCCTATAAGCAGAGGCCGCCGAATACTCACCGTTCGCCTCAAATTTCCAGGATATGTCGTCATCAATGTCCGGTGAAATCTGGAATTGCTCCAAACGGACCCAAAGGTCCACAAACTCCACATTGTGGTTGATCGTTAGGTTGATGGAAGGGTTGATCTTGCGCACCCAAGCATTGTCTCGCAGTTGAAAGAACATGTGGTGCCCCCATGTTTGGTTTTGGTAATTGATGACAATCTCTATGGACTAATGGTTGCCATGAGTTATATTGAAGGGTTTGTCCATAGGCATTTCTTGAAGTCCATTTGTTGGTTTCAAGGAGATTATGTGATGACCAAGGTGCTATTCAAGGATTTATCCAAAGATTGGTCATGTGAGAGTTGAGCCTATTGCAAGCATGTCTTGAAGAAGAAGATTGTATGAACATTCATGTTTACCTTCAAGACATCATCCTAATGAAGAGAGGTGGAAAGATTCAAGATTGATCAAGACTAAGTACAAAGAGTGATTCAAGTTGATCAACACACAAAGTGTAGAAGATGTACCGAGAGGGATCAAGTGATCCCATGATATGATAAGCATTGTCCATTACGCTTTGTGTACTAACCCATTGTCTACGTGAGAGTTCTATGTGGGGTTAGGTATGTTTCCATGGGCTTGCGTCAAGAGGAAGATCTCATTCAACCCATGGAGGATGACATCAAGTGGTGATCGTCATCAAGTTTGCGGTGTGCAAGTTCAAGTGGAGCATCACGAAGAGATCATGCTTGAAGCTTGCCGTCCATTGTGATGACAATGGACTTGCGAAGATGTGCCGAAGAGTGGCTCACCCATAGTGGAGTATGGGGAAGCAATCAACTTGTCTTCATCGAGCCAACGCAATCAAGAAAGGTGGTCCAACTTGAGGAAGTCAAGATCGTCATCATCTAGCTCAAGTGGACTATGTGCAAGGCAAAGGTTTGCCCTTGATAGGTTTTCTATTTTACCGGTCTCATGGTGGTAGTTGGGAGACCGGGTTATAGGATCGATTGCCGTACTATTAAGGGGGGCTCTCAAGTAAGTAGCTTGATCGTATCGTTCGTAGAGAGCTCAAACCATTGCATTCTTGCATCATCTTTCTTGGTTCTTGTTTGGTGTTTCTCTTTGTGAGTTTTTGAGCTTATGGTCATCTTCATGTCAAGCTCAAGTTCATCGAGAACGGATTTCGTTTGCTTCTTCTAGTATGTTCTCGATGTTGGGGTTTATGCCGGATCATCATTCATAGAGGTTTCACATCTCTATATCTTTGGCATTTTCCTCTGCCACTTCTTATTATAACCAGTCGCTGTTGGATACTACTCGTCGTCATCTATCCAATGAGCTTGAGTTTGCTGGATTTGGAGTTCATATGTAGAAGTTGTGGCAGTTCTGATTTTCCTGCTTCCATCTGTTTGCTTGGCCCTCTTTAAAGCTCTCTAGCGGTAGTACCGCCCTGGGCAGCGGTAGTACCGCTTGCGCGGTACTTCCGCGGTTCCAGTGCCGCGGGCACTACCGCTTGTTTTCAGCTTCTGGACTTGTTTTCGCTTCGGCGGCAGTAGGGCGGTAGTTGGGCACGGTAGTACCGTTTCGGACGGTAGTACCGCACCTGCCCAGCGATAGTACCGCTCAGTGCAGTAGTACAGCGCTGCTCTACTCTACTACCGCGGTTTCACCTGTACTCGCAACACCTAGTGGTAGTACCGCTCTGGCGGCACTACCACCTTCTTGAGTTTCTCAGTTGCACATTACGGCTGAAACTACCGTGCCAGCGAAAATACCGCTCGCCCGAGCGGTACTACCGCTTATGCACGGGCTGAAGGCATAACGGTTGGATTTCCCCCCTCCTATAAAAGGGGGTCTTCTTCCCCAATGATTTTCTATCCATTTGAGCTCGTGTTCTTCCCCCATTGTTGACCTTCTTCGAGTTTTCTATCTCTCAATCCCTCCAATGATTCTTACTAGTTCTTGAGGGAAAAGAGAGAGGAGATCTAGATCTACGTTTCCAGCAATCACTTTCTTCTCTATGCGAGGGGAACCCCTTGGATCTAGATCTTGGAGTTCTTCGTGTTCTCTTCTTTGTTCTTCCTCTTATTTTCCTCCCTAGCATTAGTTGCTTTGGTGGGATTTGGGAGAGAAGGACTTGGGCACTCCGTGTGCCCTTGCCATTGCATTTGGTGCATCGGTTTGAGTTCTTCACGGTGATACGTGAAAGTGAAGTTGAGAAACTTGTTACTCTTGGGTGTTTGGGCACCCTAGAGCTTGTTCCTCTTGGGTGCCTTGGTGCCCTAGAAGGTTGGTGTTGTCGGAGCTCAATCATTATGGTGTAAAGCTCCGGGCAAGCGTCAGGGTCTCCAATTAGGTTGTGAAGATTGCCCCGAGCAATTTGACGGGTACCGGTGACCACCACCAATGGTTGCCAAAGTGTACGGGTTCGGTGACCGCCCCCAAGGGTTGCCATTTATACGGGTTCGGTGACCGCCCTCAAGGGTCTCTTAGTGGAATCACGGCATCTTGCATTGTGCGAGGGCGTGAGGAGATTACGGTGGCCCTAGTGGCTTCTTGGGGAGCATTGTGCCTCCACACCGCTCCAAACGGAGATTAGCATCCGCAAGAGTGTGAACTTCGGGATACATCGTCGTCTCCGCGTGCCTCGGTTATCTCTTACCCGAGCCCTTTTCTTATGCACTTTACTTTGTGATAACCATAGTGTTTCATGTTATATATCTTGCTATCACTTAGTTGTTTATCTTGCTTAGCATAAGTTGTTGGTGCACATAGGTGAGCCTAGTTGTTGTAGGTTTTGTGCTTGACAAATTAACCGCTAGTTTTATTCCGCATTTGTTCAAGCCTAAATCGTAATTCTTTTAAAGCGTCTATTCACCCCCCCCTCTAGGCGACATCCACGATCTTTTAGCAGTGCATCCCTCACCACCCACTTCTTCCGCTTGGAGGCCGTGAAGATGAGGGGGGCGATATCCTTCGGTTTTTTCCCTCTCAACCATGGTGCCTCCCAGAAGGACGTCTTCCCTCCATTTTCCACGGTAATGACGGTGGAGGCATAGAAGAGGTCCATATCCACCTCCGAGCACGGGTTTCCTAAGCCCACCCACAATCTAGTCAGGTCCTTCCACTCCACCCACGGCCATCTCAACCTCAGAGCTCTTGCAAATTTTCCCAAGTGTAGGACTCCAAGCCCGCCGAGATGCGTAGGGCGGCAAACAGTCTCCCAGTTGACGAGCGAGCCTGTGCGTGGACGCCTGAGATGCTCTAAGAGTGAGTGGTGCTAATTAATTAACAACTCTCCTGACACTCTTCGTCTAGCTAAGTTCCATCCTCTATATACTTCCAACAGTATTCGCTCGAGAGCTGATTTGTGTAGAGTGGACTGTAGTAGCCCAATATTAGATCACCAAATCTTTGATCGATCTGGTCACCAAATCTCTCGGAAGCACCACACCACACGCAGCTTGGATCGTGCACCAATTTTCCAATCCCCACGAGGCCACGTAAAGTACGGTGATGCTAACCACTACTCCTACTTCAAAAACTCATTCATTCGCGCGGGTAGTCATGCTAATATACCTACTGGCTGTTGCCCTTGTCTTGTCTGGTTTAGGTAGGAAATTAAGCCTAATATGGGTCATTGGGTGGCGGCGTAGTTTACTTCACCCCTATGTATTTTTTAGCACGGCAGCTGTTGGGCCGAGCGAGCTTTCCTTCCGATTGATACGTACGTACGGACGGACGGAGGGGAATTGCTTGACGTGCATGCACGGACAGGCACACCGCACACGTGCGTGCAATGCAGAGCCGGACGTTGCAGCCGCACGATTGCATTGCTTCGTGAGCATGTGCACGTGGAAGCAAGCACGTCGGATTCCCTACGTTCGGACATGTGCACGTGCCGTACCCGCTGCGTCGATTGTACGTGAAAGGGATGCATACTGTTCGAGCGCTGATCGTATATGGTGGATAGTTTGGTTCCACGAACTATATATATATTCAGCTACGGAGATTGTTGCGATAAGCCACTGTTAACAAACATAGTAGCACTGTCATCGCCGATAGGTTACCATGCATGCACATGCGGATGCAGCCCCGCCCCGTTCGTAGCGAAATCGGACGCATCCTCTGCGCGCACTTGCCGACGACGGCGATTCAGAGCGGCAGATGGTCATTGATTGGTCGCGGCATCGCGTCCATAACTGCTAATTTTTTTTAAATAATACCCTTTTTTTATTAATTTACAGAAATAATACGCCGATTAATTATTTTTTAAAACCGACTAGGTCCTTTCGGCTACAGGGAAGCCGATTGGATTCCTGTCGGCTACGGGGAGGCCGATTGGGACTAATTGGCTTCCCCGAAGCCGATTAGTACTAATTGGCTTCCCCGAAGCCGATTAGTGGCTGCTCCACCCGATGCACGGCCAGTCGGCCAGGCCCGCATGCAGTCGGCCGCGGCGACGCCGACTGGCCGGCCTATCGGCGATGACAGTGCCGTATTGCTGTTTTTAGAAATTACCGTATCCCGTAAATTGATGATGATTCAGTCATCCAGGAGGCCTAATATTAATAAAAATGTGTACGTTCACAAAGCTAGGCAGTGCAAATGCAGTTGCAAGCGACTTACACAGCTAGGCAGTGCAAATGCAGTTGCAAGCGGAGTAGCTCACGCCACTTGGATTCGCTCACCACCGTTTTGATGCCGCCGGCGGCAGCTGAAGTCGCTGGCCGCCGTCTGGACTCGACTCGACCCGCCGCCGCCCGCCGCCCGTCGCCCGCGGCCCGTCGCCAGCATGGTAATTCCTTCCCTTACCCAATCCCTGCTCTTCTCCGGTGGTGTTCGGTCCTCCCGCACTTGCTGCCTTGCTGGTGCCGTGATGCGGGCGTGCTGGCTGTGTGCGCTTGTTTCCGCCATGCATGCGTGGCTAGCTGTTGTTTATGTGTGCGTGCTTGCTGACAGCTGGCCACTGCTGAGTAAATTGATGATGATTCAGTCATCCAGGAGGCGAGGATTGAGTAAAGTGATGATCATTCAGTCATCGAGAAATAGGCATGGATGCAACAAATGGGCAGTATTTTGATCTCATCTCAGGCATTCAATTCATTGTCTTCATAATATGGCATTTTATTAATTATTTATATATACTCGCCGTATCGCCGTATTGCTGTTTTTAGAAATTACCGTATCCCATATCCCCGTATCCGTATCGCCGTATCGATGTCGCCGTATCGGTGCTTCAATAGCTGAAAATATCGGACGGCTGTAGTTGATCTGGAAAATATCCGACGGACGACGCCAATCGAGCCCGAGATCGGACGGCCGGAAACGATCCAGAAAATCGATCCGACGGCCGAAATGCTCCAATCTCTGAGAGCGTCCGGTTTCACCTTCGTTTCTTGTTTCTGGATATATTGCAAACTGGAGCACTCAGTTGACTTGGGACTCCCATCCGAGCGTACGTACGTGTGTGTAGCTAGCTAGCTGTTGGTTGATCTTGATTAGTATAGCTAGCTAGTGCACGTAACGACGAATGCATGCATGTGCGTTTGAACAGCACGGCACGTAAGATTTGTATGCATGTAGCCACTTATCTGCTTCGGGGAAGCCGATAGGCAGACCCGCCGTAGTCCCCATCGGCCTCCCTGTAGCCGACAGGAATCCAATCGGCTTCCCTGTAGCCGAAAGGACCCAGTCGGCTGCCCCTGGCCGATTATGTACTCCCTCCGTCCCAAAATAAGTGACTCAAAAGCGACTCAACTTTGTACTAAAGTTAGTACAAAATTGAGTCATTTTTGAGTCATTTATTTTGGGACGAAGAGAGTATTATTTTTGAAAAATAATTAATCGGCGTATTATTTCTGTAAATTAATAAAAAAAGTGTATTATTTAAAAAAAATTAGCTCCATAACTCCTCCGTCGACCGGTCTTTGGTTCGGTCCAACGGTTTTCCCATTCCCATTCGCATTCGCATTCAAGGCGCGGCGCTGTCAGTTCGTTAGGGCCTGCCGCTCAGGAGGTGCGAATCGGAGTACAGACTAATACTGTCTTTTTTTTTCGACTAAGAGACTAGTACTGTCTAGTATACTGAATACTGATGCGTCGTCTGTTGGATCACGGAGAGCTCACCCTCTCTTCAGCTTCAGCCTTCGGAGCAGCTGCCTGATTTTTTTTTCTTTTTCTTTAAGGATACCGATCTGATGGGCGGGAATGGAAGCCCACGATGGGTAAGAACGGGCCGAGCCGGACCAGAGGCTGCCAAGCAGGCCATGACAAGCACCAGTGCCACTCAGACTCAGGCCAGATCGAGCAGCGCACGGCACGTCCTCTTCCCCATCATCCTCTGATGTAGATGCAGGATTTTTATTTCCCTATACACGGCTGAGTCTCAGCGTCCTCCAAGCTTCGATCGTGGTGGCCACACGATCCAGCCAACAGCCAACGGCGAAGCAACGGGATCTCCAAGCGGCTGCATACACCGTTGCCCAGGAAGGGAATGAATAATCGCCGTCGATTTCTTTCAGGCTGTTGCAGATTCAGTGGGAAAAAGTCTAGAACAAACCTTGAACTTGTAGATGAAAGCTAAATTGAACCCCGAACTCCTAATCCTCGAAATTAGCACACCGAACTCTCTGATCCCGGTCTATTTTGAATCTTGAGAGTGTTTCCAAACGTGGCAGGTCGAACCCGGGATTGTTATTTATTTATTTTAGACATGGGATTGTTAGCTTCTTTTTTTTTGACAAAAACATGGGATTGTTAGCTTTTTTTTTTTAGAAAATGTGATTGTTATAGAATCTTGAGAGTGTTTCCAAACGTGGCAGGTCGAACCCGGGATTGTTATTTATTTATTTTAGACATGGGATTGTTAGCTTCTTTTTTTTTGACAAAAACATGGGATTGTTAGCTTTTTTTTTTTAGAAAATGTGATTGTTAGCTACGACTGAGGGAGATGGCTGGTTGGCCACGGCCCATGGGTGCCCACCAAGTCCATCCTCATTTTGTTTATATTTGAAAATATTATATATAGTTTTCTCAAATAAATGAAAATATTATATATATATTACAAAAATCATTTTACATAAAATTTAAAAAATGTTAATCATGCATTTGAAAAATGTTAAACGTGTAAAAAAAGTTTCTAATGTATACAAAAATTGTACAAAGTGTATGAAAAAAATTAGATATGAAAACTTAAATATGAAAAAATGTTAATCATGTCTATAGAAAATGTTAAACATGTATAAGAAAATGTTCGTGGTGTATTAAATAAATGTACAATGTGTTTGAAAAAAGTAGACATCAAACACAAAACGAAAAATGTTGATCATATATTTAAAAAATGTTAAACTTGTATTAGAAATGTTTCTAATGTATACGAGAAATGTTCAACATGTATGATAAAAGTAGACATCAAAACATAAATATGGAAAAATGTTAATAATGTACTTAGAAAATGTTAAACATGTATAAAACAATTTTCTTGATGT
Source organism: Elymus sibiricus (assembly GCA_039707655.1). Classification (NCBI taxonomy): domain Eukaryota; kingdom Viridiplantae; phylum Streptophyta; class Magnoliopsida; order Poales; family Poaceae; genus Elymus; species Elymus sibiricus. The sequence continues at coordinate 434,074,910 of CM077672.1, read as the reverse complement.
ACAAAAAAATGGAGAAGGTGTATGTAAAAAGTAGACATAAAAAACATATATATATATATATATATATATATATATATATATATATATATATATATATATATATATATATATATATATATATATATGTGTGTGTGTGTGTGTGTGTGTGTGTGTGTGTGTGTGTGTGTGTGTGTGTGTGTGTGTGTGTGTGTGTGTGTGTGTGTGTGTGTGTGTTTGATGTATACAAAAAATGTACAATGTGTATGGAAAATAAATTTGGCATCAATTTTTTTTAAATCTTGTATTGAAAAACTGTAAAACGTGTATTAAAATTGTACCTGATGTATGAAAATGTAGACTTGTGTTGAAAAACCCCCGAAGGAAACTGAGAAAGAAACAAAAGAAAATCCAAAAAAGAAAACAAGAATACCGGAGAAAATCCGATGCAAAAAACAAAAAAAAACTAGAAAACTAGGAAAAACCGAGAAGTAAACAAAAAACAAACTATAACGAAGAAAAAAAAGCCAAAGAAAACCGGTGAAGGAATAAAAAGCAGAAGAAAAACAAAAGGAAACAAAAAAAAAGAAACAAGCAGCGATCATAAGAAATGGAGGAACGCACGACCCAGGCAACGACCCCAGGGTTTGACTTGCCACGTCAGTGAATACCAGCTAAACGTTCTCAAGGTTCAAAATGGACCGGGATCAGAGAGTTTGATGTGCTGATTTCAAAGATTATGAGTTCAGGATTCAATTTAGCTTTCGTCCACAAGTTCAAGGTTTGTTTTGGACTTTTTTCTATTCAGTGAACAAACACACGGCCAAGTGGATGGGTGGAGTATCTTGTGCATTCGATTCTACTAGTGCGTTATTAGGAGACAAGGTACCGTGTGCGTGCATCCGAGCGACATGGGTGGTGGGGTTGTAGTTGTTGATCTATTTTTCTATAGAGTTGGTCAATCATAAAAATGCTTGGCTTCGGATAAACTTTGAATTTCAAGTATTTGGGAACAAAGGAAATACACGTCAAGCTCGGGACATGAAGGAACATCCAAATGAATCAGGCCAATTCAAATGTCTGCCACTCTAGCCCCTTTTTGCTTGAACGGGAAGGTACAAATTATAAATTGAGCTTAAATTCCCCCTACAAATTTGAAGCGAATGGCAACAAAAGAAAGAACAAATGTTTTTTTTATTAAGGTAGCCGTTTGACGACTCTGTGTTTGCGCACATGCCCCGCAACCTCCAAAACCATATGAAGCCCACTCCATATAACGAATGGAGATCAGCGATACGGAGACTTTGATCTTACAAATCATATATTCCGAAATGACCCTTATTTGTTTTGACAAAAAAATACTTATTTTTCGTAAGTTTGGCAGTAAACTTTCGCATTCGTCACCTACATTGAGACAAAAGATTTCAGAGATAGAAAAATGTTAGACGTCAAGCTCATGACGCGAAAGAACATCCAAATGAATCAGACGAATCCAAATGTCTGCCACTCTAGCCCCCTTTTGCTTGCACGGGCAGGTTACAAATGCTACGAGCGATCACTACAAATTCCCTCCCAAAAACAAAACTGTGGTGGCTTCTTACATCGTGACAATGCTCTCTACGCACAGAGCCTAACTAGGCAAATATCCATACCGTGTCACCACCAGCGCAGGTGCAGGTACACGAAACAGGACAGGGCAAGAGACATGAGGGGTGCATTGGCGGTGGCAACGTGAGCCTGGTCGGCGTCGGAATCGTCGTCGTCTGATCCAAGGTCAGGCTTGCGGTTGCCCGGAGGTGGTCGAGATGCAGACGTGGTTGAACCGGGTGATCCAGCTGCGCTGCATGTAGAAACCCAACATGATAAATTTGAAAGTTGAAGGTGCAAGATTGTGGTAACAACAGATGGAATAAATTCAGCACAACACAGTCACAGTAGCCACAAATTGAGCTAAGTAAACATCTCATGTTATTCGACGTGTTATATAATTCAAATTTCATCTACCAAATATCATGCTCTTCTGGATACATTGACTTGCAGGAAGCATAAACGAAGTTTATTAATGAGTTATTAGAAATTCCTCATGCATTCTTCCTCAAGTTCTACAAATGGAAGCAAGTACAATGTGATGCACGTACCCTGGAGATGCAGGGAAGGTGCATGATCCATAACCTGAAAAACGTAAGAGAAAACTGGATTATTAGTACAAGTGTGTAAACGCTCCACATGCCTAGGTACAACTAGAAATACTCTGAAGGCGGTAGCCCTGATAGTAGGGTTCACAGACAAGATGAAAACTGGGCAATGCGTGAAAACAGTGAATAACTTTTGCATGTCTCAACACCGTCACTTAATCGGGAATTTTATAATTTCTTTTGGATAATACATCATGCTCAAGTTACAAAAAAATGGCACATCAAAATTCAGAAATCGAGCTACATTCATATTATTTTTTCAATGCATTTTCTTGAGAAAAAAAATTCTTCTATAATGAAGGCATAATCCCAAAGGTTCCAAAAAGAAAAGTAGGCGGCTAATTGCGCGGCTGAAGTGATACTACAGTACTAACGAAGCAACAAAGCAAAAGCGACACTGGTCAAGCAAAAAAAGAAGGCGGCAAAAGCAAAAGAGACGCGTGCATGGAATGGATTACACTGACCGATAGGAAGCTTGCAATTGAGGGAAAAGAAGCACCATATATGCAAGGCAAATTTTAAACACAATATCCACGGAATATATAATCAAACAATGCGAGTTCGTCAAAAATAACAATTAAACAGTGCGTAGCAGAGAAGGAAGGAACAAACAAGCAAAGCTATCAGCATGAAGAATTTGACTGACTGGGGTCAGTGAGCGTGACGGTGGCGGTGCCGGCGAAGTCGCAGGCGCCGGGGGCGGCGCGGGAGCGCTGGTAGATGGAGTTGAAGGCGTAGGAGGCGTGCGCGGCGAGGGTGTTGGGGAGGTAGCAGAGGCCGCTGGGCTGGATGGGCGCGCAGTCGGCGCCGCCCGCGGGGCTGCACGCGTAGTCCAGCGCCGCCTGCACCGTCCTCACCGGCGCCCCGGTGCGCACGATGCACCACGTCGGGTTCGCGGCCCGGGCGCCAGCGAGCAGCTGCAGAGCCCACGCCGCCGCGAGCCACAGCGCCGCCAGAGGAGAGCGCCGGCGACGCATGTAGTGGTCTGCGGGAGGCGTGGCCGTGGAGGGTGCGGGGCGAGAGACAGCAAGGAGTAAAGGCGGTGGGAATATGTGCGAGGTGGTGGGGAGGGAATATGAGAAAGAAAAGAGATGGTGGGAGCGGCCGGGAGGCAGGAGGAGGATCTCCTTCTCCGCTTCCATGGAGAACTGCTTTCTTCTCTTTTGTTTGCTTTTCCTTTGTGAGTGTGTAATCTAATTACGGCAGGAGAAAGGAGATAGGGAAGGAGAGGGGGACTAGGAAAAATGGAAAATGAAAGACCATCGAGGAAGAAGATCAACTGGTAAAAAGATAATTAACGACTAAAAAGATAATTAAAGACCATCGAGGAAGAAGATCAATACGGCTTGCTGATGGTAAAAAATGGAGAAAGGAGTCCTAGATTACTAGAGGTAATTAACGACTAAACTAACCTCTCAAATTAGTGCACTAAAATAAATGTACTATAAAATAGAGAGCAAAGCAAGATGGCATCAGGATGTACCCCTTAACTGAAGCTAAACCATGAACTCATTAGCACTTGATTAAATAATAATGTAATAGAACCCTTGGACACACTGACATAGCTAGGGCCTGTTTGAGATTGCTCCACGACAACAAAATCAGCTCCACTCCATCAAATCTACTTTGGAGCTGTTTCACTCAAGAGTTGCAGCTGCACCATGGAGCAGCTTATCCTTTTTGGCCTCCAGCTAGCTCTAGCTTCAAAATGACGGAATTTGGTGGGAAATGTCAATTGGGGGTTGCGTGACATGGAAAAATAAAACGAATGGGTATCCACTTACCAGTGATAGTGGTGGGTAATTTTTCCCCAACTCTATGAGGACTTTTCAAACTAGAGTTTATGGAGCACCCCCTCAAGAGCTTCTTTGTACCCTAGATTTTAGTTATTTTGAACAAAACATCATGGAGCTATCCCGTTTGACTTGCGTTTTTCAGAGTGGGGTTGAATTTTAGGGAGCAAAGCAGTTCTGAGGAGGCCCATAGTATGACTGAATATTCTATTTTCTGCTAGGAAATTCATTGGCAATTCAAGGCCACAGACTGTCGGGCAAATTGAACACGTGTTTTCTTCCACATATCTGAAGCCCTATTTTGTTTCAGCTTTGGGGGCAGCTTTGGACTGGGAAATGATGAAGCTCAAACAAACTTATATTTTAGAGCTGGCATTTGGTCATAATTATGTAATAAATGCCACCGCAGCCACGACCTATCTCTCCCTTCAGCTCTTCTCCTGAAATCGTGTGATTTCACCAGCTCACAGTCATTTCCACAGCAGCGTTCCAAACAGCTAACCTTCACGGCTTCCTCAACACAATAGCTTTGCTAGCACAACAAGTCTACAGCTGAATCTTTCGAACCTGCAACCCAAACTACCGGGTCTTAGTGTCCACATGCGTGAAATCTTCTGTGAAATCAGAATTGCTGCCTGATTTCCTTCTTCTTTTTAGAGAAGGATATCGATCTGTTTTTTTATAGGAGGGTATGGATCTAATTTTTTTATTTAGGAAAGGATATCGATCTGATCTTGGCTTGAGTTTGAAACTATGGGCACAATTGGTATATTGGGCAGAAATTGGGGGGGGGGGGGGGGGGGGGGGGGGGAGGGGGGCGTCTACAACTCGCCCGCAGCGAGCGCGAGCGTCCCCTTGCCATTGGTGACGCGCTACTGGGCTGACAACTTAGTTGCTACAAATGTTAGTTTGTCTATCATTAGTTTTTTTTTCTTTTTTTAGTATTTAAAAAATATAGATATTTCAAAATTCATTTACTTAATATTTTTAAAAGCGTTGCATATTTGAAAAATGTTCATGTAGTCAAATAATGTTCCAACTGTTATTTTTTTTTTGAAAGCATTATAAAATGTTCATGACTTTTAAACCTGTGTGTCAAAAAAATGTTTGTTACATTTATACAAATGTTTAGAAAATGTTAAAAAGGTGACATTTAAAAAAAAATCACGTGTATCAAAAAGAATGTTTGTGACATTTTTACAAATGTATAGAAAATGTAAAAAAAATGTTTGCGTAATGCAGTAAAAAATGGTCCATATTATTAAAAACAATGTTCACGCATTTAAAAAATGTCCGTTGTGTTTAAAAAATGTTTATTCAATGTAAAATAATGTTTTTGTAAGTTGAAATGTTTAGTACCATTAACAAAATGTATGTAACATTTAAAAAATGTTCACACTTTCCAAAAAAATGTTTATAAAATGTTAAATAATGTTTGCGTTTAAAAGGTTTAATACCATCAAAAAATGTATGTAACATTTACAAAATGTTCACACGTTCCAAAACAATGTTCATGATATTTCCAAAAAATGTTTATAAAATGTTAAATAATGTTTGCGTAAGTTAAAAGGTTTAATACCATCAAAAGAATGTATTTAACATTTACAAAATGTTCATACATTCCAAAACAATGTTCATGAATTTTTTAAAAAAGTTTATAAAATGTAAAAAAAATGTTCATGTGGTATTAAAAAGTGTGTTAGATCATTAAAAAAAACATTCAACGTGTATTTGAAAATGTTTAACATTTATTCAAATAAAATGTTTCAAAACCTGGATTTAGAAAAATGTTCAACCTGCATTAAAAAATATTGCACTTGCATAAGAAAAATATACAACGTGAATTGAAAAAAGTTGAGATGTGTTTGAAAAAAGAAATAAAAAGAAAATTAAAACTTTAAAAAACTGAAGAAAGACCAATGAAAATCTTGAAACCCGATACGAAACACACAAAGGAAAAAAAACGCATGGAAGATTCTAAAACTGGACCGAAGCGATCAAACTTCCGAAAACCGCTAACCTTCAGTCCAAAGGTGGGACTGAAGGATCTCTATGTACGGGCGAGATATAGCCCTGACGAGAGGAATGGGTGACTCAGTGGAAGCCTACCATGCGGCCCAATATGAGGAACGGGAGGGCCAGAGACTGCCAATCAGACCGTCGGCATCAGGCGAGCAGCAGTGTCACTCAAACTCGTCTTCCTGGATTCTTCCCTCGACAGAAACAAATCGCCCGTCGTCCTTCATGGACAGCTTCTTCCTCCTCCGGGTGCGTCGCTGTCACAGAGCAGAGCTCCGGCGGCACGGTCTCTTCCCATCATCTATCTGATGTCGATGCAAGATTTTTATCCCCCTGGACGACTGAATCTCGACGTGTTTTCTCATATGACCAATTTTGATCATGGGAAAGAGGAAGGAAAACCAGCAGTCACACGCAGCTAGCGCCGTGCCGGGCCAGACGATCCAGCGCACGGCGAAGCGACGGGACCTCCGGGCAACTGCATATACCGTCGCCCCACAGGAACGGAGCAAAGGGAAGGAATCAACGTCCATGTCAGGGTGCTGGGCCGTAGCGCTAACCGACGAATCGCCGGTCGCACACGCCGGCCAGATTCACCGAACGGGACACTCGGCGGGCCAGGTGGCGCGGCGGTGGCTTCCATTGTCTCGTCGTACAATAATCGGAGGGGAAGGTGAAGTAATTTCGCGGAAAAAATCAACCCTAAATAATATTCACATCTGCTGGTAGGAAATGTACATGACAGGAGACAGATGCTATCAGCTACTAAGCATATATACATACATGCAGATGCAGGCTACGGGGCCCTGGCCAATGTAAATAAAGAATCTCAATATCAATATGCCTAATACTAAGATATCATGGATGCGTCGACGAATTCTAGAAGCTTCTGGCACGTCAAAACCCATTGTAGTGGCCGCCGAACGACACCGTCGCCCTGGTGGATGCGCCCCCCATGACCGACGACACGGCCTCCATGGCATGATGGATTCTCTGCATATCAAACGAGCAAAACCGTCAGGAAACAGCAGGCCATTTTTTCGCCCCAAAATGAGATTCTTCAGTGCTTTAGGCTAATCTATCTATTGCAAGATTCCATGCTTCAGACAGAAAGAAGATCAGATCGTCAGGTGCAGTGGGCCATTTTCTGCCTGCTCTCTAGTGCTTTGGCCTGATACAATATAGTGTGCTAGAAAGAAGATTCTAATCTTTAAAAAGAAGCATGATCAATTCTATTCCAATTGGACATGATGATGCGAAGTTGCTGAACTCATCAAATGTTTTTTTTTTCCTTTGCACCTAATATAAGTATAACAAATGAAGTTTAAGTAGGCTATGCGATTGTTAGATCATGTCGCTAGGGGACTAAAGTGGTGAATTAATTCAAGAACAGAAGGCAAGAGTCATCAACCTCATCATCGGCATACATCTGGAACTGGGACTTGTGATCCTGCACCTTCCTCTGCTGCTGCTGATGCTGCGGCCTGCCCCCAAGCACCAAGATGCACAAGGTGGCAGCGGCGACCCCGAACGAGCAGAGCGCCCCGACGCCGTTCACCCTCAGTTTCCCGACGCTGAAGCCAGCGCACTCCAAAGTAGCCCCGTCTCCCTCGACACCTTCTTCCTCCTCCTCACCTAGATGATCAGGTGCCGCTTCCACCATCACCTCGTCCTCCTCACAAGCTTCCTTCTCGGCGACAGGGGACTTGACAATCTCCTCTTCCTCTTCTGAGTCAGAGACAATTACCTCGGTCACCTGCGACGCAAACTCCCCTCGCCTTGCCTCAGCCTGCACGACGCCGATGTCCTTGAACTCGACGGCATGCTGCTGCTGCGGTGCAGAGGCAGCTTGCACCGGTGGTCTCATGGCCTCTTCTTCATCTAGGATGCAATCATAGGTACAAGGGTGAGATGCAGGGTGGAGGGTGAAGTGGCCCATGTCGATCACGACCATATCAGACCCAAACAAGAGCTGATCCTGATCCTTACCACCAACAGCAGTGCACTCCTCCATGAAGAAGGAGCTCCCGAGGTCAGGCAGGAGCTCCCACTCATCCAGGCTGATTGCATCCATGGAATCCCCTCCGGTCATCGCGAGAAACAAGCTCGGAGACGATCCGGGAGTTATTATAGCTGCTCAGACCTGCTTGTAGGCAGCTATGATGATGCTATGGAACGGATGCACCCCAAGAATCAAAGCAAGTGGTCGCTTGGAAGGATACTTTCTCTTTTCCCAGGAGGGAAACAGCACCTGAAGAAGCAAGCTAGTGGGGGAAGTGGGAACAATATGTTGCACCAAGGGAGATGGCGAACCAATTTAAGGAGATCCTGTGCGTATGTGCCTTGCCTTCCTGCTAAGTGACAAGGCTGAAAGTGTTCTTTCGGGCCTACCAATGGGGACTTGTTCCTTTCTTCCTTCCTTCCCTTTTCCTTGCCCAATTCTTTCCAGCTGCCGTATTTTTCTGCAAGATCAAATTAATCTCTTCCAGCCAATCTACAATGAGGAAGTGATCTATGCAGGGCAGTAAAAATATCATTGTAGAACATCTTTAGGATATAATGTCGGCGCAGTCAAATCGTCCGACTGGCAAACTCATCCACAATTCTAAAATAACCCCAAGCACCAGCGCAGCGTTACTTGGCGATCTTACTTGTCGACATAGCAAACTGTAATCAAATATGTCCTCTCAGTTGCTGTCAAGGATTATGATGTGATGATGTCAATGCCACCTAATCCGAAAGGGATTTCGATGAGCGTCCTCTTCAAAATCAAGATACATATAAAAAGCTTGCTTTCAGAGAGAACTGCACACTAAGTAACATAATGGATAGGGTCAAAGTTATTACGCGGTAGATCATAAACAAAGGAACTGATAAACGGAATCAACTGGAAGTAAAGATGGATAGAGACACACACCAGCTGAGCACGGAGGGCAGAGGAGATCGAGACGCGTGTTTAGAAGGTTCTGCAGAAATATAACTCGGAAAAGTTGAGATGTGACCCGAGACAGCGATGGATAACCATGCACAGGACAATGTAACTAGGAGAAAAGAAAATGAAATGGGTCTTCAGAGTAAACAAATTCACTTGAAAATGAGAACCATTCAGATACATAACTGTTTTGTTTCTTTCGGACAGCATGGTATGTGTAAAAATCAAGCCAGTTTTACAATTCAGAGCAGGAGTCGACGGCTCAGGATTTAAGCTGGCACAGGCAAGGGCAACATAGCGAAGCCAAATTCTAACAGCAACCAAAAGACATAGAAGAAAATACTCAGATCTTCACCATACATCAAAGAGTTAATTGACAAAAAGGTCAGAGATCAGCTATCGCGTCAGCAAAGCAAATAACGCATTCCTATGTACAACAAGATGAGATCCTGAAAATTTACATTCCTGGGTCCCCACATGCGCGGATGCACGTACATAGCAGGATGGGGAAGCAAGACCAAACAATTTTGGGCCATATATCAGCAGCTAGACTATCGACCAGCATCGCGAAGAAGGCTAGGCATGCCGTAAGGAGGATGGTTCACCAAGTGAGACGGACGCAAATGACGAAGCCCAAGCTCGAGCATTACTCGCCCCTTTACTTAGGTCCCTTGTCTTACTGCTCAGTCTAAGCTTGCTCCAAAGCCTCTTAACATCAAGCACAGTCAATGCCCGTTCCATAAGTTGGCTTGATCCTCTACGAATTCTTAAGTTCAAGTTCTGAACACGCACGATCAAGAAGGCTCTCAGTTGAGAGATGACAGTGGGTACGAAGTGTGCCGCGACCTTCATGATTATAAAAAGCGCTCCAAGAAACACAAAGGGCTCGTCTTTCGCCATTTTGCGCAGAGACCGGCCTCCTGGCATGACTGATCCTAAACTTCCAGCGCTCTCTTGCTGATCAACATCAATATATGTAATTGGATCGAGGCCTGCAGCAAGAAAAACCTTGCTTCAATGCTTGAAGTGATAAAATCAACCTAACAAACTTATCATCAATGGATGTAGCAGTGCAGTGTGCAACATATGCATATCCATTTTTAAATCAATTGAACAATGGAATAAAATCCATACTATCAAGGCAGGTTATTATGAGCATGCCAAACTGCCCCAGGAATAATCAAATATGCTGTTGTTCAACATTCACAGGCATCAACAGTAAAACGTTTCAACAAGTAGATCACTGTAGCAAGACGTCAATCCTGATGTATGGGGTCAAGAGTATCATTCATGGAATCAAGGGCGCAGCTAATTCCCCACCATGCCACACACGGTCTCCAATGTAAATGAGCACTAGACCAATCAGAAGCAAAAACAATCCGAACTTTCAATCGGAAGAATCCCATGCAAAATCTTTAATTATGTTCAGGATATCGATAACTGGTACCATAAATAGGTGATTTTTCCAGTTAATCGGCCGATAAATCCGTTAATATTAACTGACCAAGATGCGATTAACTGGCCGATATTTGGAACAAAATTCTGAGTATTGTTCAAGTTTCAAAAGCAGACATATTTGAAACAAGCTGTTAACCTGTTACCATTAAATAAACTATGTCTGAAGGAAACAGAGGAGTAACTATTCTCATGTGTGCATGATACTGAGTGAAAGAAATGATATTCAAAATCAAAGAACAAAGATAATGATCATACCTGTAGTCTCTTGATAGAACTGAACCAGAGACTTCAGATCTTTCGTACCCCTGTAACGAACCATTGTAGTCTCATTTGCCAGAAGAATGGCTGGGAAGCCACGGACACCATATCTTGAAAACAAACTGCAGTAAGCAGAAGAGGTAGGATGAGCAGTAATTCACTGAGAAAATAACATGTTGGAAACAAAAGGGACAGGATGTATCACTCAAGCACACCAAAAAGATTTCAACAATCACATACCTAGGAGTCGCAGAAGATTCTTCGACAGCAAAGTGGTGTATCTGAGGGAACATGGTGCTGAGAGCTTCAAATATTGGTCGAAATTTGCTTGAGAAAGGGCACCATGCGGCATAGAAGAGAATGGAGCATGAGGCACCGGTACAGCGAAGGTTCAACTCTTTGTCAACAGCATCTCCTCTCACCTTCAGTAGGAGGAACATATTTTAAATTATTAACAGATAGTCAATAACTACAGAAGAAACCAGAAAGTTTGCCAGATCTGCAACATGCATATCAGCATTCTTGTACGGTACAAGATTAACATTTATATGACAATTCTTTGTGTATCCGCACTGTATCCTCACCACACTTCTGTTTGCTCAAATCAAAATTTCGTTCGTAATGTAAGAAGAAACTAGATACTCCAGAAATTACATGCACATCTCTCTTTATTCTGAACTTACATGCAGTGACCATGTTATGCCACTCACCTTTTTAATAACATCTGTTGGATTAACTAGAGAAACACTTAAAACCGCAACATACTAACATGACATGCAAGATGCAACACCGCTGCGTTGTTCTGTCCTTTGGAACAGTGGACCAGAACGATAGTGTGCTCACACATTCCCAAAACCAACAGAACTAAAAAGCTTTTAATTGCCTGGTTACAAAGATCAGTAAACCATTCTTACATGCATACATATAATAGATGCCCATCGATGACTATTAATTTCATTCCTTCTTTTTTTATTCGCTTTCCTAATATTAACATGCAAGTGCACGTGCAAGAGCACTAGCTAAAGACACGACCAATCGCGCAATAGGTATGCGCCGCATTGGCAGTTTGTCTCCTTGCCAATAGCCAATAAAATTGGTCGTTCGCTCAACTGACATAAGAAAGCACAGCACCTCGGCGGGATTTAATGTGTGCTTCGACTGAAACCAAGGGTAAGACAAGGACAAAGTTGGCTGCTTAGATTTGCATTCCATGGGATTCTTCGTGGCACTAAACAGAGCGGTGCTAGCACGGACTATGGTGGTGATGATGGGGTAGCGCAGGAAGCAAAACATTGGCCACCGTTGACGGTTTGTGTTGGAGATGATGGTGTCACCGGCAGTATAGGTGGAAATAGCTAATGGATCATGTTGTTGTGTTATTGTTAAAAAAAACATTAAAACTATCGTGCTTCCTGACTCTTCTCTTTCATAAAAGGAAAATCAATGTAAATGGGACATTATGTAATAACGTAAAGTTTTCCAGGCTTAAATATATGTTCAAGTGATTTGGACTATTTACCTTTTCTTCTGAAATTCTATTTACATGCTTCTTGGTACCACACATAATACTTTCCAAGAAATTACACGGAGCTTATGCTCAAAGTTACAACTAAGTACGAACTGATAAATGTTTGCTATGAATTTGAAAACCAACAGTACCCAAAATATTCCCCACAGCGATGCGTGGGTAGGGCACTAGTAATGATGCTATTTATGTTTTCTCCCGCCCGCGTTTTAAATCTAACCTAAGTGCGCGAATTCGAACCAAGACAAGCTTGCCTAACATATGGATGGATCCGACCAAGTACTGACTGATAAATGTTTTCTGTAAATTTGAAAACGAACGGTACCCAAAATATTCCCCACAGCGATGTGCAGGTAGGGCACTAGTAATGATGCATTGATGCTACTTGTGTCTCCTCCCGCTTGCGTTTTGAATCTAACCTACGCCCAGGAATCAAATTCGAAACACGTCAAGCTTGCGTTAACGTATGGATCCTACCGTGGCGCCTAGACACTGCAGCACCGACGCGCCTCGATTATTCTCCTTCGCCTGAGCCACCCATGTTTTGTCTGCTCCTGGTAATTACCAGATACTATGCACCCACCAAGCATTGCAATTCACATCATTCCTGTCACGAATATCCTTCCCGACACATTCCCCACCCTCTGTACCAAAATCCCCCTCGTCGCCCGGCTTCAAAACCCAATCACCCGCCGCGTCAGCGATTCAAAATACCCTACGGCCGCATTGTGACCAAAACATCCCGTCAGTGAGGAGAATATGGCGCGCGGAATGAATCTCGGGGTCGGGGCTATGACGCAGGGCACGAGGACCGGGGTCGGACTGAGTCGCGGACAGGCGGCGGAGAGGGGAGGAGGCGGCTACCTCGAGGGGCCGGGAGGGCACGATCCGAGCAGCGCGGGGGCAGCGCGATCCTAGCGCGTCGAGGAACGGCGGGCCGGCCCCCCGCGGGCAGGTGGGCTCCGCGCCGGGGGAGCCCGCAGCTGCGCCGGCGACGAGGAGGAGGAGGAGCGCGGCGGTGACGGCGACGGCGGCGCGGCGCATCGTCGGAATGGCAGCAGCTTGGAATTTCTTCTTCCTAGGGGAATTTTCTCCGTGGGGGTGGGTGGGTGAGGGGGCGACTGGTAGACCAGATTCGCCACGAGCCTATTCTGGGCGCAGGGGGCTGACGTGGCTAGCACTAGTGGTTGTGGCGCGTACGTGCTGGCCTGGATCCGGTTGCTCGGCGTCACGTGTGACGTAGTGGGCGTTGGGCCCACCTGTCAGTGGCTCTGGCTCATCCACTGTAGTTTCTCATGATTTTTGTTTGAACAATGCCCGTTGAAACGGGATCTAAATATTCTACTAGTGCATTAGGCATCTCAGAGCATGGTTAATAATATAGCCAACTAGTGGACCCATTGCGCCAAATGGCGCAGAGGCACGCTAAAGCCATGTCCGCGATGAAAATAAATTCCATGGTTCAATCCATTCTGATAGGAAACACGGTGGAATTTTGTGTATAATGATATGAATATACACGGCTTAACCTAATAGTAGAGTCTAATTTAAAACAAAAATACATGCCTTGATATGAAAATTATATTTCTTTATAAAGGGAGTAATAAATAGAGTAGTCCACTTTTTAGTACTACAGTGAGCTAGCTCTACCCTCCACATTAAAAGAATCAAACAATGCGTAAATCAACAATGTGACCAATGGGTCCTAAACCTGCAAAATGTGTGGGAATCCACAAGAATCAAACCCCTTGACGATCTCCTCCCCAATGGATCAGGTGCCAGCAAGTTCCTTGACTTTGAAATAATGAACGTCAGGGGGAGGGAGGGAGACGGTCTGGTTGCAGTCACTGTCTGGTTGTGCTTCCAGGTGGCTCTCCTTGAGGGGCAGTTCTTGTGGTGGCGTGACCCTTGCCACATAGACCATGGAACTTCTGTACAGCTGAGGGAACACCACGAAGCTCACAATGCTTTTGCACAGGCTTGGAGGGCCAGTTGGTCGTTGCAGACAGCATTGTGTGCAACTTCAACAAGGATGACCTCTAAGTACTCGGTAGGCAGAGCCCTACATTACAATAAGAATGGGAAAGCAGAGAAATAGTGAGTAACAAAATAAGAATTATCAGTCATTTTCACTTATTCTAGCAATTAACAAGTATATACCTTATTGGCCCAGTAGGAGTTGAGCACACGGTGGATCACATATTCTAACAATTAACAAAAATCCAGCTTACATCCAGCTCTTTTTTCAGCAATGGACGCTTGTTCCTCTAGAACATGAGCATGGTAACACCCTGGTGCTTGGGCTTACTATCGACAGTACCCTTGAGCACTGGCCTCTTCCACAGATACGGTAGACCACATACCACTGCACACAAGAACATATATATGTAAGAAATTGTATCATGGAGAAAATAGTAACTATTAGGATAGCTGCACAAATAGAAGCAAGAAACAATACGAATGAAGAGATACATCAATTATTCGAAGAAAAACAGAGGAAACCATAAGCTATACATCAACGCTATGGACCACAATATTTTACTAAATGGTAGCATCTAGTTATCACAAGTACGAACCAAACCCTGAATCCAATGTATTAACTGAATACTGTGCATATGTCCGATAAAAATACTTCAGTGCGCATGACCCGCATAGAAACATAAATCTAAAACTAAAACTATGAACTGAAAGCATTTCCTATGTTGACCTGTTGCGCCAAATGGCGCAGACATGCTGAATCCATGTGCGCGATGAAAGAAAAGATCCATGGTTGAACACCCTTTAATTTGGTAGCACAAAGTCCCATTTGAAAAAGAAGGATGTTTTAGTTGGTTTAATTGTGGGCAAGCACATATGCCATTTCTCCTGGACCACACAAATGTGGTTTGGATATAGGCCAGAGGCGCAAAAGGGCCAAACGGGCCAAGATGGAAGCAAAAGCAACCCAGAGTCCTGAATGGCAAGAGAAAATAAGATGATTACTAAAGGGTAAAAAAAAGCTAAACTGAGCCGGCGGTTCTTTAAAAGAAAAAGAAAAGAGTAGTTTTAAAGCATGTCTAATAAGAAGCATTCAGTTACAGAAAAGCTCATGCAAGAAGCACACACATCAACAGGCTCTGCTTGAAGCTGATCAAAGAGCATTGAAATGGAGCGTTGTTGACGGTGAAGCCATTCACACCAATTTTCTTCTTTGATGTCGTCGAGGAGAAGCTAATATACATAAGATAGATAGCCTATAGGGAAATGCGGAGCTTTAAAAAAGAAAATCTGATCGTGCCCATAGGAAAGGAATCTAACAACATTATTATAGAACAGATTTGCGTTGTACCTTTATCTCTGCATAGCCAGTGCAGAGCAGTCATTGCTTTGATTTCTTTCCTGCCCCAACTCTCTTTCCAGCAGCAGCAGCAGAGCTCCTTGATTGGAAGGTGTTATAGTCAGAGATGAACAACTGGGATGTTTATGTAAGTTGAAAGCACGCAGAGACAAATATACAACATAAGAAGCAGCACCTTTTGGTTTTGGTCATGTGAGTCTTGCCATCCTTTTGTTCAGCAGCAGGTGTAAGATCTTCTGTTTTGCCATCATGGTTCTCCTGGTGCACCTAGCATACCAAGTAGTTTGACAACAGAGCAACATGTAGTATCGATATTAGAAAGTAAATAAACTGTGTGTAACATGTCTAAGCTGACATAATCAGCTAGACATTTTCCAAAAGAATTGCTATATGCCCATCTATATTTTTCATTTTGATTAAACGCGTGATGTGAAGTTTATTTTTTTGTGTGATATAAGTACTTGATTGCACAATAGCAGAAATGAGCAAGTCATGAGAGAAACCTATGTTAACGCAGCAACCATCTTTTAGTGCACAACCGAGCTGCTCTCGCAAAACACGTGGAACCATAGGTGTTTACGCGAGGGGTAGAAATATTAAACAGAGCAGTTCTTCTAACCTGCAAAATAAACGCAGACAGAACCATAAGAACCAAAGGCATAATAATGCAGGAATAGAGCGCATCGATTCCATCAAACCACCAAAACACATATGAAAGGTCATTCAATAGATGCAGAGCAACAGGACGACATCAGAATAATTCATTTAATCAAAGAAAATAATACCCAAGAGATATACGGTAGTATAACAACAGAACAAGCACGGTTCATTAAGCTACCATACGTTGTGTGAGTGGTTTAATCTTATCAATCAACTATATGCGGTGTACTTTCAGCCAAATTAACAGACATAAGCAGCATAAACTATATAGCTAGCTCTATCGCAACAATATGATTGTAAGGTAATATATAAGAGAGAATAGAATACATCGTACCAACATCATCATTAGCACACCACATTACCAAACGCAAAAACACTTACCTTCTCAAACTTAATCTTTCACTTTGTTACCAACCGGCACATCTCTCCACTAAACAGAAATGCAAAGAAAGAAGCTAATGAGCAGCACATTACCAGAACGAAGAAGCACAACCGCAACAGCAGCGAGCAAACTAAGACGGAGAAACAGACAAACAACCTGAGGAAAACATGTCTGGGTTGCTACACAGGCATTCTGTCGAACATATTGCATGCAGGCAAACGGAGCGAGGACTAACCTCAATGCAAACGGTAGAACGGTGCGACGGCGGGTGCAGGACGGAAGTGGAAGAAATTAGGCTGCACATATAGCAGGCAGTAGGAAGAACACCGAGGTAAGCAATACGCATTGCGTAGAGAAAACAAACAGAAACAGGAGGAACCAAGAAAGGTAAGCAGCCAAGCAGGTACCTTAACCAGCAGCGAACGCAAAAGCGCCATTGCAACGGGCGCGCACACCAACGATGAAGAAGACCAGTCAGCCATAGCGGCACCAGCACGGCGAAGCGTGGTGTAGCGAATAAGGCGAGCACCGGATAACGAAAATGGAGAGCGGAAGAGTGAAAAGCAACAACGAAGAAAAGATGAATGAGGACGAAAGCAGGCTCGACGCACAACTCACCGAAGCGGGGTCCACGGCGCGGCACTCGCATGTCCGGTTGGTCGAACCGTGCACAGTAACCGGCAACGAAAGACATGACCACAGCGTAGGAGTCAGACTCGCACGACGAAATCGACAAGGTAGCCCAACAACTCCCTCCAAACCCGGATGGAGCGACCGAGCGACTGGACGAAAGCCGAGCAAACGCCAACCGTCGACGTGTAGGACCAGGGAGTAGTATGCCCCACAAGTCATCCCGTTCAAAGGATCGGCGGGTATATCTCCATCAACAAACCCCTTTCCCTACGACCCGTCCTATCCATACCGACTACACCAAAACACCTACACAAAGAAAAACAATGGAAGAGGCCGACAAATGGGACCAACGATGTGGCAGCCACACGAAACGGTGGGTAAGCATGCGGCGCGTACGCAACGGTCGGTCCACCCTGCGTGCGACTGTAAATCCCAGAGGAGAGGCCATGACGCACCCACTCATCGCAGGCACTGCAATCGACGAGCGGGACCAACAGGAGCAAGGGGCCATATGTCATCGCACAGGCAGGAAAAGTGTGCACCAGCCGGGTGCACATGCAACGGCCCACCCCGGTCAGCCCGCGCAGCCAACCCAGGCGACGCACGACTGCTTGCGAACACCACATCCCTTGAGAAGCAGAGCCAAACCAGCTGACAAGCGGGACCAGGAGTAGCTCCGGCCCACCCGTCATCGGGACGAGGGCGCACAAGCTGGGTGCGCATGCGTCGGCCAATCCCTCAGCAACGCCCCACGCAGCGCCCCACGACGCATGACGCGGTCAGCGCGGATCGAGCCACGCGACGCGCCAGGAGCGTTTCACCCAACAAAATCGAACCCAGCCAAAGGAATGCGTCGGCGAGCCCACCAGTCATTGAAATCCACCAAAAATCGCTGGGTCAAAACATCCAGTAAAAATCAAACGACTGACAAAGGCGCATTGACCTGACGAGGAGGAATCGAACGGCCCAAACGGCGCGAAATCAAGCAAGCCATCGGGTGAGCGGGTCGCCCAGAAGCCTTATAGGTTAGAATACTCGACTGTAAAGAGTTGCCATGTCATATAGAGTCAACCTAATAGTTGATATGTACAATAATAAGTTTTGAATATGTACTACTTTATACTCCACTAATTTTTGGCCGTTTCTAGCCGATCCCCTAAACTTAACGGAGTAAACTTCAATTTGATCAAGTTCAAAGCAATTTGAACCGAAAGTAGCATGCATTCAAACATAAAACATAGATAGTTTTACACAACCGAACATAAAACATAAATTTAAACTAAACTAAGCAACTAAACTACTTCCGGTCGAAGTGGAGGTCGAGCCAATCCTTCCTCGTCAGGTACGGTGTGCCGCGAGCCGGGTCCGGGTCGGTGCCGTCGTCGGGGTCGTCGGGGAAGACACTCCTCCACTCGTCGACGTCGATCTCCTCCGCGCTGCCTTCGTCGCCGCCTTCGACCTCGTCCTCGAAGGAGAGCACGATAACCCCGCCGCCCTCCGCGCCGGTAAATATCATCCGTTCCGCCTCCACGAGCTCCGGGTACTGCCGGCGGAGCTCTTCCATGTAGGCCTCGTCGGCGGCCTCGGCCTCGAGGCGCTCCCTCGCCTCGCGATCCTCCCGCGCCATAGCCGCGCTCACCACCCCCGGCTCCGGCGGGACGAGGTGGACCGGACGTGTGCCGAAGGGGAAATTGAGCCGAGCCGCCGCGCCGTGGTAGCGGACCTGCCAGCGGTCGTACTCCATGGCCGCGAGCTCGGCCGTGTGGAAGCTACCGAGCCACCGGCGGGTGTGGGTCTCCCGATCCGTAATCTCGGCGACCCACGTCCCCCACCGCCGCTGCCGGACCCCGAGGTAGGACCTCGTCGGCGGCCGGGCCCGAGGGAGGACGTGGAAGTCCTCGAACCGGCGTAGGGGCACGGCGGCGGGCGGATCTGGCGACCGGCGACGGCGGCTCAATGAAGAGCCCGCGGAGGACGACCCGCGCGCGCGGATCGGCGGCGGGGACCGGCGGCCACCACGTCCGGCCATCGGAGGGGCGGGGGAGGGCGGGGGTCGCGCCGGCGGCGGTGCAGGGGGGGGGGGGAAGAGGAGGCGAGGAGAAGAGGCGCCGATTATACTCGGCCGCGTAGAGATGGAGTAACTATACTCAGATTTTTAGGGATGGAGTAAAAAATTTACTGCACTAAGCCGTATAGGGGATCGGCTAGGTCAAACTTAGTGGAGTAAAAAGCCAAATTTACTCCACTAAGTTGATATAGGGGATCGGTTAGAAATGCCCTTATAGGGCTCAATTCACAAATCTCACCAACCAAGGTAGATGATGAGTGGCGAAATAATTTTTGTAGTTTGAAAAAGTACGCAATTAATGCGCTTGTTTTTCCTCAAAAAATTGTGTTTACCAATGCATTAATTGCAATGCATGCATGGCTGGCCAATAGATGACCAAGAAGCTTTACATGCATCGGTGAGTTTTATCATATTCCTTGTATGTAGAGATTTAATGCACATTGAAATCTGAACATGTGTTGGGAAGTTGTACAAATGAGACTTATAAAACGGAAAAACTAGAATTTTGAGATGAGCCCTATAAACCGGAAGAGAGGTAGTAAAGAGGTGACCCACCTTACAATCTCATAAAGTGTCTTGGGGCTCGTGCTACAGCTCACTACTCCCTCCTTACCGGTTTATAGGGCTTATATCTGAAATCTCACCAACCAAGGGAAATGTCTATTGGCTGGGATGAATTGAGCTGGTTTAGAAAGTGCCCAATAAGCCTTCTGCTTTTTCTCCACGAAAACCATGTGCGCCGTAGTATTAATTCTCAACCGTTTCGACTCCCGACGCAATAACTCCAGTGCCCACGTGAAGTATACTGCGCGCTAACGGCTGCATGCGCGCTCTCTCTCCCGCGAGCTAAATGCATAAAACCACCACTTTAGTGTCATAGGTCTCATAAAACCACCACTTTACAAAACATGACACTTTGCACCGCACCGTAAAAATGACAGTGGCAAAAAACACTGATCCGTTTTCTGAGCTTGTTTTGATGTGGCCGATCATGCGCTGGCCGACAGCGGTGGACGGCGCGCCGCTAACGGTCGTGTCCGAATCGATTGGGCTGGCCCTCACTCCCATCGCTCACTCCCATCCCTCGCCGTCTATCTCTCTTCTCTCTCTCGCGGGCAGGGCGGCGGTGGTGGCTCTGGATCCATCGGCGAGGGAGGGGTGGGGGCAAGGTGGGTGTGGTGAACATAGTCGCCACATTTGGCTGGCCAGCGTGGCAGGGGGCAACTGCGCCGTGGAGGAAGATTTGGAGGAAAATTCGTCCATCACAGAGTTTTCATAGTCGCCACATTTGGAGGAAAATTCATTGAGCTTCTGTCAAATGGTGTTGGTCCAGCCCTCGGTGAGCTGCCTCCCTCTCTCTAGTAGCAAATTTTGTTTGTGAAATTCTAGGGTTCCAGATCTGGAAACAAGTGTTTGCTGGAATTCTAGCAAATTTTGTTGGTAACTGAATCTTGTTGTGAACTTGTGCAGTTAACTGAGTATTGTTGTTTGTGACTACACAAAGTTGATAACTAAACCTAGTCAGCAGAATCATTGTTGTCACTTCACCTAGTTGTTAACTGAATCTTTGCTCTCTCTCTCTCTCTCTGTCTCACTGTGCCTAGTTGTTAACTGAATCTTGCTCTCTCTCACTGTACCTAAGTGTTAACTCAATCTAGTTAACTGAATCTTGCTCTCTCTCTCACTGTACCTAGGTGTTAACTCAATCTAGTTAACTGAATCTTTCTCTCTCTCACTGACCTAGGTGTTAACTCAAGCTAGTGTTCTGAATCTTTCTCATTGTGACTGTGCCTAGGTGTTAACTGAAGCTAGTTAACTGAATATTGCTCATTGTGTGCCTAGGTGTTAACTGAAGCTAACTGAATCAGTTAGCTGAAAGAATGCATTTAACTGAATCAAATGAGAACAAGATTCAGTTAACTTAATGAATGAATGCAGTTAACTGAATCAAATCACAAAAAGATTCAGTTAACTGAATGAATGCAGTTAACTAAATCAAATCACAACAAGATTCAGTTAACTGAATCTTTACTGTTGTCAGTGATTTTTCATGTCCTATTTGACTGAATTTTAGGGTTTGCAAATGGTTATTTATTCTAGGGTTAGTTAATTCACTGATTGATAGATGTAGTTGAACTATTCTTATGGACTGAATGAAACTAACACTAAATGCCACTATTGAATTTTGCAGGGTGTTGTGCAGTGTACATGAGTCAATGTAACAGGGGTTTGAGTTTATGTGATTTGACCATAGAAGGAAAGATTCAGCTAAGAACAAACATCCAGAAACCATGCCCACAAACATTCAGATACACAGATATCATCATAGATAGATAGATAGCATACATGCATGAGTTCAGAACGTAGCACACATAATGATCTGCTGCTGCATAAATTAAGTTCAGAAACTAGATACTTCAGACACCAAGTTCAGAAACCCCATATATTGGTTCAGTTAACAAGACACTAAGACAGTGATGGATCAAATTCACTCACTCTTGCTACAGCTCTTGCTGCAGCTTCAGAAGGCGGAGAGATCGGCGAACTGGCCCCATGATGCGGGGCTGCTTCTTCTTCCTCCTGCTACCTGTGCCTATCTCCACCTGCATCTGCTGCTGCTCGGGCGCCTCCACCTGCACCTGCTGCTCCAACTGCGGCGGCTCCATCTCCATCAGAGGAGCGAGGGGCAGCACTGGCACCACATTGTCGAGCGCATAGTCCAGGCGGAGTTGGTCGCGGTTCTGGTACATGTACCAGCTGTTGGGGAACGTTGCATGGGAAACAAAAAAATTCCTACGCACACACAAGATCTATCCATGGTGATGAGCATCTACGAGAGGGAGAGTGAATCTACATACCCTTGTAGATCGCTAAGCGGAAGCGTTAAGAAACGCGGTTGATGTAGTCGAACGTCTCCGCGATCCAAATCGCAAGTCGTCCCTCGATCCGATCACGAACTAGTGCCGAACGGACGGCACCTCCGCGTTCAACACACGTACGGCTTGATGACGCCTTCACCTCCTCGATCCAGCGAGCGATGATGAAGTAGTAGATGAGTTCCGGCAGCACGACAGCGTGGTGATGGTGGTGAGGAACAATCTCTGCAGGGCTTCGCCAAGCACTACGGAGATTATGACGGGAGAACTAGAGGGTTAGGGTTGCCGACACACGGCTTGGGAAATCTTGATGTATCCCGTGTGTTAGCCCTGCCCCTCTATTTATATGTTGAGCCCTGGGGTCTAAACTTGGAGAGAAAGCCTCCACAAGGTCGGTTTTGCCCGCACAAGGTCGGTTTGGCCCGCACGGAAAGAGTCTAACTCGGATTCCAGCAGTATCGCGTACAAGCGGTAGTACTGCTCACGAGCGGTAGTACCGCTTTCACATGAGCGGTAGTACCGCTTACGCGGTAGTACTGCCTTACTAGCGGTAGTACCGCTTAAGGCAGCAGCAAAACTTCCTTTTGCACTTTCCAATACCTCGTGGGCTTTATCCCTTTGGCTCATATAAAGTGTTGCTGCACCCGAACACTTCGGTAAACATCCGAAACCCCTTCCGGTGAATTCCGGAACCCTTCCGAAGATCAAAACACTATTATCACATATATCAATCTTTACCTCCAGACTATTCCGGAGATCCTCGTCATGTCCGGGATCTTATCCGGGATTCCGAACAACCTTCGGTCACCAACAAAATAACTCAACTATACTAATCGTCACCAAATGTTAAGTGTGTAGACCCTGCGGGTTCGAGAACTATGTAGACATGACCGAGTCACCTCTACGATCAATAACCAATAGCGGGACCTGGATGCCCATATTGGCTCCTACATATTCTACGAAGATCTTTATCGGTCGAACCTCTATGTCAAGGATTCAGTTAATCCCGTATGCTGTTCCCTTTGTTCTTCGGTATGTTACTTGCCCGAGATTCGATCGTCGGTATCTCTATACCTAGTTCAATCTCGTTACTGGCAAGTCTCTTTACTCGTTCCGTAATACAAGATCTCGTGTCTAACACTTTAGTCACATTGCTTGCAAGGCTCATTGTGATGTTGTATTACCGAGTGGGCCCTGAGATACCTCTCCGTCACACGGAGTAACAAATCCCAGTCTTGATCCATGCCAACCCAACAGACATCCTCGGAGATACCTGTAGAGCACCTTTATAGTCACCCAGTTACGTTGCGATGTTTGATACACACAAGGTACTCCTCCGATGTCAGGGAGTTGCATGATCTCATGGTCATAGGAACAGATACTTGACATGCAGAAAAACAATAGCAATAAACTGACACGATCACATGCTACGTTTATAGTTTGGGTCTTGTCCATCACATCATTCTTCTAATGATGTGATCCCGTTATCAAATGACATCTCATGTCCATGGCTAGGAAACCTTAACCATCTTTGATCAACGAGCTAGTTAACTAGAGGCTTACTAGGGACACGGTGTTGTCTATGTACCCACACATGTATTTGAGTTTCCAATCAATACAATTATAGCATGGATAATAAACGATTATCATGAACAAGGAAATATAATAATAACTAATTTATTATTGCCTCTAGGGCATATTTCCAACAGTCTCCCACTTGCACTAGAGTCAATAATCTAGTTCACATCACTATGTGATTTACATTGTAATGAATTGAACACCCATACAGTTCTGGTGTTGTTCATGTTTAGCCCTTGGAAGAGGTTTAGTCATCGGATCTGCAACATTAAGATCCGTGTGTACTTTGCAAATATTTATGTCGTCCTCCTTGATGTAATCGTGGATGGAATTGAAACGTCGCTTTATGTGCCTGGTCCTCTTGTGAAATCTTGGTTCCTTGGCTAGAGCAATGGCACCAGTATTATCACAAAACAGAGTCATTGGGTTAAGCGCACTAGGCACTACTCCAAGATCTGTCATGAACTCCTTCATCCAGACACCTTCCTTCGCCGCCTCCGAGGCAGCGATGTACTCCGCTTCGCATGTAGAATCAGCTACCACACTTTGCTTGGAACTGCACCAGCTAACCGCTCCCCCATTAAGAATAAACACGTATCCGGTTTGTGATTTAGAGTCATCCGGATCAGTGTCAAAGCTTGCATCGACGTAACCCTTTACGACGAGCTCTTGATCACCTCCATAAACGAGAAACATGTCCTTGGTCCTTTTCAGGTACTTCAGGATATTCTTGACCGCCGTCCAGTGTTCCATTCCTGGATCACTTTGAAACCTTCCGACCATGCTTATGGCAAGGCTGACATCGGGTCTTGTGCACAGCATTGCATACATGATAGAGCCTATGGCCGAAGCATAGGGGATGACACTCATCTTTTCTTTATCTTCTGCAGTCACTGGGCATTGAGTCTTACTCAACTTCACACCTTGCAATACAGGCAAGAACCCCTTCTTGGACTGATCCATTTTGAACTTCTTCAAAACTTTGTCAAGGTATGTGCTTTGTGAAAGTCCTATTAAGCGTCTCGATCTATCTCTATAGATCTTGATGCCTAATATGAAAGCAGCTTCTCCTAGGTCCTTCATTGAAAAACTCTTGTTCAAATATTCCTTCACGCCTTCCAACATTTCTATATTGTTTCCAATCAGCAATATGTCATCCACATATAATATTAGAAACGCTATAGAGCTTCCACTCACTTTCTTGTAAATACAAGCTTCTCCGTAAACTTGTATAAACTCGAACGCTTTGATCACCTCATCAAAGCGAAGATTCCAACTCCGAGATGCTTGCACCAGTCCATAAATGGATCGCTGGAGTTTGCAAACTTTGTCAGCATTCTCTGGATCGACAAAACCTTCTGGTTGCATCATATACAACTCTTCCTTAAGGAAACCGTTAAGGAACGCTGTTTTGACATCCATCTGCCAAATTTCATAATCGAAAAAGGCAGCTATTGCTAACATGATTCTGACGGACTTAAGCATCGCTACGGGTGAGAAGGTCTCATCGTAGTCAACTCCTTGAACTTGTGAAAAACCCTTTGCCACAAGTCGAGCTTTATAGACGGTGACATTACCGTCCGCGTCCGTCTTCCTCTTAAAGATCCATTTGTTCTGAATGGCCTTACGCCCTTCAGGTAATACTTCCAAAGTCCACACTTTGTTTTCATACATGGACCCCATCTCGAATTTCATGGCCTCTAACCACTTCTCGGAATCCGGGCCCATCATCGCTTCTCCATAGCTCGTAGGTTCATCGTTGTCCAACAACATGACCTCTAAGACAGGGTTGCCGTACCACTCAAGAGCAGTACGCGTTCTTGTCGACCTACGAGGTTCGATAGCAACTTGATCCAAAGCTTCAAGATCATCATCATTAACTTCCTCTTCAGCTGATGTAGGCTCTACAGAAACATCTTTCTGCGCCGCGCTACTTTCAGGTTGAAGTAAAGGTTCAACAACCTCATCAAGTTCTATCTTCCTCCCACTCAATTCTTTCGAGAGAAACTCTTTCTCAAGAAATGTTCCATTTTTAGCGACAAACACTTTGCCTTCGGATCTGAGGTAGAAGGTATACCCAACTGTCTCTTTTGGGTATCCTATGAAGACGCATTTCTCCGCTTTGGGTTCCAGCTTTTCAGGCTGAAGCTTTTTGACATAAGCATCACATCCCCATACTTTAAGAAACGACAACTTTGGCTTCTTGCCAAACCAAAGTTCATAAGGCGTCGTCTCAACGGATTTTGATGGTGCCCTATTTAAAGTGAATGCAGCTGTCTCTAATGCATAACCCCAAAACGATAGTGGCAAATCGGCAAGAGACATCATAGATCGCACCATATCCAATAAGGTTCGATTACGACGTTCGGACACACCATTACGCTGTGGTGTTCCAGGCGGTGTCAGTTGTGAAACAATTCCACATTGTCTTAAGTGACTGCCAAACTCATAACTCAGATATTCTCCTCCTCGATCAGATCGTAGGAATTTAATCTTCTTGTTACGATGATTCTCTACTTCACTCTGAAATTGTTTGAACTTTTCAAATGTTTCAGACTTGTGTTTCATTAAGTAAATATACCCATATCTACTTAAGTCATCAGTGAAGGTGAGAAAGTAACGATAACCACCGCGCGCCTCAATACTCATCGGACCGCACACATCAGTATGTATGATTTCCAATAAGTCACTTGCCCGTTCCATTGTTTCAGAGAACGGCGTTTTAGTCATCTTGCCCATGAGGCATGGCTCACATGTGTCAAGTGATTCAAAATCAAGTGACTCCAAAAGTCCATCAGCATGGAGCTTCCTCATGCGTTTTACGCCAATATGACCTAAACGGCAGTGCCACAAGAAAGTGGTATTATCATTATCAATTCTACATCTTTTGGCATCAATGTTATGAACATGTGTATCATTACTATCGAGATTCAATAAGAATAAACCCCTCACATCGGGTGCATGACCATAAAAGATATTACTCATATAAATAGAACAACCATTATTCTCTGATTTAAATGAGTAACCGTCTCGCAATAAACAAGATCCAGATATAATGTTCATGCTTAACGCAGGCACTAAATAACAATTATTCAGGTTCATCACTAATCCCGATGGTAATCGAAGAGCGAGCGTGCCGACGGCGATCACATCAACCTTGGAACCATTTCCCACGCGCATCGTCACTTCGTCCTTTGCCAGCCTCCGTTTATTCCGCAGTTCCTGTTTTGAGTTGCAAATATGAGCAACCGCACCGGTATCAAATACCCAGGCACTACAACGAGAGTTGGTAAGGTACACATCAATAACATGTATATCATATATACCTTGTTTGTTGTTGGCCGCCTTTGTGTCAGCCAAATACTTGGGGCAGTTCCGCTTCCAGTGTCCAGTTCCCTTGCAATGAAAACACACAGTTTCTGGTTTGGGTCCAGCCTTGGGTTTCTTCACGAGAGGAGCAACTGCTTTGCCACTCTTCTTGGAGTTACCCTTCTTACCCTCGCCATTTTTCTTGAAACTAGTGGTTTTATTGACCATCAACACTTGATGCTCCTTCTGAATTTCAGACTCAGCGGCTTTCAGCATCGCAAACAGCTCGGCGACTGACTTGTTCATCCCGTGCATGTTATAGTTCAACACGAAGCTCTTGTAGCTCGGTGGCAATGATTGAAGAACTCTGTCAGTGATAGCCTCTAGCGGA
Source organism: Elymus sibiricus (assembly GCA_039707655.1). Taxonomy (NCBI): domain Eukaryota; kingdom Viridiplantae; phylum Streptophyta; class Magnoliopsida; order Poales; family Poaceae; genus Elymus; species Elymus sibiricus. The sequence goes on along the minus strand of CM077672.1, from coordinate 434,047,520 downwards.
AGGGGCATCCCCAATTCAGCCAGACGGGTGGAGTACCCAGACATTCTGAGTACGTGATCACTGATAGACCCGTTCTCCTCCATCTTGCAAGCATAGAACTTATCGGAGATCTCATATCTCTTGATCCGGGCATTCTTCTGAAAGATAAACTTTAACTCCTGGAACATCTCATATGCTCCATGACGTTCAAAACGTCTTTGAAGTCCCGGTTCTAAGCCATACAATATTGCACATTGAACTATTGAGTAATCTTCAGAACGAGCCTGCCAGGCGTTCACAACGTCTAGAGACTCAACTGGAGCGGGTGGATCACCAAGCGGTGCATCAAGGACATAAGCCTTCTGGGAAGCCGTAAGGATAATTCTTAGATTACGGGCCCAGTCCACAAAGTTACTTCCATCATCTTTCAATTTAGCTTTCTCTAGGCACGCATTAAAATTCAGGGGTGCTACTGCGCGAGCCATGATCTACAACATAAATATTGCAAAGACAACTTAGACTATTGTTCAAGATAATGAGTTTAGTTAATCATATTACTTAAAAACTCCCACTCAAATTGACATCCCTCCGGTCATTCGAGTGTAACATGATCCAAATCCACCAACTCAAGTCTGATCATCACGTGAGTTGAGGTGGTTTCAATGGTGAACATCTTCATGTTGATCATATCTACTATATGACTCATGTTCGACCTTTCGGTCTCTTGCGTTCCGAGGCCATGTCTGTACATGCTAGGATCGTCAAGTTTAACCCGAGTGTTCCGCATGTGCAACACTGGCTTGCACCCGTTGTATGTGAACGTAGAGTCTATCACACCCGATCATCACGTGGTGTCTCGAAACGACGAACTTTCGCAACGGTGCACACTCGGGGAGAACACAATTTTATCTTGAAATTTAAGTGAGGGATCACCTTATAATGCTACCGTCGTCCTAAGCAAAATAAGATGCATAAAAGGATTAACATCACATGCAAATCATAAGTGACATGATATGGCCATGAACTTGTGCTTTTGATCTCCATCTCCAAAGCACCGGCATGATCTCCATCGTCACCGGCATGACACCATGATCTCCATCAACGTGTCGCCATGAGGTTGTCTCGCCGATTGTTGCTTCCACGACTATTGCTAACTCATAGCGATAAAGTAAAGCAAAACGGCGAAAATAATTAAAGACAACTCTATGGCTCTTGCCAGTTGCCGTACTCATCGACATGCAAGTCGTGATATTCTATACAACACATGATCATCTCATACATCACATATATCTCATCATGTAAATGGCCATATCACATCACAACATACCCTGCAAAAACAAGTTAGACGTCCTCTAATTGTTGTTGCAAATTTTACGTGGCTGCTACGGGTTTGCAAGAACCGTTCTTACCTACGCAAAATCACAACGTGGTGTAGTGATTGCTTTTTGATCTTTTAAAAGAACCCTCTTCATTGAAATTGATTCAACTAAAGTGAGAGAGACAGACACCCGCTAGCCATCACATATACCACTGTTGGGGAATGTTGCATGGGAAACAAAAAATTTCCTACGCACACACAAGATCTATCCATGGTGATGAGCATCTACGAGAGGGAGAGTGAATCTACATACCCTTGTAGATCGCTAAGCAGAAGCGTTAAGAAACACGGTTGATGTAGTCGAACGTCTCCGCGATCCAAATCGCAAGTCGTCCCTCGATCAGATCACGAACTAGTGCCGAACGGACGGCACCTCCGCGTTCAACACACGTACGGCTTGATGACGCCTTCACCTCCTCGATCCAGCGAGCGATGATGAAGTAGTAGATGAGTTCCGGCAGCACGACGGCGTGGTGATGGTGGTGAGGAACAATCTCTGCAGGGCTTCGCCAAGCACTACGGAGATTATGACGGGAGAAGTAGAGGGTTAGGGTTGCCGACACACGGCTTGGGAAATCTTGATGTATCCCGTGTGTTAGCTCTGCCCCTCTATTTATATGTTGAGCCCTGGGGTCTAAACTTGGAGAGAAAGCCTCCACAAGGTCGGTTTTGCCCGCACAAGGTCGGTTTGGCCCGCACGGAAAGAGTCTAACTCGGATTCCAGCAGTATCGCGTACAAGCGGTAGTACCGCTTTCACATGAGCGGTAGTACCGCTTACGCGGTAGTAATGCCTTACTAGCGGTAGTACCGCTTAAGGCAGCAGCAAAACTTCCTTTTGCACTTTCCAATACCTCGTGGGCTTTATCCCTTTGGCTCATATAAAGTGTTGCTGCACCCGAACACTTCGGTAAACATCCGGAACCCCTTCCGGTGAATTCCGGAACCCTTCCGGAGATCAAAACACTATTATCACATATATCAATCTTTACCTCCGGACTATTCCGGAGATCCTCGTCATGTCCGGGATCTTATCCGGGATTCCGAACAACCTTCGGTCACCAACAAAATAACTCAACTATACTAATCGTCACCAAACGTTAGGTGTGTAGACCCTGCGGGTTCGAGAACTATGTAGACATGACCGAGACACCTCTACGATCAATAACCAATAGCGGGACCTGGATGCCCATATTGGCTCCTACATATTCTACGAAGATCTTTATCGGTCGAACCTCTATGTCAAGGATTCAGTTAATCCCGTATGATGTTCCCTTTGTTCTTCGGTATGTTACTTGCCCGAGATTCGATCGTCGGTATCTCTATACCTAGTTCAATCTCGTTACTGGCAAGTCTCTTTACTCGTTCCGTAATACAAGATCTCGTGGCTAACACTTTAGTCACATTGCTTGCAAGGCTCATTGTGATGTTGTATTACCGAGTGGGCCCTGAGATACCTCTCCGTCACACGGAATAACAAATCCCAGTCTTGATCCATGCCAACCCAACAGACATCCTCGGAGATACCTGTAGAGCACCTTTATAGTCACCCAGTTACGTTGCGACGTTTGATACACACAAGGTACTCCTCCGATGTCAGGGAGTTGCATGATCTCATTGTCATAGGAACAGATACTTGACATGCAGAAAAACAATAGTAATAAACTGACACGATCACATGCTACATTTATAGTTTGGGTCTTGTCCATCACATCATTCTCCTAATGATGTGATCCCGTTATCAAATGACATCTCATGTCCATGGCTAGGAAACCTTAACCATCTTTGATCAACGAGCTAGTTAACTAGAGGCTTACTAAGGACACAGTGTTGTCTATGTACCCACACATGTATTTGAGTTTCCAATCAATACAATTATAGCATGGATAATAAACGATTATCATGAACAAGGAAATATAATAATAACTAATTTATTATTGCCTCTAGGGCATATTGCCAACATGATGCGGGGCTGCTTCTTCTTCCTCCTGCTACCTGTGCCTATGTCCACCTGCATCTGCTGCTGCTCGGGCGCCTCCACCTGCACCTGCTGCTCCAACTGCGGCGGCTCCATCTCCATCAGAGGAGCGAGGGGCAGCACTGGCACCACATTGTCGAGCGCATAGTCCAGGCGGAGTTGGTCGCGGTTCTGGTACATGTACCAACGTGCCCTCTGGTATGGATCCCGGGAATCCCTGGCCTCCCCCATTGCCCAGACCAGGTTCTCGATTAGTGGGCGATGGAGGTCCAGCAATCGGGCCCTCTCTCATGGTTGGCAGCCGCCCTCACTGCGCGCGCCTGATTCTTGAGAATTGTGACGCTGGCATACTAGGTGCTCACCTCGCGCACGTAGGAGAGCTTGGTGCTGTCGCCGTCGAAGATCTCCTGCAGCGCCTGGTCCCATCCGAGGCCAAATGCCATGGCGCGCGATGGAGGTTTTCTTTGGTTTGGGTGGGGATGAGGAAGTTGGATGGAGAGGAGATGGAGAGTGGTGGTTATCTGTGCAAGGAGGGTTAATGTGAATGAATGCACTGTGTGTGTGGATACTGGGGTTTTCTAGAGAAGAATCGAAAGGGCGTAGTCAATTTATCGAACTACCGTCACGATTTTTTTTAAGAAGAATCAAACGAGGAACGGGGAGAGTCTGACACAACAGCCCAGCGCAACAGCCTCTCCAACGCACCCAGCCCAGCCAGGCCCAGCAAAGGATAGAACGTGCATAGCCCAGCCCAGCCCAGCAGCTTCTTCCCCGAGCGAAAAAAAGACGGCTGTTAACGGCCGTTAGCGGCGCGCCGTCCACCGCTGTCGGCCAGCGCACGATCAACCACGTCAAAACGAGATCAAATTTGGGTTCAGTGTTTTTTGCCACTGTCATTTTTACGGTGCGGTGCAAAGTGTCATGTTTTGTAAAATGGTGATTTTACGAGACCTATGACACTAAAGTAGTGGTTCTATGCATTTAACTCCTCTCCCGCCTCCGCTCTGAACTTATCTGCATGTGCGTGCGCTCTCCCGCCTCCCCTCAAAACTAAACTGGCCCGTCTTCACTTCTGCATGCGTAACCTCTCTCGCCCCCCGCTCTCTCTCTCTCATCTGCATGGCGCATGCACAGGCCAGTTTTTGTTTTCATGGTTTGCATGCAAGGCGCCAAACAACAAATGCAAAAAAGCACCGCAAAATCCTCTGGCGCCATTAGCTCAATTTTTGGTTTTTCAGCGTTGGCGCCGCGAACTCGAACACTGCCTCTCCTGCCATAGCAAATCGTACATGCACTGAAGTATAAAGTGGTGGGCAGCAAGCAAGTTTAGCCACACCATTCTTCTCCCACCGGCAGGAAGCTGGGTCTCCGCGTCTGCATCAGACACATCATCAGTGGCGGACTGTGCAGACTGCGTCTCCACGTCTGGATCACACACAGCATCAGGGGCGGACTGCGTCTCGGCGTCTGGATCACACACCATCTCCGCGGCCGCCTGCATCTCCATGTCTTGGTCGGCAACGAGGAACTCGTCCGCGGTGGCACGGGCAGCGCCCACCGCAGCGACGACGCCGTTGACCGCTGCGTCAGCAGGCCCATGGCTACGGCGCCGCCGGAGTTCTCCGTGCCCATCACCCATGGATGGAGCTCCTTCTCCATGTCGGGAATCCAATCTGCCATCACTTTGCTGCTCTCGTTTCGTATGTGGATGAAAAGAGTAGAGGAGGGTGGATGAAAGAAAACGAGAGCTTCGAGTCCTCTTAAAGAAGTGTGTGATGCATGCATGCAGCGAGGGAGAGGAAAGGAGTAAAGGCCATTTCTCTTCGTACGAGAACAACAGCCAGCGAATTAATTGCGTGCGTAGGGATCGAAACGACCGCAGCGCTTCGGACCACGAAATGAGCCTTGTATAACGAAAATCTGGAGATTTTGAAATAAGCCCTGTAAACCGGTAAGGAGGGAGTACTAACTTAGAGCTCGCTCTCTTCTCTCTCTTCTTTTCGCTCCTTCAACTAAGCAAAGATATACTCCTTCCGTCTGTTGGGGATATTTCCCAGCGTTAGAGACCCGGCAGGAGGATGACCCGGCAATAGAGTTATAAGGCTCAGCGGGTTATCTCGCTGTTAGGCCTTGAAGATACCCAGTGGGCCGGCTTGACAGAGGCCCGATGGGAAGAGGCGGCTCGGTGCGTGGACCGGCTTAAGAAGAAAGACAAGATAAGAAAGATTACCTTGAAGAACAAGTCAATTAGAATAAGAGTAGGATACGGGTTAAGGTTACAACCCAGACTCTCATGTAAACCTAGGGCTCAACCTGTTATATAAAGGGGAGCGCCTAAGGCAGAAAGACTAAGTTGCAATCTCTCGAGAGTCAGGTTAGCGAATCCGCACACCTGTAATCGAGATCCAAAGCAATACAATCAAGCAGGACGTAGGCTTTTACCTCCATCAGGAGGGGCCGAACCTGGGTAATCCCGAGTCTTCTCGTTCCCGATCAACCCCGTTAAGCTTCCACCTTCGTGCGATGACTCCATCACTGAGTCCTTTCACAAGGGCATCTGCCGTGCTAAAACCACGACAGTTGGCGCCCACCATGGGGCCTGCGCACGGTGGAGTTGAGTTCTTGGCGGGAGCTCTCCCAGGGTTCGGGAAGTACGCAATCGGCCAGATGACGAAGAGTCGCCGCGGAAAGCTCTACATCGGCGACTCATGCTGGGGCCCCGAGGCCGACTCGATCGAGTACGGGTACCGGGTCCCCTTCGGCAAGATCCATGTCTTCATCGGCATTGTCGGCGAGTCAGCCGCTGGGTTGGAGGCTATTACCAACACCGAATCGGCCCGCCGCGCCAGTCCCGGGCGAAACCCGGCCCGCCGAGAGCCGGCCGGACGCATGCGTTTGTCGGCTTCACCCAGGGGGTGACTCTGTCTGAAAATTCACTGTCCGGAGACGAGATGCCCGTGCAATCTGATGGCGAATCATCGATGGGGGAAACCGAGTCAATCCGTCCCCTGTATGACGGCAGGCTTGGAGGATGCACTGACGAAGTTTTTCCTGAAACCCTCGAGCCGCCTCGGTTCGCTGCGTTTTACATGGCAGGCAGGCAAGATCCGCCTCCCCTTCGCGACCCGGTGGATCCAGTGGTCGGGCAGCATCTCACCATCGCCGGCTCACAAAAGACCAGGGCGCAGGCGCTCGCGGAGCTGATGAACACTCTGGCGACTCTACTGGCCGAGCCGGTGACCATAGAGAATGTTGCGGCGCGCAACGCAGATATCACAAAGTACCGTGAGCAAATGACCAAGATCCAGGAGGATATCAATGCTGGAAACACCCGCATGGCAGAGACGCAAGCCCGGCTCGCCGAGGAGAGACAGCGCTTGTGTCGTGCGTACGACCATCTATGGGGTCATCTAGCCCCTTTGCGGTTCGACTAGGGGAATGCACAAGCAAAAAAGCAGAATTAGCAGCGAACGCAAAGGTTTTTACCCAGGTTCGGGCCACCGTGAGGTGTAAAACCCTACTCCTGCTTTGGTGTATTATATGTGGAGAGCTCAAGTACAAGGTGCGCTTTGTCCCGGCATGGTGCAGAGGGAAGCAGCCACGGATGCAAAGTGAGCTAGAGTGTCTAAGGGTCCATCCTTGTAAAGGTTGCCCTGGCCCTCCTTTTATAGCCTAAATGGGTAACCACAGTGGCAAAACAGTCATTACAAGTTGATTAGATAGCAAACAGTGCTATCATACCTAACTCTGCCGGTTTAGGACAAAAGCATTAAATGCGCCGTTAGGTGTCATGTGTAGGAGGAGCCCCGGCAAGGTTCCTGCACCGCTCGCCCAGCTACCTCATATTACCTTGACATGCCTCCTAGACGGGTGTCATTAAAGTTAAATCTCCTTCCAGCAGGCTGACACGTGCCCCGACAAGTCTCACCAAATTGCCTGCGCAGTCGACACCTCACCGATTAACGACTAGCTGCTCGGTGAGGTGGAGCGCTGACGAGCTAGCGAGAGCTTGCCGGCACGGAGCTTGCTGGGCCTTCAACTTGCCGGCTCGAATCTTTCCGGCGAGTAATGCCTCCATCTTCAGTACTAGTCAAGTACTTATTGATGCTTCGTCTTGATCGCATCCTTAGTGCCTTTGCAACTAAGCCTTGAGTCTTGATCTTGGTAATCCCCGACAAGCCTGGCCATCAAGAAGGCTGCTACTATCTGTGCATAAGTCAGGGTATAAAATACCCATGTTTTATACACCGACAGGAGCCCCCGGGCCTGGGCCATACGCGCGTTCGAAGCGTCGTTGGGCTAGACCCAAAAGATGCACAGACACACGGCGGGAAATTACCGCCGTAATCTTTGCAATGATGATTTCCCTCCAAGCACGCCCACGCCACGCATTAAATGCAGGACGCAGGAGTGGTGGACTGTAGCGGTTATCTCGCAGTAGTGCGCCTGCAAAGGGGCCGCTGAGGCAAACAGTGAAGAGCCAGCCCCCTCGTGCCTTCCCCATAAAAAGGCAACCGCGAGGGGACGCTGCTCATTCACCCCTGCATCCCTCTGCTTCATCTTCTTCCTCTCGCCAAAGCCGCTTCCGCCGCCGCCGCCGCCTGTTCGCATCTCACCTCGACTCCCTCTTTTCTCCTTGAGCCCTCATGGCACCCAAGAAGGCCGACGCAGCGGGGAAGAAGCCCGCCAAGCCTGTCGACCCCAAGGCAGAGAAGAAGAAGAAGGATTTGGAGGAACTGGAGAAGCGGCGGAGGGAGAACGTGGTGTTCTCGCCGCCGGCGCTGGATGAGAATATGCTGATCGAGAGGTACGCCTATATGTGGGGGCAAGACACCAAGGATCACAAGGCTCCAGTGGTGCTCCCTGCCGGAGGCAAGACCCCCTCAGATTCATATCCCTTTTTCTGCGCGTACTTTTATTGCGGGTTGGTTCCTCCCTTCTCGGATTTCTTCAGCGCAATGATGTACAATTTTGGGTTCAGACTGCTAGATTTTACCCCAAATGCCATAACTTGCATGTCAGTCTTTGCCCATTTCTGTGAGAATTTCATCGGAGTTGCCCCCAATGTTGATTTGTTCCGCCACTTCTTCATCCCTCGAATCGAAGGCAAGGCGCTTTCCGGCAGTGTCACATGGATCCCCAGGGCCAAGACCAAGGACCAGTACCTTCCCGGGCAGCTGCACTTGAAATGGGAGGAGTGGCGGGCTAAGTGGTGCTGGATCCATCAAAAGGATTTCCCCAGTTTCTGCTTGCCACGCACAGAGCGAGTCATATGCGGCGACGACTGGAGCAGTTTGGGTGCCAGCGACAAGAGACTTGGCCCAGCACTGAACCGCATTGCTCGCCTCAGAGCCGCCAAGCTGACCATAGAGATGGTGGGTGCCGATTTCCTCCGGCGACGCATCGCGCTCTTGCAGAAGAGGGAAAGATTCACCTGGGAGTACCAGAACACAGGCGACATCATGCGGTTGTACCCAGGCCTCGGCAATAATCTAACCGTCATGGAGCACGCCTCCCTCTGCGAACAACTGTTCAGATCTATCGGGACCTTCCACTTGCCGGACCAGATCGTCCCCTTGCATATCAATTCCGCCAAGGACTCCATCTTGGCGATGATGCCAGAGTGCAATGCGCAAGGAGTTGAACCCCTCTGGCTAATGCCTACCTTGGAGAATGAAATGGACCGGGCCTCAAACTTGATGGAGAAGGCCTCCCGGATAGAGAGAGATCTCATTAAGGCAACCAAGGATGAGGAACTGGCATACATCGCCAGCAAGGCCAGATAAGCTGCCAGAGTTAGCGGAGCAGGCGGTTCTCAGGTCGCGGCAACCGAAGACGATGAAGAAGAACATCCCGAAGAAGAGGTTGCCGAGGAACACCAAGAAGAGCCTCCCGGGGAACCCGAAGACGAATAAGAAGAAGGTCCTCGGGCCCCAAAGAAGAGGGCACACATTCTCCGAAAGACTGCCAACCAAGAGCCGGTGCATGCTTCTTTACCAAAGGTTGGTCCTGTCGTGAAAAAGACGACCACCAAGACTGACCGTCAAGAAGAAGTGCGCCAGCAACCATCCCGGAATCCACGAGCACATCACCCATCTCCTCAACAAGAGGTCGTCGGAGAAGCTGGGTCTTCTCAGCCGGCAAGTTCATCTTCTTCGGCACTAAAAAGGGCCAGGGAATCGCCCCCGCCGGCGAGATATGACCTATCCATCCTCAGCGAGTCAGAAGACGAGGAGTAAGCATAATTGCCTTATATTCAACAAGTCTTGACTCCATCTTGATCATGATTTTTGACTTGATTCTTTTTTTGATTTTGCAGAGACACAGAGCCACTTGTGCATCGGGCCAAGCGAGCCAAGGCTGTAGTGGGAGGCGAACCTGCTACAAGCACTGGGCAAGGGGGCGTGTCTACTGACACCATCGTCATCAGCCCCCAGCCTAGCCCTCTGCGTGAGGCTACGACACAATTCCCGCTCGCCGGTGCTGACGCCGAAGCTTCTGCTCCTGGTCTTGACAAGGAGGTAGGAGAAGGCCACCAGGAGGAAGAGCGCCAAGAGGCGGATCCTACCGTGATTCCTCCGTCAACCACCATCCCGGAAAGTGCTTCTCCGACAAGGACCTCCACTGATGAGCCCGCCCGCACTGAAATAGTCCCAGCAAGTGAGGCTGCCGGAGACTGCCGGGGAAGAATCTGTTCTTCCGCAACAAGCGTCAACAGGTAATCCACTTATCTCTAAGCACTTCCCGATTTTTTTGTTTTCTTGAACTTGACTTCTAACTGATTTCCATTTTATCCTTTGCTTCTGTTTCATTCTGCAGCTCCCACCTCTCCCGAAGAAGGGGAGATTCTTGCAGATGTGGCAGATATTGCAAAGGAAGCTGCCGATCAAGCTGCCAAGATTGCTGTCGAAGAGACCACCAATCCTGCTGTTGAGGAAATAAGGGAAGTTGCCAGGGACATAAGGGAGTCCTCTAGTGACACATCTGCTTCCATCCAAACAAGCACGGAAATGGTGGTGGTTGCCGCTGGTCAGCCAGACTCTATCGTTCAGCCAACTGCACCAACCGCCCAATCTTTGACGGATGCACTTGTTCTTGCCGCTCCTCAACAAGGGTCCGAAGCCCCCAGCTCATCAGGCACTGTAGAGCTGGACTTTGACACAGAGATTGCTCGCATCCTCGCCTCCATCCCCAAGAGCACCCTTGAATCCGACAACGCTGCCGATAACACAACAGATCTTGCCTTCCTGGAAACCATGGCTGCAGGCCTCAGGGATGTGCAAGAGCGCTACGGCAAGCGATGGGATAAGCTCCAAGATGAACACACAACTCTGGATGCAGTTGAGGAGAAATTGAAGAAGAAGGCTGAAGATATCCGGTCTTGGTATAATAACCAGTCTCAAAACCTGAGGAGGTAAGAGGAAAGACTTGCCGCTGCCCAAGAAAAGGCGACAGCTCTGGACCGTAAGTTGGCAGAGCGCGACGCGCAGCTCAACGCCCAAGAGAAGAATCTTGCCGCACAAGAGGAAGCTCTTGCCGCCAAACTTTGCGGCAAGGATGAAGAAATCGAGAAACTCCTTGAGCAAAGGACGCAAGAGCTGGAGAAGAAACATAAGGATTTCATCGAGACCCAGGCTCAGGAAAACGCCGCCAAGCTCAAGGAGGTTACTGATGAAGCTGCTGCTGCTACCGCCGCCAAGGCGGATCTCGATTCTCAGTTGACCAAGTTGAAAGAAGAGCTCGCTGGCAGCAGTAAAGAGGTCAAGACTCTCAAGGGCGAAGCACAGAAAGCAGCCCTCACCTTAGGGGAACTGCAGACGCAACTCTTGTCCAAGAATCAAGATCTTGGTACTGCCACCAAGGTAGCTGAGGATTTGAAATCCAAACTTGCCGGCCTGGAAACGGATCTTGAATCCGCCAAGGAGCGGGAAAGAATCTTGATGGAGAAGCTTGCCGCAGAAGAAAATCTTCGGGAAGACGCCGAGAATAAATTCACGGAGTTGCGTGAGGTGATCTCCCTTTGGACGAATAGGCTCGTTGACATAGCTGAGCGCATAACTTCTCAACTCGCTGTCATGGATATGAAGAGCTGGAGCTTTACTGTAAATGATCATGAGACTGCCAGCGCCAGATTAACCAAGTTCTTCGATGGCCTCATCGATGCACTGAAGACATATCATGATGACAGGTCTGCCTCGTTTGCCGATGAATCCCGGAAGTTTGCGCGCAACGTCCTTTACAAGGTACTGCTCAAACTCGCATACCGCCATCCTGACCTCGACCTCTCCGGGATCTTCAGAAAGTTGCCGCAGGACACTGATGTCACCACCGCCGACAAGATTGCTGCTCCTCTTGCCGACAAGGTTCTCCATGTTCCCAGGATCCAAGGCGATCGCCGGGATTAAACTTGTCGTTGTATTGCCACTGTGCTGCCGTGTCAAAGATACATTTGATCTTATGTTAGATCTGCACTGCTTTTGTGATGTAATATAACTAGTGCTGATGAATGAATGTATGCTGTCTCCCTTGTTTCACTTTGTCTTTCTATGATTTGATTTACACCCTACGCGTACCAGAAGCTTGCCGGTGCGTGCACTTGCCACGAGCGCTTGAGGAACGGGTCCTTAGCAGCCTGCCGGTAGTGTCGCCGCCGACAAGTTTTCCTTTGACGTTTTTCAAAATGTAGCTACTTAAATTGTTGAGTGGACTCGAAACAAAGTAAGAGCGCAACTGATCATGACAAGGTTCCTTCGCGTGCAGGTTTTTCATACAAATGCAGAATCGTTCAAGGGAAATTGCAAAATGTAACAAGGAAATTGTTTCAAAGTTTTTCAACTTAGCTTTTCCTTGTACTATTTTTCTTGTCGTACAAAATGATCACTTGAACGTCATTAAGTGGTATCCCCATCGTCACTCCCCCTGGGAAATTTGCACGCGAGGAATCCTTCTGTCCTTTGAGAAAAAGAAAGAAAAGAAAAGAGTGGTTTGGAAACCTTGACGGTTCATTAACCATTTCATACAAATCAAAGTGTAATCACAACATCACATGCATTCATGCATAAATGAATATGTACAAAGAGTTGCGAAACACTTTGCTTTATTTCACTTATGCACAGGATCTGCGCCTGGTTTTGTACAAAGGGTTACAAGTCTTGGCAACAAAGCTTGTACAAAAGAGGTTGCCGGGAGGCCCGGCAACTGCGCCTTATGGGTAGAACTTGTGAAGATGCTCAATATTCCATGAGTTTTGCACTGGAATGCCATCTTCGGTCTCCAGACGGACTGCGCCAGGTCTGGTGACTCGTGCTACCCGATAAGGGCCTTCCCACTTCGGCGTCAACTTGTTTGAATTCTTGGCGGACTGAATGCGCCGAAGAACAAGGTCGCCTTCCTCAAGGCTTCGGGTGTGTACCTTGCGGCCATGATAGCGGCGCAAGGCTTGCTGGTAGCGTGCAGCTCGCACAGCTGCCCAAAAACGATCTTCCTCAAGGAGCGTGGTGTCATCTTGCCGCAGCTGCTCTTGCTCCGCCTCATCGTAGGCGAGCACTCGAGGTGACCCGTATGTGAGTTCCGTGGGGAGTACCGCTTCTGCACCATAGACTAGGGAGAAGGGTGTTTGGCCGGTAGCTCGATTTGGTGTCGTCCTGAGTGACCAAAGAACTGCCGGCAACTCATCAATCCAGCGCCTTCCGCACTTGTGCAGCCTGTCAAATGTTCTTGTCTTGAGGCTTCGCAGCACTTCAGCATTTGCCCTTTCCGCTTGACCGTTGCTTCTCGGATGAGCAACAGATGCAAAACAGATTTTGCTGCCAAGGTCTTGGATGTACTGCATGAAGGTGCGGCTCGTGAATTGTGTGCCGTTGTCGGTGATGCCCCTGTTAGGAACACCAAAACGACAAACTAATCCTTTGAAAAACTTGACGGTTGACTGTGCTGTTACCTTCCTCACTGGCTCCACTTCAGGCCACTTTGTGAACTTGTCGATTGCAACGTACAAGAACTCAAAGCCCCCGGTAGCACGGGCGAAAGGGCCTAAAATGTCAAGCCCCCAGACCGAGAAGGGCCAGGAGAGAGGTATTGTTTGGAGAGCTTGAGCTGGCTGATGTATGTTCTTTGAATGTTACTGGCATGCTTCACACTTGGTTACTAGCTCAGTTGCATCTTGGAGGGCAGTGGGCCAATAGAAGCCTTGCCGGAAAGCTTTGCCGACAAGTGCTCTTGGACCTATGTGAGAGCCACATACACCTCCATGTATCTCCGCCAACAGCTTTAGTCCATCTTCCCGGCAAATACACCTCAATTTCACACCGTTTGGCCTTTTTCTATGCAGAATGTTATCCACAAACTGATACATACTTGACTGACGGGCTACTTTCTCAGCTTCTTCTTGGTCATCGGGAAGTTCTCCTGTTTGAAGGAAATGGACTATGTGCTGCGCCCAAGTTGGAGCCTGTGGCTCGACGACAAGGACTAAAGGCATCTCTTCGGCTGCGGGAGCGCTTGCCTCAGCGGCAAGAACCTGAGGCTCTGCGCGAAGCCGTTGCTCACCGACAGTCATGTCGTTGTCCCCGGCAATCTTCTTGCTGGCGGCTTCTGGGAACTCTGCCGGAAAATAGTTGTCGGTGTTCAACTTTCTTTTCTTGTTTGCCTGTGTTGATGGAGTGACTGATGGTTGATTCAAATGGAGCACAAAAGTTCCCGGTTCCACATGAAGCTTTTGAGCAGCACATTTTGACAGGTGATCAACAATGCTGTTTTCCGCACGAGGAATGTGCTCTGTTTGCAATCCGTCAAAGTGCTCTTCCAATTTCCTCACTTCTTCCACATATGCTTCCATCAACGGGCTCTGATAATCTTTATTAACTTGTTTCACAACAAGCTGCGAGTCGCCACGGATGATCAATTTTCTGATTCCAAGGACCACTGCGATCCTCAGACCGGCAAGGAGCCCTTCATACTCAGCAGTGTTGTTTGTAGCTTTCTCCCTGGGAAAATGCATTTGGATTACATACTTGAGGTGCTCTCCGATGGGTGCAACAAGCAGCACTCCGGCACCGGCGCCTTGCAGCGAGAAGGCACCGTCAAAGTACATGATCCATTCTTTAGCTGTTTCTTTGCCGGGGAGAGCTGATTCTTGAATCTCTTTGTCTTGCGTTAGCGTCCATTCTGCAATGAACTCCGCCAAAGCTCTGCTTTGAATAGTTGAAGTGCTCTCAAACTTTAATGCAAAGCTCGACAACTCCAACACCCACTCCACTATCCTGCCAGTTGCATCTGGATTTCTCAAAATGCGCTGCAACGGAAAACGAGTGACGACGGTAATCTCATGTGCTTGAAAGTAGTGGCGCAGCTTTCTCGAGGCCATGAGGAGACCGAAAAGCAATTTTTGCACACTAGAATACCTTGATCTAGCCCCCTGTAAAAGGGAGCTTACAAAGTAAACTGGGCGCTGCACCAACTTCTTTTTGGGCACCATCTGTTGATTTGCTTCATCTGCTTGCGCTGCTTTTGATTTATCGGCACCAGATTTTACCGGAGAAGATTTTGTCTTGTCGCTTGACGGGCTTGTCGCTGCTGCTTCTTCGTCATCAACTTCCCTTTGTGGCACTAATGCAGCACTGACCACTTGATTTGTTGCCGCCAAATATAGCAGCAACGGTTCTTGTGGCTTGGGCACAACTAGTGTTGGCGCAGAGGAGAGGTATCTTTTCAAATCCTGCAGCGCAGCCTCCGCTTCCGGAGTCCATTTCATTGGACCTGCCTTTTTCAAAATTTTGCAAAATGGCAAGGCGCGCTCGGCAGACTTTGAAATGAACCTACTCAATGCAGCCACGCAGCCGGCAAGACGCCGTACATCCTTGATGCGCCTGGGTGTTTCAATCTGCTCAATGGCTTTGATCTTGTCGGGATTGGCTTCTATTCCACGTTGAGATACAAAGAACCCGAGAAGTTTGCCGGATGGAACACCAAACACACACTTCTCAGGATTGAGCTTTAGATTCATCTTGTGCAGATTCACAAATGTTTCTTCTAGATCTTGAATAAGGGTTGATTTGTCCTTGGTTTTGACCACTATATCATCCATGTATGCTTCCGCATTTCTGTGCAATTGGGGCTCAAAACCAATTTGGACAGCTCTTGCAAAGGTTGAACCAGCACTCTTTAATTCGAAAGGCATACGCACGAAGCAGTATGTACCACATGGAGTAATGAAGGCGGTTTTCTCCTCATCCTCCTTGGCCATGAAAATCTGATGATAACCAGAATATGCATCAAGAAAGGGGAGTAAATCGCAGCCGGTAGTAGAATCAACAATTTGATCTATGCGTGGCAAAGGGAAGGGATCCTTTGGACATGCTTTGTTGATATTAGTATAATCAATACAAAGTCTCCACTTTCCATTTGCTTTGCGTACTACAACTGGATTCGACAACCATGTTGGATGTAGCACACCTCTAACTAGACCAGCTGCTTCTAGCTTCTTTATCTCTTCGGCGATGAATTGATGCCGTTCCAAAGCTTGCTTCCTGACCTTCTGCTTGACGGGCTGAGCATGAGGACAGACGACAAGGTAGTGCTCGATTACCTCCCTGGGAAAGCCGGGGATGTCAGATGGTTGCCATGCAAACACATCGACATTCGCCGGCAGGAAGGCAATGCGCGCGCTTTCCTATTTGCTGTCAAGGGAGGCACTAGCGGTGAAAGTACCGCCCGTGCCATCCTCCTTTGCCGGCACCTTCTTCGTTGCTGGTGGAGTAGCTTTGGACTTCTTGGCGGTAGAGCTCTCCGGCAAGTCCTCAATGGGTGCGCAGCACTCCAAAGAAGTGCGCTTCCCAGAAGACTTGTCAGAAGTCTTGCCGCTCTTCTTGCTTTTCTTTTCCTCGTTGGTGGGAGCGGGTGCTTTGGCGGCAGATGCTGCAACCGCCTCTTTGTACATCTTATCGACGCATGTAACTGCATCTTTCTTGTCGGAGTTGATGGTTATGACACCCGTCGGCCCTGGCATTTTCAGTGTGTTGTAAGCATAATGGGATGCTACCATAAATTTCGCCAAGGATGGGCGGCCAAGAATTCCATTATACGACAAGGGGATCTTGACGACATCAAAAACAACTTTCTCTGTTCTGTAATTCAGTTCCCCGCCAAACGTCACCGGCAAAGTGATCTTTCCTTTGGGTTGGCTTCTTCCCGAATTTACCCCTTGAAACGTACCAGTTTTCTCAAGTTCCTCATCGGGAATTTGCAGCCTCTTGATTACCTCTGGCGAAATCAAGTTCAGACCAGCCCCACTGTCAACTAACATTTTTGTGACCTGGAGGTTGCGTATTGTTGGTGAAATCAACAACGGCAAACACCCGTCCGCAGTTATGCGATCAGGGTGGTCCTCGGCATAAAAAATGATAGGCGTGTGTGACCATTTGAGTGGATTTTGCGCACCCATTGCTGGTTCCGCTGGATTGACCTCTCGCGCCCACTGCTTGAGTTGGCGGTGAGAGGAGTGCAGAGATGCACCCCCGTCAATAGACATAGCCCCAGTTGCCTTCTGGAATTCCTGTTCACTGGACTCTCCGTCGTCCTCCTCATCACTTCCATCATCATCCTCTTTCTTTTCACGGCCTCTAGCAGGCTTCTCTTTTTGCTGCTTAGCCTTGCCGCGGCGGCCTCCTCGACCACCACGACCTCTCTTGCCAGATCCGCCAGCACCATCCTGGCCCTTCTCCTTGTCGCGTTTTTCATATTCAACATTTTGCTTTTCGGCAAGTTGCTCAACCTGCCGGCACTCTTGGAGGTCGTGACCCTTAGTGCGGTGAATCTTGCAATATGGCCCGTCAAACTTGCCGGCCTTCTCATTCGCCGCCGCCTCCTGACATACAACAGCCTCCTTGCCGGAGTTCTCTGTCTTGGCCTTCTTGGCGGCGTCAGAGTTGCCGGAGCCCTCGACGGCCATAACAGTTTTGCCTTTGCGTTTCCTGATGCGCTTTCGGCCTTTCTTTTTTGGGGTGGCGGCGTTGTCGTCTTCTGAGTCAACTTCTGCGCCTGCATCTTCCCCAGGGAGCCTCCTCCCTTCTTCAGCGTGTGCACACTTATCCGCCAACGTATAGAGCTCGTTGACGGTCTTCGGCAGCTTGATGTTCATCTTTTCCTGCATCCTTCGATTGCGCACATTCGTGTGAAAGGCGGCAATGACGGCTGTGGGGTGCACATCTTGAATATTGCGGTGCACGCGGCTGAACCTCTGAATGTATTTGTGTAAGGATTCACCATCTCTTTGTAGGATCACTTGCAGATCACTGGGCTGACCAGGAGCCTTGTGGCCTCCGATAAAAGCACCAACAAACTCATTGCAAAGATCAGACCACAAAGAAATGGAGTTCTCCAGCAAGTTCATTAGCCAAGACCTCACATTGGGCTTGAGCACCAATGGAAAGTAGTTGGCGAGGATCTTCTCATCTCTTCCCCCGGCAGCTTGTACAGCAATTGTGTAAATACCCAAGAATTCTGCCGGGTTCAGCTTGCCGTCGTACTTCTCTGGTACTTCCGGCTTGAAGGCCCGGACAGACGGCCATCGGACTTGCCGCAGCTCGCGAGTAAAGGCAGGGCACCCGACCTTGTAAGGCAAGTACCCGCCAGCCTCGGGCGCAGGCTCATCTATGATTGGACCGTTGCGCGCGTCTGACTGACGGCGTGCCTCCCGGCGCCGTTCAATGGTAGTACGGGCATCCTCCGCCCGCCTATCTTGCAGCACTCGCCACTGATCTTGCCGCACTCGCGGATCCGAAGAGGCCATCGACATCTCATCGGGCTCGAAGGATCATTGAGTTTGCTGCGGTTGCTGTTGCTATTGATGTTGACGTTGTTGCCGCGGAGGTGATTTCACCGTTGGCGTAGCACCTTCAACACGGCCACCAGTTGGAGCTACTGGTGCTGTTTGCAGATGGTGAGATTGTCCCGCCTGCTGTGATCTGCTGGTTTCGGCAAATCCAATGAGGCTTTGGATGGTGGCTCTCCACTCATCCATCTTGTCTGCTGCCGGAGGAAAGTTTAACAGCATCTGGGCTCGCGCCATCGCCTCTGCTGCTGTGGCTGGCATGGCTGGGAATGAAGAACGCGACATCGCTCTACTCCTGGCAGAGCCAGCAGGAGCACCATTGCGATCTTGCTGCCGTGGCGCATGCTCAGCAGCGGGCTATTGTGGTGCCTAAAGATCTTGAGGTTGATCAACAGGCGTCTTGCCATGTCGACGCCGCCGACCGGAGCCGCCTGCGCCGTTCGGAGCCACGTCGCGCCCATCATGCGATGGTCACGGTGTGTGTCCCGACACAGCATCCTTGGACGCCGCATCACCAGGATCTTGACTCGCGCCGGACCGGACGGTGTTGCTCCGGTGGTTTTGTTCG
Source organism: Elymus sibiricus (assembly GCA_039707655.1). Classification (NCBI taxonomy): domain Eukaryota; kingdom Viridiplantae; phylum Streptophyta; class Magnoliopsida; order Poales; family Poaceae; genus Elymus; species Elymus sibiricus. Next base: position 434,028,789 of record CM077672.1, on the reverse strand, counting down.
TCGGTGCGCCGAGGAGGCGAGAGTGGGCCGTCTGCGCCGCCTGCACCGACGTGGCTTCGATCACCAGAATGGTGAGGAAAGTGAGAGTTGGTGTTGCGCGCTTCGCCTGCGCCACCGTTGCTAGCTACGCCTCCTGCGCCGCCTGCACCAGTGACGCCCTCCGCTCCGCCGGCGCCGGCCGGATCTTCTCCACCGCCCGCAGGTGTATGCGACGAAACCTTGGAGGTCGATGGAGCGGCTGCAGACGCGCCCTTCTTCTTGGGTGCCATCATAGATGATGAAGACGAAGTTGACACGCAAACTACTGACTCAGATTCACGCAAGCGATTCCCCTATCTGGCGCGCCAAAGATGTCGTGCGTATGACCATCTATGGGGCCATCTAGCCCCTTTGCGGTTCGACTAGGGGAATGCACAAGCACAAAGAGCAGAATTAGCAGAGAACACAAAGGTTTTTACCCAGGTTAGGGCCACCGTGAGGTGTAAAACCCTACTCCTGCTTTGGTGTATTATATGTGGAGAGCTCAAGTACAAGGTGCGCTTCGTCCCGGCAAGGTGCAGAGGGAAGCAGCCACGCATGTAAAGTCAGCTAGAGTGTCTAAGGGTCCATCCTTGTAAAGGTTGCCCTGGCGCTCCTTTTATAGCCTAAAGGGGTAACCACAGTGGCAAAACAGTCATTACAAGTTGATTAGATAGCAAACAGTGCTATCATACCTAACTCTGCCGGTTTAGGACAAAAGCATTAAATGCGCCGTTAGGTGTCATGTGTAGGAGGAGCCCCGGCAAGGTTCCTGCACTGCTCGCCCAGCTACCTCATATTACCTTGACACGCCTCCTGGATGGGTGTCATTAAAGTTAAATCTCCTTCCAGTAGGCTGACACGTGCCCCGACAAGTCTCACCAAACTGCCTGCGCGGCGACACGTCACCGATTAACGACTAGCTGTTCGGTGAGGTGGAGCGTTGACAAGCTAGCGAGAGCTTGCCGGGTCGAATCTTGCCGGCGAGTAATGCCTCCATCTTCAGTACTAGTCAAGTACTTATTGATGCTTCATCTTGATCTCTTCCTTAGTGCCTTTGCAACTAAGCCTTGAGCTTGATCTTGGTAATCCCCGACAAGCCTGGCCATCAAGAAGGCTGCTACTGTCTGTGCATAAGTCAGGGTATAAAATACCCATGTTTTATACACTGACAGCTTGGAGGAGGAGGCTCTCTATTTAAGCCGCCGGCAGGCCGAGTCAGAATTCGTCCATCGGAGGCGACATCAAAGCCGGCTTCTGGCCAAATTGAGCCGACTCAGTTGTTTACTACGCCAAATGATCCACGGGCTCCAATGAACCCGGGGGCTGGTGTTGCGCCCCCGGGAGGGACACTATTGCAGCAGCCAGCTCAGCAGAGGGATACGGCTCAACATCATACACCGGCTCAGCAGCAGCAGCTACCAACTCGCCGATTCTAGACCCCAATTGGACACTATTCCAACCCGGTGGACAATGTCCTGGCGGCGACTCACAACTTGGTGGCAATTCCGATTGAAGGGGACGGTCCAGCTCAGGTGGAGGCTAGGAACACCATTGAGATGCTAAAAACAGCGGTAATGCAGCAGGCGAACTATTCTCACAGTCAGCACCGGCTTCACTCAACACCTCACCAGAGCCGCACCGGGAGCCAACGCCCTGAGTCGCCAGCAGTTTCCAGTAGCGCGCAGTGCAGGAGGGCCGCACAACCACTGGTGAATTAGCCACCCCCAGGATCCCAAACGCACAGGAGATTGTGGACACCACTCGAGCTCTATGAGCATTGGAAGAGGAAAACGCGCGTGCTGTGTATAATCAGCCCGCGGCGCAGGACCATCCCACCACAGCCCAGGCAGCTGGTCGCCTTGGCGGTTTATCAAGTCGCATGATTGGAACTCCTTGTCTAGTCCCAACACTACGAGATGCACGCATGCCGCCAGATTTCAAGGGTCCTCGCAAGGTTCCTAATTATACAGCAGATCTAAAGCCGGCCCAGTGGATTGAGAGTTATGAGTTGGCAATGGATCTGTTGGGAGCTAGTGAGGCTTGATACGTCTCCAACGTATCTATAAAATTTGATTGTTCCATGCTATTATAGTATCAATCTTCGATGTTTTATATGCAATTATATGCCATTATATATCATTTTTTGGGACTAACCTATTAACCCAGTGCCAATTGCTATTTTCTGCTTGTTTTTGCCTTTTCAGAAAATCATTATCAAAAAGTGTCCAAACGAGAAAAAAACTTAGGATTAATTTTTTCTGGACCAGAAGAGACCCAGGAAGTTTCGAGAGAAGACCAGAAGAGCCACCAGGAGGCGGCAAGCCTGGAGGGCGTGCCCAGGGGGGTAGGGCACGCCCCCAGGCTTGTGGGCCCCTCATGGCACCTCTTGACCTAATTCTAACGCTATAAATTCCCAAATATTCCAAAACCAATAGAGAGCCAGAAGAGAAAACCTTTCCGCTACCGCAAGCCTCTGTTCTTCCGCGATCCCATCTGGAGGCCTTTTCCGGTACTCTGTCGGAGGGGGAATCGATCACGGAGGGCATCTTCATCAACCTTGCTGCCCTTCCGATGATGTGTGAGTAGTTTACCACAGACCTACGGGTCCATAGCTAGTAGCTAGATGGCTTCTTCTCTCTCTTTGATCTTCAATACCATGTTCTCCTCGATGTTCTTGGAGTTCTATCCGATGTAATCTTCTTTTGCGGTGTGTTTGTTGGGATCCGATGAATTGTGAGTTTATGATCAGATTATTCATGAGAAATATTTGAGTCTTCTCTGAACTCTTTTATGCATGATTATTATAGCTTTGTATTTCTCTCCGATCTATCGATTTGGTTTGGCCTACTAGATTGATTTATCTTGCAATGGGAGAGGTGCTTTGTGATGGGTTCAATCTTGCGGTGCTCAATCCCAGTGACAGAAGGGGACATGACATGTATTTGTATTGTTGCCATTATGGATAAAAAGATGAGGTTTAATCATATTGCTTGAGTTTACTTTGTCTACATCATGTCATCTTGCTTAAGGCGTTACTTTGTTTCATACTTAATACCCTAGATGCATGCTGGATAGCGGTCGATGGGTGGAGTAATAGTAGTAGATGCAGGTAGGAGTTGGTCTACTTGTCTCGGACGTGATGCCTATATACATGATCATTGCCAGGAATCCGTCATAATTATTTGCTTTTCTATCAATTGCCTAACAGTAATTTGTTTACCCACCGTATGCTATGTGTTCGAGAGAGAAGCCTCTAGTGAAAACTATGGCCCCCGGGTCTACTTTATCATATATAAAAAACCTAAAGATACATTGCTGCAATTTATTTACTTTTATTTTAATTAGCATTTTAGTTTATCTATTTACCTCTATAAGATTTAATCCTTGCAAATAACCGCTAAGAGGATTGACAACCCTCTTATTTGCGTTGGGTGCAAGTGTTTGCTCTTTTGTGTACAGGTGCGCTTAACGGAATTTTGCTTGGTTCTCCTACTGGATTGATAACCTTGGTTCTTAACTGAGGGAAATACTTATCTCTACTGTACTGCATCATCCTCTCCTCTTCGGGGAAATACCAACGCAGACTACAAGTAGCAGGAAGAATTTCTAGCGCCGTTGCCGGGGAGACATCATCAAAATTACCAAGTTACTTCGCACAAACTATCATCCACTTGCATTTATTTTATTTGCCTTTTATTTGCATTTGCCTCTTGTTTTCATCTCCCCCACTTCTAATTTTTTTTACAAAAACACAAAAATATTTTTATTTGCTTGTTTGCTAGTTTGCTCGCTTTGCTTTAAGTTGCCACTATGTCTGAGTTTGTTATTGAAAAAGGTGAGGATGATAAAATCCCTAAGATAGAAATTCCCTCAAATTTAGACTCAAAATGTTTTGTAGTAGGGAGTGGAAATGTCATAGGGAAAAACGTTATTCAAGAATTCTTTAATTGCACGGGAACTTTGGTTTGTAATGATACTCCAATTCTAAAAAGAACCAACAGTTATGGGGAGGCTATCACCGCACTCATTCTTAAACTTGAAAGAAGATTTATCCGCACTCACCCTACTTTGCAAAGATTGTTTTATGAGTTGCCGGTGATAAAGAACCCTAAAGCTAAAAAGATAGCTACTCTTATCCTTATGAATGAGTTTGATTACATAGTACGAGAAGCTAGAGAGATCTTTGATTTCTATAATATGAGCCAAGAAAATCCGATGATAGATGAAATTTTATATAATGAGGAATATATGTTGAGATATGTTTTTCATGATCACCATGCTTTTGATGAGAATACTAAAAAAGAAGTTCCTCCCACACATATCATTCAACAAGTTTTTAATGGAATTAATCAGAAGTACTCTTGGATCGTAAAAGGGAACCAACAAGGGTTTGAAGAGAGCAATCTTAATGACCCTAAAATTTTGGTTGATGATGTGTTCCCCATTGATTTTGTAAAACCTATTGAAAATCATACACCTAAGGATGTCAAGACCAAGGATGACAACACTTGAAACTATGCATAATGCCAGCTAGGGGCATAAAACAATAGCGCTTGTTGGGAGGCAACCCAATGAAAAAACTAAATTTTTTCTTTTACCTTCTATTCTTGAGTGTTTACACAATTATAGCTTCTGTTATGATTGTATTTTTATGTTTTAATTAGTGTTTGTGCCAAGTATTGCCTTTGGGATGATTTGGAAGATAGTATGATTGATGCTGTTTGAAAACAGAAACTTTTGTGTCCAGTGCTGGAATTTTGGTTTTTTTTCTTGAGCGTCATAACCTTCTTAATTTTTTACACAATATGTATATATGAATTTCCCACGTTGTCCTAATTCTTCAGAATTTTTGGAGTTACAGAAGTATGACGTTAATTCATATCTTTACAGACTGTTCTGTTTTAGGAAGATTCTGTTTTTGTTGCATAGTTTGCTTATTTTGATGAATCTATGGATCGTTTCGGGGGGTATGAGTCATGGAGAAGTTGGAGTACAGTATCATTATGTCAATATTAAATATGAATCAATTTACAACAGTACCTAAAGTTTAAGATTTGTTTGTTATACTAACGGAACTCACGAGGTTTCTGTTGAGTTTTGTGTGCTGAAGTTTTCAAGTTTTGGGTGAGACTACGATGGATAAAGGAATAAGGAGCGGCAAGAGCCTAAGCTTGGGGATGCCCAAGGAACCCCAAGGTAATATTCAAGGAAGACTCAAGCGTCTAAGCTTGGGGATGCCCCGGAAGGCATCTCCTCTTTCGTCTACAATCTATCGGTAACTCACTTGGAGCTATATTTTTATTCATCACATGATATGTGTTTTACTTGGAGCGTCTTGTGATATAGTTTGTTTGCTTTTGTTTGATTTTTAGTTTGTCACAATCATCTTTGTTGAACACACCTTTTTGAGAGGGACACACATTATTCGTGATTTGTTAGAATACTCTATGTGCTTCACTTATATCTTTTGAGCTAGGCAGTTGCTCTAGTGCTTCACTTATATCTTATAGAGCACGACGGTGGTTATATTTTAAAGAAATAGTTACACTCTCATGCTTCACTTATATCTTTTTGAGAGTCTAATGAATAGCAATGGTAATATGCACGGGTTATGAATTTGGTCCTGATATGATAGGTATTCAAGCGGGATATAATAAAAACTTTCATGTAGATCACTGAATATGATAAGTTTGATTCCTTGCAATAGTTTTGCGATATTAAGATGGTAATATGTGGGAGGTATTAGTAGATGATTGTGGTTTAGTAAGAATATTCGTGTTAAGGTTTGTGATTCCCGAAGCATGCACGTATGATCTGTCGTTATGCTAAGAAGTTGGAGCATGATTTATTGTTGATTGTCTACCTTATGAGTGGCGGTCGGGGACGAGCGATGGACCTTGTCCTACCAATCTATTTGTAACACCCCCTGTAATTAACCTACAGTAAACCCCTGCAAATTATGCCAAGTCATCTAGTTTTGCAATGTCACTTGTCACTTGGCTTCAGAACAAATTCAAATTCAAAATTCAAATGGCAAGTGAAAATAAAAGTTGATCAAATTTGAAAACTAAATAGTTCATAATTTTGGAAATATTCCATAGTTAATTGTCTTAAGGAAAACCACATCACTAAAATTCCCAAGATGACCCTAGCATCCAAAACAAAACCAAACAACACCCTTTTTAGCCGTTTAATTGCAAACTAAAATTTAAATGAATTCAATCGAACCCCAAACTTTTTGTTTCAGTGCTCAATATTTCCTAATATTTGTTTTGATCAGTTGCACATTTTTTCAAAAGCCACTTAATGTGAAAGAAATGCAAAATAGCAGCAAAAAGGGAAAAACAGAAAAGGAAAAAGGCCCTAAGCTACTGTGCTGCCGGGCCTAAGTCTACAGTGCCGGCCCAGTCCACACCTGTCCTCTTGTGGCACCCCGGCTCAGAGAAAGCGGATGTGACACCCTGGTTTTTCTCAGCTTTTCCTTGCAAATTTTTTATTTGGAATTGGGTTTGGTTGTGTCTCTGAATGGCTCTATGACTTAAAACTTGGGAATATTTTATTGATTTTCCTTCCCAAGTAACTCAGGCCCTCAAAAACTTCTCTCAAGTCATATCATATCCATTCTTGCTCCATCTCAATTTTATTCCAACCTAATATTCCTTTTTCCATTAAAGGAATAACCCTTTGAGCTCTAGGTTTTGAAGCAACCTATATTTCTGTTCTTTCAAAAATTCCAAGAAAATTCTCATAAATCATTTGCACCATGTGAACCTTGGATATGTGAAAATATTCAATATTTACTCCTCATGGTGAGCTCAGCATCCAATCTTTGATTCTGGTCGTAATTTCAGTTTGTGAGGCAACTATATTTTATATTGCTTCAAAAATTCTGAAATTAATTCAGGACATTCTCCTAACCATATTATCAGTCTCCACAAATTTTGGGCTAATTTCATTCAGCCAATTTCTCTATAAAATTCCTCCAAATTTCTGTCCAGTAGGAAGTGTTGTGAAGGAAGTACCATGTACACTAACCCAATTCGTCTGAAATTTTTATAGCATGATGGCATCCCCAAATCACCCATAAATACCAAGTTTCAACTCCAGGAACCCATCCCAGTGAGTGCAACATCCTATTCAAGATTTCTGGATCAAAGAGGCAGTTGTGAAGCAACCATGCTCTACACTGATCCATTTGGTCTGAATTTTTCCCAGTATATGAACCTTCCTACTACACTCTAACATGGCAAACTTTTACTCCCAAAGCCCTAGCCATTTTACCTCAACTTGCTGCCCAAGTTACTATCCAGAAACATGCCTGGAACCTAGCCAGCTGTCACAGCCACCTCTTGCCAATCCAGAAGCATGGAGAGCTCAGTGGAAAGATGGACTATCGCACGGACATGACCGGGCAGGCCAGAGCGCACCGCGTGCGCCAGTGCACGCGGTGACCACGCATCTGGCCGAGCCAAAACTGTGCTCTGCACGTCGCCCGCGTCGGACACGCTCGCTCCGGTCACCTCTCGATGTCTCTCTTTGTCCTAGTATGCCGACGTCATCGCCGCCGTCCACCTGGCCAGCCTGGACCCTTCTACCCCCTCCAGCGAGGCTTGCCGCCGCACACAGCCAAGTGCGCGCTCGGGCGACACAGTGGCCATACGGGGATGAGCTGGCTGGCAGCTTCCCGGCGAGCCGTCGCCTTGCGCTTAACTCCCCTGACCTCTCCCGTCGCTTCACCTCGCTCCGCGACGGCCACCTCACCGTACCCGCTCCGGCGACGTGTCCGCGGCACCGAGTGGCTCGGCCACCCTCCGCCCACCTATAAAAGGCCCTCCCGGCCTCTCCATCGCTCACCACTCCACTCCTCTCCCTCTCAATCGCCACCAGCAGAGCCAGGGTAGGCCGGAGAGCCCTCCTTCTCCGTCTCCAGCGAAGAGCTCCGCCACTCTGCCCCAGCTCCTCCAGCTCGTCTCCGTCCACCCCAACTCCAATCAGGCCCACCAGTGAGCTTGTGAAGCTCCACTGACCATCCCCAGCCCTTCCTCCGCCCGAGTACTCGTCGGAGTCGCCGGATCCGTCGACCCCCGAAGCACACCGTCGCCTGAGACGAAGGGGGCGACGCCGTCCGGCCATCTCCCGATGAGATACGGGTACGGACATGCTCGCCGTCGTCCGCTCATTCCATCCCCGCCGTCGCCCCGCTCTGCTGTGGCCTCTACGCTGGTGAACGTCGCCGGTGAGTCTCGCTGCCCACTTTTCTCTGTGTGTGTGTGTGTGTGTGTGTGTGTGTGTGTGTGTGTGTGTGTGTGTTTAAACCTGGCACCAGGGCCCCACCTGTCGGTGACTCCACGCGCGCCGGAACTGGTACGTGAGTGGAAACGCCTGGCCGGTTTACGTCTTCGACGTGGCCGCTTCTGGGATTTTCTAGTTTTCTGTTTAATTCAAATAATTCCAGAAGTTTGACTGAACTTTGACCATCAATATCTTTTAAACCATAAGCCAAATGAGTTCATTCTTTTTGCATTATTTTTCTTATGAGCTCCTCTAGTTGCTGTAAAAATTTGGGATTTTTCTCTGCTATCTAGAATTTCTGGTCAAAAGAAAATGCTTTATGTGGTATTTGTCGTGGTTTTGTCACGGCAGATGCCCGAAGGCTTAGGTTCGGAGTCAACGCCATGGAAGTGGACTCAAAGGGGTTAAGCGGGACAAGGGACACGGGTTTACCCAGGTTCGGCCCCTCACGGTGGAGGTGAAAGCCTACGTCCTGCTTAAGCTGTATTAACTGGTATATCGAGTACAAGGGGCGGCTTGCTTGCCCTAACTCTCAATTGCTTGATCTCTCTCGCCGTAAGGCTTGTCTGTCTTTCTTAACCCCCCCCCCTCACCCGCCGCAGGGGCTCACCTTTATATACATAGGTATAGGCCCTGGGCTTACAAGAATCCGGGTCGGGTTACCCAACGTAACCGACCCAGGTTCTACTTTCCTAGTCTTACAAGATAAGTCTTCGCATGGCGGTTTACCCTTTCGGGCCTTGAGTCGCCACCAGGCTTTAGGCCTTCGACTGGCCCATCTGTAAGTCGTCGTCTTCACGCCTTGCCTTCCTGGGCCGGCTTAGGCTCTTGCACTATGAGTCGCCAACAGGGTTAACCGCGGGGTTATATCCCCAACATTAGGCCCCAAATTGATTTGAACCTGTTCATGTCAATTTAAATTCTTCAGTTGGCGAGCCTTCTGCGGGTCTTCTGGAACTGCAACTTTGACTGGTCTTCCCTAACCCGCCATATCCAACAGTGATGTCACAATGAATCTTTCATTTACCCGCCATCCGAGAAACGAGGCGCCATCTCAGCCATGATAACTATATCGCCTCCTCGATTCCTGAGTCTAACGATTCAGAGGTAAAGCTTGACTTCTTCTGACCGTCTCTTTATACAGCTTACTGATGATATTTATTTCACAGGTTGAACCAGAGACCAGCCGTGTGGACGCTCCTGAGGTAATCAATATTTCCTCCGATTTAGAAAATTCTCCCCCAAAGAAGAAACGGCGGGTTATCCGAAAAGTCCCATTCTCTCATCCTCTTGCTTACTTGGACTGCCATTTTCTTTTGAAAAAGCAACAGCACACCTCCAGGCGTCAGACCCGGAGTGCCGGCTCTGAGGAGCTGATGGGCGGCTTACCCAACTCCCCGGCTTCCCGGAAGCGTCCTGCAGAGGTACTTTTTACCCAAGTCTGATCATCTTAACAGTCTTGTCTTGCAACCTTACTTTACCTGAAGAACTGTAACTTTTCCAGGACTCGCCCCCTTCGTCTGGCGACTCAACGGCCACTAAGCTGCCTCCATTGAGAATCAACCCAGAGTATGCATTTTTCCTTTGCACTATATTTTTCTTCAATCTTGTCTTTTATTTGACAATTGTTTTTGCTTTCTAGGGCTCAAGCGAAGCGGAAGAAAACCGGCGGGTCTGAAGCCGCCCCCACTATCCAAGAGCCGGAGAAATCCAAGCCGGCTTCCCCTGTACCTCATGCTAAGCCTAGAGAAGCTATAAAAGAAACACCTGCCGATGATCCTCAGCCCCACGAGCCGGCTGTTCATGATACGGTCGCTCCTACGAGCCCTCCACGAACTGACTTCCAAACGCCGAGCTCTCTAGCTACCAAAAACGTCGCTCTTACTAGGGCGGGTTATCAATCGACCTCTCATATGCTGACAAGAGACACCGGCGAGGCTAAAGAGAACTCGCCAGAAAGATTCGACTTTGCATTGCCCTCGTTGGAAAAGATGTCTACAGATGATCTTCATGCCGGCTATTTAAATCGCCTCAGCGCAAGCCACAACATGGAGCGAAAACTTGTTAGTCTTATGAAGTCCAAATTTGAGGTACTGCTCATTTCTTGCTTTCCTTATACCCTTATGTAGCCCCCAAGATCCGGTTTAGTCTTGCAAAATAGTAGACCGGGTCTTATACTTCTTGTCATACTTCAAATTATAATACCTGTAGCCCCCAAGTATTGGGTTAATACTGATATTGAGCCGGTACTTAGTTGAAAGGGTTGATCCAAGTGTAGCTCCCGAGTTCGGGTCATGACGATGAGCCAGAACTCCATTGTAAACTTTGGCGAGCTCTATGTAGCCTCCAAGTGCCGGCTTAACTTTAACAAAGATGAGCCGGGATTGCCATGTAGACTTAGAGAAAAACACAGGCATTAGCCCCCAAGTGTCAAGTATATTGCTTGCAATCTGCTTGAGACTTATAACACAATAGTTTCACCAATGTGCGAATCATTTCCTGACTAAAAACCTTTGAAACTGTCTTTTGCGTAACGCAGGAAGCTTTAGCAACTGCTGAGTCGAATTTCACTGTGCAACAAGCCGCCAGGGCTGAGGCAGACAATAAATGGCGAGTTGCCGTGACAGAGCTGGAGAAAACCCGGGCTGAACTCGCTGCTTATCAGAAGACGGCTGAGGCGGAAAAAGCTGCTATAACCCAACGAGCCAACGACACTGAAAACCGGCTTAAGGTTGTGTCCGATGAGCTACAAACTCTCAAAGACCATATCTCCAGAATGACCTCTGCGATCTTCGGTAAGTGCCAAGCACTTGAAAATTACCTTGTCTTGTTGAATAACTCATACAGGCGGCTTATAATACTTGACTATCTTGCAGGTGAACGGAGCTGCCAACTCGCTTCTGACAACGTGATTAAGCTGAAAGCCATCTACTCCTTAACCAAACAGTTATATTGCGGGACCCTCTGCACCATGAAGGCGATGCTGACCGAGAAATGCATCCCAAAGCATATGAAGGGGGTGATAGAACTTCTATCCACCCTGCCCAAACAGGTTGGAGAACTCAAACGGTCAGCCGCCAGGCAGGGAGCCATGGCTGCTTTAAGCCGGTGTCTTGCTTTTGCCCCGGAGTTAACTACAGCGGAAATGACGGACGGGTTCCCAGCCAAAAAGGTCGACGGCTCAGATTTCACAGAAGCCGACTACGTCAAATGTATGAAAGATTCCCGGGTGCTGGCCTCAAGTCTTGCCAATGAGTTAGACCTTTCCACATACCAAGCGGCTTATGACGCGAAAAACAAACGCGTGCGCGGCCCAACCTTTGAATCGAGGAGCCTGACTCCCGCACGTCGTAAGCAGCTCTTCGCTCCTGACCTTGATGCATCTCCCTTCTTCGACCAGACCCAATTTGAGGCCTTAACATGCTGCAACTGGGATGTCGACAATCTTCAAATCGAAGAGGTCGAAGACCCGGCGAAGGATGACTAGCCAGCGAGCTGTACTTCCGGCTGAAACTGATAACTCGGCCTGTCTGAGCCGCCAAGGCTGTCTTTTGTAAAAAACTTTAATCTTGCCTTGTCTTGTACTCCATGGGGAGCTTTTGTAATAGCTGTAGAGACATCTGAAATGCTTGAGTCATGCCTTCGTGAGCGTATAACCCTTTTTGAATAGTCTTGCTGCAATGATATCTTTCATATGCTCTTACTCTCAACCATGGCGGCTTATCAAAAGAGATAAAACCTGCAAAATAAACAAGACAGAAAACTTCTGTATTGTTGTAAGGGCGGTTTATAACAGCACAACCCGGAGATGTCTTTCATGGTCTTGCGTTTTGTTTCATAATCTTTCCTTGACCCGGCTTGTCAAAACCGGAATGATATGTAAGTGTGATGTATGATGCAATGCATGACGTATGATGCAATGCACGATGCATGATGCAATGCATGATGTATGATGTTCTCTGCTCTTACAAGTCATCCAAAAAGGGGGTAAGTGGCCAACTCGCTGCACCCCAATATTGGAGAGGTTATCAAAAGAGGGGGTGAGTGGCTAACTCGCTGCAACCCAATTTTGAAAAAAGGTCATCAAAGAGGGGGTAAGTATTCAACTCGCTGCACCCCAATTTGGAAAAAATCATCAAAAGAGGGGGTAAGTTCTCAACTCGCTGCACCCCAATTTTGGAATAAGTCATCAAAGAGGGGGTAAGTATTCAACTCGCTGCACCCCAATTTGGAAAAAATCATCAAAAGAGGGGGTAAGTTCTCAACTCGCTGCACCCCAATTTTGGAATAAGTCATCAAAGAGGGGGTAAGTATTCAACTCGCTGCACCCCAATTTGGAAAAAATCATCAAAAGAAGGGGTAAGTTCTCAACTCGCTGCACCCCAATTTTGGAATAAGTCATGAAAGAGGGGGTAAGTATTAAACTCGCTGCAATTTCCCCATGTATGATCTGCTTGCTTGCCATTCCAGCTGTGCTCTGGACAAGGTCTATTAAGCATCTCCTCTAGAGGAATCTTACCCCTGTTAAAAGGCCGTCTATAATTCCCATTGCCCTTAGCACGGTTATTCCCAGTGTTGGTATTAGCCACTAGCTCTAACCCGCCTTCCGGGTGTTTCCGCTTTCCAGCGTTGTTACTTCCAGCCGTACCCGGCTGTTGACCCTTGCCATTGTTACCCTTCTTCCCCTGACCTGATTTCTCCTCATCAGAGCCCGGGTCCTTCGTATTGTCAGAATCTGCATACTTGGTGAGAGCCGCCATGAGCTCCCCCATGTCTTGACATGACCGCTTGAGCCGGCCAAGCTTCTGCTTCAGAGGCGTGAAGTGACAGTTCTTCTCAAGAATTAAAACCGCCTGAGCCGCCGTAATCTGCTCCGAAGAGTGGATAATAGTAGAGACCCGCCGGACCCAGTGATGAGCCGACTCGTCCTCACGCTGTACACAATGGTCCAAATCCACAATCGTCATGGGCTGCTTGCATGTTCCTTTAAATTTTTTGATGAATTTCGCCCTTAACTCGGCCCAGGAGTTAACGGTGTTGGGTGGCAAACCCTTCAACCATGTGCGAGCCGGCCCTTCCAGCATCATGATGAAATACTTGGCGCAGACCGCATCGCTAACGTCCAACATCTCCATGGCTAGCTCATAACTTTCAACCCAGGCCTCTGGAGGTAAATCATCAGTGTAATTGGGCACCTTACGAGGACCCTTGAAATCCTTCGGCAGACGCTCATTCCGCAAAGCCGATACCAGACACGGCACCCCCACAGCCCTGGAAGTCAACACCGCTCCTCCTGAAACGGAAGGGGCGATTGTGTGTTCCTGAGACGCCGCCGCTGCCTGAGCCGCCTCTTCTCGCCGTGCCTGATCCACCAATGTCTGAGCATCCAGAGCCGCCCGATCCGCTTGCGGCGGGTTACGATGTCGTTCGCTGCTAGAAACCGCCGGCGACTCATAACGCCGGCTGTAGCTACGGCTGTGGATGGGTGTTGAGTGACGCGACTCCGGCTGTAATTATACTTCTCTTGCTGGGCCATCGCCGTGCGCAGGTATCCGATTGCGTTTCGCACCTCTTCTGCATAAGGCGCCTCATCGGGGATCGGAATTGTATCAAGCCTGGTTGCGGCTGCCACCATGTTCTCCGCCGGGTTAGAATAATGACCCGGCGGTGTCGGATAAAGCGGTGGCGGGTTTTGGCCTCGTCGTGGCGGGTCTTGACGTTGAACCGCCGCCCGGCTCCCAGGTATTTCCGCCGTCCGGGTTATGGCCAAAGGCACACTTCGTCCCGTTCCTGGCGTGTTGAAGAGATTCCTAGCTTCATACTGCTCCGGCAAGCGGGACTGATGTCTCATCCGCTGAACCGCCGCGGCCGACTGTTGCTCTATCTCGAGGCGAAGAGCGTATGCCTTAAGGCGCTCCGCCTCAGCATCCATCTGGGCCTTCAGCTCGTTAACTTCCTGCTGGACCGCGGCCATCCGATCCTTCAACCTAGTGATTTCTGCATTGCGGGCCGCTTGGTTTGCAACAGTGACCTCAGTTGCCATCAAGGTTGTAAGCTCGTTCATCAGATCAAGGAGAACTTGAGCCGGGGGCACGCCTGACCTGGACAGGGCCGCACCAGGTGTACTGCCCTGAGCCGCCGCTGAACCGGCCATGAAGACGGCTGCATGACTTGGCGGCTCATAACCCTCCGGCTCATGGTATTCTGACTCGGGGTAAGGCTCGTCGTAGCCCCCAAGCCCTCCATCCTGAAGCTGATAGATCGATTCCGTCTCCCCACATGAAGATTCCTCCCCAGAGTAGTCGTGAGTTTCTTCCTCGGACACAGAACCCTCAAGTTCTACGCCCTGAGTGAAGCCGACGAAGACATGCTTCCTGCCCGGGTCAGAACGGGCGGGTTGCATGCTCTGGGCGGGTTGCTTGCGCCGGGCCGGCTCGACGATGTTGGTGCAGATGTCCGGTCCGGGTTCAGATCCGCCAATCTTGCCGATGAAGACATGGATTCCACCGAAGGGGACCCGGAAGCCGTACTCGATTGAGTCAGCCTCAGGACCCCAGCTGGCGTCGTCGATGTAAAGCTTTCCGCGGCGGCTCTTAGTCATCTCGCCGACCGCGTGCCCCTCGCCCCCGAGGAGAGCACCCTTTGAGAACTCAACACCACCGAGCGCTAGCCCCACGGTGGGCGCCAACTGTTGTGGTTTTGTCATGGCAGATGCCCGAAGGCTTAGGTTCGGAGTCAACGCCATGGAAGTGGACTCAAAGGGGTTAAGCGGGACAAGGGACACGGGTTTACCCAGTTTCGGCCCCTCATGGTGGAGGTGAAAGCCTACGTCCTTCTTAAGCTGTATTAACTGGTATATCGAGTACAAGGGGCGGCTTGCTTGCCCTAACTCTCAATTGCTTGATCTCTCTCGCCGTAAGGCTTGTCTGTCTTTCTTAACCCCCCCTCACCCGCCGCAGGGGCTCACCTTTATATACATAGGTATAGGCCCTGGGCTTACAAGAATCCGGGTCGGGTTACACAACGTAACCGACCCAGGTTCTACTTTCCTAGTCTTACAAGATAAGTCTTCACATGGCGGTTTACCCTTTCGGGCCTTGAGTCGCCACCAGGCTTTAGGCCTTCGACTGGCCCATCTGTAAGTCGTCGTCTTCACGCCTTGCCTTCCTGGGCCGGCTTAGGCTCTTGCACTATGAGTCGCCAACAGGGTTAACCGCGGGGTTATATCCCCAACAGTATTTGAAAATGCTTCCAAAAATGTTTTTCAGATTGTTTTGCCTAGTTGGTGAAGACCAGGAGTACTCCCACATTCTGTTGGTGCAAGGCAAGCCACAACTCTCATTTGCATAATTGCATTGCAATATCATAGTTTAAATATTTATTTTAATGCCAATTATGAATTATTTATGAATGGATTGATTCATGCAATATTTTGATGATTTTGGGATAAGTTACTGTCATGATGATTAGATTACTGTCATGATGGGATTATAGATTAGTAGTGGATTTCCAGATTTATGTCGTAATGCTGTCGGACTGTGAGATTACCGTCTATGATTATTTTGTGATACTTCCGGAACTGCATATATGGGATCAGTAGTTAAAGTTGATCACAATGCTCATTGGATTTCCAGTTGGTCATTGTAGTAACTTGGATCATTTGTATATCGGAATGTCAGTGATAACTATGATTACTCGGGGATAAATTCCTTCATCGTTAATCAAGTGCCACTGAACCGAACTTTCCAGTGCAGCCACACCTGCCGGAATGGGACAGCCTTGGCTTGGTCTAACAACGTGCTCTTCTATCGGTACCACCAAAGAGGGGAGGTTATGCGTGCGTGCTGCCCTGATCAGGTAGACGACGATAACTTTGTGAGCCTGGTTTAGTTTTTGAGCTCAGGTCCCCATTTGGGACAGTTTTGTTTGGCCACGACGGTGGCAGGTGTCAAGAGTGACACAGAGGCCAGCCAGGGCATGACTCCGGGGGAGGATGAGTGTCGGTGGTACAATAGAGGAGTCACGGGTTAGGCAAGTTTCGTTGGAGCAGCACCGGTCCACCCGAAAGGGAAGTGTACCGAGGTACGGGGCCAGGAGCTTCATAGTGTGGGTAAAGTGCGCAACCTCTGCAGAGTGTAAGATTCTATTCGAATAGCCGAGTCCACGGTATTGGACACAGTTCGTATTAAGTCACACTGTCTGATCAACACTAATGAGGGAATGACGTGTTAATGATGGAAGAACTCGTCTCAGTATGGTTAGGTGACCGATTGTTGAGATCCGCTGGTAAATGTTGAGGACAATCTCGATTGTCGGAAGTTCTTGAGGTGACAATGAGTTGGTCACGAGAGTAAGTGGTTCAACCATGTGGTTCAGGGCAAAGTGGTTCTGTAGTGGTAATAAGCTTGATAGATGTAGCAATAGTATGTTATTATTTTCTTCCACCCTTTTTAGTAGCATTAAATCTGATTTAATCATGATTGCTATGACATTGTTATGCCTTGATGCTCTTGATTGTTGCGAGTTTGCGAGTACATTCAAAGTACTCACCTGGCGTGTCATGCCAGTTTGCAGGTGCTACCATGTTTGCATTGTGGAGGTATTCGAGTCGCGAGCTAGGATGTGTCCCTAGCCAGAGTCCCTACGGAGTGGAGTCCATTTCGACGCCGTCATTCTGCTGCTAGGATTCGAGCTGCTGCTAGCATAGAATTGTCGTAGCAAGCGTAGCTTTGGCAAGGCAACCCTTTGTAATATCTCAAACCCTTGTACCCCAACTATTTGTAATAAAGAGCTGATTTGGTCTATGCCAAGCAGTGCCGTATTCCAGAAGACTTGATCTCTGGGCTGGAATACGGGGTGCTCCGGTGACTCTGAGCCGGGGTGCCACAAGGTTTGGTATCATAGCAGGTCTGGCTATAGGACACCCTAGCTAACCTGGACGTTAGAAACCGTTAGTTTAGAGCCCAGTCTGTTTGTGTGTTGCATTTGAGTGCTGCACTTGGCTGATGCATTTGTGTGTTGCATGGCATACATATAGATTTGGTTCACTAATCAGTTGATTTTGTAGATGCCATCCGTTCCTGTTGATTACAACTCAGCCCCTGCACCACTCAGCTTCGCATCCCTGCTTTGGGATGTCTGGCGTCTTCTCTATCCTAATGGAGAGATGCCAAGGTACCAAGTGTTCCAGACCCCGCTTGCGGGAATGGTGCATGAGTATCATGCCAGTGTCATTCTGTCAGTCGACCTACCTTTGGGGAAGCGCACCTACAGTCTCCATGGTGGTTATGCCTCTACCCCGAACCGCGCTGTCCAACTTGCCGCTCTGGCATGCCTCACTATTATTCGCCATCAGGAAAACGCGATGCAGGAGAATCGTGCCTTCCAGTACTATCCCACCATGTCGACCACTCCTAGACGGATTAGATTTCTTCCTGCCCGCTCAGATGACGATGTCGCTGTGGCATACATGTCTCGTTACATCGTCGCAGAGTACGTCCTCATCGCTGAGCTAGTCTGAGATGCAACTCGTGCCCGGAGAGCCCTTGGTATGGCTTTAGCTCCGTCAACCTCTCCGCCCGCTCCTTCGCTCTCCAGCAACCCGCCATCCAACCCTAGTACCTAAGTATCTGCGAAGTTCATGTTGCATGAGTTGTGGTAGTGCCAAGTGCTGTAAATTACCCTGAGTAGAAATAAAGTGTGGTTTTGCAAGTTTGGTGCTTTTCCTTGAATAGTCTTTATTTGCTTTTCTTTGGTTCCTCAGTGTCATACTACATTCTCGATGGATGTTGCTCATCAACTATCGAATGCGAAGAAATAATGAGGATTGCCAATACTTGGAGGATAAGTTGAGCAGTAGGAAATCCTCAGGATCACGTTGCTCGAGGGAGCATTGGGTTGAAAGCAAACAGTATTCTGAATTGACTATCAGTGTCAAGCTTACATCAGCAATGCAATTAGCAGTAATGGTTAAACAAGCAGGAAGACTAGTGTGTGCAAAACTAGTGATATGGCTACAGTACAAGTTGGGATTCAAGAAGGATAGTCGGCCAACTCTTTCGCAGGAAACCAACAAGCGGAGTTGTGAGGATGTATATATGTAGCAACATGGCACAGTAAGAAACTTCTGGTATAAGCAATCCAGTCCTCCTCTGCACGCCACCGAAGAAACTTACAAGGCAAGGCTCTTCGAGTCGTCCTCAGTACGAGATGTGAATGGCTCCCAGCACAAGATACCGGTCTTCTTCGGTAAGCTATCGTGGGAAAGCTTCCAGCATAAGGTACAGAGTCTTCCTCGATAAGTAACCAGGAGGAAAAGCTTCTAGGGAACGCTATCTAGCCTTCCTCGGCAAGCTATTCCGGCAGAAACTTCGAGCACAAGCTAACCAGTCTTTCTCAGCACGATACCGATGGCTTCCACCACAAGCTATCCAATCTTCGTCAGCACGGTACTACAAACAGTTGGCAGAATTGGTATAAGTTAGAACACAGTGTATTGGCAGTACATTTCGAGAAGCTAAGCCATAATCGCTCAGTCAGAAATATGAGCTGGTCAGGACACAAAAGCCGGCCTTGGGAATCAGATGTTCAGCTACACATGCTTCTATATACATTGTGGAGTATTGCCCGAGTAATGACAGTCCCTCGTACGAAAGCAACTATGTTTGAGACGGACTACCAAAGGAAGGTAAGGATCCAACACCTGCGTAAGTTATGCAAGTGAACCAAACGCCAGTATAACCATCAGCATGTTAGGAGGACTCACAAGCTTGGAACTACAATTTGGGCAGTGGATACCAAGATACTTATGAACTTGGTATATGGTTCCGATGAACCCTTGCTTGCTTTTCTTTGGAAACGGCACCACGCCTGTGTTCTGAGCTGTTTTTCGGCCGTTCGGGGTGGATGCCGGCATTATATTTCTCTTTTCAACAACTGTCTTGTGTTCTGAGCTGTTTTTTTTTCCGGCCATCTCAGGCAGCTGTTGAATTTCTTTTGGTAGCGGCGACTCTATGTTCTGAGCTGTTCTTTGGCCGTCTTAGGGAGCCGCTACATTCTTTTTGTCAACATGGTCTCATGCTCTGAGCTGCTTTCCAGCCGTCTTGAACCATGATTGAATTACTCCAGTAAAAGTCCCAGATCTGAGTTGTAAAGACCGTTCTGGTGGCCACTGGTTTATTTGCCGATCTTATGCAAAAGGTTCGGAGGACCAATGCCTTACCACTACAGCTTGTGAGGTGAAAAGCTTGCCAGATAAGTGTGACTCCACTAGGTTGAGGACCAGGCATGCTTGCCGCAATTTGACACCAGATAACACCCATGGTCATATGAAGAGTTGAGGATACGTGACCAAATTCCTGCGGCATAGGAATCAAAAAAGAGAACAACAAGGAAGAGCAAGATGTAGGCGTGACGATCACTACCGAAACCACATGATACAAATACCTAAGATGGGCTGATTTCGTATCAATACACCACCAAGTGGTCTGCTTGCTCTGTAATGAAGGATTTCATATCCGGCATTGCAAGGCTTGCGGATATCTCGACAGGATGGACACTTGCAATTCTACCCAATAACTTTGGATCAAATGCCCACACTCCCCTGTCATGAGCAAGGTTATTCTGTCAGGACCACCGTCAGTCAAGGTATTGCTATAAGGTATTACTCCCTTGGACCTGACAAATAGCAGCCAAATCGTCAATGAAGACAAAACAGTCAGCTCAGAGGATTCAGCCACCCTGCAAACAGTCAGACCCCACCAGGAAAAACATTGTGATTCTCAGCATTGTAACTCGATGCAATAACCAGTTTAGTCATGTCCACGAAGGAAAGTTGTCCATAATTCTTATTGGTACCAGACGGGAACATGATATGCTCATCAAACCTCGCTCCCGGACTCATGGAAGGTGACTTACTCCAGTCAGGAAAATATGCCAGATGAACCAGCAGGCATGGTAATAATGAAGTCAACATACTGTTGGAGATGTGAGGAAAGATCTGTCAGAATGTGGGTGCAGTAAAGCAAACCACCCCAGAGTAAGAAAGTCAGGCCATATGAAGTTCGTGAGTAAACATTATATCAAGAAAAAGGATACCTGAGTTGGAACCGGTTTTTCCTTAAAGGTAGAAAATTCATACTGGTTCCCTGAGCAACCAAATCTCGAGGACGAGATTTATCCTAAGGGGGGTAGGTTTGTGACACCCTGGTTTTTCTCAGCTTTTCCTTGCAAATTTTTTATTTGGAATTGGGTTTGGTTGTGTCTCTAAATGGCTCTATGGACTTAAAACTTGGGAATATTTTATTGATTTTCCTTCCCAAGTAACTCAGGCCCTCAAAAACATCTCTCAAGTCATATCATATCCATTCTTGCTCCATCTCAATTTTATTCCAACCTAATATTCCTTTTTCCATTAAAGGAATAACCCTTTGAGCTCTAGGTTGTGAAGCAACCTATATTTCTGTTCTTTCAAAAATTCCAAGAAAATTCTCATAAATCCTTTGCACCATGTGAACCTTGGATATGTGAAAATATTCAAGATTTACTCCTCATGGTGAGCTCAGCATCCAATCTTTGATTCTGGTCCTAATTTCAGTTTGTGAGGTAACTATATTTTATATTGCTTCAAAAATTCTAAAATTAATATAGGACATTCTCCTACCCATATTATCAGTCTCCACAAATTTTGGGCTCATTTCATTCAGCCAATTTCTCTATAAAATTCCTCCAAATTTCTGTCCAGTGGGAAGTGTTGTGAAGGAAGTACCCTGTACACTAACCCAATTGGGCTGAAATTTTTATAGCATGATGGCATCCCCAAATCACCCATAAATACCAAGTTTCAACTCCAGGAACCCATCCCAGTGAGTGCAACATCCTCTGCAAGATTTCTGGATCAAAGAGGCAGTTGTGAAGCAACCATGCTCTACACTGATCCATTTGGTCTGATTTTTTCCCAGTATATGCACCTTCCTACTACATTCTAACATGGCAAACTTTTACTCCCAAAGCCCTAGCCATTTTACCTCAACTTGCTGCCCAAGTTTCTATCCAGAAACATGCCTGGAACCTAGCGGCGGCGGCTGCTGAGAAAAGAGAAAGCGCATTTTGAGAAATACGTCTTCGCAGTAGTAAAAGCGTATTTTTTACAGAAGATGCATCAGAGTACGCTTTCAGTACCCGAAGATGTATTTTAGCAAAGTACGTCTCCACTTATCCCGCGCGGGCCCGAGGCTGGGTCAACGCGTAGAGGCCGACAGGTGGGGCCGAAGGGGAGGCGGGGCCTGCCTGGCCAGCTGGGCAGGGCGTCGTCTTCTTCCTCCCGTGCCCGTGCCTGGCCACGGACAGGGCCGGCCCCGACGGCGATTGCCGCCGCCGTAGGCCGTCTCCAGTGACGCCCCAGTTACCGGCGATCTCGGCACGTCGTGGCGCATCCACCTAGGTATGAGACGGAGCTCGGGGAGGGCGGGAGCGCGTGCTTTCTCGGCCACGGCGGACGGCGGCTACGGCCGGAGTTCGGGCATGGCGCTACGGTTACTGGAGGAGGAAGGGAAGAGGTGGGGAAGCTCCAGGGGCTTGCGGGGTTCCTCTGGTGGTGATAGAAGGGAGAGGGGAGGCCGACATTGCCTGGATTTAAGCCGGAGAGGGCGGCGGCCATGACGGCTAATTGTGGCGAGGAGTGTGGCTCGAGCTCGAATGAGTGGATAGGGAGGGCACTAGGAGAGAGGGAGAGAGGTTGGTGTGCTCAAAGGGTCTCGGGGAGGGCTTATATGGCCGTAGCAACGATGCCCTCGCCGGATGCCGCCACGGACGAGCAAACGATGCTCTGGCGCGACCGCGTGCGCGTGCGCACGCGCGGGGGAAGGAGAGAGGCCAGGGGGAGTGCACGCGGTGCGGAGAAGCCGTGGGGGGGGGGGGGGGGAAGAAGACAGGGGGAAGACGCCGGCGGCCGCGGGCATGCGGTGCGGTGTGGCGCGCCGGGGAGGAACGAGGGGGAAAGAGGAGGGGGCCAGGGCACGCGTGGACGCAGGAGAGCTCAAGCATTGCTGTAGACAAGGTGGGACGCGCGGGAGCGGCCGGGAGGGCAGTGCCCGGAGCTAGCCGACGCTCAGAGCGCGCCAAATGCATGCCAACAACGTGGTCACCGCGTGGCATGGCGAGGAGAGGGCACGAGGGTCTGCCAAAGGATGTCTAGCGTGTTGTCCCTCCAACCTACACCCCCACTGATGTGATGGCTCGATAAAAAAGACTGTGAGTTGATGGGATGGATCAGCTAAAGTTTGTTGTAGCAAACTTGAGCAGGAAGGTGTGATAAAATGAGATGGGTAAATGGAGAAGCAAGTTGTCACAGATGTCTAGGGTAGGAAGGACTATGATCCTGTGGATTTTGAAAAGCTTTGGACCAGGATTTAACATAGTTGCTTTACAACTACACAATTTGGTCCAGAAACTAGATCATGAAGTATCACTCACATAGATGATTGGATTGAGTTTAAATTTGGTGTAGGATGATTATTTGGGCATATCAAGGCACCATAAAAATTTCATCCCATTTGGATAAGTATAAATGGTACTTCCTTCACAATGCTCCACACTGGACAGAAACTTTGGGGAATTTTGTGGGGAAAAAGGCTTGGCAAAATGATGTGAATTTTTGCATGAACAAATTATATAGGGATATTTAGGTCCTGGATTAATTTCAGATTTTATGAAGCCATATAAAATATAGTTGCTTCACAACCTGAAATTGTGACCAGAAACCAAGATTTGAAGGTGTGCTCACATAGATTGTTGGATGGATAAGAAATTTGGTGGAGAGTTATTATTTGATCATATGGATGATCTCCCAAAATTTCAACTCATTTGGATAAGCCTAGCTAGTACTTCATTCACAAAGCTTCTCTCTGGTCAGAAACTTTGGAAATTTTCTGAGGAAGATTTACTAGGCCAATGAAGCTGAATTTTGGCATGTGGCAATGATTTGGATATGAACGAGTGCCCAAAAATTTTGAGGGCAATCAAGAAAAGATAAATAGCACTTCCTTCACAAAGTGCCATTCTGGACAGAATGGAAAATGAATATTCCTGAATTATTTTTGAACTAGGCAAGGATGGATTTTGGCATATTTGTGGAAGATATGATCCAAAGAATTTATGAGAATTTTGTGGGAATTTTAGGAAAGACAAAAATATAGGTTGCTTCACAACCTAAAGCAAACAGGGTTATTCCTTTAATAGAAAAAGGAATATTCCCAAGAAATAAATATTGGGGTTGGGCTAAGATGGAAATGACATGGCCTTGGGATAGATTTGAGAATGACAAGCCACTAGGAAGTGGTAGGAGAGAAGATCTTCCCAGGTTTCAAGACCACATAGCCACGGAAAAAGAACTCCAAAAAAATTTCGAAGAAATCCAAAAGAAAAAGAAAGGGCCAAAAAATCGGGGTGTTACACCTCTCCTTCCTCCTGCTCACCCTCTGTCCTCGCTGTCGACGATGCAGCATGCGTGCGCTCCCGCAGCCAGGCCCCCCTCCTCGCCGCTCGACAGCGCGACCCCGCGTCGCCGTGGGTGGATAAGGGCAGCGCCCTGCCCTCCCCTGGCCTCTCCTAGCCCCTCCTCTTCTCCCTCTCTCCCTCGCTCTCCAGTCTCTCCCGAACACGTTCATGGCCTTGCCGCCGTAAACGACGCGGCCACCATCCTCCTTCCGCCGTTCCAAAGAGTCCGGCAGCCTCCCCACGCTCATCCTCATCGACCACGAGCACCAGCTCGAGCGCTGCACCACTGCATCGCCCGGATCCCCTCGTCTTCAACCTCGGATCGCCGCCGTCGTTCGCCGTCGTCGAGCCTTCCCCGAGCCCGCTTAGCTCAGCTATAGGCTCGCAGTGAGCTCCCCTTCTCCTCCCCTCTCTCTCTGCGCTCGCGCACGATCCCTAGCTGCTCGCCGCCATTGCCGTAGCTCGCCGCCACCACTCGCCACGCCGACACGGCCACCGCATGAGCCACTCGCGTTCGAGCCCTGCGCTGTGCTCCTGGCATCCCCAGGAAGCCAGTGCCGCCTCTGGCTCGCCTTGCGGAGCCCCGCAGCCTCGCCTTCGCACGAGCCCAAGCGCGGTCGTCGCCGGCCGTTCTTGGTCCGGCCACCTCCGGCCACTTCCAGCCCCCGCGACCGCCACCATTGGATGCGCGAGACCGTCCGCAGCCCGTAGAGCCTCGCCGTGCTTCAAACCGAGGCCTCTAGCGTTTTCCGGCCGACTCCGGCGAGTCACCGCCGGCGCGCCGCCGCGAAAACGCCGACCGGGCCCACCCGCCAGGCCGTTTAGCCACTAACCACGCCCTAATCACCCACTGACATGCGTGCCCAGTTACTGTAGCAATTAACTAAATTGATTAACTCTATTAGTTAGTACAGTCACTGACATCTGGGCCCCACCCTTGCTAATTAACTAATTAGATTAGTTTAAAACCCTGTTAAACTAACGAAGACTGACCACTGGGTCCCACTGGACCCAGTTGACCAGTCTAACCTGCTGACTGGGCACCCCCATTCTATGACAGGTGGGACCCACTGGTCCTGTTGACCAGTCAACGCTGACCAGTCAACTGCTGACTGTGCAGTTGACTGGCCCCACTGTCAGTCTCACACGCACACTGTTGTGTGCAATTCTGGGTGCACATAGCAATTTGTCCATTTAATTTCGAATTAAATTAAATTCCAGAAATTCCAGAAAATGATTAAAACTTTGAAAAATCATAGAAAATAAACCGTAACTCGGATGAAAATAATTTATATATGAAAAATGATCAGAAAAATAAGACAAATCCGAATATGTGATCAACATGTTTGACCATCACTCCTAAATAGGTGAACATGGGACCTTCCACTCCGGGTCAATATACCGATAAGCACCCGGAGCTGGGAAAATATTCCCAGATATTTTCCCGCTCCGTCTGTAACGAGTAGCACTGCGATAGTTCACCCCATCACAACTTATTGCCTTGTCATGCATCTGTGTGCATTTGTTTGCTTTATATTTATTGTTTCTTCCCCCTCTTCTCTCCGGTAGACCCGAGACCGACGCTGCTCCTGAGTACGACTACGTCGTCGATGACTCTTCTTCCCTTTCAGCAAAGCTTCCAGGCAAGCAAACCCCCTTGATCATTCCTATATCACCTATTCCTTCTTCCCCGTGCTTGCATTAGAATTTGCTACCATATTTGATTGCTCCTATTCTGATGCATAGCCTGATTTTATAACTGCTATTGATACCTTACCTGCTATCCTAAATGCTTAGTATAGGTTGGTTAGCGATCCATCAGTGTCGGAAGTGGGGCTCCAGGGGCCCAAAGGTTCGAACACTGGGGTGATCTTGTTCCTACCTCTTCGTCCCCTACCACGGGTAAGCTACGGTGAAGCTACAGCGGGAGCGCGCTAGCGAGGATCAGATCGTGGACTCAGCGGTTTACCCAGGTTTGGGCCACCTTGCGGTGTAAAACCCTAGTCCTACTTGGTTTTGATTGTAGTGAGCAAGAGAGCGCTCTCGCGTACAAGGTAGGAGAAGGAGTCGACTGAGGCAGATTCCAGGATCTTCTACTACGATGGCAGCACTGTCCCTTTTATATCTGCCCTGGTCCTCTTCCCCCTAAAAACTTAGGCGTGAAGGGTTGCCACACTTGGCGGGTTTTGAAAGGGGACAGGCGCTCAGGCTATCCCGACTAAAGGCGGTCTTCGCCTGCAAAAGCACGATCCATGACGCGTCGGTGGGCTCGGTGAGGACCTCCGCCCTACGCGCCCGCCGTCTTGGTCTTCCTTCGCCGATCGGGCAACCTTTGGGGTTGCTTTGGGAAGTGGACGGCTGGCGTTGCTCCCTTAACACAAAAGGGGAAACCATCTTCATCCGCGCCTGCTGGCGCGGCCTCTGTCGCTGCTCGTCGCCGCGCGCGTCACCCACGTGATGGGCACGAGACCGCGCAACCGAGCCGAGCAGCCCTTGCCTTGAGCGCCTTCGGGAGGAAGCCTCGGGAGGCCGCCTCGCGAGAGAGCCTCGTGAGGCTGCTGGTGAAGATGCCAAGTCTTGTTTGCCGCTCCCTGAGGAGGGGTCCTCAGGAGGTCAAGGCCTCATGAGGGGTCTTGGTGAGATGCTTGGTGATGACGGCCTGCTGGGCCCACACCAGGCGCTGCGCCCTGGGCCGAAGGCAGACGGGCCGGATACCCTGGGTTCCATGGGCCCCACTGTAGCCCTCGGGCCCGCGGCGCCTACGTTCCCGTCTACTGGGGGGCGAAACGGCGCGGGCCAGGCACGACGCGTGGCGCATGATGTGACAGGGGATGCCCCCACTTCTCCCACAACGCCTCGGTAACCTCCCGCACTGACATAAAGCCTGTCGCGGGCGACGCGAGACCATCAGTGCCTTCGCGCATTGCTGTTGCTTCGATTCCCGACGCCGGAGAAGGCGGAGCGACGAGAAGAGCCTCGCACCGAGCATAAAGAGGGGAAAGGGGGACTTGAAGGTCTCCACCCATCTTCATCTTCCTCCAACCTTTCCTCCCTCGTCGTGCCAGAGTGCCGCAGAGATGGCGAGGGGAAGAGGGCGTGCCCGTGCTTCTGCTGCTGCGTCCAAGGTTCCGCCCCGGGCGCTCCCCAGCGGCTACTGGCGCCGATCCCAGTGGCCGTGGAAGGGGCACCGCCCGCGGGCACGGAGGGCGCAGCGCGCGCGGCCGAGGTGGCCGTGGCGGGACGGCCGCCCTACCTCCCCAGGCAGGGAGCCATTCGGCGGAGGGGGCTCACGAGTTCATAGTGAACATGCACCGCAGCCCCTGCACCTGGCTCCGGCTCTCGGACTCCGTCGCTGAGGCGATGGCGGACCACGCGCCCTTGGGCCTGTGGGTGCAGGCCGACGGCTGCTGCAACGGCCCCTCCTAGGTGGCGACGGAGTTCACCCCTTCGGGCTTCATGTTCTTGAAGCAGGGGTGGAAGTCGTTCGCCCTCGCCCACGGCTTGAAGCGGGGGCACGTCCTCCAGTTCAAGTATGACGGGGCCGCCACGCTCTTCGTGAAGATCTTCGGGCTCTCCGGCAGCTGTCTGGAGTGCTGCGCGGAGAGCAAGGACGGCAGCTACAATGGCTCCTCCAGCGAGGATGACAGCGGCAGCGGTGCCACCCCCTCCGGCGGAAGCAGAAGCGACGACAGCTCCTCCCGCGTCAAGAGCGAGGATGGGGACTCCGACTAGGCGCGCGCGTCATCCGTGTTGGAGTCTTGGGGGTGACGGCACCCCGCCTAGGCCTTTTCCTTCTTTCTATTCTCCTGCACTGAATCGATGTAGCCCCGCGGGGGCGTGAAAACAATATCTTTATGTTTTAGTTTAATTCTTTTGCGGTTCGGAATGTACGCGTTCCCTCCCGAAGTTCCCTCGCGAGGCCGGTTTTTTTTTCCTAGTTTGCCTCAGCGCTCTACGCCGTCAGGACCCAGCCCCCGAGCGGGCCTCAGCCGCCGCTGGTATGTCTGGTCGCGATGCTGGGACAAGGCCAGGAGGTGAGGGGCACCGGGAGCTAGTGAGGGCTCCTGAGGCACGATGCTCAGGGAGCCCCCCTTTGGCGTGCAAGCGGCTCATGCGGACAAAAAAACGCTAGCACTCAGCGGGATCACGAGGGGAGAGGGCTTAAGTGATGGTAAGGGCGTCTCACGAGGAGGCTGGACTTATCTTTTGGCGGGAGGCGGCGTCGGGCGAGCCACAACTCATGAGGAGTACACGCGGCTCACGAGGCGTGCCTCGCGAGGCTTGGCCTTCGAAGTCTCCGTCTCGCGAGGCCCTCTGATCAGGCGACCGCCGCAGTTCAGCTCGCGAGAGGCCGCCCGCGAGGTCCCCGTGCGGCTTGCCTCCAGAGGGACTGCATGCCGACAAATTTCACAATGGGGGAGCGACGCGCGCTTGCTAGCTCGCCCGTGGCCGTTATGTGAGGAGATAAGGCACCAAGGACCTTGGCGAGGTGACGTGCACGGGAGCAGGCCCGCGAGCCAGAGCTCAGTCGCTTGGATTTTGTGGCACTGCAGGGACAGACCCGAGCACAGGCGCCGTGCCTCGCCCCCGCTCACGGGATCGGTCAGGGGAGGGGTCGCGAGCGCGTGGCGCTCTTGGGACGGCATTGTACTCAACACGCAATTAGGTAGGCGACACAAACTCATTAGAGCATAATCAGCAAAATCCATCACACGACCAAAAAGGAGAGGGGCGAGGCTGCCGTGTCCGGCACGGGTCAGCTTGAGGTTGGTGCAGCCCGTGGGGTGCCCTCAGTCACGCTAAACCAAATCACCTTGGTGGAAGGGTTTCAGGAGTGAAATTGCGGAAGGCACGGTGAGAAGGGCCGTGGGCCGCGCGAGGTGACGCTTCGGACGCGCCTAGCAGGACCGCGCTGGGGAGTCGTCAGATCGCCTGGCGAGGCGCGCCAAGAGAGCCCACTCCTCCGGGGCCAGGGAGCTCACGAGGCCCTGTGGGCTCGCGAGGAGCAGGGGGCTCGCGAGGCCCTAGCACGAAGGGCGCCAGCCTCTGGAAGGAGGCACCGGCGTTCCTCAGACCGAAAGGCATGCGCGCGCCACTGGCAGCGGGGCCGGCGCCTCGGCCGACTCATGGCAGTAGAAAGGGGTCCTGAGGGCCGGCCTTGTTGAGGCTGGTGAAGTCGACGCACATGCGCTCCCTGCCGCCTTTCTTGGGGACGACAACTGGGTTGGCGAGCCATTCGGGGTGGCGCACCTCGTGGATGACCCCAGCTTCTTGGAGCTTCTGAACTTCCTTGATGATGAAATCTTGCTTCTCTGGCACCTGGCGCCGTGCTTTTTGCTTGACGGGGCGTGCATTGGGGCACACCGCTAAGTGGAGCTCGATCACCTCCCTCGGCACACCGGACAAGTTAGATGCTTTCCAGGCGAAAACATCCGAGTTTGCCCGAAGGAAGGTGACGAGCGCGCTTTCCTATGCGGTAGGAAGGCCAGCACCGCTGGTGAAGGCAGGGCCGGAGCCTCTGCCGTCCACCGACACCTTCGTCGTCTCGGTGCGGTCCTGAGAGAACAACTGCTTCTTCTTCGTGGGCGCTGGCTCAGGTGGCTCGACCACATCCTCGTCTGCCGGATGCACGACAGCGGCGATTTTGTAGGCGTGCTTGAGGGAGCAGACCACATCCTTCTCGTCGCAGGCGATAGTGATGATGCCGCTGCAGCCAGGCATCTTGAGGACGTTGTAGGCGTGATGGGTCGCCGCCATGAACTTGGCGAGAGCTGGGTAGCCCAAGATGGCGTTGTAAGGCAGGCTGATGTGCGCCACGTCGAAGTCGATGAGCTCGGTATGGTAGTTCTTGCGGGTGCCGAAGGTGACGGGAAGGCGCACTTGCCCCAGAGGGATGGTGGAGCCATCAGTCACTCCGGAGAAGGGCCTGGTCGGCATCAGCTGGTCGTAGGGCACCTGGAGCATCTCGAAGGTTTCGATGGAGATCACGTTGAGGCCGGCGCCTCTGTCAATGAGGGTCTTCGTGACCGCGATGTTGCCGATGGTGGGAGTGCACAACATGGGGAGTGCGCCTGCGGAGGCCGTGGACTTGGGGTGGTCCGTGGATTCGAAGGTGATGGCGTATTGCGACCACTTGAGGGGCCGCGCGGCCTCAGGCCTTGGGAGGGCGGCATTCACTTCACGAGAGAGCAGCTTGAAGTGGCGGTTGGACTCGGGGGCATGAGCCCCGCCAAGGATGGAGGCAACCGCGCGAGGCTCCTGGTAGCCCCCAGCGCCCTCATCAGGCTGGTTGAGGTCGTTCCTCTGGGGCGGCGGCGGTAGCGGTGGGAGAGCGGCATTGGCCTGAGGGTTCACCTCACGAGGCTGGTCGCGCCAGGCGGCCTCGCGAGGCTGATCGCGCCAGCCCTGGCGGAAGTTGCCGTTGCCGTTGCGGCCGTCCCAGCGGTTGCCGCTGCGGCCACCTCCGCGACCGGCACCGCGGCCATTGCGGTTGTCTTGGCGGCCCTGGCGCTCGTCGCGGAGCAGCTTGAGCTCCTGGCAGTCTTCAGTGCTATGGGAGCGCACGTTGTGGTAGGCGTAGAGCGGTCGGCCGTCTTTTCTGGGCTCGTCATGGTCACGGCCGCGCTTCTGCTCGGGCTCCGCCGCAAGCACGGTAGGGCCCTTACACTTGACGTCCATGTTCTTGATCTTGGCGGCCTCGAGCGCCACGTCGGGGTCATTGTGGACGAAGAGGCGGCCTTCCTCAGCCTTGGCGCACTTGTCGACGAGGTCGAACAGTTCAAACACCGAGTCTAGCTCATCGTTGATGGCGAGCTTCTCGCACATCTTGACGTCCGTGACACCGATGGAGAACGCAGAGATCACGGCCGCGTTGGAGGCGCGCGGTATCTTGTTGCGCACTTGGCTGAAGCGCTAGATGTACTTGTTGAGGGCCTCGTTTGGGCGCTGCCGCACGTGCCGCAGGTCGTTGATGGTGAGGGAGCGGTCTTGCGTGCCCTTGAAGTTGACGATGAACTGGCTGCAGAGCTCGGCCCACGATGAGATGGACGCCTTGGGGAGGTTCATGAGCCAGGAGCGCGGGCCATCCTTGAGGGCCATGGGGAACCAGTTCGCCATGACCTTGTCGTCGCCGTTCGCCGCCTCGACGCTCAGCGCGTAGAGCTAAAGGAACTCCGCGGGGTTGGGGGTGCCGTCGTAGCGCGGAGGCAGCTCGGGCTTGAACTTCGCGGGCCACACCACCCGACGTAGCTCGCGGGTGAAGGTGCGGCAGCCCGCACCACTCGAGGGGACACCGCCGGTGAGGGCGGCACGGTTCTGGCGCCCTGCCGCCGCAACCTCCTGGACGGCCTGGTCCTGGCACTCGCGCATCGGGGGGCGCGCGTCGAATGATCTGGCAGCTGGCCTCGTCACGGGCTGGCGGAGACGCGCCACGGGACGGCTCGCGCGCGCGCGTTGCGCTGGGACCCGCCGAGCTCGTCGCGCAGAGGAGGTGGCGGGGGAGCACCGTGCGCCAGGTCCCCAGCGCGAGACGGCGGAGGGCGGAGCGAGTGGGAAGGCGCCGGAGCATCCCCGGCGGCGTTGACGAGCTCAGTGATGTGACCAAGCCAGGCGTCATAGCCGGCGTCAGCTGGACGGTAGCGGAGCAGCTTGCGCGCCATGAGTATCACGGACTGTGCGTTCGGCGGCCCACAGGGGGCGAGGGAGGAAGAAGCCGTGGCGGTGTGTCCGTTTGCCTGCACAGAGGGGTGTAGGGAGGAGTCCTGCTGCTCACGGGCAGCGGGGTCGGTAGCGGCAGCAGCCTCGACAGGGCGGCGGCGGTTGCCGCGGGCCACCGGCTCCGTCCGAGCCATGCGGCCAGCCCTGCGGTCGGCGCGCTCGCGGCGGGCGTCGGCCATGAAGCTGGTGTAACGGAGGGCGGAGCGGAAGAACAGTAGCGCACCCCTACCTGGCGTGCCAAATGTCGGAAGTGGGGCTCCGGGGGCCCAAAGGTTCGAACACTGGGGTGAGCTTGTTCCTACCTCTTCGTCCCCTACCACGCTAAGCTACGGCGAAGTTACGATGGGAGCGCGCTAGCGAGGAGCGGACCATGGACTCAACGGTTTTCCCAGGTTCGGGCCACCTTGCGGTGTAAAACCCTACTCCTGCTTGGGTTTGATTGTAGTGAGCAAGAGAGCGCTCTCGCATACCACGTAGGAGAAGGAGTCGACTGAGGCAGATTCCGGGATCTTCTACTACGATGGCAGCACTGTCCCTTTTATATCTGCCTTGGTCCTCTTCCCCCTCAAAACTTAGGCGGGAAGGGTTGCCACACTTGGCGGGTTTTGAAAGGGGACAGGCGCTCAGGCTATCCTGACTAAAGGCGGTCTTCGCCTGCAAAAGCACGATCCATGACACGCCGGTGGGCTCGGTGATGACCTCCTCCCTGCGCTCCCGCCGTCTTTGTCTTCCTTCGCCGATCGAGCAACCTTTGGGGTTGCTTTGGGAAGTGCACGGCTGGCCTTGCTCCCTTAACACAAAAGGGGAAACCATCTTCATCTGTGCCTGCTGGCCCGACCTCTATCGCCGCTCATCGCCGCGCGCGTCACCCACGTGATGGGCACGAGACCGCACAACCGAGCCGAGCAGCCCTTGCCTTGAGCGCCTTCGGGAGGAAGCCTCGGGAGGCCGCCTTGCGAGGCTGCTGGTGAAGATGCCGAGTCTTGTTCGCCGCTCCCTGAGGAGGGGTCCTCAGGAGGTCAAGGCCTCATGAGGGGTCTTGGTGAGATGCTTGGTGATGACGGCCTGCTGGGCCCACGCCAGGCGCTGCGCCCTGGGCCGAAGGCAGACGGGCCTGGATACCCTGGGTTCCATGGGCCCGACAATCAGTGGCCCCACACCCTTGTCCGTATTGCCAGGCTTTACTATTGGATGCTTCGATCAACGGGATCGATGTGCAGAGACCGAACACCGCACCGCACACCCCTTAGTTGTACGACTCTACAGAGCTACTATCGAGTGCCGAGGGTGATACCTCCTACCTCACTCCTGATGATATCTCTGTAGCGTAGCTACTCGGTTGTGGGTTATCGAGGGTGATTCCTCTTTCACCACCTCCGATGATGCCTC
The DNA here is from genome assembly GCA_039707655.1 of Elymus sibiricus. Taxonomy (NCBI): domain Eukaryota; kingdom Viridiplantae; phylum Streptophyta; class Magnoliopsida; order Poales; family Poaceae; genus Elymus; species Elymus sibiricus. The sequence goes on along the minus strand of CM077672.1, from coordinate 433,995,876 downwards.
TGTCGTGCAGCCCCTCAAGTGTGAACCCATCGAGGGTGATTCCTCCAAGTTCACCTTGACGGTTACATCGAGTGGGAATCCATCGAGGGTGATTACTCGGATTCCCCATGATGTTATGGACACACGGGTACTTTGACCTTCACCTCAATCCTTTGGGAAGTCGGGTTGGCCATGAGGGCACCCGCGAGAGATTATTGTAGCGGAACGTCAGGGCAGGTGGAGACCACCTAGGAGAGAGGTGGGCCTGGTCCCTGGTCGTTGGACCGCGGGTTACCAAGTCGGTGCGACAGGGTGTCGGAGGTGAGCCTTGAGCCCTGTTCGTGTCCGCGAGTTACTAATAACACGCTTAATGGATTTGGGTATTTGATCTGAGTTGGCCACTGGCCAATACGCACTACCACCATGCGGGATAATGGTTTAATGGGGCCCTCGGCGCCGTATGTATCAGCCAAAAGTTCTGTCAGACGTCCAGTTCAGCATTGTGGCATGGTCAGATCGTGCCATCCAGGAGAGGGGTGGCGCTGGTATCCACCGTCCTCACAACGACCCGGAGTGCAAAGGGCGATGGGCCCAAGACCCCTAAGCACTTAGGATGTGGACCGGCGGGGACCTCTCTGTGGAGCCTAGGTAGGACTACGTCGTGTCGATCAGCCAAGGGCATGGCCGAGAAAAATGTGTTCGGCCAGAGTTAATCGAGCGTGTTGGGTAACAGTAGTGCACCCCTGCATGGAAGTTATCTATTCGAATAGCCGTGTCCATGGTAACAGGACGCTCAGTATTGTATCCCGATCTACTACAACTAGAACTGGATACTCGTGTTGCTTAATTAATATGTTAGCTCTGGGATCGCTTTCTCGCAGGGGGTCGAGGAAGGATCTCTGGGCATTGCTGCTATTACTTATTACTTTATGTTATGCTACTAATCTGCACTCTTCTAATGCTGCAAGATGCTGCAAAATACTAGTCTTCGATAGGCTAGGCCTTCCCCTCTGTTCAGGCAATTATGTAGTTTAGTCCAGATACACCCCCTTCATTTGATACCGATGCATACTTAGCATAGATCTGATGTAAGTCTTGCGAGTACTTTGGATGAGTACTCACGGTTGCTTTGCTACCTCTTTTTCCCCATACCCGATTGCTGCGATCAGCTGACGGAGCCCCGGAGCCAGCTGACCCCGTCGACGACTACTACTACCCCGACAGAGCCTACTACTACGTGGTGACCGACGACTAGGAGTAGATAGGAGGCTCCTAGGCAGGAGGCCTGCGCCTTTTCGATCTAGTTGTCGTTGTTTTGCTCAGCCTTCTTAAGGCAACCTTATCTAATTATGTCTGTACTCAGATACTGATGCTTCCGCTGACTCTTGTGTAACTCGAGCTTATGTATTCGAGCCCTCGTGGCCCCTGGCTTGTAATATAAAGCTTTTATTATTTTATTTTTGTGTCTAGAGTTGTCTTGTGATATCTTCCCGTGAGTCCCTGGGCTTGATCGTGCGCATTTGTGTGTATGATTAGTGCACGGTCGAGTCGGGGGCGTCACAAGTTGGTATCAGAGCCGACTGCCTGTAGGAAGCCCCTTTCCAACTCCTTGGCCGAAGTTGAGTCTAGTCTTTGGAAAACTGTTTTACTAACATGGCTGTGTGGCTTACGGGCCCATGTCGCCAATGGATGGGATTAGGATCTTTTATTCCTCTCCTTCACTCTGGGACTCTGATCTCTCTTCTATTCGGGTTAAAGATTTTGCTAACTCTAACATTAGGTTCTCGTGATCACATCCACCCGGAGATTTGAATTAACCCTTCTTCGAATTATGGACCTGGTTCTGCTTCACAATGTTCACGGACCGTAGGATCCTTTTATCGAGGGCACCCTGCGTTGTCACTGGCAGATTCCTCGCTCCAATGGTTTTCTCCGACGTTGATGTAGCCTTTGCTATGTCTCGTTGTTGTATCTCTCCACCGCGTGCCTATGTGCCACCTAGTTGTCTAGTTGCGTGTGTTCCGAACACCTGCTGCCGTTTGTAACCAACTCTGTGCATGGATCTATATGTCTTTAATGACTACTAATATGTATCTAGTGCTCTTCTTGCTCATTACTCCTGTTACATCATGAATGACCCCATACATTTGCATTTGTTCTTGCTAAACTGCCCCTGTTGTTTTAGCAGGATGGCTGACGATCCTCCGCCTCCACCCTATATTGCCGCAATGATGCATCAGTTTGAATTGAACCGTCAGCTCAATGAGAGTCTGGTAAATCGATTAGAATGCAACGATGCTCGTCAGGAGCCTGGCCTGATATCACTTCAAGATTTCGTGTGCCTCAACCCGTCTGTTTTCCGCAACTCCACCAATCCTATGGATGCTGATGATTGGCTTCGTGACATCCTGTTTGAGATGGAGTTAGCTAATGTTTCCTCTGACAGTTACGTCACCTTTGCGGCATTTCACCTGAAGGGTCCATCTGCTCAATGGTGGAAAGTCACAGGCGTATGCTGCCTGCTGGAACTGTAACCACTTGGCAGGAATTTCAGTCAGCCTTCCGTGCATGGCACATTCCTCAAGGTCTGATGGACCAGAAGAAGAAGGAGTTCCGCAAACTCACCCAGGGAAAAATGACTGTGGATGAATTTCAGCAGAATTTTCTCGACTTATCCCGCTATGCTGAGGATGACGTCTGCACTGACGCTCACAAGCAGGAGAAGTTCCGTGAAGGACTGCATCCTGATATAAAGCTCGCACTTGTTGTCCACGATTGCGCAGACTTTGCGACGCTTGTCAGCCAAGCTTTCCTAGCTGAAACTAGTCTGACTGAGTACCAGGAGTCACTCAAGCGTACTCGAGATGTTGGCCCATCCTCGGGTCAGCCTACTCAGAAACGTCAAGTCTGGATCCCGCACAATGTTTATCACCGACCTGCTCCAACACCAAGGCCGTCTTATGTTGCACCTCGTATGCCTCTGCCACCGAGACAGCTAACGATTCAGGGTGGACAGCCCAATGCTATGGCTCCTCCCCATAATGATGGTTTATGCCGCAAGGGTGGACAGTCAGGGCACCTTACTATCAACTGTTGCCCGGATCAGCCTCAGGATGCACCACGTCCTCCTGGTGGTCGTAAGAAGAGCAGTCGAAACCGTTATTTCAGGAGCTGTAATGCCAGGCCGTCTGCTATGGGTTGTGGTCAGGTCACCCATGTCAAGATTGAAGAAGCTCGTGAGGCCCCAACAATCATGATGTGTACCCTTCCCATTAATTCAGTGCCAGCTTCTGTTCTTTTTGATTCAGGAGCATCGCATTCATTTGTGTCCCAAACCTTTGCTTAGTTGCATGGGTTAGCTATGGAATCTTTGGTCACTCCTTTAGCGGTTCACGCCGTCGGATCTCAGAGCCGTGCCACCATGGTGAGCCATAGTACTCCCATTATAATTGGAGGTCTAGTGTTCCATGCTTCTCTTGTTGCCCTCAAATCATCCAACATAGATGTCATTCTCGGTATGGATTGGCTGGAAGCCCATAATGCTTTCATCGACTGTGCTGCTAAGAAAGTCCAACTCACACACCCTTCTGGCCAGACAATCCAATACTCAGCCCGAACAGCTCAGAATGCCGAGAGCCAGATATATGCTCTGAATGCATTGAATGCTTCACCTCTTGAGGGAATAGAGAACGTTCCAGTCATTTGTGAATTCCAAGATGTCTTTCTAGAAGAACTTCCAGGAATACTCCCTTCTAGAGCTGACGAATTTGTCATAGATTTGAAACCGGGCACTACTCCTATTGCCAAGCGCCCATACAAGATGCCGCCTCATGAACTCCTTGAACTTAAGGAGGAAATTGACAAGTCACTTCGTAAGGGTTTTATTCGCCCCAGTTCTTCTGCTTGGGGAACACCTTCTCTCTTTGTTAAGAAGAAGGATGGAACGAATCGGTTGGTTCAAGATTATCGACCTATCAACCAAGCAACAATTTAGAACAAGTATCCGCTTCCCAGAATCAACGATCTGTATGATCAACTTGCTGGTTCCTCAGTATTCTCTAAACTTGATTTGAGATTGGGATACCACCAGATCCGAGTTCATGAAGAGGACATTCCGAATACAGCCTTCGTTACTCGCTATGGTTCTTACGAGTACACTGTCGTGTCCTTCGGCTTAACCAACGCTCCAGCAACCTTCTCTCGGTTAATGAACTATATCTTCATGGATTACCTCAACAAATTTGTCGTGGTTTATCTAGATGATATCCTTGTATACTCGAAGAATGAAGAAGAACATGCTAAACATCTTCGTCTTGTACTAGAGAAGCTGTGTGAACATCAACTATATGCCAAGTATTCCAAGTGCGAGTTCTGGCTATCTAAAGTGACATATCTCGGCCACGTGATTTCCAAAGATGGCATTGTTGTTAACCCAAAATGAGTTCAGGCTATTCTTGAATGGACTCCCCCAAAGAATGTCAAGCAAGTCAGAAGTTTTCTCGGAATCGCCAGCTATTGCCGCCGTTTTGTTGAGAACTTCTCCAAGATTTCCAAGCCTTTGACTGATTTGCTTCACAAAGGCGTTAAGTTTGAGTGGACAGAAAAATGTCGGAAAGTTTTTAGACACTCAAGGACAAGCTGACATCTGCCCTAGTGCTTGCTCCTCCAGATTCTCGCAAGGACTTCATGATTTATTGTGACGCATCCCGTCAAGGATTAGGCTGTGTCCTAATTCAAGAGTGCAAGGTGATTGCTTATGGCTCTCGACAGTTGCGTCCTCATGAAGAGAATTATCCAACGCATGATCTCGAACTTGCAGCAGTTATTTATGCATTGAAGTTATGGCGACATTACCTACTTGGTAATCGTTGCGAGATCTACACGGATCATCAAAGTTTGAAGTACTTGTTCACTCAACCATCTCTGAACCTCCGTCAGCAAAGATGGATGGAGGCCATTACAGACTATGACTTGGGTATTTCTTATACCCCTGGCAAGGCTAACGTAATGGTTGATGCCTTGAGCCGCAAATCCTACTGTTGTGAACTTGAGGTTCAGCTACAGCAACCACTCCTGTATGAAGAGCTTCGAAAGCTGAACCTCGAGATAGTTCCTCAAGGATATCTAAATACCTTGGATGTTGAACCAGATCTCGAGCGCAACATCAAGACAAGGCAGAATTATGACTCTGAAGTCAAGAAGATTAAGAGCTATCTCTCCAAAGGAAATTCATCATTCTTCACTGTTGATGATGATGGTGCCTTGTTCTTCAAAGGCCACCTAGTGGTCCCCAGAAAGAAAATTTTGGACTCGCGCTCGGATGTCATGAAAGAAGCACATGACACACCTTTGTCTATTCATCCGGGTAGTACCAAGATGTACCAAGACATTCATCAGCGGTACTGGTGGCCTGGTATGAAGCGAGACATTGCTCGTTATGTTGCTGAGTGTGACGTTTGCCGTCGCATCAAAGCAGAACATCAAAGACCTGCTGGAACTCTGCAACCACTTGCTATCCCCGAATGGAAATGGGACAAAGTTGAAATGGATTTCATTACTGGATTTCCCAGATCACAGAAGGGTCATGACACTATTCTTGTCGTCATTGACCGATTCTCCAAGGTTGCTCACTTTCTGCCAGTCAAGGAGACAATCACTGCTAGTCAGTTAGCAGACTTGTATGTTTCCAGAATTGTGTCACTCCACGGTGTTCCATTGGAGATCAGTTCAGACCGTGGCAGCCTCTTTACCTCAAGGTTCTGGGAAAGTTTCCAAGAAGCTATGGGAACTCATCTGTCCTTTAGCACCGCTTTTCACCCCCAGTCCTAGGGTCAAGTTGAACGAGTCAACCAAGTGCTTGAAGATATGCTTCGCACATGTGTCATCTCCTTTGGCAAGAAATGGGAGGAATCTCTCCCGTATGCTGAATTCTCTTACAACAATAGCTATCAAGCTAGTCTGAAGATGGCACCATTTGAAGTTCTTTATGGAAGTAAGTGCCGAACTCTCTGAATTGGTCAGAAACCAGGGAACGGCCACTCTTCGGTCCAGATATTATCCAACACGCTAAAGAGCAAGTCCGTATCATTCGGGAACATCTGAAGACTGCCCAGTCTCGTCAGAAGAGCAATTATGACCGTAAACACAAGGTAATGGTCTATCAACCTGGCGAACAAGCATACCTTCGTGTTACTCCGATGAAGGGCACTCACCGTTTCAGAATCAAGGGCAAGCTAGCTCCTCGCTACATTGGCCCCTTCCGCATTCTCGCAAGACATGGAGAAGTGGCATATCAATTGGAATTGCCATCAAACCTTCCTCAGGTTCATGATGTCTTCCACATGTCGCAACTCCGCCGCTGCTTCAAGGATCCGATCCGAGCAGTGGATCATGAAGTGCTACAATTGCAGGATGACTTGTATTATAAGGAGCATCCAATATGTATTCTTGATCAAGCTGAACGTCGAACCCGTCAGAAGGCAATCAAGTTCCTTAAAGTTCAGTGGTCGAATCATTCTGAAGATGAGGCCACCTGGGAACGCGAAGATTGCCTACGGGAAGAATACCCCGACCTTTTCCCTTCTACCTCCTGAATTCTCGGGACGAGAATTTCTTTTAGAGGAGGAGAATTGTGACACCCCCTGTAATTAAGCTACAGTAAACCCCTGCAAATTATGCCAAGTCATCTAGTTTTCCAATGCCACTTGTCACTTGGCTTCAGAACAAATTCAAATTCAAAATTCAAATGGCAAGTGAAAATAGAAGTTGATCAAATTTGAAAACTAAATAGTTCATAATTTTGGAAATATTCCATAGTTAATTGTCTTAAGGAAAACCACATCACTAAAATTCCCAAGATGACCCTAGCATCCAAAACAGGACCAAACAACACCCTTTTTAGCCGTTTAATTGCAAACTAAAATTTAAATGAATTCAATCGAACCCCAAACTTTTTGTGGTAGTGCTCAATATTTCCTAATATTTGTTTTGACCAGTTGCACATTTTTGCAAAAGCCACTTAATGTGAAAGAAATGCAAAACAGCAGCAAAAAGGGAAAAAACAGAAAAGGAAAAAGGAAAAAGGCCCTAAGCTACTGGGCTGCCGGGCCTAAGTCTACAGTGCCGGCCCAGCCCATGCCTGTCCTCTCCTTCCTCCTGCTCACCCTCTCTCCTCGTTGTCGATGCTGCAGTGTGCGCGCGCGCTCCCGCAGCCAGGCCCCCCTCCTCGCCGCTCGACAGCACGACCCCGCGTCGCCGTGGGTGGATAAGGGCAGCGCCCTGCCCTCCCCTGGCCTCTCCTGGCCCCTCTTCTCCCTCTCTCCCTCGCTCTCCCATCTTTCCCAAACGCGTTCATGGCCTCGCCGCCGTAAATGACGCGGCCACCATCTTCCTTCCGCCGTTCCAAGGAGTCCGGCAGCCTCCCCACGCTCGTCCTCATCGACCACGAGCACCCGCTCGAGCGCTGCGCCACTGCATCGCCCGGATCCCCTCGGCTTCAACCTCAGATCGCTGCCGCCATTCGCCGTCGTCGAGCCTTCCCTGAGTCCGCTTAGCTCACCTACAGGCTCGCAGTGAGCTCCCCTTCTCCTCCCCGCTCTCTCTGCGCTCGCGCACGATCCCTAGCTGCTCGCTGCCATTGCCGTAGCTCGCCGCCGCCGCTTGCCTCGCCGACACGGCCACCGCATGCGCCACTCGCGTCCAAGCCCTGCGCTGTGCTCCTGGCATCCCCAGGAAGCCAGCGCCGCCTCTGGCTCGCCTTGCGAAGCCCCGCAGCCTCGCCTTCGCACGAGCCCGAGCGCGGTCGTCGCCGGCCGTTCTTGGTCCGGCCACCTCCGGCCACTTCCAGCCCCCGCGACCGCCACCATTGGATGCGCGAGACTGCCGGCAGCCCGTAGAGCCTCGCCGTGCATCAAACCGAGGCCTCTAGCCATTTTCCGACCAACTCCGGCGAGTCGCCGCCGCTGTTTTGGTCGCCGCCGCCGCGAAAACGCCGGTCGGGCCCACCCGCCAGGCCGTTTAGCCACTAACCACGCCCTAATCACCCACTGTCATGCGGGCCCAGTTACTGTAGCAATCAACTAAATTGATTAACTCTATTAGTTAGTACAGTCACTGACATCTGGGCCCCACCCCCGCTAATTAACTAATTAGATTAGTTTAAAACCATGTTAAACTAACAGAGACTGACCACTGGGTCCCACTGGAACCAGTTGACCAGTCTAACCTGCTGACTGGGCACCCCCAGTCTATTACAGGTGGGACCCACTGGTCCTGTTGACCAGTCAACGCTGACCAGTCAACTGCTGACTGTGCAGTTGACTGGGCCCCACTGTCAGTCTCACACGCACACTGCTGTGTGCAATTCTGGGTGCACATAGCAATTTGTCCATTTAATTTCGAATTAAATTAAATCCCAGAAATTCCAGAAAATGATTAAAACTTTGAAAAATCATAGAAAATAAACCGTAACTCGATTGAAAATAATTTATATATGAAAAATAAGACGAATCCGAATATGTGATCAACATGCTTGACCATCACTCCTAACTAGGTGAACATGGAACCTTCCCCTCCAGGTCAATATACCGATAAGCACCTGGAGCTGGGAAAATATTCCCAGATATTTTCCCTCTCCGTATGTAACGAGTAGCACTGCGATAGTTCACCCCATCACACCTTATTGCCTTGTCATGCATCTGTGTGCATTTGTTTGCTTTATATTTATTGTTTCTTCCCCCTCTTCTCTCCGGTAGACCCGAGACCGACGCTGCTCCTGAGTACGACTACGTCGTCGACGACTCTTCTTCCCTTTCAGCAAAGCTTCCAGGCAACCAAACCCCCTTGATCATTCCTATATCACCTATTCCTTCTTCCCTGTGCTTGCATTAGAATTTGCTACCGTATTTGATTGCTCCTATTCTGATGCATAGCCTAATTTTGTAACTGCTGTTGATACCTTACCTGCTATCCTAAATGCTTAGTATAGGTTGGTTAGCGATCCATCAGTGGCCCCACACTCTTGTCCGTGTTGTCAGGCTTTACTACCGGATGCTTCGGTTAATGGGATCGATGTGCAGAGACCGAACACCGCACTGCACACCCCTTAGTTGTATGACTCTACAGAGCTACTATCGAGTGCCGAGGGTGATACCTCCTACCTCACTCCTGATGATATCTCTGTAGCGTAGCTAGTCAGTTGTGGGTTATCGAGGGTGATTCCTCTTTCACCACCTCTGATGATGCCTCTGTCGTGCAGCCCCTCAAGTGTGAACCCATCGAGGGTGATTCCTCCAAGTTCACCTTGACGGTTACATCGAGTGGGAATCTATCGAGGGTGATTCCTCGGATTCCCCATGATGTTATGGACACACGGGTACTTTGACCTTCACCTCAATCCTTTGGGAAGTCGGTTGGCCATGAGGGCACCCGCGAGAGATTATTGTAGTGGAACGTCAGGGCAGGTGGAGACCACCTAGGAGAGAGGTGGGCCTGGTCCCTGGTCGTTGGACCGCGGGTTACCAAGTCGGTGCGACAGGGTGTCGGAGGTGAGCCTTGAGCCATGTTCGTGTTCGCGAGTTACTAATAACACGCTTAATGGATTTAGGTATTTGATCTGAGTTGGCCACTGGCCTATACGCACTACCACCATGCGGGATAATGGTTTAATGGGGCCCTCGGCGCCGTATGTATCAGCCGAAAGCTCTGCCAGACGTCCAGTTCATCATTCTGGCACGGTCGGATCGTGCCATCCAGGAGAGGGGTGGCGCTGGTATCCACCGTCCTCTCAACGACCTGGAGTGCAAAGGGCGATGGGCCCCAGACCCCTGAGAACTTAGGATGTAGACCGGCGGGGACCTCTTTGCGGAGCCTAGGTAGGACCACGTCGTGTCGATCAGCCGAGGCCGGGCATAACCGAGAAAAGTGTGTCCGGCCAGAGTTAATCGAGCGTGTTGGGTAACAATAGTGCACTGATACGTCTCCAACGTATCTATAATTTTTTATTGTTCCATGCTATTATATTATCAATCTTGGATGTTTTTATATACATTTACATCAATTATATATCATTTTTTGGGACTAACCTATTAACTTAGTGCCCAGTGCCAGTTGCTATTTTTTTGCCTGTTTTTGGTTTTCCAGAATATCAGTACCAAACGAAGTCCAAATGCCACGAAACTTTTTGGAGATTTTTTTCTGGACATAACAAGTATTGGAAGCTTCAGGAGAGGGCCAGAAGCAAGAGGAGGTGGCCACGAGCCACCAGGGCGTGCCCCTGGGGGGGTGGCACGCCCTGGTGCCTCGTGGGCCCACCTCTGCCCCTTTTGACCTAATTCTACCACTATAATTTCTCAAAAATCGGGAAACCAATAGAGGAGTCCATGAAATACTTTTTCCGCTGCCGCAAGTTTCTGTTCTCGAGAGATCCCATCTGGAGGCCTTTTTCGGTGCTCCGCGGAGGGGGAATCGATCACGGAGGGGCTCTCTATCAACCTTGCTGCCCTTCCGATGATTCGTGAGTTGTTTACCATAGACCTTCGGGTCCATAGTTAGTAGCTAGATGGCTTCTTCTCTCTTTTTGATCTTCAATACAATGTTCTCCTCGATGTTCTTGGAGTTCTATCCGATGTAATCACTTTTTGCGGTGTGTTTGTTGGGATCCGATGAATTGTGAGTTTATGATCAGATTATCCATGAATATTATTTGAGTCTTCTCTAAACTCTTTTATGCATGATGATTATAGCTTCGTATTTCTTCTCCGATCTATTGATTTCGTTTGGCCAACTAGATTGATTTATCTTGCCATGTGAAGAGGTGCTTTGTAATGGGTTCGATCTTGCGGTGCTCAATCCCAGTGACAGAAAGGGACATGCCACGTATGTATCATTGCTATTGAGGGTAAAAAGATGGGGTTTATTCATGCGTGAGTTTACTTTGTCTACATCATGTCATCTTGCTTAAGGCATTACTTCGTTCTTTATGGACTTAATACACTAGATGCATGCTAGATAGCGGTCGATTTGTGGAGTAATAGTAGTAGATGCAGGCAGGAGTCGGTCTACTTGTCTCGGACGTGATGCCTATATACATGATCATTGCCTTGGATATCATCATGATTATTTGCTTTTCTATCAATTGCCCAACAGTAATTTGTTTACCCACCGTATGCTATTTTCATGAGAGAAGCCTCTAGTGAAAACTATGGCCCCCGGGTCTATCTAAATCATATATTAAAAATCCTAAAAATACCTTGCTGCACCTTTTCTTTATTTATTTTATTTTGTATTTTTTTAATCTATTTATCTATCACCGTACAATTTAACCTTGCAATTAACCACCAAGGGATTGACAACCCCTTGTAAGCGTTGGGTGCAAGGATTTGTTGTTTGTGTGCAGGTGCTGTTAACGAGGTGTTGCGTGATTCTCCTACTAGACTGATAACATTGGTTTCATAACTGAGGGAAATACTTATCTCTACTGTACTGCATCATCCCTTCCTCTTCAGGGAAAAACCAACGCAGATCACAAGTAGCATGCACCCCTGCAGGGAAGTTATTTATTCGAATAGTCATGTCCACGGTAACATGACGCTCAATGTTGTATCCCGATCTACTACAACTAGAACTGGATACTCGTGTTGCTTAATTAATATGTTAGCTCTGGGATTGCTTTCTCGCTGGGGGTCGAGGAAGGATCTCTTGGCATTGCTGCTATTACTTATTACTTTATGGTTTGCTACTAATCTGCACTCTTCTAATGCTGCAAGACGCTGCAAAATGCTAGTCTTCAATAGGCTAGGCCTTCCCCTCTGTTCAGGCAATTATGTAGTTTAGTCCACAGATACAGCCCCTTCATTTGATACCGATGCATACTTAGCATAGATCTGATGTAAGTCTTGCGAGTACTTTGGATGAGTACTCACGGTTGCTTTGCTACCTCTTTTTCCCCATACCCGATTGCTGCGATCAGCTGACGGAGCCCCAGAGCCAGCTGACCCCGTCGACGACTATTACTACCCCGACGGAGCCTACTACTACGTGGTGACTGACGACCAGGAGTAGATAGGAGGCTCCCAGGTAGGAGGCCTGCGCCTTTTCGATCTAGTTGTAGTTGTTTTGCTCAGCCTTCTTAAGGCAACCTTATCTAATTATGTCTGTACTCAGATACTGATGCTTCCGCTGACTCTCGTGTAACTCAAGGTTATGTATTCGAGCCCTCGAGGCCCCTGGCTTGTAATATAAAGCTTGTATTATTTTATTTTTGTGTCTAGAGTTGTGTTGTGATATCTTCACGTGAGTCCCTGGGCTTGATCGTGCGCATTTGCGTGTATGATTAGTGCACGGTCGAGTCGGGGGCGTCACACTATCCCTCTAGGGGCATGCGTAGTAGTACTTTGCTTCGAGGGCTAATAAACTTTCGCAATAAGTATGTGAGTTCTTTATGACTAATGTGAGTCCATGGATTATACGCACTCTCACCCTTCCGCAATTTGCTAGCCTCTTCGGTACCATGCATTGCCCTTTCTCACATCAAGAGTTGGTGCAAACTTTGCTGGTGCATCCAAATCCCGTGATATGATACGCTCTATCACATATAAGCCTCTTTATATCTTCCTCAAAACAGCTACCATACCTACCTATCATGGCATTTCCATAGCCATTCCAAGATATATTGCCATGCAACTTCCACCATTCCGTTTTTATGACACACATCGTCATTATCATATTGCTTTGCATGATCATATAGCTGACATAGTATTTGTGGCTCAGCCACCGTTCATCATTTTTATACATGTTACGCTAGCATCATTGCACATCCTGGTACACTGCCAGAGGCATTCATATAGAGTCATATTTTTGTTCTAGTATCGAGTTGTAATATTGAGTTGTAAGTAAATAAAAGTGTGATGATCATCATTATTAGAGCATTGTCCCAGTGAGGAAAGGATTATGGAGACCATGATTCCCCCACAAGTCGGGATGAGACTTCGGACGAAAAAAGAGAGGCCAAAAAGAGCCCACGAAAAAAAATGAGAGAAAAAGAGAGAAGGGGCAATGTTACTATCCTTTTTCCACACTTGTGCTTCAGCGTAGCACCATGTTTTTCATATAGAGAGTCTCCTATTTTGTCACCTTCATATACTAATGGGAATTTTTCATTATAGAACTTGGCTTGTATATTCCGATGATGGGCTTCCTCAAATGCCCGAGGTCTTCATGAGCAAGCAAGTTGGATGCACACCCACTTAGTTTTCATGTTGAGCTTTCATACACTTATAGCTCTTAGTGCATCCGTTGCATGGCAATCCCTACTCCTCGCATTGACATCAATTGATGGGCATCTCCATAGCCCGTTGATTAGCCTCGTCGATGTGAGACTATCTTCTTATTTTTGACTTCTCTTATTTATCTCTACCACCACACTCTATTCCACAGTGCTATATCCATGGCTTGCGCTCATGTATTGCGTGGGAGTTGAAAAAGCTAAAGCGCGTTAAAAAGTATGAACCAATTGCTCGGCTTGTCATCGGGGTAGTGCATGATAAATACTTTGTGTTATAAAGATGGTGCATGACAGGATTATATGATTTTGTAGGGATAATGTTCTTTAGCATTTTTATTTTGAAAGACATGATTGTTTATTAGTATGCCTGAGTATTGATGTCTTTATATCAAATTATAGACTATTGCTTTGAATCATTCGAATCTTATTATTCATACCGTAAGAGAGATCACATGATGAAACATGATAGGTAGCATTCCACATCAAAAATTCAGTTTTTATCATTTACCTACTCGAGGACGAGCAGGAATTAAGCTTGGGGATGCTTGATACGTCTCCAACGTATCTATAATTTTTGATTGTTCCATGCTATTATAGTATCAATCTTGGATGTTTTATATGCAATTATATGCCATTATATATCATTTTTTGGGACTAACCTATTAACCCAGTGCCCAGTGCCAGTTGCTGTTTTCTGCTTGTTTTTGCCTTTTCAGAAAAAAATTATCAAAAAGTGTCCAAACGAGAAAAAAACTTTGGATTAATTTTTTCTGGACTAGAAGAGACCCAGGAAGCTTCGAGAGAAGACCATAAGATCCACGAGGAGGCGGCAAGCCTGGAGGGCGCGCCCCCAGGCTTGTGGGCCCCTCGTGGCACCTCTTGACCTAATTCCAATGCTATAAATTCCCAAATATTCCAAAACCAATAGAGAGCCAGAAGAGAAAACCTTTCCGCCGCCGCAAGCCTCTGTTCTTTCGCGATCCCATCTGGAGGACTTTTCCGGTACTCTGTCGGAGGGGGAATCGATCACGGAGGGCTTCTTCATCAACCTTGCTGCCCTTCCGATGATGTGTGAGTAGTTTACCACAGACCTACGGGCCCATAGCTAGTAGCTAGATGGCTTCTTCTCTCTCTTTGATCTTCAATACCATGTTCTCCTCGATGTTCTTGGAGTTCTATCCAATGTAATCTTCTTTTGCGGTGTGTTTGTTGGGATCCGATGAATTGTGAGTTTATGATCAGATTATTCATGAGAAATATTTGAGTCTTCTCTGAACTCTTTTATGCATGATTATTATAGCTTTGTATTTCTCTCTGATCTATCGATTTGGTTTGGCCTACTAGATTGATTTATCTTGCAATGGGAGAGGTGCTTTGTGATGGGTTCAATCTTGCGGTGCTCAATCCCAGTGATAGAAGGGGACATGACACATATTTGTATTGTTGCCATTAAGGATAAAAAGATGGGTTTTAATCATATTTCTTGAGTTTACTTTGTCTACATCATGTCATCTTGCTTAAGTCGTTACTCTGTTTCATACTTAATACCCTAGATGCATGCTGGATAGCGGTCGATGGGTGGAGTAATAGTAGTAGATGCAGGCAGGAGTCGGTCTACTTGTCTCGGACGTGATGCTATATACATGATCATTGCCATGAATCCGTCATAATTATTTGCTTTTCTATCAATTGCCCAACAGTAATTTGTTTACCCACCGTATGCTATGTGTTCGAGAGAGAAGCCTCTAGTGAATACTATGGCCCCCGGGTCTACGTTATCATATATAAAAAATCTAAAAATACCTTGCTGCAATTTATTTACTTTTATTTTATTTAGTATTTTAGTTTATCTATTTACCTCTATAAGATTTAATCCTTGCAAATAACCGCTAAGAGGATTGACAACCCTCTTATTTGCGTTGGGTGCAAGTGTTTGCTCTTTTGTGTACAGGTGCGCTTAACGGAATTTTGCTTGGTTCTCCTACTGGATTGATAACCTTGGTTCTTAACTAAGGGAAATACTTATCTCTAATGTACTGCATCATCCTCTCCTCTTCGGGGAAATACCAACGCAGACTACAAGTAGCAAGGCTGTGTGCGCGCGTTATCTACTGCTCATGTTGGAAGGTCTAGCATGTACTTGGTTGAAAAACTTGCCGGTGAACTCCATTAACACCTGGCAAGAATTGAAGGAGCGTTTCATCAAGAAATTTCAGGGAACCTGCAAACGGCCAACCACAATCATCGATCTTGAACATTGTGTTCAGCGTGAGGATGAGTCGGCACACCACTGGTCTCGCCAAGTTGCAGAAGTCATTCATTCTTCAGATAGCATCACAACAGCACAGGCGGTTCTTGTTCTAGAGTGGACTTGCAAGTTTCAACCCCTAGTTCAGAAGTTAGGGCGGCTCAAGAGAAAGGTCCAAGACATGGGCGGTCTTATGGACGTCTTAACCCGGTATGCTGAGTCAGACAATATGAAGGATCCTACATCTGATGATGACAAACCTGGCAAGGGCAAGAAAAACGGTGGCAAGGGTCACCAGCAGAACAATGGCAATGGGCAGGCCAATAACAACAATAAGCGCAAGAGTTATGAAGTCAGCTTTGATCTGGTAGCAACTACCAATACCGGTGGGAGTAACCAGCGACAGAACAACGGCTCTAGGAAGCCTTTTTCCGGTAACCACCCCCACAGCTTTGAAGAGGCCCTCAAGGGTCCATGTCCCAAGCACAGTATTAATGGCAAGCCGTCTGCCCATTCATGGGAGAACTATTATATTATGCAAGAATTCTCCAAGCGGGTATTTCAGAATCATCACAATGGAGGCGGCAATGGAGGACACCCTGGCAACCCCAGAAATAGCAACCAGGGAGCCGGCTTGCAAGGGCACTTTGCAGGCCCCGGGTTCCAGGGGAACCATGGTTCAAATACCGGGTTTCAAGGGGCTGGCAGTGCCGGAGACAATAATCAGCGCAGCCAAGGAAATCAGAATCAAGTTAGCCAGTCCGGGTTCCAGAGTAATCCGAAGCAATTGAACAGTGGTCAGTATCATGTTTTTACCACCAGTACCTGCAAGCGTGATCGGAAGGTTCAGTGGAGAGCAGCCCACTTGGTTGAGCCGACAGTCCCATATTACCTCAACTGGTCAGAGCAGCCAGTTACTTGGAGTCGGGCGGATCATCCAGAGTTCATTGATCACCTGGGTCATCTGGCCTTGGTAGTGGCACCACAAGTCGGCGGGTATACATTGACAAAGGTTCTTATGGATGGTGCAGCAGTATCAACATCCTTTATTATGATACTTTCAGACGGATGAATTTGTCCGAGAAGCAGCTCACCCCTTCCACTACAGTCTTTCATGGCATTGTCCCCGGCAAGTCAGCTTATCCCATTGGAAGGATTTCTCTGGAGGTGGCCTTTGGCGATGAACTTAATTACAGCTCGGAGTTTTTGTCCATTGAAGTGGTGAAGCTTAAAAGCCCTTATCATGCCCTCTTTGGAAGGCCGGCTTATGCACGGTTCATGGCGCGGCCGTGCTATGTTTATCTGAAGTTAAAAATGTCGGGTCCAAGAGGAACGATTACTGTAGAGGGCAACCGGCGGGTTGCGCAGGAGTGCGATGAAGGAGATGCGGCTTATGCGGAGACGGCTTGTGCAGCTGAGGAGCTGAAGTACTACAAGGATAATGTTGACCCGGCTGACAGGACCTCCCTCAAGAAGTCGATGACCGAGTCTGATCCTTTGCTCAAATTCAAGTCGGCCAGAGATACAAAACAAGTTGACTTCGTCCTGGGTAATTCATCTGAGCAGTTCACCGTCGGGGCAAACATGGATCCTAAATAGGAAAGCGTGCTCATCGAGTTCATCCGTGAGAACCGGGACATCTTTGCATGGAAACCTTCTGACATGCCAGGTGTACCGAGAGAACTCGCTGAGCACTCCCTTAATGTGGATCCTAAGTTTAAACCTGTTCGACAGTACCTCCGTCGATTCAATGAGGAAAGGCGGAAAGCTATTGGCGAAGAAGTGGCTCGGTTCCTAGCTGTCGGGTTCATTGTGGAGGTGTTTCATCCTGAATGGCTGGCTAACCCGGTCCTTGTTCTGAAGAAAAATGGGACTTGGCGAATCTGTGTTGATTACACGGACCTGAATAAGGCTTGTCCTAGCGATCCTTTAGTGCTGCGCCGTATTGACCAGATCATAGATGCTACGGCGAGTTGTGAGTCTCTATGCTTTCTGGATGCTTATTCTGGTTATCATCAAATCAAGATGAAGCAGGAGGACCAGGAAAAGACAGCTTTCATTACACCTTTTGGAGCTTTCTGCTATACATCCATGCCATTTGGTCTGAAGTGCGCGCAGGCGACTTATCAGCGCTGCGTCTAGAATTGTTTCCATAAACAGATTGGGCGTAATGTTCATGCCTATGTTGATGACATTGTGGTGAAATCTCGAAAGAAGGAAACCTTGTTGGCTGATCTCAAGGAGACGTTTGATAACCTCCGAGTTTACCAGATGAAGCTCAACCCGGAGAAGTGCGTCTTCGGTGTTCCTGCAGGGAAGTTACTGGGATTCCTAGCTTCTGAGCGTGGGATTGAGGCCAACCCGAAAAAAATCAAAGCAATCACATCTCTAGCCAAGCCGGCAAATCTCAATGCAGTCCAGAAGCTGGCTGGGCGGGTTGCGACCATGAGCCGGTTCATAAGCCGGCTCGGGGAGAAGGCAATTCCACTTTACCAGATGCTTCGGAAGTCAGACAATTTTGTTTGGAGTGATGCTGCAGATCAGGCTTTTGAATATCTCAAGAAGCAGTTATCTGAGCCGCCCATCCTTGCTGCCCCTCAGGAGAAGGAGCCCATGCTGCTATATATTGCAGCTAACAGCAAAACTGTCAGTGTCGCAGTTGTTGTAGAGCGAAAGGAAGCAGGCAAAGAGTATCCAGTTCAGCGCCCGGTGTATTATTTCAGTGAAGTTTTAACAGAATCCAAGCAGCGGTATCCACATTGGCAGAAGCTGGTATATGGTGTATTCATGGCAAGCCGGGAGTTGAAACACTATTTTCATGAGCACCCAATTACTGTGGTCAGTTCAGCACCCCTTGGAGACATTATTCATAACAGGGAACCTACTGGTCGGGTTGCCAAGTGGGCGATTGAGCTGGGGCCACATCATCTCAAATATATGCCCCGAACTGATATTAAATCTCAAGCTTTGGTGGACTTCATCAATGACTGGACTGAATTGCAGGCTCCGGAGGAGAACCCGGATACCACGTATTGGTCTATTCACTTTGACGGTTCCAGGCAATTGGAAGGCTCGGGGGCTGGAGTTGTGATAACTTCCCCACGAGGTGACAAATCTTGTTATGTCTTGCGGCTTATGCTTCCTTGTACTAACAATGCAGCTCAATATGAGGCTTTGCTTCATGGGCTCCGTATGGCAAAGGAGATGAATTTAAGCCGGGTCAGGTGCCTGGTGACTCAGATTTGGTGGCTCAGCAAGTTTCTGGCACCTTGGATTCCAAGGATCCTCTCATGGCGGCTTATCGACGTGAAGTTATGAACATCGCTGGCTATTTCACAAGATGTCAGGTGGATCATATTGATCGTCGGCTTAACGAGGCGGCGGATGCATTGTCTCGTTTGGGGTCTCAGCGGAAGCCTGTTCCAGCCAATGTTTTTCTGTATGTTGAAAGCACATTTGCTCCCTTGGTGGTTTTGGTAATTTATAACAACATATATCTCATTGAACTAATGTCCATTCAAGTTAATGATTTCAGGATGTTCAATGATTGGCATGGCAAGGACTAGAGATGTGGACCCCTCAAAATGCTAAGGACATGGATTGGCAAAAGCTCAAGACTCTACATTTTTTGTTGAGTGATCCAAGATCACATTGAGTCCATAGGAAAGCCAACACTATTAAAAGGGGATGAGGTGTTGCTTAATGGTCTTTTTGCTCAAGTGCTTAGTGACAGTGATCCAAAATCCTCAACCACCTTCTCCATCCAAATATGTCCAAAACCTACATTCCAACTCGGCCCCACCGAAAATTCCTATCCGGAGCCACCGAGTTCATCTGGACTTAGCCACTGCCAAAACCCTAACAAATCGGATCCACCGATATGGATCTCGGTCCCAGCGAGATGGCCTTGCCAACTCTCTGTAATCGGTTGCAATTACTTCGGTCCCACCGAGTTTTGCAAATCGGTCTCACCGAGATGGCTTGCCAACTCTCTGTTGCCTTATTGCTTCACTTCGGTCCCACCGAGTTGATGCAATCGGCGCCACCGAGACGAGGTTTGCCCTAACCATTGCACATCGGTCCATCCGAGTTGTTCCAGTCGGTCCCACTGAGATTCCTAACGTTCATATCTTTTACACAGTTCGGTGCCACCGAGATTTCTGATCGGTGCCACCGAGTTGGGTCAAAAGTGTGTAACGGTTGGATTTTGTGTGGAGGCTATATATACCCCTCCACCCCTTCTTAGTCAGTAAGGAGAGCCATCAGAACGTGCCTACACTTCCACCATACATTTTCTGAGAGAGAACCACCTACTCATGTGTTGAGATCAAGACATTCCATTCCAACCATTTGAACCTTGATTTCTAGCCTTTCCCAAGTTGCTTTCCACTCAAATCCTTCTTCCACCATAGCCAAATCTGTGAGGAGTTGTTTGAGTATTGGGGAGACTATCGTTTGAAGGACAAGAGCAAGGAGTTCATCAACAACACACCGTCTATTACCTTTTGGAGAGTGGTGTCTCCTAGATTGGTTAGGTGTCACTTGGGAGCCTCCGACATGATGTGGAGTTGAACCAAGGAGTTTGTAAGGGCAAGGAGATCGCCTACTTCGTGAAGATCTACCCCGAGTGAGGCTAGTCCTTCGTGGACGTAAGCCATGGTGGAATAGACAAGGTTGCTTCTTCGTGGACCCTTCGTGGGTGGAGCCCTCCGTGGACTCGCGCAGCCGTTATCCTCCATGGGTTGAAGTCTCCATCAACGTGGACGTACGATAGCACCACCTATCGGAACCACGCCAAAAATCACCGTGTCTTCATTGCGTTTGAAATCTCTGATCCCCTCCTTTACTTACTTGTGCATGTGTAGGGTGATGCTTGACTTGTATACTTGCTAAAATCTGCCTACAACTAAAATTGGGAAAAGGTTAGGTTTTTATTTGGTCAAGTAGTCTAATCACCCCCCTCTAGACATACTTTCGATCCTACAAGTGGTATCAGAGCTTTGGTCTTCGTAAGCCTTGATTTCCATTGCTTTGGTGATCATAGCCTTGGTTTCACAACCTAGGAGAGTATGGCGTCTAGTGAGGGTAATTATCACCGTAGAGGTCCATATTTTGATGGTACAAATTTTGCTAGTTGGAAACATAAGATGAAAATGCATATTCTTGGTCATAACCCCGCCGTTTGGGCTATTGTTCGTGTTGGCTTGCAAGGTGAATTCTTTGAGGATGGCAAGGAACCGGATCATGAAGCAAACGCAGAAGAATTGAAGATGTTGCAATACAATGCTCAAGCTTGTGACATTCTCTTCAACGGTTTCTGTCTCGAGGAATTCACCAAAATCAGCTGCCTCGAGAATGCAAAGGAAATTTGGGATACTTTGGTTGATATGCATGAGGGTACCGAGTCCGTCAAGGAATCTAAGTTGGATGTGTTTCAAAGTCAACTTGACAAGTTCAAGATGAAGGATGGTGAAGGAGTCGCTGAAATGTACTCTAGGCTTGCCCTCATCACAAATGAGATTGCCGGCTTAGGAAGTGAAGAGATGACCGACAAATTCATCATCAAGAAGATCCTTAGAGCTTTGGATGGAAAATATGATACCGTTTGCACATTGATCCAAATGATGCCAAATTACAAAGATCTGAAGCCCACGGAAGTCATTGGAAGGATTGTTGCTCATGAAATGTCACTCAAGGACAAAGAGGAGCTACACAACAAATCAAGTGGTGCTTACAAAGCCTCAACCAATGCTCCCACAACTTCAAGTGACAAGCTAGTATCCAATGAAGAGATAAGCCTAATGGTGAAAAGATTCAACAAGTTCTACAAGAACAAAGGGAAAGAGAGTAGCTCTAGCTCAAGCCACTATGAGAGAAGATCATCAAGTCGTGACCGAAATTGCTACAATTGTGGAAAACCTGGACACTATTCCAATGAGTGTACGGCTCCCTGCAAGAAAAGAGATGAATCACCAAGAGGAAGACATAGAAGAGATGAATCACCTCACAAGGAGATAAGGAGTAGAGATGATCGTTATGAATGAAGACCCTCTTGAAGAAGCAAGGATTTGGAGAGGAAGGACAAGTCATCAAAGAGCTACACAAGAAAAAGACATCAAGCTCATGTTGGTGAATGGATTTCCAGCTCCAACTCCGACAACCACTCCGAGAGAAGTTATCACTCCAACTCCGACTATAGTCAAGATGAAGGTGTTGCTGGACTTGTTCTTGCTTCATCCAACTCCTATGATCTATTTGACTCACCAAATGAAGGAATTGGAAGATGCTTCATGGCAAAAGGCCCCAGGGTATCACACCCCGAGTATCCTGATTTCAATAGTGATGAAGATGATTTACTTGTTGATAAGGCTAGTGATGTGAGCTATAATCAAAATGCTAGTAATTATGATAGTCAAGAGGAAACGAATGACAATGCTATGAAGGAGATTGAGCGTCTAACTAAAGAACTAAATGCTCTTAAGTTAGCTCATGAAACAACTCAAGAGGATCATAGAGAACTTCTAAGAACTCATGAGAAGCTACGCTTCGAGAAGCTAAATTTAGAGCAAGAGCATGAGTTTCTTAAAGCTATCAATGACGATCTTCGAAAGAAGAGTTCTTCATATCTTGCCAAACGTTTACTCTTGTCTACCTTTATGCCACAAGTTAAACCTAAGCAAACTAGTAACAAGGGTAAAAAGGGTTCTACCTCTAGTAGTAACAATAACAATGCTATATCCAATGTTGTTGCTTCTAGTAGTTCTATTGATTCCACTAATGATTCTCTTAGCCAAGTTACACTTGAGCAAGAAAACAATCTATTGAAAGGAATTATAGAAAAAAGTGTCTACAAGAGCCTTGCCGGGAGTAAGCAATTTGAGGAAATTGTACACAAGCAAGGAAGGCACCGGAAGAACCAAGGTGTTGGTTTTGAATGAAAGTTCAATGCCAATGGAGTTGAGTGGGAAGAAGATCAATACCCCAAGACGAAGTTTGTTCCTCAACAAGAGAAGTATGATCCTACTTCCTTCAAGGGAACACAAGCTCAAGAAGATCTTCCGCCACAAGACCACAAGCTAAAAGGCACCGGAAGAACCAAGGTGTTGGTTTTGAATGAAAGTTCAATGCCAATGGAGTTGAGTGGGAAGAAGATCAATACACCAAGACGAAGTTTGTTCCTCAACAAGAGAAGTATGATCCTACTTCCTTCAAGGGAACACAAGCTCAAGAAGATCTTCCGCCACAAGACCACAAGCTAAAAGGCAAGGACAAGCTTCAAGAAGAGATTGATTCATTTGAAGAAGCACCTCAAGCCTTGGTCAAGTGGGTTCCCAAGACTTCATCAAGTTCTACTTCATCAAGTGCTACTACAACTCCAAGGATTCCCATGAAGTTGATGTGGGTCCAAAAGAAGAAGAACTAGAGAGTTCTTGAGGGTGACTCCGCCAACAAACTTCACTCACATTCATTTATGGCAAGAACTTGTGCAATCAACTTCCACATCTTGCACTAGTTCATGGAGTCACAAACCCTCTTGTTGGTAAGGCAAGGGACAAGGTAGTCATTGCATTCATGGACATCATCATATTTGTATTTCACTCTATGTCTATGGATATCCTTGTATGTTCCTTGTGTGGGACTAACCCATGTAGGTATTGAAAGCACAAAACTCCAAAGGACTGCTCCCAACTCCTGATGGTCTACATCAACATTGAGCATCCACATCTTCAATATCTACATGAAGTCATCATCGACAAAACCCAAGGTTAGTTCATCCCTCTTTGGGGGGATATCACATCTAGGGGGAGCTTTTCTCCAAGACTTGAGCTAAAGCAACTCTAATGGTGTGAACACATCAATGCTTTATGTAAAAGTGGCAACCCCACTTGTGCTTAAACGATGAGTATGACCTATGATCAAATGTTCTCATTTGACTCCTAAGTCAATATACTCATATATAGATGACCTGGTCATCGCCATTGCTTGATACATGCTAGATTTGGTTGTGCATGTTTGACACATATTTCGTTTGCTATCTTATTGTGTGAGGATGTTGATTTGCATGTTTTCTTCATTCGAGGACATCCATTTGTTGTTTTGATTGTCTTGGTTTTTGTGGCCAAGTGGATGTACAAGAATGCCTAAGTACCTTCTCTAACTATCTATGCTTTCTTGTCTCAAACTCTATTCTTGCTACATCACAAAAATTGAACAAGTCATTTTCGGACCCTCCAGGTGAGGCGCACTCGGAGTCACCGATCTGAAAGGGCTGAACCTCCAAAACCTTCTTTTTGCATTTCGGTTGGACCAATTCACTCAAACTCGGTCAAACCGAAATCATTTAGATTGATCTAGGTTTCAATCTCGGGGTGACCGAGTTAAACCATTTCGGCGCCATCGATGTGCTATGTTGTTAGCAGTTACACATATCGGTGCCACAGAGTTGTTTAACTCGGAGCCACCGACAGCTCGTGGGTATATATATCTGGCGAGACCGTACGGTTGAAATTTCTCGACCCCCTACGACCTCGCGCCCCACAGTTGTCGTCGCCCTCGTCTCCGGACTTCTTCGTTGCGTCCAGCGCGCCCTCGCCGCCGGAATCTGTCGCCGTCAACGGGAATCTTCCCAGCCGTTGCCGCCGTAGAGGATCTCCACCAAGTGAGGGTGAGATTCGACCCCCTCTGTGTTCCTCTTTCCGATTCTATACACGGATGGAATGCCATTATTCTTGCCACAGATTGCAATGCTTATTCCACGAATAAAATTCCGTAGATTAGATTCGAACAAAAAATTTAGGTTTAAGTTTCCGCCGTAAGCATCTCGGACCGACCGAATTGAAATTTTCGGAGTCACCGATTTGGCCTCAGGCCACTGCACTAGTACAACTCAGTGCCACCGAGAAGTACGAATCGGTGAGACCGAAAGTAACGTTTCAGTGAAACCCTGGCATCTCAGACACACCGAACCGCATCTCGGTTTGACCGAAATGGTGTGTAAAGTTTCTGTTGAGTGCTTCGGTATCACCGAGATTATCAACTCGGTGGATCCGAAATGCCTTCTGTGAAAACTTGAAACTAAGATTTGAACTCAATTTTCATGAAAAATGTCTGCTTTTTGTGATGACTCATCTACTCTGCCCATACCCATCTATTCACAGGGTCAGCTTTGCAAGATGTCAGATGCCAGTGACAGCCAGAATGTCTCAGAAGCACACACTGATCTCAGTTCAGGCCCTAGCCCTGAGGGCAGCTACTATGAGGGAGAGAGGAGTTCTCTTGAATTACCCAAAGCAGCTACTAGGGCAAGGAAGAAGAGAACCTCAGATGATGAGGATGAGGACTTTGTTGCTAGTGAAGCAACATCAAAGAAGAAGAGAGTTGTGCTTGCAAAGGAGTATAGCACCAAACCATCTGCTAGAACCAAAGAGAAGACAACAGTGAAGAAAGTCACTAAGGAAACCATGACATTTACACTTGAGGAACCAAGTGATACAAAGGAAGCTGTTGCAGGAAAGAAAAAGAAGAGGGCAAGGAAGACAACTGCTCAGGTTGTGGGAAAACCATCCATGATGATTGATGATGATGAGGAGGAACCAGCAGCTGATGCACCTCCTGCCAAGACTCAGAAGCTCATGTCTGATGCTATGAGGTCTGCTACTCCCACCAAGCCCAAGCCCAAAGTTCCAGCACCCAAGAGATCAACAAGAAACATCCCTGCTACAGAGAAGAACAAGGCCCCGGTGCCTGAAGTTGATGTTGATGAGGAGCCACTAGTGCTCAGAAAGTTGAAACCCAAGATTCCAGATCATGACAATGCTCATCCAGTTGCTGAAAACATGATGCTCAGGAAGGATAAAGGATTGCATCGGTGGAGATTGTCAGATCCATATGCTGCAAGGAGAAGAACTGCTTATGATTATCGCTTTCACACTCAAGAACAACAAGATTTCTATGAGACTGTACTGCTTGACAAGAAGCCCATTGTCAGTGATATGAAGTGGGTGGATTGGAAATATATTGATGCAAATGAAGACTATTTCCCCCATGTTCATGAGAGCTTCAGGATTGCTGGTGTTGATGACTTTGTTGGACAGAAGCTTACCAAATGGAATGAAGAGATGATCATGCAATTTTATTCGACTGCACACTTTTATCCAGATGGTAGAGTTGTGTGGATGACTGAGGGATCAAAATACCAATCAACCATCTCTGAGTGGGCTGCTCTTCTTGGTGCTCCAAAGGAAGAAGAAGATGACATTGACATTTATGCCAAGCTCAAGATGTACAACAATTCCATGGCTAATATGTACACAGCAATTCCTAAGAAAGATATTGAGTCTCACAAGCTAGGATCAGTGAAGCACTTGCTACCTGGTTTGGCCACCACTAACACAATCTTGAGGTACACTCTGTTGCCCAAGTCTAGAGATGACAAGATGATACGTGGCCACTCCATCAACTTCCTACACTTGTTTGACACACAACAGAAATTCAAAGTCATGAGCCTTATAGTTGAAACTATCAAGAGAACCGCAGCTGACCAGAAGAGATCTTGCGGATATGCTCCACACATTTAGATGCTCATCAATTCCAAGTTTGGAACGAGCACTTATCTTCTTGATCGTGAGCACCTCCCATTGCGCCCAGAGTTCGAGGACAATGTAGTGGTGATGGACCCTTCACAGCCTACATCTGCCCAAGCTCAAGAGAGGATCCGGGCAGCTGAGGCAGCAAAATAAGCTCAGAAGGCATCTACTCCAAATGCACCTATTGCCAACCTCAAGACAAAGAATGATGAAATGACTTATCTGCTGGAAGCCACCCTGAGGATTGAGTGAAGTCTGGCCAACCTCACCAAGAATCAGGCTAGCCTAGAGCGGATAGTCGAGACAAAGATTCATGATCATGTGAAGATCACTGAGGTTCAGACTATAGTGGAGAAGCTGAAGGATGATGTTGATGCAGCCAGGGCTGTTTCTGATGATAGTGGAGATGAGAGACCCATGACTGAGAGATTCCAGACAGTGCCCAGGGCAACCAGGTCTGCTGTAGTGCCTGTTGCAGATACGAGGATGCTACTTGTATCTTGCGTTGGCATTTTCCCCGAAGAGGAAGGGATGATGCAGCACAGTAGAGATAAGTATTTCCCTCAGTTATGAAACCAAGGTTATCGAACCAGTAGGAGAATCACACAACACCTCGTTAGCAGCACCTGCACACAAACAACAAATCCTTGCACCCAACGCAAACGAGGGGTTGTCAATCCCTCGGCGGTCAATTGCAAGATTAAATTGTATATGATAGATAGATAGATTGAAACAAAAATACAAAATAAAATAAATAAAAGAAAATGGTAGCAATATTTTTAGGGTTTTAGTAATATGATTTAGATAGACCCGGGGGCCATAGTTTTCACTAGAGGTTTCTCAAGAAAATAGCATACGGTGGGTAGACAAATTACTGTTGGGCAATTGATAGAAAAGCAAATAATCATGACGATATCCAAGGCAGTGATCATGTATATAGGCATCACGTCCGAGACAAGTAGACCGACTCCTACCTGCATCTACTACTATTACTCCACACATCGACTTCTATCCAGCATGCATCTAGTGTATTAACTCCATAAAGAACGGAGTAACGCCTTAAGAACGATGACATGATGTAGACAAGATAAACTCACGTATGAATAAACCCCATCTTTTTACAATTAATAGCAATGATACATACGTGTCATGTCCCTTTCTGTCACTGGGATTGAGCACCGCAAGATCGAACCCATTACAAAGCACCTCTTCCCATGGCAAGATAAATCAATCCAGTTGACCAAACCAAATCAATAGATCGGAGAAGAAATATGAAGCTATAATAATCATGCATAAAACAGATCAGAAAAGACTCAAATAATATTCATGGATAATCTGATCATAAACTCACAATTCATCGGATCCCAACAAACACACCGCAAAAAGTGATTACATCGGATAGAACTCCAAGAACATCGAGGAGAACATTGTATTAAAGATCAAAAAGAGAGAAGAAGCCATCTAGCTACTAACTATGGACCCGAAGGTCTGTGGAAAACTACTCACGCATCATCGAAAGGGCGGCAAGGTTGATGTAGAGCCCCTCCGTGATCGATTCCCTCTCCGGCGGAGTATCGGAGAAGGCCTCCAGATGGGATCTCTTGAGAACAGAAACTTGCGGCGGCGGAAAAAGTATTTCGTGGACTCCCCTGAGGGTTTCTGATTTTTTGGGAATTTATAGTGGAGGAATTAGGTCAAACGGAGCTCTGTGGGCCCCATGAGGTACCAGGGCGCGCCTACACCCCCCAGGCGCGCCCTGGGGCTTCTGGCCTCCTCCCGAAGCTTCTAGTGTTTATCTTGTCCAGAAAAAAATCTCCAAAAAGTTTCGTGGCATTTGGACTTCGTTTGGTATTGATTTTCTCTAAAACAAAAATAGGGCAGAAAACATCAACTGGCACTGGGCACTAGGTTAATAGGTTAGTCTCCAAAAATGATATATAATTGCTGTAAATGTATATAAAAACATCCAAGATTGATAATATAACAGCATGTAACAATAAAAAATTATAGATACGTTGGAGACGTATCAGCATCCCCAAGCTTAATTCATGCTCGTCCTCGAGTAGGTAAATGATAAAAACAGAATTTTTGATGTGGAATGCTGCCTATCATATTCATCACATATTATTTTCTTTTATAGCACGGACATTGGACTTGAATGATTCAAAGCAATAATCTATAATTTGACATGAAGATATAAATAGTCAATCATGCTGACAAGCAACCATGTCTTTCAAAATATCAACGCTAAAGAAAGTTATCCCTAGCCCATTATGCTCAATCATTGATCCATTCATGAAACACACTCAAATATTAGCTACATCCAATGCACAAGTATGACAATAGTGCTCTCTAGTTGGTGCTTTTGTAAGAGAAGATGGAGACTCAAATAAAATAAAAATTGCATAAAAGTAAATAGATAGGCCCTTCGCAGAGGGAAGTAGAGATTTGTCAAATGTGCCAGAGCTCAAAGCTTAAATTAGAGAGATAAAATATTTTGAGAGGCATGCTTTTCCTATCAACGAAAACGACCGAGAATTCCCATTATTTTCCATGCTAGACACATCATAGGCGGTTCCCAAACAGAAAGTAAAGTTTATTTCCATTCCTCTATTCTTTCACAATCCATGGCTAGCCGTATCCACGGGTGCCCTCCATACCAACACTTTCCAAGGAATTTTGTTGTTATTAATTTTTGATTCATTGTGGGACTGGGCATCCCTATTACCAACCATCCAATCATGCAATCACAAGTGAATAAACACTCATCGTGAGAATAACACACCTAGCATGGAAAATAATGGCCACCCCCTACCGCTTCATGAGTGGTACGGGCACACAAAAGGGAAAAATTATTTTGAAAATTAGAGTTGGCACACGCAAATTTACTTAGAACGGCATTGAAATACCGCATATAGGTAGGTATAATGGACTCATTTGGCACAACTTGGGTTTAAGGAGTTTGGATGCACAAGCAGTATTTGCACTTAGTACAAATGAAGGCTACCAAATAGATTGAGAAGCAACCAACCAAAAAACGAAAACGGTCATAAACATGCATTGAACATAACTAACACCGAATAATGCACCATAAGTAGGATATAATATCGTTGCAACACTATTGACCTAATGTGCATGCATAGGGAATCACAAACCTTAACACTAATATTCTTACTAAATCACAATTACTCACTAACATGACTCACATATTATCATTTCCATATCGCAAAACTATTGCAAGGAATCACACTTATCATATCCAATGATCTATATGAAAGTTTTTATTATATCCCTCTTGAATATTCATCACTTTGGGACCAAATTCATATCTTGTGCAAATTACCGTTACTATCATCAACTCTCAAAAAGATTTAAGTGAAGTATGAGAGTGAAAATATTTCTTCAACATTTCAATCTTATCAATTCTCAAAATAATATAAGTGAAGCATGAGAATTTATTTCTTCAAAATTTCAATCAACTCTCAAAATAAAATAAGTGAAGCATGAGAGTTCATTTCTTCACAATTTTAATAAACTCTCAAAATAATATAAGTGAAGCATGAGAGTTCATTTCTTCAAAATATAGCCACCACCGTGCTCAAAAGGATTTAAGTGAAGCACTAGAGCAACTGCCTAGCTCAAATTTTTTTAGTGAAGCACATAGAGTATTCTAACAAATGATGATAAATGGATGGATCTCTCAAGATAGGTGTGTTCAGCAAGGATGATTGTGACAAACTAAAAAGCAAACAAAGCAAAGACTCATATAATACACGACGCTCCAAGCAAAACACATATCATGTGACGAATAAAAATATAGCTCCAAGTAAAATTACCGATGGTTGGTACAAGAAAGAGGGGATGCCTTCCGGGGCATCCCCAAGCTTAGACGCTTGAGTCTTCCTAGAATATTACCTTGGGGTGCCTCGGGCATCCCCAATCTTAGGCTCTTACTACTCCTTATTCCTTCATCCATCGTGATCTCACCCAAAACTTGAAAACTTCAATCACACAAAACTCAACAAAACCTTCATGAGATCCGTTAGTATAACAAAATAAATCACTACTTTAAGTACTGTTGCAAACCCATTCATATTTTATTTTTGCATTATACCTACTGTACTCTAACTTCACCATGGCTTATACCCCCCGATACAATCCATAGATTCATCAAAACAAGCAAGTAGTGCATCAAAAACAGAATCTGTCAAAAACAGAACAGTCTGTAGCAATCTATTTAAAAGCCATACTTCTGTAACTCCAAAAATTCTGAAAAATTAGTAAAACGTGGGCAATTCATATAAAAATACTGTGTAAACATTTCAGATTTTTTCGACGCTCCAGTACAGAAACAAAATTCGGGCACTGGACGCAAAACTTTCTGTTTTCCAAACAGCATCAATTATACTATCTTCCAAATCATCCCAAAGGCTTTACTTGGCACAAACACTAATTAAAAACACAAAAACACAATCATACCAGTAGCATAATTGTGAAAACACAAAATAACAGAAACAAATAATAAAAATTTATTTTATTCATTGGGTTGCCTCCCAAGAAGCTCTTTCTTTATAGCCATTAAGATAGGCTTTGAGATTTCAATGATGCTCACATGAAAGATAATAAATGAAACACAAGAGAGCATCATGTAGCATGTGAAAAACACATTTAATTCTAACATACTTCCTATGCATAGGCATTTTATATGAAAACAAATTATCAAGATGAGAAATATCTAGCATATGCAAAGGAGAGGAATAAAACATTGACAATCTCATCATAACGAGAGGTAATTTAGTAACGTGAAAATTTCTACCACCATATTTTCCTCTCTCATAATAATTACAGGTAGGATCATAATCAAATTCAACAATATAGCTATCATATACAATTTTCTCTCCATGATCCACATGCATAAAATTCTTATAGTCTTCCAAAATAGTGGGATTATTTTTACCTAGAGTTTACACTCTTCCAAACCCACTTTCAATATTATCGCAAACATTATTATCAATAGCATAATCATCATGAGGCTTAAATAAATTTTCAAGATCATAAGAAGCATTATCACCCCAATCATGATCATTGCAATAAGTAGTGGATATAACAAAATTATCATCCCCAAGCTCGTAGTTTTGCATATTATTAGCACAATTGACATTAATAGAATTTATACTAACATTATTGCAATCATGCTTTTCATTGAAGGATCTATCATGAATCACTTTATAAATTTCTTCTTTCAACACTTCATCACAATTTCCTGGTTCATGATTTTCAAGCAAAACTTCATAGAGATAATCAATTGCACTCAACTCACTAGCAATTGGTTCATCATAATTGGATCTTTTGAAAAGATTAGCAAGTGGATGAGGATCCATATCAATAGATTTCTAGCAAGCGAAGATGCAAGCAAATAGAAGGCACATGGCACACAAGCAAAGATAGCAAACGAGCAAAAAGGCAAACGGAAAATATTTTTGTATTTTTATAAAAAACTTTTTAGAAGTGGGGGAGATGAAAATGAGAGGCAAATAAAATAAATGCAAGGAGGTGAGAGTTTATGCAAAGGTACTTGATAGATGTTGATGATGTCTCCCCGGCAACGGCGCCAGAAATTCTTCCTGCTACTTGTAGCTTGCGTTGGTATTTTCCCCGAAGAGGAAGGGATGATGCAGCACAGTAGAGATAAGTATTTCCCTCAGTTATGAAACCAAGGTTATCGAACCAGTAGGAGAATCACGCAACACCTCGTTAGCAGCACCTGCACACAAACAACAAATCCTTGCACCCAACGCAAACGAGGGGTTGTCAATCCCTCGGCGGTCAATTGTAAGATTAAATTGTATATGATTGATAGATAGATTGAAACAAAAATACAAAATAAAATAAATAAAAGAAAATGGCAGCAATATTTTTAGGGTTTTAGTAATATGATTTAGATAGACCCGGGGGCCATAGTTTTCACTAGAGGCCTCTCTCGAGAAAATAGCATACGGTGGGTAGACAAATTACTGTTGGGCAATTGATAGAAAAGCAAATAATCATGACGATATCCAAGGCAATGATCATGTATATAGGCATCACGTCCGAGACAAGTAGACCAACTCCTGCCTGCATCTACTACTATTACTCCACACATCGACCGCTATCCAGCATGCATCTAGTGTATTAAGTCCATAAAGAACGGAGTAACGCCTTAAGAACGATGACATGATGTAGACAAGATAAACTCACGTATGAATAAACCCCATCTTTTTACCCTTAATAGCAATGATATATACGTGTCATGTCCCTTTCTGTCACTGGGATTGAGCACCGCAAGATCGAACCCATTACAAAGCACCTCTTCCCATGGCAAGATAAATCAATCTAGTTGGCCAAACCAAATCAATAGATCGGAGAAGAAATACGTAGCTATAATAATCATGCATAAAAGAGATCAGAAAAGACTCAAATAATATTCATGGATAATCTGATCATAAACTCACAATTCATCGGATCCCAACAAACACACCGCAAAACGTGATTACATCGGATAGAACTCCAAGAACATCGAGGAGAACATTGTATTGAAGATCAAAAAGAGAGAAGAAGCCATCTAGCTACTAACTATGCACCCGAAGGTCTGTGGTAAACTACTCACGCATCATCGGAAGGGCAGCAAGGTTGATGTAGAGCCCCTTCGTGATCGATTCCCCCTCCGGCGGAGTACCGGAGAAGGCCTCCAGATGGGATCTCTCGAGAACAGAAACTTGCGGCGGCGAAAAAAGTATTTCGTGGACTCCCCTGAGGGTTTCTGATTTTTTGGGAATTTATAGTGCAGGAATTAGGTCAAACGGAGCTCTGTGGGCCCCACGAGATACCAGGGCGCGCCTGCCCCCCAGGCGCGCCCTGGTGCCTCGTGGGCACCCCCTGGGGCTTCTGGCCTCCTCCCAAAGCTTCTAGTGTTTATCTTGTCCAGAAAAAAATCTCCAAAAAGTTTCGTGGCATTTGGACTTCGTTTGGTATTGATTTTCTGTAAAACAAAAATAGGGCAGAAAACAGCAACTGGCACTGGGCAATAGGTTAATAGGTTAGTCTCCAAAAATGATATATAATTGCTGTAAATATATATAAAAACATCCAAGATTGATAATATAACAGCATGGAACAATCAAAAATTATAGATACGTTGGAGACGTATCAGAGGACCACAGTCTCTGCACCTGATGCTGCTGCTACAGTGCCACCTCCAGTCTCTACTCCACCAGCCCAGCAGACGTCAGCTGAAGCCTTCGCGGATGCACTTCTCTCAACGCCATCTACGCACACCGGAGCTGCCGGCCGGAGATCACCTTCAGGAGCTTCTGAGGATCGTGCCTAGAGAGACGCATAGTCCTATACCTATTCGAACTTTTTGGTACTTGTTGCCAAAGGGGGAGAATTTGTATAGATCATTAGGCTTCGAGAGAGAGTGTCTTGCTTTTGCTTGTCGTTTTCTTGAGTTTCTGCTACTGTTTGGTTTATGTTACTTTGCTTTGATATGTGCGTGAGATACTTTGATCATTATGTTTGTGAGATACTATGTCTGATTGATCATACTATGCTTCATGTGATGCTTAATGCTTATCTTTATCATTATCTTGTATTATCATTCACTTGTGTTTGGTGATGCGTGCTTACTATTCCATTCATATCATTTTGCGTGCATTCAAACGCAAATTATAAATAATGCACAAATTTAGGGGGAGCTCTTGCTTATCACATACTTCTCAAAACGATGATGTACTTCATTCATTTAATCATTTGTCGAAGCTTTGATCTATATGTTGTCATCAATTACCAAAAAGGGGGAGATTGAAAGCACATTTGCTCCCTTGGTGGTTTTGGTAATTCATCACAACATATATCTCATTGAACTAATATCCATTCAAGTGAAAGTTTTCAGAAAGTTCAATGATTGGCATGGCATGGACTAGAGATGTGGACCCCTCAAAATGCTAAGGACATGGATTGGCAAAAGCTCAAGACTCTACATTTTTTTGTTACGTGATCCAAGATCACATTGAGTCCACAGGAAAGCCAATACTATTAAAAGGGGATGAGGTGTTGCTTAATGGTCTTTTTGCTCAAATGCTTAGTGACAGTACTCCAAAACGCTCAACCACTTTCTCCATCCAAATATGTCCAAAACCTACATTACAACTTGGCCCCACCAAAAATTCCTATCCGGAGCAACCGAGTTCATCTGGACTTAGCCACTGCCAAAACCCTAACAAATCGGATCCACCGATATGGATCTCGGTCCCACCGAGATGGCCTTGCCAACTCTCTGTAATCATTTGCAATTACTTCGGTCCCACCGAGTTTTGCAAATCGGTCTCACCGAGATGGCTTGCCAACTCTCTGTTGCCTTATTGCTTCACTTCGGTCTCACCGAGTTGATGCAATCGGTGCCACCGAGACGAGGTTTGCCCTAACCATTGCATATCGGTCCATCCGAGTTGTTCCAGTCGGTCCCACCGAGATTCCTAACGTTCATATCTTTTACACAGTTCGGTGCTACCAAGATTTCTGATCGGTGCCACCGAGTTGGGTCAAAAGTGTGTAATGGTTGGATTTTGTGTGGAGGCTATATATACCCCTCCACCACTTCTTACTCAGTAAGGAGAGCCATCAGAACGTGCCTACACTTCCACCATACATTTTCTGAGAGAGAACCACCTACTCATGTGTTGAGATCATGACATTCCATTCCAACCATTTGAACCTTGATTTCTAGCCTTTCCCAAGTTGCTTTCCACTCAAATCCTTCTTCCACCATAGCCAAATCTGTGAGGAGTTGTTTGAGTGTTGGGGAGACTATCATTTGAAGCACAAGAGCAAGGAGTTCATCAACAACACACCGTCTATTACCTTTTGGAGAGTGGTGTCTCCTAGATTGGTTAGGTGTCACTTGGGAGCCTCCGACATGATGTGGAGTTGAAGCAAGGAGTTTGTAAGGGCAAGGAGATCGCCTACTTCGTGAAGATCTACCCCGAGTGAGGCTAGTCCTTCGTGGATGTAAGCCATGGTGGAATAGGCAAGGTTGCTTCTTCATGGACCCTTTGTGGGTGGAGCCCTCCGTGGACTCACGCAGCCATTACCCTCCGTGGGTTGAAGCGTCCATCAACGTGGATGTATGATAGCACCACCTATCGGAACCACGCCAAAATCACCGTGTCTTCATTGCGTTTGATATCTCCGATCCCCTTCTTTACTTACATGTGCAATTGTTTACTTTCCGCTGCTACACTCTTAGAATTGCATGTGTAGGGTGATGCTTGACTTGTATACTTGCTAAAATCTGTCTACAACTAAAATTGGGAAAAGGTTAGGTTTTTATTTGGTCAAGTAGTCTAATCACCCCCCGCCCTCTAGACATACTTTCGACCCTACACTTTTCCATTGCACCCGACGACTAACAGCATCCCCTACCATACTCTTTTCCTTGCTCTTTTTTGACTTTGCCATGTCAAGCCATACCCACAGCACAAAAGAATAAAATTCACTCTTCAGAACTGATTGATGCATGATACAGACGAGCAATACTTTGATGTAAGATAACCGTATGAGGAGGATGGAATATGTACGAAAAACAGGACAGCATGACATATTCACACCTATGATGTGTCAACTAAGCAGAAGAATTTTCAAGAAATTAGAAGCAATGCAAGCTAGATACCATATGAAAGATGCAACCAATATCACTCTGCCAAGTTAAAAGTGTCTAGTCATAAGTGGAATTTAAAATAATTAGAAGCAGTACAAGCTAGAAATCAATGCAAGATGCAACCAATATCACACTACCAAGTTAAAAGTGTCTCATCATAAGTGATTGATGCAGGATACACAACAGCAGTACTTTGATGTAAGAACATGGTGTCATAGATAGATGTTGTGTATTCTAGATACAGAAAGGCATGTCATATTCACATGTATAACGAATAAACTCAGCAGGTGCAATTTAATCAAATTAGAAGAAATACAAGCTATACACCATATGCAACATGCAACAAATTATCACACTGACAAGTTAGAGCAAGCACCTGCGATGGTGGAGTAGGGGAGATGGAGTCATCATATATACTTGGAACTTCAGCTGCAGTAGCAGTAGCAGTGGCAAATCTAGAGAGCCTCCGTTTGCGTTGGTCCGGAGGACCAGCAACATCCCCTAACTTACTCTTTTCCTTCCTCTTTTTTGATATTGCCTTCTGAAGTCAAAACCACAAGAAAAGGAATAAAATTGGCTCTACATAACTCATTGATGCATGATACAGGCGAATACTACTTTGATGTAAGGCAAGCGCATGATAGGAGGACGGAGTATGTACGGAAAAAATGGACAGCATTGCATATTCACACCTATGATAGGATGATGGAATATTTATGAAACACACTAAGCAGAAGACATTTCAACAAATTAGAAGAAATGAAAGCTATGCACCATATGAACATGCAACCAATATCACTCTTAAAAGTGTCTCGCCATAAGTGCCATTTCAACAAATTAGAAGCAGTACAAGCTAGAAGACAATGCAAGATGCAACGTATATCACACTCCCGGGTTAAATGTGTCTTATGGTAAGTGATTGTTGCAGGATACACAATAGTACTTTGATGTAAGAACATGGTGTGATAGACAGATTTAGTATGTTCTAGAAACAGGAACACGTGTCATATTCACAAGTATAATGTGTAAACTAAGCAGATACAAATCAATAAAATTAGAAGCAATACAAACTAGACATCATACATAACATGCAACCACATATAACAGTGCCAAGTTAGAGCAAGCACCTGTGATGGTGGAGTAGGGGAGATGTGTTCATCATCTACACAACTACGTTGACTGTCTAGCGCTGCATTGTCTTGCGAATCTTGTTGGGAGGATGGCTGAGTAGAATCTGTAGAGACCCTCTGTTTGAGTTGCTCGGAAGGACCACCATCATCCACTGCCTTACTAATTTCCTTCCGTTGTATTGATTTTGCATTGTGAAGTCAAACCGACAAGAAAAGGGAATAAAATTCGCTCTTCAGAACTCATTCATGCATGAATGACTGACGAACAACACTTTGATGTAAGGCAAACACATGATACGAGGATGGAATATGTATGAAAATAGGACCACATGACATATTCACACCTATCATGTGTCAACTAAGCAGAATGATTTTCAAGAAATTAGAAGCAATGCAAGCTAGACACCATATGAAAGATGCAACCAATATCACTCTGTCAAGTTAAAAGTGTCTCGTCATAAGTGGAATTTCGAAAAAATAGAAGCAGTACAAGCTAGAAATCAATGCAAGATGCAACCAATATCACACTGCCAAGTTAAAGGTGTCTCATCGTAAGTGATTGATGCAGGATACACGACAGCAGTACTTTGATGTAAGAACATGGTGTGATAGACAGATGCAGTGTATCCTAGATACAGAAAGGCATATCATATTCACATGTATAACATATAAACTCACCAGCTGCAATTTAATCAAATTAGAAGAAATACAAGCTATACACCATATGCAACATGCAACCAATTATCACACTGTCAAGTTAGAGCAAGCACCTGGGATGGTGGAGTAGGGGAGATGGAGTCATCATATAGACTTGGAACTTCAAATGTAGTAGCAGTAGCAGTGGCAAATCTAGAGAGCCT
This sequence comes from Elymus sibiricus, assembly GCA_039707655.1. Lineage (NCBI taxonomy): Eukaryota > Viridiplantae > Streptophyta > Magnoliopsida > Poales > Poaceae > Elymus > Elymus sibiricus. Next base: position 433,958,097 of record CM077672.1, on the reverse strand, counting down.
CCGTTTGCGCTGGTCCGGTGAACCACCAACATCCCCTAACTTACTATTTTCCTTCCTCTTTTTTGATATTGCCTTCTGAAGTCAAAACCACAAGAAAAGGAATAAAATTGGCTCTGCATAGCTCATTGGTGGATGATACACACGAAGACTACTTTGATGTAAGGCAAGCGCATGATAGGAGGACGGAGTATGTACGAAAAAAAGGACAACATTGCATATTCACACCTATGATAGGAGGATGGAATATGTATGAAAAACACTAAGCAGAAGACATTTCAACAAATTAGAAGAAATGAAAGCTAGGCACCATATGAACATGCAACCAATATCACTCTTAAAAGTGTGTCATCATAAGTGCCATTTCAACAAATTAGAAGCAGTACAAGCTAGAAGACAATGCAAGATGCAACGTATATCACACTACCAGGTTAAATGTGTCTTATGGTAAGTGATTGTTGCAGGATACACAACAGTACTTTGATGTAAGAACATGGTGTGATAGATAGATTTAGTATGTTATGGAAACAGGAACACGTGTCATATTCACAAGTATAATGTGTAAACTAAGCAGATGCAAATCAACAAAATTAGAAGCAATACAAACTAGACATCATACGCAACATGCAACCACATATAACAGTGCCAAGTTAGAGCAAGCACCTGTGATGGTGGAGTAGGGGAGATGTGTTTATCATCTACACAACTACGTTGACTGTCTAGCCCTGCGTTGTCTTGCGAATCTTGTTGGGAGGATGGCTGAGTAGAATCTGTAGAGACCCTCCATTTCAGTTGCTCGGAAGGACCACCATCATCCACTGCCTTACTAATTTCCTTCCGTTGTATTGATTTTGCATTGTGAAGTCAAACCGACAAGAAAAAGGAATAAATTTCGCTCTTCGGAACTCATTCATTCATGAATGACTGACAAACAACACTTTGCTGTAAGGCAAACACATGATACGAGGATGGAATATGTGCGAAAACAGGACCGCATGACATATTCACACCTATGATGTGTCAACTAAGCAGAAGGATTTTCAAGAAATTAGAAACAATGCAAGCTAGACACCATATGAAAGATGCAACCAATATCACTCTGCCAAGTTAAAAGTGTCTCGTCATAAGTGGAATTTTGAAAAATTAGAAGCAATACAAGCTAGAAATCAATGCAAGATGCAACCAATATCACACTGCCAAGTTAAAGGTGTCTCATCGTAAGTGATTGATGCATCATACACAACAACAGTACTTTGATGTAAGAACATGGTGTGATAGACAGATATAGTATGTACCAGAAACAGGAAGGCGTGTCATATTCACATGTATAATGTGTGAGCTAAGCAGATGCATTTTACCCTAATTAGAAGCAATACAAGCTAGACACCATATGCAACATGCAACCAGATATCACACTGCCAAGTTAGAGCAAGCACCTGGGATGGTGGAGTAGGGGAGATGAGACTTGGAACTTGTAATGCACTAGAAGTACAAGGAGAATGTGTAGAGATGGTCTGTTTACGTTGCTGCAGAGGACCACCATCATCCCCTTCCTTCCTCTTTTTTGATTTTGCCTTGTAAAGTCAAACCCACAAGAAAAAGAAATAAAAATTGCTTTTCAGAACTCATTGATGCATGATACTGATGAACACTACTTTGATGTAAGGCAACCGCAAGATAGGAGGATGGAATATGTACGAAAAAAGGACAGCATTGCATATTCACACCTATGATGTGTGAACTAAGCAGAAGGCATTTCAACTAATTAGAAGCAATGCAAGCTAGACACCATATGAAAGATGCAACCAATATCACTCTGCCAAATTAAAAGGGCGGGCTAATAAGGGTATTTCAACAAATTAGAAGCAATACATAGCTACATGCTAGAAATCATATGCAATATGCAACGAATAAAGATGTCTCATCGTAAGTGAGTGATGCGGGATACACAAGAACGGTAGTTTCATGTAAGAACATGGTTAATAGATAGATGTAGTATGTACCAAAAACAGGAAGGCATGTCATATTCACAGGTATAATGTGTAAACTAAGCAGATGCAATTTACCCTAATTAGAAGCAACACAAGCTAGACACCATACTTAACATGCAACCACATATCACACTGCCAAGTTACAGCAAGCACCTGCGATGCTGGTGTAGGGGAAATGCGGTCATCAACTACAGAGCTACGTTGACTATCTTCATCTTGCGTTCCTGTTTCTTGAGAATCATGTCAGGAGCATGAAACTGCACTCTTTAAAACAGTAGCGTGTATCACACTAACCCACGGGTGTGACTGTCCCATCATAAGTGATTGATGAGGGATACACAAGAACATTAGTTTGATGTAAGAACATGGTTAATAGACAGATGCACTATGTACCAAAAACCGGAAGGCATGTCATATTCACAACTATAATGTGTAAACTAAGCAGATGCAATTTAACCAAATTAGAAGAATTACAAGCTAGACACCATATGCAACATGCAACCACATATCACACTGCCAAGTTAGAGCAAGCACCTGCGATGGTGGTGTAGGGGAAATGCGGTCACCAACTACAGAGCTACGTTGACTATCTTCATCTAGCCTTGCTGTTTGTTGAGAATCATGTGGGGAGGATGACACTGCACTCTTTAAAAGAGTAGCGCGTCTCACACTAACCCACGGGTGTGCCTGTTTCATCATAAGTGATTGATGAGGGTTACACAAGAACATTAGTTTGATGTAAGAACATGGTTAATAGACAGATGCAGTATGTACCAAAAACAGGAAGGCATGTCATATTCACAGTATATGGCTAAGCAGATGCAATTTAACCAATTTAGAAGCAATACAAGGTAGAAACCATATGCAACATGCAACCACATATGACACCGAAGTAAAAGCAAACACCTGCGATGCTGGTGTATGGCGAATGGAGTCATCAACTATAGAGCTACGCTGACAGTCTTCATCGAATGACACTACACTCTTCATTAGAGCGTCAAACCGCGTCTTTCCAATCCTCGATGCAGACTGGAGCGACTGCTCCGTTTTCTTTTTAGAATATTGTGCTTGAGATTCTGAAATACCCATGCATAATAAAACAATAGTGAGAGAGTATGGGTGTAGTTTGTGGCTTTGTGCACAAGTAGTGCAGTGTAAAAGTATCAGATAGCAGGTGGGTCAAAAATAAATGACGGCAAGCATATGATAGCTCTACAACATGCATGGCACACGAAATTAGATTCTAGGCTTTTGAAATATGAGCACAGGGATGACTGGGAAGTGCAGGTAATCCTCCAGCAAAGCACCACATGTGGTCCTATGAAAATAACAATCGACTGAAAACAAATAGGTCAGCCGATTTTTTCTGCACCGTCCAATCTACAAGGAACGGGCAGATGGCCTTCATCTACCTCCGCCAGCCACCGTTGACGATCTTCCTCGAATCGCCAGCGACCACCGGCCCAGACCCCTGCCTCCAACGCCACGGCCTCCCCTCGACCTTACCCCACCGCCGTGCTTGGCAGCGCCCCCCGGCCATCCCTTTAAGCCTGGCGAACCTCCAGATCGGGCGTCAGCAGCTCCTGCGCCACACACACCTCTAAGATAGACACCGAGGCGCTGCTTCCCCGGTGAACAGGCGGACTAGGTGCTCCGTGCGCCTCCACGGGTGGTGTTTCCTTTAATTGGGAATCAATTGACACTGAATTGAAATCCAGGCACGCGACGGACGTCTAGCTAAAGTGAAATAGTAATTGGGGGGAAACCTTGTGCATCGCGAGTTACTTGGAACATCTAGTATCAGGAAGAATGTGCAGTAAGAAGTGGTCAACTAGTTTCCTTCGTGGGATGAATACCGTGTGAGAGGTTTGCAAGAATAAGGGAAGAGGAGTACCAATATCGGCTGGCGATGCTGTGTCCTCCTTCTGTTTTTTCGAAGATCTTGTGGTTCGCTAGAAACAAGATGTTGTGGAGGATGGTGGAGCCTTGGACGAACCCATGGCCAAGTAGTTGAGTGTGGTGCGGTGGCCCTCTGTCGGCGGCGGGGAAGCAGATCCGAGGTTGCGAACGACGGCGTAGCGGGAACAGCTCCGGTGCGGTGGACGGTTGCGACGTTAGAGCAGCAGCGGTGAGGCGCAAGACGGAGGGGTTGAAGTGGCTCGGGTACGGCGCATGTCCGCGTCGTGAAGGCAGCTCTGCCTCGGCTTCAACTGCTAAGTCATGGAGGGCGTTGCGGTTGAGGTTGCAGTGGAAGACGACGTCGGGGTATCGGCTCCGGCATGATGGAGGAGGGCGGCAGTGGATCGGTGCGATGGGGTGGCGGACGGAGGAGGCTGGGGTTTCGTGGCTGGTGGAGAGGGAGTTTTGGCGCCCACGAAGTATGAATGGGGAATCGGACGGGGGAGGGGGGGAAGCTAAGGGGGAACCATGTTTCCGGGACGCGCTTGTTTGAAATTTGGGGAAAGTTACAGACTTTGCCCCCATCTAAAATTTCGGACATGCTGCGGGTCAAGGGTAGGACGGTAATCTCACGTATCCAAAATAGTGGGCGGGAGTGATTTCGGCCGAGCGCATCGGCGTCTAGGCGCCCACGGTATATGAATGTTTTTCGGAGGCGGTTGTGTGGCGTCTCGGTGAAGTTACAAACCTACCCCGGTTTAGACTTGTGGAGGTCGGGCCGGTAGGCTTCACGGGTCAGAGTTTGTCGGGGGGATGACCCCTGGATAGGCCCAAGACGGCGAAACGACACTTCAAACTTTGCCAGGGAAGCGTCCCCTGGCGACCTGGCAACCCGTCCGGCTCGCCACCCGGCGACCCGTCCGGCTCGCCGCCTCGCGACCCGGCGACCTGCCTGGCTGGCTGGAACCTGGCACTGTTCATACTAGCCGGGTTCCCACGACAGTTGGCAAGCTGCGGCTGGAATCGCTGTCCGGGCGAGACACCTTTTTTCGTCACCACCACCGCAGCGTCGCCGCCAGAGGCGACAGGCTCTCGTACCTCCGCTCGCTGCTCCGCCCGCGGCCGCGCGTCCGCTCCCCGCCGGCTCCGTCTCGCTCCGGCTCCCGCGCGTCCGCTCCTCCTCACGAGCCGGAGTCCCGCTCCCTTGCGCTCGCCCCGCTCCGGTCGCTGCGCCAGCACCCGAGTTTCTCCTGCGAGCTCATGGCTGCTCCTCCTCTCTCCCTCACCTCGTGCCTTCACGCGCGCGCGCATGGGAACGGGCGCTCTGCTCCTCCCCTCGTCAGCCCCCTCCACTCAGATTCCTCCGCGCCGCCATGGACGACCTCGAGCAGGCCATCCTGCTCGCCCCCGACTCCCCCGCGCCGGCTTCCTCCACCGTCTCCGCCCGTGGCGCCGGGTCCGGCCCCGTCCGCTGGCCGGCTCGCCGCCCCTCGCTCCCCGACGCGGCGCCCGCTCCGCTCCTGCGTCGCGCCCGGCCGCCCGCCTGGCCGCCTCCGCCCGCGTCGGCCCCGCGCCGGCTTCCTCCGCCGTCTCCGCCCGTGGCGCCGGGTCCGGCCCCGTCCGCTGGCCGGCTCGCCGCCCCTCGCTCCCCGACGCGGCGCCCGCCCCTCTCCTGCGTCGCGCCCGGCCGCCCGCGTCGGCCCCGCGCCGCGTCCCTCCGCCTGCGGCCGGCTCCGCGACCCCTGCGGGTCGCCTGCTCCGCCCTCCGCGTCCCCGCGTCGCTGCGCCCGCAGCCGCCCCGGCTCGCCGCCGCGCCTGGCCGCCTCCGCGTCGCCGCTCCCGCGCCTGCCGGCCTGGCCGCCTCCCGCCCCAGCCGTCTCCTCCGCGCCCGGCCTCCCGCCCCTGCCGGCTCCTCCGCACCCGGCCGCCTCCCGCTCGCCTGCGGACCCGGCCGCCCGCGCGACCGCGCCTCTGTCCCGGCCGCGCCCCCGCCCCAGCCGGTCGCCTCAGGCCCCCACGCCCACGCCGGCTCCCGCTGCTCAGTCCGCTGTGGCCGGCCGCCTGCGAGGAAGAGCGAGGCGCGGTCCGGCTGGAGAGAAAGGAAAAAGTCAAAAAAAAAAAAAAAAGGGGCCGGTTGCGGCCGCCTGCCCGATTTGCCGCCTGGCCGGTCTGCCTGCCTGCCCGCATCAACGCCTGGCCGGCTGGGGAGCCGGCCCGGCTGCCTGTCCGCCTCGACGCCCGCCCGGTCAAGTCCGACCGGCTGGGGTGCCCCTCGACCGCCTGGAGGCTCGGGTCGTCTGCCGGCGGACACCTCTGCCCCGTCTACGCCAAAAGCAATGTGAGCTCCTGTCCGTGTATCTTTGCACCATGAACACAACGGATAACCCCGAGCGACCCTCGGGGGCATCTCCGCATTTTTCTTCAGCTGCGTTGCTGTTCACCCCGGCGCCAGCTAGTCTTGGTCCGGAGGCTTGCCGTTTGGTCCCATTCGTTTTCCCCGCAGACGGCTTAGTAGCGTGCACGGTACCAAAGGCCCACTCTTCGTCTCAGCTACAGACCGCACCGCGGCTGTCCGGCTAGCGAGAGCAAAAGCTGGAGGTCAGCCCACGCAAAAGCGTCCGGGGAGAAAGCGGCTTGGGCGACCCGGTCGTTTCCTTTATGAGTATCTGCTCGGTCGAATCTGCTCCCAGCGTCCGAGTACTGTACGCTCCACTCCGCGGCCCACTCTTCGCCTCAGCCATAGACCGGCTCCCGGCTGTCCGGCTGGCAAGAGCAAAAGCCAAAGGGCGGAGGGGACACGAAAAAGACCGAAGGGGCTCGGACGAAACCGAGTCGGCACCCTCTGCATAAAACTTGCGCTGCCAAAGCTAAATATTTGATATATCACTGACTAACTTTGTCATTCGTATGATCATTTCCGTGGGGAACCCCTCCTCCTCGCCCGGAGGCTCGGAGACTACACCCAGTGGGTGCGCCAGCGCGCCCCGCTGGGAAAACGCCACGCCGGTTGCAGGCCCGCCGCCGGCTGCCACCGACATCCTCGACGCCACCGTCTGCTCCAACATCAACATATACCCTCCGCCCGACTCTTCGAGTCGCCCGGAGGCTCGGAGGCTACACCCAGTGGGTGCGCTAGCGCGCCCCCACTGGAAGCGAGCCGCGCCGGCTGCAAGCCCGTAGCCGGCTGTCATCGACAACCTCTGCTTCCACGACAGCAAAGACCCTCCGCCCGACTCTTCGAGTCGCCCGGAGGCTCGGAGGCTACACCCAGTGGGTGCGCTAGCGCGCCCCCACTGGAAACAGCCAGCCGGCGGACTCCGCGTCCGCGCCCGGCGGCGCTCCGCGCCCATCTGCTGCAACAAATTGCAAATACCCTCCGCCCGACGCTTCGAGTCGCCCGGAGGCTCGGAGGCTACACCCAGTGGGTGCGCTAGCGCGTCCCCACTGGAAATAGCCAGCCGGCGGACTCCGCGTCCGCGCCCGGCAGGGCCCCGCGCCCACCTGCCGGCGGACTCCGCTCCGCGCCCGGCGGCACCTCGCGCCCACCTGCCGGCGGACTCCGCGTCCGCGCCCGGCGGCGCTCCGCGCCCATCTGCTCCAACAAACTGCAAATACCCTCCGCCCGACTCTTCGAGTCGCCCGGAGGCTCGGAGGCTACACCCAAGCAAGCCGCACCGGCTGCCGCGCGCAGCCGGCTGTCATCGACGACATCTGCTGCATCAATGCCCGCGAAAACCCTCCGCCCGACTTGCCAAGTCACCCGGAGGCTCGGAGGCTACTGTCGGGGGGATGACCCCCGGGTAGGCCCAAGACGGCGAAACGACACTTCAAACTTTGCCAGGGAAGTGTCCCCTGGCGACCTGGCAACCCGGCCGGCTCGCCACCCGGCGACCCGTCCGGCTCGCCGCCTCGCGACCCGGCGACCTGTCTGGCTGGCTGGAACCCGGCTGGCTGGAACCTGGTACTGTTCATCCTGGCCGGGTTCCCAATCCGGGTTCCCAATCAGGGTTCCCTAGCCTGGTTCCCAATCCGGGTTCCCTAGCCGGGTTCCACGACAGGGGTTCCCCATCCGGGTTCTCCATCCGGGTCCCCCGTCCGGGTGGAGCCCGTCCGGCTGGAATCCGGCGAAGTCAACCTCAGACGTCCCGTCGGACTGCACGGACGAGACGGCCACGTTCTACAGTAGAGCACTATAGACGAGCGGCTGACACTGTAGACGGACAGCCGGCGCTGTTCACCTGTCTGGTGTCCCCCCAATAGTGTAGTGGGCATGTGGGCCACCCCTTGTCCCCTGGGCTCCCCTTTATAAGGAGCACCAGGGGAGGCCTCACACCGGACGGGCTCTCAGGCCAGCCACGCTCTCACTCTCCCTCTCGTCCTCACTCTCACAGGAGAAGAGGAGAGCTCAGTGCCTCCTTCTTCCTCCTCCAAATAGCTCCAGGAGCAACCATGTACTACCATATACTCCACATATATATCAGACATGCAGGAGTAGGGGTGTTACCTCCCACGGAGGGCCCCGAACCTGGGTAAACCACCGTGTACAGTTGCCCAAACCCGTCCCGGATCTCCACTGCAGCCTTGCCCTCACCTCTTCAAGCCATCCCATGGCATCTGCCGTGACGCGGCACCCCCCACGAGAATACCATGACAGAGTTAGGACGGTAATTTCCTTCTACCAAACATTGGTCTCGCGCGGTTTCGGGCGAGGAGAGGATCTTTTGGCGCTTCGTTCAAAATTTTGAACCAAAAGCATTCACGTTTACAGTACTCTTCAGTTGAACTTTCCTAATTAGACCTCATTATATTTGGCCTTGTATGTTTAAAAACCTCATTAAATTTTGCGATTCTTTTGAAATTTTTGACTCTTGAAAATCCTATAACTACGATTATTTTGGAATGGAGGAGGTAAACTTGAATCTATTTTGTACACGACTATGTATTATCAACAAAGATTGATGCCCCTTTTAGATGTGATTTGCAAAAGTCATTATCTCGAATTCGAATAGTTGAATGCACTTCCTATGAATTCGAATATTTGAAACCACTTTTATGTTGAATTCAAAATGTATTCTAGTTCGTCGCTAGCAATTTGGAATGTATACCATGTATGTTTTTTTATGTATAATGTGTTTGACACTGACCGCAGAGTGTACTCACGTTTATATATGAATTGCAAGAGGCATGCATTGCCTGGATTTCAAACTACTGACTATGGATCAATAATGTGAAATAATACCATACACATGCTCGAATTCGATAGAGTATGGATGTTTGCTAGACCAATGTTCATTCATACGTGATTTGCAAATTTCATGATCTCATCCAATTTTTTAAATACAATATATATTTTAATTTAATGGGTAGAACAGTCCTTTATGCGTAGATGCACTCTCCCTTGACCCCTCCTCACACGCGCGCTATCTTTCTCTCTCACGCATACGCGCACACACTATATATCCATCGGCCTTTCTCTCTCACAAATGCTCACCCTCTCTCCCAAAAGTGTCTCTCACACACACACACACTCTATATATCTCCCTCTCTCTCTTACTACTATTGTAACATCCCCAGATCTCAACCCTGTTATTAATCTAATTAATTAGTCATGTCATCATCATCCTTCTAAATAAGTTTCATTTAGAAAATAATCCAACTTCAATTCAAAATTCAAAATGCAAGTCAAAATAAAAGTTGATCAAATTTTAAAACAAAATAGTTCACGATGTTGTAAATAATCTCAAAGCAATTATAAAAATAGAATCAACATTAATTGAATTATTTAAATGGCCCTAACCTATTTAAAACAGTGCCATTCCAGCAATTTAAAATGCACATCCATTTATGAAAAATTCAATTGGGTTCAAATAAATCCCAAACTTTTGTGGCAGTGCCATAAATTGCAAAGTATTTTTATGGCCAGGACCCACCTTTTTCAAAAGTCCTTTGGTGGCTTAAATTATCTGCAAAAGTTTCTGTAAAAAGAAAAACAGAAAAGCAGAGAAAAGAAAAGGGAAAACCTATTGTGCACTAACCGGCCCACTGCTACAGAGCCGGCCCAGCCCACCACGCCTCTATCTTCCTCCTCACCTGCTCCCGCACCGTGTCGCCGCGCGCGCGCTCCTGCCGGCGATGGAGCACGCGTCGAGCATCCGATCGCCCCCGGCGTGGATAAGGACCACCCCCAGCTGCCCCCGACCTAACCCTACCCCACATTCCCCCTCCTCTCACTCTCCTCTCGATCTGGAAGCCCCACCGAGCTCGGCCGCCGCCGCCATGAACCCCCTCCATTCTCGCGACCCCCGTACTCCCCACTGCCTGATACAGCACCGGGAGCACCACCTGCGTCGCCTACGTCGACTACGTGGACGCGCTCGAGCTCGGAGCCACCGCACCGCTGGATCGCGCCCTTCTTCCCCGTCGGCCACCGCGCGTCTCCCGCCGTCGATCTACACCACGCCGTCTTCCCTGCGCTTCTCCGAGCTCGGCATCCACCTCTGTGAGCACGCGCGCATCTTTTTCCCCTTAGCCCGAGCTCGATTTCGAGCTCCGGCGCCGTTTGCCGCATGGCCGAACTCCGTCCGCCGCTCGATCCGACGCCACCGTCGCTACCGTCCCTCCCCGGCCTCCCTGAGACCACCATTGGACGCGGCCGAACCCCAGCTTTTCGTAGAGCCCGTCTGCGGCTCGATCCGCTGCCTGTGCGCCGTTTCCGCGCGACGCCACCGCGTCTGGTGCTCGCTGGAGCGGCGCCGGCGCGCGCCGGAGTTTAAATCTCCGGTGGGGACACGTGTCAGCCTCTGGCACTAATCACCAGCGCTAATACTCGCTGACAGTGGGCCCTCTTACTGTAGCTGTTTAGATAGACTAACTAACGCTACTAATTAACCCACTAACAATTGAGTCACTGACAGACTGGGCCCACTGCCTAATTAAGTTAATTAGATTAGTCTAATCATTGTTAGACTAACCAGAGACTGACCACTGGGTCCCACTGGACCCAGTTGACCAGTCAACTGGCTGACTAGGCTAGTCCAGTCACTGGCCAGTGGGCCCAGTTGACCGGTCAACCGGTCAGCCGACCGCTGACGCCATGCTTACGCCAGCCTGACGTCATATTCCATTTCTAGCATTTTCTGTTTAATTAAATAATTTCAGAAAATGATTTAACTTCGGAAAATCGTAGAAAATAAACCGTAGCTCGGATCGAAAAACTTTCTACATGAAAGTTGCTCAGAAAAATCCCACGAATCCGATCATGCCAACTGTTTTCATGTCGGGACCCTCTACGTAGGAGAACCCGCAACTTTTCATCTGTTTCCGGCAGATGAATAGTGCTTACATACCGGCTAATAATTCCAACTTAAATCCTAAAATTCCTAAAGTGGCTTAGAGATGCATTAGGTCACCCCCTGCATTGCATATTGCCATGTCATACTTTGTGATTGCTTTTGCTGCCGTGTATTTATCTGTTTCTTCCCCCTCTTCTTCCCCGGTAGATCCCGACACTGACGTGGCCCTGAGGACTACTTCATCATCGACAACCCTTCTTTTCCGGCAAAGCTTCCAGGCAAGCAAACCTCCTTGACGCATGCCTATATCACCTATTCTTTCTCCCTCCTGCTTGCATTAGAATTTGCTACTGCATTTGTTTGATTCTATTCTGATGCATAGCCTGTTTTTGTAAACTGCTTTTTGATACTTTACCTGATATCCTAAATGCTTAGTATAGGTTGGCAGTAAACCATCCGTGGCCCCTCCACCTTGTCCTAGTTGCCCCGCTTCGTTACCAGTGCCCCGTTCGATGTGATCGATGGGCTGAGACCTGCACATCACTACACAACCCCTTTAGTTGCTCGACTCCGCAGAGCTAATATCGAGTGCTGAGGGTGATACCTCTTATCTCACTCCTGATGTTGCCTCTATGGTACAGCTAGTTGGTTGTGGGATACGAGGGTGATTCCTCTTCCACCATCTCCGATGAAGCTTCTGTCGTGCAACCCCTCAAGTGTGAATCCATCGAGGGTGATTCCTCCGAGTTCACCTTGATGGATACATCGAGTGGGAATCCATCGAGGGTGATTCCTCGGATTACCCCCCCCCTTGATGTTACAGACACACGGTTACCGTTAACTGTTGCCCCCTTGTACTGTTAATGCGGGACTGAAGGGACATGCGGTACCACCCCAGTAGAGGTGGACCTGAGTTCCCGACAGTCTCCGGGGAAGACGGGTTGACCTGGAGGGCACCCGCGAGATAATTACGAGGCGCGGCCGGGTAGGCAGAGACCGCCCTAGAGAGGGATGGGCCTGACCCTTGTTGCACTTCCTCGAGACGGGGCAACAGGAGTACTGATCGTCACCGCGAGCTCCTAATAATTCGCTAACGGATTTGGGTATTGATCTGAGTGGGTCGTTGGCCCTATACGCACTACCACCACGCGGGATAATGGTTTATGGGGCCCTCTGCACCGTATGTATCAGCCGAAAGATTTGTCAGATGTCCAGTTCAGCATTGTGGCCGGGTCGGATCGTGCCATCCAGGTAGAGTTGGCGCTTTATATAAGTATCCACGCTGCACACAACGACCCGGAGTGCGAAGGGCGATGGGGCCCAAGAACCCTGAGCACTTAGGATGTAGACCGGCGGGGACCTCTCTGCTGAGCTCTAGGTAGGGCTGCGGTGTGTCGATCAGCCGAGGCCGGGCATGACCCAGGAAAGTGTCTCCGGTCGGAGTTAATCGAGCGTGTTGGGTAACAGTAGTGCACCCATGTAGGGAAGATTATCTATTCGAATAGCCGTGTCCACGGTAACAGGACGCTCATTGTTGTATCCCGATCTACTACAACTTGAACTGGATACATGTTAATTATTTGTAAGCTCCGGGATCGCTTTATCGCAGGGAGTCGAGGAAGGATCCCTAGGCTTTGTTACAACATGCTTGTTACTTTAGTGGTGTACTAATCTGCACTCTTCTTATGCTGCAAGACCGCTGAAGATGCTAGTCTTCGGTAGGCTAGGCTTTTCCCCTCTCTTCTGGCATTTCTGCAGTTCAGTCCACATATACAGCCTTTCTTTGATACCGATGCATAAGTAGAATAGTTCTGATGTAAGTCTTGCGAGTACTTTGGATGAGTACTCACGGTTGCTTTGCTTCCCTTTTTCCCCATACCCGATTGCTGCGACCAGATGATGGAGCCCCGGAGTCAGCCGCCCCAGCCGACAATTACTACTACCCCTCTGGAGGATCCTACTACTACGTGGAGACCGCCGACGACCAGGAGTAGTTTAGGAGGCTCCCAGGCAGGAGGCCTGCGCCTTTTCGATCGTTGTCGTTGTTTTGCCTCGCCTTCTTCAGGCATATCTGTTTTACTTTTATATCTGTACCAAGATATCTGATGCTTTCGCTGACGCTTGTATGCGCAAGCTTATGTATTCGAGCCCTCGAGGCCCCTGGCTTGTAATATAAGCTTGTATTCTTTTATTTGTGTAGAGTTGTGTTGTGATATCTTCAAGTGAGTCCCTAGGCTTGATCGTGTGCATTTGCGTGTATGGTTAGCGCACGGTCGGGCCGGAGGCGTCCCAACTATCTACGACTCTTTTCACTAATCTTAGTCACAAACACTATTTCTCTCACATGCATGCGCACGCATGGTCTTCGCCGCCCCCCCCCCCCCCCGTACATATCTCTGCCTCGTGTCTCCCGCACGCACACTCTCTTTAGTCCTCTCTCGCACGCATTGTCTCCACCTCTCTTACTAGTTGACAGATATGATTCCATCAGATCATTCAGTAGGATATCCCTGACAGTTAAAGTGGATGGTGATAAGAAGCAAAGATTTTCCCAAGTCGGGGCCCTTGCACCCACACATACCAACACACACACTATTTCTGCTCATGCCTCTCTCCCCGTCTCCTCTGCATACACAAACTCACCATCTCTCATTGAGACATCCTATTCGTCTCTCTCTCTCTCTCCCTCTCTCTCTCGTCTCTCGTGCTTTCTCTTTCTCCCATCACACCCCCCTCATATCCACGGCTCTCTCGAATACGTACACATACCCTTTCCAGGCCCTCCAAAATACGTCAACCACACATTCACGCATGTTACATCTCATTATCTTGTGCTCTCCCAATAATCTAAAAAAGGCATTCGTTCACTTTTACTCCGCATACAAGATTTGTTTTGAATTGAAACTACACAGATTGTGACAAAACAAATATTTAAGAAAATCTACATATAAAATACTACAAAGTTATATATAAAAGTTAATTGCATGGTGCATCCAATGATATTTGTTCTGTATTGTGAATGTTTACATTTTTATCCTATAAAATTAGTCACAATAAAGAGAACAAAGGGCATCTCTCTCTCACTCTCTCCATCGCACACCCCTTCTCTCTACGCCCTTTTCACGTACGCACACAAACTATCTCTCGGCCCTCTAAAAGTACGTCCCCATACACATTCACGCATGACGGTCATTGTATTTCAAGCGAAAGTGCAATACGGTCTCTGGATTTAGAATGCGCTTATTACGGTCAACATATACATTTTTTGGTGATTATATGGTCACTAGCTCACCGTACAGCTCCGTATTTTGATGGTGACACTGACGGTCATTGTATTTGAAATGAAAGCACGATACGATCAGCATATACATTTTGTGGTGATTATACAATCACTGGCTCACCGTACATCTACGTATTTTGTTGATGACACGATCAATTGACCAGTCAAACAGTCCACGTGGCGCAACTAGTGTTGCATCAGAAGCGCACATTATCTCCCTAACGTAGGGCCCACCTATCAGCAGGTATAAGAAAGAAACAAATGGTAATAAATTAGTGCTCGGTGAGGATTCGAAGTCGAGACCTCGGGTTGGTAGCCCGCGCGCGATAACCACAGCGGACAAGGTCGCCTAGTGATGATATGCTGAGCCGGCCTTTTAATACGCAGGAGCTACTGTGGTGAATACACACACATCACACATGCGGACAAACACGCACGCAACGCCCGCATGCATGCATGCAATACTCACACATACACATGCACGCACGCAACACTCGCACGAACACACGCACTCAAGCATGCATGCAACACTCACACATACACATGCACGCACGCAACACTCGCACGAACACACGCACTCAAGCATGCATGCAACACTCACGTACACATGCACACACGCAACACTCGCATGAACACACGCACGCATGCATGCACACAGCACAAGACGCAACACACACGCTCATGCTCAAGTGCTCAACCTATACGTGCATCCACACATATACACAGCCAGGATGGTTCGCGTGCAAGGGCCAGTTCCGCGGGGTCGCAAGTTCGACCCCTCACGCGCCTGCGTAAATTTTTGTTTACCAACTGATAGGTGGGACCCGCAAGCCACGTGGCCAGTTTGACCAGTCGATAGAGTGCCACGTAGACTTTTTGACTGGTCAACTGAGTGCAATTTGTAATTACGATTTTCACATCCGTATTGGGCCGGCGGGTTTCGGATGTTTAGTCCCACCTCGCCGCGTGAGGAGCTGGTCGACTGACTCAAATAGCCGGGTCGTCCTGAAGCGATAAGCTGCAGTCATCATTGCACCCTTTGTTAAGGAAATGAATTGTTAATAATATTAATCTTCTCTGTGATTTAAAGGCTGCTTGTAGTGGTTAGTATCATAACTATTATTCCTAAATATGTTTATTATGATAGGGTATCTGATATGATATTCAACCCCCTCTTTCTTCATTTAGTTATATGCCACCTTAGCATTGCTGTAGGTGGTACCGCTATGTGCTCGGTCACAAGCATTCAAGTCTACCGCACACGCAACCAGACAACCACACGCGGTTGGCGCACCATCCGGTGCGTGACAAATATTTGCAAAATTTCCGGTTTGGCGCCAAAACCCGAGCCTCTGTGTTAACTTCCTGCCCCACCCCGCCCAACACATTCAAATCCCTCATTTGCCGCGAAATTTTGCTGTGTGTTGTTGTTTTCAGGGATATTTTGTTGTGTGAAAACAAATTTAAATATCAATTAATAATCGGTGTCCGGGGTATTTTGCCGGGAAACGGTTGAATGGCCTCATATTACTAGTTAGTTTGTACTAGCACTAGTACTAGTACTACTGTAGAGTAGTCGGAGCAGGAGTAGTACAGTGGTAGTAGTACAAACCAGTACGAGTCCCATCGGACACTGATACGTCTCCAACGTATCTATAATTTTTTATTGTTCCATGCTGTTATATTATCAATCTTGGATGTTTTTATATACATTTACAGCAATTATATATCATTTTTGGGGACTAACCTATTAACTTAGTGCCCAGTGCCAGTTGCTGTTTTCTGCCTGTTTTTGGTTTTACAGAATATCAATACCAAACGAAGTCCAAATGCCACGAAATTTTTGGAGATTTTTTTTCTCGACATAACCAACACTAGAAGCTTTGGGAGAAGGCCAGAAGCCCCAGGAAGTGGCCACGAGCCCTGGTGCCTCGTGGGCCCACCTCTGCCTCTTTTGAACTAATTCCACCACTATAAATTCCCAAAAATCGGGAAACCAACAGAGGAGTCCACAAAATACTTTTTCCACCGCCGCAAGCTTCTGTTCTCAAGAGATCCCATTTGGGGGCCTTTTCCGGCACTCCGCCGGAGGGGGAATCGATCACGGAGGGGCTCTACATCAACCTTGCTGCCCTTCCGATGATGCGTGAGTAGTTTACCACAGACCTTCGGGTCCATAGTTAGTAGCTAGATGGCTTCTTCTCTCTTTTTAATCTTCAATACAATGTTCTACTCGATGTTCTTGGAGTTCTATCCGATGTAATCACTTTTTGCGGTGTGTTTGTTGGGATCCGATGAATTGTGAGTTTATGATCAGATTATCCATGAATAT
The DNA here is from genome assembly GCA_039707655.1 of Elymus sibiricus. NCBI lineage: Eukaryota > Viridiplantae > Streptophyta > Magnoliopsida > Poales > Poaceae > Elymus > Elymus sibiricus. The sequence continues at coordinate 433,941,306 of CM077672.1, read as the reverse complement.
TATTTGAGTCTTCTCTGTTCTCTTTTATGCATGATTATTATAGCTTCGTATTTCTTCTCCGATCTATTGATTTGGTTTGGCCAACTAGATTGATTTATCTTGCCATGGGAAGAGGTGCTTTGTAATGGGTTCGATCTTGCGGTGCTCAATCCCAGTGACAGAAAAGGACATGACACGTATGTATCGTTGCTATTAAGGGTAAAAAGATGGGGTTTATTCATGCATGAGTTTACTTTGTCTACATCATGTCATCTTGCTTAAGGCGTTACTCCGTTCTTTATGGACTTAATACACTAGATGCATGCTGGATAGCGGTCGATGTGTGGAGTAATAGTAGTAGATGCAGGCAGGAGTCGGTCTACTTGTCTCGGACGTGATGCCTATATACATGATCATTGCCTTGGATATCGTCATGATTATTTTCTTTTCTATCAATTGCCCAACAGTAATTTGTCTACCCACCGTATGTTATTTTCTTGAGAGAAGCCTCTAGTGAAAACTATGGCCCCCGGGTCTATCTAAATCATATATTAAACCCTAAAAATACCTTGCTACACTTTTCTTTTATTTATTTTATTTTGTATTTTTATTTGATCTATCTATCTATCACCATACAATTTAATCTTGCAATTGACCGCCGAGGGATTGACAACCCCTCGTTTGCGTTGGGTGCAAGGATTTGTTGTTCGTGTGCAGGTACTGCTAATGAGGTGTTGCGTGATTCTCCTACTGGATTGATAACCTTGGTTTCATAACTAAGGGAAATACTTACCTCTACTGTGCTGCATCATCCCTTCCTCTTCGGAGAAAATACCAACGCAAGCTACAAGTAGCAGGAAGAATTTCTGGCGCCGTTGCCGGAGAGACATCATCAACATCTATCAAGTACCTTTGCATAAACTCTCATCTCCTTGCATTTATTTTATTTGCCTCTCGTTTTCATCTCCCCCACTTCTAAAAAGTTTATACAAAAATATTTTTCGTTTGCCTTTTTTTTGTTTGCTTGCTTGTTATCTTGTTTGCGTAGTCACGATGTCTCAAGAAAATACAAAATTATGTGATTTTTCCAATACTAATAATAATGATTTTATTATTACTCCGATTGCTCCTCCCGCCGCTAGTGCGGAGACTTGTGATATTAATGCCGCTTTGCTTAATCTTGTGATGAAAGATCAATTTTCTGGTAGTCCTATTGAAGATGCTGCATCCCATCTTAACACTTTCGTAGAATTGTGTGATATGCAAAAGAAAAAAGATGTGGATAATGATATTGTGAAATTAAAATTATTCCCATTCTCATTGAGGGATCGTGCAAAATTTTGGTTTTCATCTTTACCATGAAATAGTATCGATTCTTGGGATAGGTGCAAAGATGCCTTTATTACTAAGTATTTTCTTCCCGCAAAAATTATTTCTCTTAGAAATCAAATTATGAATTTTAAGCAACTTGATCATGAACATGTTGCCCAATCTTGGGAAAGGATGAAAATAATGATAAGAAATTGCCCTACTCATGGTTTAAATTTATGGATGATCATACAAAATTTTTATGCGGGATTAAATTTTGTCTCTAGAAATCTTTTAGATTCCGCCGCGGGTGGTACTTTCATGGAAATTACTTTGGGAGAAGCTACTAAATTGCTTGATAATATTATGGCAAATTATTCACAAGGGCATACTGAAAGAGTTCCCACTAGTAAAAAGGTGAATTCGGTTGAAGAAATTAATACTTTGAGTGATAAAGTTGATGCGCTTATGAAATTGGTTGCTAGCAAAAGTGCTCCTATTGATCCTAATGATGTGCCTTTATCCACTTTGATTGAGCAAAATAATGATCCTATAGAAGTGAATTTTGTCTCGCGAAACAATTTTAATAATAATGCTTATAGAGGTAATTTCAATGCTAGACTGTTTCCTGGAAATTCCTCTAATAATTATGGCAATTCCTATGGTAATCCTTATAATAATAATAATAATAGGATGCCCTCTAATCTTGAAAGAAATATTAAATAATTTATTAATGCTCAAAAAGTTTTCAACACTACGATAGAAGAAAAATTGAGTAAACTTGATGATATGTCTAGGAGCATTGATAGAATTATTCATGATGTGGAAAATCTTAAGACTAAAATTTTGCACCCAAAATTGATATTAATGAATCAATTAAAGCTTTATATGTCTCCATGGATGAGAGTAAGAAAAGAACCGCTATGCTAAAAGCTAAACGAGAATTTTTAGAAAAAGCGATTCCTCCCGGTTTCTATCGTAGTAATGATGAGGATATTAAAATGATTGGTGTTTCATCTATTGATTCTTTCTTTAGCAAAATTAAACTTGATGAAAAGGGGACTGAAGAAGATTCACTTTAGCTAAAGAGCGTCCCCATAATTCGGAGAGTGAAAATCTTGATAAGAAAATTGCTAAAAGTGGGTTTGGAGAGGTAAAAACTTTAAATAGCGATGTGCCCAATCTCTTGGATTACAAAGATTTTAATTATGATAGTTGTTCTTTGATTGACTATATTTCTTTATTACAATCCATGTTAAATTCACCCAATGCTTATGAGCAAAATTAGGCTTTTACTAAACACATCGTAGAAGCAATGATGAAAGCGTTAGAGAAAAGTTAGAACTAGAGATTTCAATTCCTAGAAAATTATATGATGAGTGGGAACCCACCATTAAAGTTAAAATTAAAAATTATGAGTGTAATGCTTTATGTGATTTGGGTGCTAGCGTTTCCACAATTCCAAAATCTCTATGTGATGTGCTAGGTTTCACCAATGTAGATGAATGTTCTCTTAATTTGCATCTTGTGGATTCTACTATTAAAAAGCCTTTGGGTAGAATTAATGATGTTCTTATTCTTGCAAATAGGAACTATGTGCCCGTTGATTTTATTTTACTTGACATTGAATGCAATTCTTCTTGCCCCATAATACTTGGTAGACCGTTCTTACGAACTATAGGTGTTGTTATTGATATGAAAAAAGGGAATATAAAATTTCAGTTTCCATCAAAAAAGGGTATGGAGCATTTCCCTAGGAAAAGAATTAAAGCACCATATGAATCCATTATGAGGGCCACTTATGGAATCAACTTGAAAGATGACAATACTTGAAACTATGCATTATGCCTAGCTAGGGGCATAAAACAATAGCGCTTGTTGGGAGGCAACCCAATGAATAAAATAAATTTTTACCTTTTGTTTCTGTTATTGTCTGTTTTCACAATTATGCTACTGTTATGATTGTGTTTTTAATTAGTGTTTGTGCCAAGTAAAGCCTTTAGGATGATTTGGAAGATAGTATAATTGATGCTGTTTGGAAAACAGAAAGTTTTGCGTCCAGTGCTGGAATTTTGGTTCTGTACTGGAGCGTCAGAAAAATCTGAAATTTTTACACAGTATTGGTATATGAATTGTTCACTTTTTCCTTATTTTTAAGAATTTTTGGAGTTACAGAAGTATGTATTTTAAATAGATTGCTGCAGACTGTTCTGTTTTTGACAGATTCTGTTTTTGATGCACTACTTGCTTGTTTTGATGAAACTATGGATTGTATCGGGGGGTATAAGCCATGGAGAAGTTAGAATACAGTAGGTATAATGCAAAAATAAAATATTAATGGGTTTGCAACAGTACTTAAAGTAGTGATTTATTTTGTTATACTAACGGATCTCACGAAGGTTTTGTTGAGTTTTGTGTGATTGAAGTTTTCAAGTTTTGGGTGAGATCATGATGGATGATGGAATAAGGAGTGGCAAGATCCTAAGCTTGGGGATGCCCATGGAACCCCAAGGTAATATTCAAGGAAGACTCAAGCGTCTAAGCTTGGGGATGCCCCGGAAGGCATCCCCTCTTTCTTCTACCAACCATCGGTAATTTTACTTGGAGCTATATTTTTATTCGTCACATGATATGTGTTTTACTTGGAGCGTCTTGTATTATATGAGTCTTTATTTTTTTTGCTTTTTAGTTTGTCACAATCATCCTTGCTGAACACACCTATTTTGAAAGAGCCACATGTTCATCATAATTTGTTAGAATACTCTATGTGCTTCACTTAATTTTTTTTGAGCTAGGCAGTTGCTCTAGTGCCTCACTTAAATATTTTTGAGAACGGTGGTGGCTACATTTTTAAGAAATGAACTCTCATGCTTCACTTATATTATTTTGAGAGTTAACAAGATTAAAATTTTGAAGAAATAAACTCTCATGCTTCACTTATATTATTTTGAGAGTTGATAAGATTGAAATTTTGAAGAAATATTTGCACTCTCATGCTTCACTTAAATCTTTTTGAGAGTTGATGATAGTAATGGTAATTTGCACAAGATATGAATTTGGTCCCAAAGTGATGAATATTCAAGAGGGATATAATAAAAACTTTCATATAGATCATTGGATATGATAAGTGTGATTCCTTGCAATAGTTTTGCGATATGGAGATGATGATATGTGAGTCATGTTAGTGAGTAATTGTGATTTAGTAAGAATATTAGTGTTAAGGTTTGTGATTCCCTATGCATGCACATCAAGTCAATAGTTATGCAACGAAATTATATCCTACTTATGGTGCATTATTCGGTGTTAGTTATGTTTAATGCATGTTTATGACCGTTTTCGCTTTTTGGTTGGTTGCTTCTCAATCTATTTGCTAGCCTTCATTTGTACTAAGCGGAAATACTGCTTGTGCATCCAAACTCCATAAACCCAAGTTGTGCCAGATGAGTCCACCATATCTACCTATATGCGGTATTTCCATGCCGTTCCAAGTAAATTTGCGTGTGCCAACTCTAATTTTCAAAATAATTTTTCTGTTTTGTGTGCCCGTACCGCTCTTGAGGCGCAAGGGGGTGGCCAATATTTTCCTTGCTAGGTGGGTTATTCTCACGATGAGTGTTTATTCACTTGTCATTACACGAGAGTGTGGCAGGTAATAGGGATGCCCAGTCCCGAAATGAAATGAAATGAAAAATATTATATGATGATAATAATAAATTCCTTGGAAAGTGTTGGTATGGAGGGCACCCGTGGATACGGCTAGCCATGGATTGTGAAAGAATGGTGGAAAAGGAATAAACTTTATTTTATGTTTGGGAACCGCCTATAACGTATCTAGCATGGAAGATATTGGGAATTCTCGTTCGTTTTCGTTGACAGGAAAAAGCATGCCTCCCAAAATTTTTATCTCTCTAATTTAAGCCTTGAGCTCTGGCACATTAGCAAATCTCTGCTTCCCTCTGCGAAGGGCCTATCTATTTACTTTTATGCAATTTTTATTTTTATTTGAGTCTCCATCTTCTCTTATAAAGCACCAACTAGAGAGCACTATTGTCATACTTGTGCATTGGATGTAGCTAATATGGAGTGTGTTTCATGAATGGATCAATGATTGAGCATAATGGGCTAGGGATAACTTTCTTTAGCGTTGATATTTTGAAAAGCATGGTTGCTTGTTAGTATGCTTGAGTATTTATATCTTCATGTCAAACTATAGACTATTGCTTTGAATCATTCAAGTCCATATGTCCATGCTATAAAAGAAAAGAATGTATGATGAATATGATAGGCATCATTCCACATCAAAAATTCTGTTTTTATCATTTACCTACTCGAGGATGAGCAGGAATTAAGCTTGGGGATGTTGATACGTCTCCAACGTATCTATAATTTTTGATTGTTCCATGCTGTTATATTATCAATCTTGGATGTTTTTATATACATTTACAGCAATTATATATCATTTTTTGGGACTAACCTATTAACTTAGTGCCCAGTGCCAGTTGCTGTTTTCTGCCTGTTTTTGGTTTTACAGAATATCAATACCAAACGAAGCCAAATGCCATGAAACTTTTTGGAGATTTTTTTCTGGACATAACCAACACTAGAAGCTTCGGGAGAAGACCAGAAGCCCCAGGAGGTGGCCACGAGCCACCAGGGCACGCCTGGGGGGGAGGCGCACCCTGGTGCCTCATGGGCCCACCTCTACCTCTTTTGACCTAATTCCACCACTATAAATTCCCAAAAATCGGGAAACCAACAAAGGAGTCCACGAAATACTTTTTCCGCCGCCGCAAGCTTCTATTCTCAAGAGATCCCATCTGGGGGCCTTTTCCGGCACTCCGCCGGAGGGGGAATCGATCACGGAGGGGCTCTACATCAACCTTCCTGCCCTTCCGATGATGCGTGAGTAGTTTACCACAGACCTTCATGTCCATAGTTAGTAGCTAGATGGCTTCTTCTCTCTTTTTGATCTTCAATACAATGTTCTCCTCGATGTTCTTGGAGTTCTATCCGATGTAATCACTTTTTGCGGTGGGTTTGTTGGGATCCGATGAATTGTGAGTTTATGATCAGATTATCCATGAATATTATTTGAGTCTTCTCTGATCTATTTTATGCATGATTCTTATAGCTTCGTATTTCTTCTCCGGTCTATTGATTTGGTTTGGCCAACTAGATTGATTTATCTTGCCATGGGAAGAGGTGCTTTGTAATGGGTTCGATCTTGCGGTGCTCAATCCCAGTGACAGAAAGGGACATGACACGTATGTATTGTTGCTATTAAGGGTAAAAAGATGGGGTTTATTCATGCGTGAGTTTACTTTGTCTACATCATGTCATCTTGCTTAAGGCGTTACTCCATTCTTTATGGACTTAATACACTAGATGCATGATGGATAGCGGTCGATGTGTGGAGTAATAGTAGTAGATGCAGGCAGGAGTCTGTCTACTTGTCTCGGACGTGATGCCTATATACATGATCATTACCTTGGATATCGTCATGATTATTTGCTTTTCTATCAATTGCCCAACAGTAATTTGTCTACCCACCGTATGCTATTTTCTTGAGAGAAGCCTCTAGTGAAAACTATGGCCCCCGGGTCTATCTCAATCATATATTAAACCCTAAAAATACCTTGCTGCACGTTTCTTTTATTTATTTTATTTTGTATTTTTTTGATCTATCTATCTATCACCATACAATTTAATCTTGCAATTGACCGCCGAGGGATTGACAACCCCTCGTTTGCGTTGGGTGCAAGGATTTGTTGTTTGTGTGCAGGTACTGCTAACGAGGTGTTGCGTGATTCTCCTACTGGATTGATAACCTTGGTTTCATAACTAAGGGAGATACTTACCTCTACTGTGCTGCATCATCCCTTCCCCTTCGGGGAAAATACCAACGCAAGCTACAAGTAGCAGACACCAATTTTCTTGGAGTCCGTGCTACATCTAGCACTTCTCCCTCCTCGTTCCTCTAAACTCAGCCGATGCGCGGCGGGCAGGGTGAGGGTTTGCCAATAGTTGGTTTGCTCAACAACGGTCCCAGATGTCAGTGAAAATGCAACACGCGTTCCCTAGCTTGAGCGGCGTGCCGGACCGACTGTGTGGAGGTGCGACGCGAATGCGGCAGGCTTTTCATTTTGAACTCGTAAGTTGTAACATCTGGTTCTGCTCCTTGGAGCGACAATAGACACAAATAACGATTGAAAACGCTAGGGAGGGGCTTTTCCCACGCGATAAGAGGGGGAGTTTGCCAGCTTGGCCAATCGTCAGTTTGCTCACATGCAGTCCCACATGTTACTCATATGCCTTGGTAATGGGCGTTGAGCGGCGGGCCGGAACATATTGTTACTTCACTTACTATTCATGTTGCATGTACATTAAAATTGCATTGAAATGTACTCAACAACATGCGGGCTAGTATCATCTAGTGATCTGAAAGGGCCCACTTCAAAAAAGAAAGAAAGACGATTCTGTACCCAGGGTCATCTGCACCCGGTCGGAAAAAAATCACAAAAAAAAATCATAAGATTCCAGTTTTTTTTTGCATGGTTGAAAATTTGATGCGCGAGGTCCACTCCAATTTTCAAGTCGTTCGGACATCCGAGGAGCTCTCGGCAAAAAAGAAAAATCGGGTCAGAACAGTGCATGAACAGTAAACCTTTTTTATAGACCCCAAATTTGTCTTTTTTGCCGAGAGCTGCTCAGATGTCCAAATGATTTGAAAATTGGAGCGGATATCACACATCATATTAACTACCATGCAAAAAAGAATTGGAATTTTTTGAATTTTTCTAGTATTTGTTTTGATTTTTTTTCTTCAGCATGGGTGCAGATGAGCCTGGGCTTAGGAGTGGATTATCGCCCACTACACATTCAAGCATTTCACATCATTCTCTCGCTCTCTCTGTCAAACCGACTATGCCAAACTCCCCTGCCTATCGCGTGGGAAAAGACCCGCCCTTGCTTTTTTAATCGAGTTTTGTATCGATGGATCGCGCGAAGCAGCAAAACCAAGTGTTACAAGACTACTAGTACTACTACTACTACAGTACACTCGGCTGCCATGTCTTGTACTCCTCCGTCGTAAAGAGTGGAGACGCTCGCTTTCATAAATGTTTTGCTTTCATTCACCAACATGTGGGACATCTAGCATCCGGGTCCACGTGCCATGCACCAAATAACAGTGCAGAACAGCAGGGGGGACGCACCCCGGTCGTGGCGCCGAAGTAGTACTAATGAGCAATGAGGCGTCAAATCACAAAGCCGCACCTTTCCAACCATCATTTCACTCTTCGCTGAATCCGCTTCTCCATCATCTTCTTCAAGAAAACCACGTGTTGCTTCTGCCATTGTTCTGATTTTTCATGAGGGACGCACATCGGCTTGGTACATCACTGACACGTGTGACCACATGTTAGCAAACCGACAGGCCAAGCTTCCCCGCCCACCGCTCGGCAAAAGCACCTCCTTTTTACTAATCTGGATATCTACTTTTAGATCAATATAATCGAGATTTATATATATCGCACCAAGAAGCAAAACCAAGTGGTACGCTCTACAGTTCAAAACGAAATGGCGGCACACTTCCAGCACGGCTTTCGCATTTGCGTTGCAAGTCCGCAAGGTCAATCCGCACACGAAATGGCGACACCAAAAATGCTGCACTCACGGGCCTTTACGGGGCTAATACGGGCATCTTCCAACTAATCAAACTAGACCCCCTCTGATTTCAGGGGGGTGGGCCCCTTCCCACCCCCTAAATCCAATCCTAATCCTCCACGTTTGGTACTCCGTAAAGTCTGTAAAAATCCTCCCCCTGAGTCTAGCATTGCTCATGGCGACACACTAACAGCACGCCTTTCGCCGACATGTGGGACATCCACCATCCTGGTCCACGTGCCATGCACCAAAGTTTGGAGCAGCGGGGGGAGGCACCCCGGTCGTAGCGCTGCAGTACTAGTAAATGAGCAATGAGGCGTCAAATCACAAAGCCCCACCTTGCCCGCAGTAAGCTGGACGGACTAGGGGAGTACAAAAAATTGTGGACGCAGCTTCGACCCAAAGGCTGTTACGCGTGGGTCCTGCATTTTGATATACCCGCGGCCTCCTTTGGTTCACAGGGTAGGAATATTATAGGAGTATGAAAGTTGTAGGAAAAGAGATGACGTACGGCCTCCTTTGGTTTGTAGGAATTTCATAGTATACGATTTTCAAAGGAAAAAATCCTATGGAGCTCTGTGGTTTGTAGGAATGAATTCCTAATCCTATGTAGGATAGGAACCAGTCCTTCACATTTTAAAGGAAAAAAACCATTACCCTAGACTCAATGGAAAAATTCCTATCCCATGCATCAAATGACATTTCTTTCTCTATAGGAATTGAGATGCATGTCATCTCACTTCCTATGTTTTTCCTATTCCTATGATATTCCTATCCAATGAACCAGAGGAGTCCGACATGTATCTCAAATCCTTTGAGTAGGGATAGGAAAAGGGATGTCATTTGGTTCACATCATATGAATTTTTCCATTGAGTCTTAATGTTTATTTTCCTCTTAAATGTGGAGTATAGGAATCCATTCCTATGAACCAAATGGCTCTAAAGGAAAAATTCCTATAAAAATCCAATTATATAGAATTCCTATAATATTCCTCCACACCAAAGGAGGGTTGAAATTGCTGTAGGTGATACGGCGGTCTTCCTGTGCCGAGTGTCGGCTAAAGGAGACTCGGCTAACAAACTTGGCAAAGTGTGGCACTCGGCAATAGAGCAGTGCCACGCGTCGAGTCCTTACTCGATGGGACATTGCCGAGTTTAGAACTCAGCAAAATATTTGCCCGGCTCTTCTAATGAAGGAACACACTATATTTCATCTCTCTACTGATCCCGATCGTTCTTTCTCTCTCCTTAGTTAGAGGACTCAATCCTACGATGTCTCTCGCTCTCTCTCACAACAAACACGCACATACGACCCCTCTTTATCGAAGACACACTAGTACATTCCTCCCCATCTCTATAGATATCTCTCGATGATGAATGAAATGATATATGCTGGGTTTTCTATATGTGCATTTTGTTCTATGAAAACTCGGTAAAAGTTCGTGAGGTTTGAATTTTCAATAAAGCTATATGCACTATATTTTGGAACGGAGGGAGCATACGGCAGTTGCGAACGCTCACGTGGAAATTTTATGTGTCGGAGGAGTGGCTGTTCTGTCAAATGCCATGGTAAAACTGCCACCGTCAGATGCAGATCTGACGGTTCTATGGGTGTTCGCCAGGAAACGGCTTGTCGTGAACGTTCGCCAGATATGATTTACGGACACACGCATTGCATTGACACGTTAACCCTCCCTCTCACGCACGCACACACGCACCTCACGACTCTCCCGAGACTTCTCGCACACACCATCTATCTGTACTCTGTAGGTAGACGTGACACACATATATGTGCTCTTCACACCCTTCCCTAAGAACTTCTAAAAAATAAAAGGCGTCACACATATTTTTTTTTGTAACTCAGACGTCACACACGTATACATCTTACTCTAGGTGGAGTACATAGTACACGAAGAGACGCGGCGCATGCACTCACTAGTTCTCTAACACCCACGCACGGGTACACGTACGAGCGCATTTGTTTACAAAGAGGCATCCCAAGTGACAATTTGACTCGTGCAGTTTTCAACTTCATGGAGGGTCAGGGACCACACGTGTACATAGTGCGACCTGGACGCGGTGGCGCGTTATTGATTGAGTTTTTTTTACTGGAACGTTAAATGAAAATAGTGGTTCGCGCGTATTCATTTTAAAAACGATTGCTACAAGAATATCACTCCGCTATATATATAAGCAGGAGCTTGAGCGCTTGCTTTACTAGGGTTGCTCTCATTCACTCTCTCATCCTCTCCAGATCTAAACAAGACAGAGGCGGCCACACCCTCTCTCTGCTCACCGATGGTCACAGTTCCAGCCGGATCCCCTCCGCCGGCGAAGCGGAGAAGGTGCAGCGTTCACGCGGTCGTCGGCGGCGAGGGAGGAGACCCACAACTGCTGGCGCGTCCTGATCGGCGGCCCATTCTGTTCTATCCGACACAGCGCCGGCTCGGGAGAGCCTCCGACCCCTTCTTCCTCCCTGCCGTATTGTGGGCAGATCCGGCCTCCTGCCGCCCTCCTAGCCACATCCAGATGACCCTCAGGTATAACTTTCTTCGAAACCGGCCTTGCTCTACTGCCCCAGCTCACCATGTGGCTGCATGTGCATCTTTTTCTACTTCCTTCGGCTGTTCCAAAGCCACCTAAATTTTTACTATTATTAGAGGTAAACCTACCTCATGCAGTCGAATCTAGGACTTTGTTCAAAAGGGAAGAAAGGGGGGGAAAGCTGTAGCATGAATCTAGGACTGGGTTCAAAGAGGAAAGAAAAGGGGGAAAGTAGTAGGGACTGGCTACCCAACTGGTCTCTTGGTTGAAAAGGGGAAGAAAGTGGGGTGGATAGCGAAGCGTGGGGGGAAGTACTAGTAAGATACTGGCCAGACCGGTCTCTTGGTTGAAAAAGGGAAGAAAGTGAGGGGGTGTTGGGGGGACAACGCAACTGAGAACGAGCAGGTCTAGATTTCCTGTGCTCACATAGGAAAAGGTCGCCGAGGAGATAAAAAATTGGAGAAATGCAGACATGCTGCCTGAATGTTTGCCGTTCTCGGCAACCAGATCTGCTTCACCACTTTATGCCCCTGCTATCCCTTTAACCTTATCGCTACCGTTTATCTAATATCAGAGGAAAAATGAAGCAATGCCATTGTTAGCCTAATGTCAACTTCTAAGTAATGCTGCTGTCAGTCTAGTGCCATCGATAAATTGAAGCAATGACACCACCATTTTATGAAGTGCTTCTGTCTTGCTTTATTTCCCATGAATTCTGTTTTGCCAGTTACACTAAAATCTCACACCGCTAACATTGCTTCATCCCATTGGAACTGCACAAATTTGATTGCACCGTGCATGGAGCTACTGACCATGTGCTACTCTCATGACAGTAATAGTAGTGTCGTTGTTCTACATGTTAATCTAGTGCCAGTGTTGATGTGATGTGATGCTACTTCTTACTTAATGGCACTTTTTCATACTGTCAATTTAATGCCATTCATAACACAAGAGATGTTGTTGTTAATCATATGCCACTGCAAATAACTGTCACTGCTTAAATAACCATATTACATATTTGTGCAAACAGGGATCTCTATCTCCATATCGTTTCTATTTGTGCAATCATAAGCACACACCTCAATTTTAGTAGAACTGCACAAAATCAGATGGCTGTTCCTACCTGTCGTCCTCTAGCCACCCGTATTCCAGGTATTCCTACATTCATAACTAGCTAGAATGACCAACGCAAGCTAAAAGAAGTTGATTCGTATGTGGACTTCCTGATTGCAGTGCAGGAACGAGCCTGTCATGTGTGGCGGAGAAAACAAGCAGTGCATCTGTGCCGTGAACTACACTCACTCCCAGTTTAAGGATGGCCCGAGGACGAGCTTGCATGGCTGCACGGAGGTTTTGGGGTCAGGTGCGCGTAAAAGAGGCATTGCGGTCTGCTTATTTCTGCAAATAGCGGTGCTTAAATTTAGTGGAACTGCACAAGAAGTTCAGATGGTCAATCCACTTCAAGGTTCAGTTCAATATTCCAACTGAGAACACAATTATAATTTGTTATTCTGGAACGAGAGAACCTAACCCTGGATGGTGGCAACAAGAAAAACCAGAGTGAACCCCAGGAAATTAAAGCTTTCCTAGGGAGGCCCTTTGCTCAGAGAAGCCTGACTTGATTTTTCCCGATTCATAAACCTTCTCACAACTTTGTCTTTTGCTGTCAACTTCTAAAAGAGATGTTATGTTCTATGAATTATTGAGATGTATAAAAAAAGCTGAACTTATGCTTTTGAAGTATTTTATGCAGCCGAGTTTATTGTGAATGTTTAACATGAATGCTGGATTAGCGTGTTAACATTCGGAATCTATATTGTGGCCTCAATTAACCGCATGAACCACTGTAACTAGATACGTAGTTGCTTATATGTCAGACAGCAGAGTATGAGTGTGAGCTGGTCGATCTAGTGTTGAAGCGATCTGTGCCAATGTGCCGTGTTTGCACCAACTGTGCTTACAAGTGGGGTAGCACCAACAGTGCATTACCTACACTATGTATACATTGACGCACCAAGAGTTGTCAAACAAGTATTTCATCAAACACACACTACTCGTTTGATAAACAGTGCAACTTATGTCTTACAATGCCATATTACATGAAAGAACTCATGAGGATGCATCTGTTTCGGCAACACTTACGAGGGTTCTCACATGATTCACGGGCACACAAAAGTAGCAGCAGTTCCCATAGAGGGATTCAAACAGAGTACTACCCCAAGAGGGCTCGATAATACGCAAGGTTTGGGTAATTAAACACAATCCAAGCTACTTTGAAACACTAACTGGGCCAACTATTTCATGCCATCGATCTAATTGGGGATGGACACAAGACAGACCTTGCCATGAACATCCTCGAGGACGTCCGGCAGCAGCTCAATCCTGTCAACCTTCTTGAAGATAACCTTGTGGCCTTTCCACTCATAAACTTGTTTGTCGAGGCATGCCACGTCATCTTCATGGATAAGCTTGACAAGAACATTATGCCTCACAAACGAAGGAGTAGCTATGAACTTGTTGTGCTTCAGTACACCCTGGACAACACGCCTGACAACAGTGTGGCTGGAATACATTTCGTCTTCCGTATAAGTGCAAATGGCTTCCAGGATCGAACAACCTAAGAACTTTGTTTTCCCAGTGAGTATATTCAGGTCATCCACCTCATAGCGAGTGACATGTACAACCACACAATCCTTGTCTGCATCAGGGCTCTAATTGAAATAGAAACGAATACTGAATTACTTTCCAATATAAAAAACACAAGTTATTTAAACCACCATGTAGAGTCAAAAGTATGCATGACAAGGAAGGTAGCATGGCATCGGAGCTAATAAATCTTGCATTATTTATCACCTCATACTTAGATGAAAAACCACAATCAAGATCGCCAAAGAAGAAAATCACCTTGGGCAGCTCAGCGGGGGGGGGGGGGGGGGGACACATCCTCGAAGGGGTCCATCTTGCCGGGGGAAAACTGCTCCTGCACGGCCACGGGGGCTGTAACCTCAAACGTGGCGTTGATCATCTCAGTAGTGGCCGTGAGCGCATCTGGGGTCGGCTCGGTGCTGGCCTTCATCTTCTTGGAGCTCTCTGTCTCGTGGGGATCAGCCTGCCGCGTCTGCTCCAACATCGGCAGATCTTTGCCCGGTTCTCCATGATCCATAATGAAACTGACAAATAGAAGACAACCGAAAGGAAAACACAATCGCAATGACAATGACACAAAAAAGGGAGTGAGGATCAGTTACTGCTTTGCAAAAGATTTTTTTTTGGAAAGAAAATATACCAACATCGCGGATGCGCTCACCTTTCCTTCGTTGGGAGAGAAGAACAATGGCGGAAGCGAGTGGTGGCTTTCTTGAAGAAGATGAGGGAGAAGCGGATTCAGCGAAGAGTGAAATGATGGTTGCTTCGTCCGACCAACTTACTGCGGGGAGGTGGGGTTTTGTGATATGACGGCTCATTACTGCCGCGCTACGACCGGGGTGACTCTGCGCCTGCATAGTGCATACCGCCTTCTAATTTGGTGGATGCCATTTGGGCCCGCACGCTGCATGGCCCGGATGTCGGTGAACCAAAGTAAAATGGCAATAGTGGGAGCCATTTCGATGACCGACGAGGAGCCAGAAGCGGTAGTGTCTCCACTATACTATAGGAGTAATTGTTTTTTTTAGGATTGAGTAGTAATTGTTTTTCTGGGGAGTGGTAGAGTGTCCCCACTATATTACAAGTAGTAATTGTTTTTTTGGGCAGAAGACAAAATAGCCCATCCACGCTAATTAATAAAATCAATTCAAAAGCCCTTATTTTACTTAAGAAGAGGCGCCCCCACTGCACCGCCCCCCAAAAAACTCGGCTACTCTTCTTCCTCCTCACTCCCACCTCATGTCCGCTCGCTCGACTTGTCTCCCCCTTCGGTTGTACCCCCAAATTCCTGACCTCACTCCTACAGAAAACCCCAGCTCTCCTTCTTCCTCACTGCCACAAAAAACCCCAGCTCCCCTTCTTCCTCACTAGCACCACAACTAGGTACGTCATTCGTTACTCTGCTCAAATCCGTGAGCTCGAAGCGACGCCCGCAAGGAAAATGGAGTCTGCTGGCCACAGTGTGTGACACCCCAATTTTTGGCCCTTTCTTTTTCTTTTGGATTTCTTCGAATTTTTGTTTGGAGTTCCTTTTTCCGTGGCTATGTGGTCTTGAAACCTGGGAAGATCATCTCTTCTTCCCCTCCCTAGTGGCTGGACACTCTCAACTCTTTCCCAAGGCCATGTCATTTCCATCTTAGCCCAACCCCAACTTTTATTTCTTGGGAATATTCCTTTTTCTATTAAAGGAATAACCCCGTTTGCCCTAGGTTGTGAAGCAACCTACATTTATGTCTTCCAAAAAATTCCCACAAAATTCTCATAAATTCTTTGGATCATATCTACCACTAATATGTCAAAACCCATCCTTGCCTAGTTCAAAAATAATTCAGGAATATTCATTTCCTATTCTGTCCAGTATGGCACTTTGTGAAGGAAGTGCTATTTATCTTTTCTTGATTGCTTTCAAAAAATTTGGGCACTCTTTCATATCCAAATAATTGTCACATGCCAAAATTCAGCATCATTTGCCTAGTAAATCTTCCTCGGCAAATCTCCAAAGTTTCTCTCCAGAGAGAAGCTTTGTGAAGGAAGTACTAGCTTGGCTAATTCAAATGAGTTGAAATTTTGCCAGATCATCCATATGATCAAATCATTACTCTCCACCAAATTTCATCTCCATCCAACAGTCTATGTCAGCACACCATCCAATCTTTGGTTCTGGTCACAATTTCAGTTTGTGAAGCAACTATATTTTATATTGTTTCATAAATTCTGAAATTAATCCAGGACCTAAATATCCCTATATCATTTGATCATGCCAAAATTCACATCATTTTGCCAAGCCATTTTCTGCACAAAATTCCACCAAGTTTCTGTCCAGAGGAAAGCATTGTGAAGGAAGTACCATTTATACTTATCCAAATGGTATGAAATTTTACTAGTACCTTTATGTGCCCAAATGATCACCCTCTACCAAATTTCAGCTCAATCCAATCATCCATGTGAGTGCAACTTCATGATCTAGTTGCTGGACCAGATTTTGCAGTTGTGAAGCAACTATGATAAATCCTGGTCCAACTCCTTTCATATTTCATAGGATTGTAGTCCTTCCTACCCTAAACACCTGTGACATCCTGGTTAGCCCTTATCCTATCTCATTTTACCACATCTTCATGCCCAAGTTTGCTACAGCAAACTTCAGATGATCACTACCATCAGCCCACAGTTGGTTTCTTTGAGCCATCACTTCAGAGAGGTCCTACTTTGGAAGGACTACACGCTAGACATGGTTTGGGCGGCCCTAAAGTCCCGCGTGTGCCAGTGCACGCGGTGACCACGTGGTCTGGCGTGCCAGAAGCGTGCTCTGGACGTCGGGGCCCTCGGCCACCGCCCAAACGATGTGGCCTCGCCACCGCGGCATGTCCACCGCGTAGCCCTCCCTCTCCTCCATCCACGCGCCCCCTCTGGACCCCTCTCCCCCTCCTCTTTCCTCTCCGGCGAGCCACGCCGCACCGCGTGCCCGTGGCCGTCGTCGTTTTGCCGCTGTCCTCTTCCTCCTCGCCGATTCTCTGGCACTTCACTACCTCTCTCCCATCGCCATCCATGCCTGCCCGCATGCGCACGCGTACACGGTCGGGCCAGAGCATCGTTCTCGCATCCGTGGCGGCATCCGGCGAGGGCATCGTCGCCACATCCATTTAAGCCCTCCCCGAGCTCCCTCGACCTCATCAACCTCCTCACCACCCTCCCAGCGCTCGCCCAGACCCATCCATTCGTCGCCGGAGTCCCTCTTCGCTCGCCACGGTCGCCATGGCCGCGGCCTCTGTCCGCTCAAATTCGAGCACAGCGAAGCACCATTCTCCCTCTAACCCTCCCCACAGCTCCCCCTAGCCATCCCGACCCTCCCCGTAGCCCTCTCCCTTCCTCTCCGCGGCCTTAGCGTCGTGCCCATCTTCACCGTGGCCGCCGTCCGCCCGGCCGATAGGCCCCTCGGTCCGGCAGTCCCCGCGGCCGTCGAGGCTACCAACGGGTGTGGCGTGGAGCGGGGAGTCCGCCTCGGCCACCGGCTCGGCCTCCTGTGCGGCGGAGCGGCCGGAACCGCGCCGGCGCGCGCTCCTCTGTCTCTCCCGTCGGGAGGAAGTAGAAGGTGGGTGGGAGGAGAGAGAAGGCGTGGTGGGGCCCGACTGTAAGTGACACAGAGGATGGGTCCCGTCCGTTTAAGTGGAGACGCATTTCGGCGAATGCGCTTTCCGTTTACGAAAGTGTACTCCGGCGTGCCTTCGGGGCAAAATGCGCTTCCCACGCAGCGAAGGAGTATTTCCAGAACTACGCTTTCTGTTTCAGCCCCGCAGCCGAAACTGTTATATTGTGAACGTTCGTCCGTTAGCAGCAGAAAAGAACATATTTTTATTCGATTTCTGCCTAACGAATGAACGACCGTATTTTCGCAACCGTAACTCCGATTCAGGTGATTCAAAAGCACACGTTCTCTATTCGTCGAGCCCATTCTGTTGGTGCAATTTTCATGATGTTGTCACATTCTTAAAATGACCATTTTGCCCTTGCCCTCTAATCAGCTCCGCCGGGAGAGAAACTTTTCCGATGAATTTTTCCGCGAGCTCTTCGCACTTCTTCCCGATGAATCCTTCATCCCCAGGCAAGCCACGATAGCCACTTGCATGATGGCATTGCAATAGCTATGGTTTCAACTTGAATGTGCGAATAATTATTTGTTCATGCAATTGTTTTGAATGCGATGTAAATGCTTGTGAATCCATGCGCATTTCTTATGCCATGTTCATTTTCATCTAGTACGTGAAATAATTAATTGCTAATGTTGTTCTTATCATGTTATATTCTTGTAATCATTTCCGATGCTAGTGATAATGATATGCTCATATGAATAGTTAGGGTGTATTATGGAAATACTTGTGATGTTCATGATCATCTTTATGCCATGCTCATATGCATCCCGTAGGCTAAGTGATTTATCGTTGTTGATGTTATGATAAATGGTTATGTTGCCCATCCATGGTTACACTGACATCATGCTCATATGCATTGTTATTTCATTATATTATTTCATTATGACTCAGCTCATCACCATTCAAGTAAACCTGACATTAATCGAACTTGAACAAATCTATTGGCTGAGTCATGGTGCCACCGAATCGAGCTCACCAGTGCAACCACACTTGCCTGGATGGGGAGGCCCTAATTCGGTCTATTGTCATGCCTCTCGCCGGTGCCTCCAACTAGGGAAGGTTATGTGCGCGCGCTACCCTGATCAGGTAGGCGGCCATACCCTTGTGTGCCCGAGTTGTGTTGTACCCGGGTGTCCCCGTTTGGGATGATTTTGTGTTGGCCACGACGGTGGCAGCCACAAAGGTGGCGGATGTCACGAGTTGACATCGGGGCCACCCATGACATAGCCCAAAGGGGAGTTTGTCGGAGTGGCCGGGAGAGTGTCATGCAATAGATTGGTTTTGTCGGAATGTCATTGGTCCACCCGAATGGGAGCACGAGGCCATGAATTCCGTGGTGTGGGTACAGTGTACTAACCTCTGCAGAGTGTATAATCTATTGATAGCCGCGTCCTCGGTCATGGACACAGTTCGTAGTAGGTCACACTATGGGTCAACAGTAATAATAACCTGGATAATAAACAACCCCGGTTCCATGAGAAAAGAAGTTGGTTGATCTTTGTGTGGTCATGCGATGATCATAGGTAGAGATCAAGCTCTGTGTGGTCATGTGATGATCACGATGGTATAGTTGATACCGAGCTTGGTTGATCCTGAGGTGATATGTTCACGATGGTAAGTTTGAGACATATGGTGGTTACGAGATAACCTCCGAGAAGAGTAAGTTGGTCCAAGGGACCTTAAACATCGACCCTCTCTCATGCTAGTGCTAGTATCATCATGTTCATATCATGAGTAACATGTACATGCCATGCTCACTCTCATGTTGATTCTAGTAGTATCATGCTCACCAATGATAATTAACCTGTAAATGCCATGTTGTTGTTTGTCTTGATTGCTTTGGTTGTTGTGAGCTTGCGAGTACATTCAAAGTACTCACCTGGCGTGTCATGCCAGATTGTAGGTGATGCCGTGATTGATTGTTCATCGAGGATCCCGAGTTTGTGCTCTAGGATGCGTCCCAGTCAGAGTCCCTGCGGGATGGAGTCCATCACCTTCGCCGCTATTCCGCTGCGAGAAGTTATTCCGCTGTCACGAGATTGTTCCGCTGCTAGCATAGAGCTATCTGAGCAGGCGTAGTATCGCCGTTCCCATGTAACCTTTGTATACTCGGACCCTTGTACCCCGATTTTATTTGTAATAAGAGCTGACTTGTTCTATGCCAAGCAGTGCCGTATTCCAGAAGACTTGATCTCTGGGCTGGAATACGGGGTGTTCCGGTTCCTCTGAGCCGGGGTGCCACACAGCGCCAAGAAGATGAGGCTCCCGCCAGCGGCGACACCGGTTGTAGATCCAGCACCCGACAGCGCGGGGAGAAGCTGGCGAGGCCCCCTTGTATCTGAGGAACCCGAAGAATCTCGGGCGGACCGCATCAGCGATCTCCCGGACACCATCCTTGGGGAGTTCATCTCGCTTCTCCCCACCAAGGATTGTTGCCGCACCCAAGTCCTCGCATCTCGGTAGCGCCCTCTATGGTGCGCTGCGCCTCTTAATCTCAACTGTCGTGGCCTATCTCTCGTTGATGATTTTGAACTCCCCGGAGCCATCATCTCCTCCCACGGGGGCTCCGTTCACCGCCTCTGCATCCCGGCGTGCTACCTACACGTGCCCCGCATGGTGAACGCCTGGCTGACATCCCCTGATTTCCGCAAACTCCAGATGCTTGAGTTCTATTATTCCTACGAAACTGACATACCACGAACCGAACGCCATATATTTGACCCGTCGCCACCGATGTCCATCTCGCGGTTTTCCTCCTCTCTCCACACTGCCACCTTTGCCCTGTGCAGACTACCAGACAATCTGGTACAAAAGCTTTGACTCCCACTTCTTAAAAAACATTCACTTGTGATGGTTCATATGTCGGAGGCCTCACTGCACAGCATCATCCAATCCAGTTGCCCTGCCCTGGAGTGCTTAGTGCTTGTTTTGAAAGTTAAAATCGGTCGTTTCCGAATAAAGTCGCCTAACCTTGTAAGAATTGGAATTTCTTTTGACGTAGGGGAGCTCATCATCGAAGATGCCCCTTCACTTCAAAGGTTGATCCTTGATTCTTGTTATTCACCTTCGCAAATAACTGTCGTCTCTGCACCTAAACTGGAGACCTTGGGTGTAATTCATGATCTCTGTGATCATTTCAAGATGTTGTTTGGCTCCACAGTTATCCAGGTACTGTATATTATCATCTGCACTTTTGTAATCATAAGCTGCATTTTTCATTTGTGCGCATAAGTTTTATATCATCTTGGAGTACACTTTTTGTACTAATATTATGTTCTATATGCTCAATGAAGAGTTTGTCCATGGATAGCCTATCAATGGTGCTGGATTCTATCAAGATCTTATATATCAGTATGAATACTTTTGATCTGAACAAGATTATTGGCTTGTTGCGATGCTTTCCATGCCTGGAGAAGTTGTATATAAAGGTGATGATTTCACGCACATTGGAAGCCCATATATAGCGTACTAGAATTAACCGTTCAGTTGTTGCTCTTTCCACACACTCTTTTTTTAAACCTTAACTGTTTTCAATCTTCATGTCTATTTAGGCAGCAGGACGGGGTACAAAAGGTATAACCAATCGGTGGCATCGTAAGCACTGGGATTTTCTCAGTTCTCATCACATTCGTTTGAAGACAATAATGCTGGAAGGATATGTAGCCACCCATGCAAACACTAGATTTGTCACATTCTTCCTGTTGAATGCGAGGGTACTATTGTCCATCAGGCTTAAATATATTAAAAATGAAGTTTTGATGGATGGATATGTCGAAGAGCAAACAAAGGACTTTCAGGTGGACAAAAGGGCTTCTGAACGAGCCAGGCTTCTTTTTACATCATCTTGTGGTCATATTCCATTATGTTTTACGACCCGGGATGCTCATTTTATGGATTTGACCGATCCATTTGATAGTGACAGCTACCAAAAACAGTGGTGGAGTTAGATGCTGTTGCCCTTTTCAATCTGGGTTTAGTCTAAACCTGATGAACAATTACCCTCGTGCTTTTGTACAGTTTGTAATTAAGCTGGAGTTTGATGTTGTTGCCCATTTCAACTCGGCTGTGGCTGTCATATTTTCTTTGAAAAAGGCTAATGGCTTGCCATTTCTTTAATTAAGAGAGAAATATTGTAACAAATCCCAACAACGGGAAATAACATCACTCTCGCTGGCTACTTCATCTCATTGTGCATTACAGAACCCAAGCGCTTAGCGCCCGCCAGCACCCACAAACTTATTTTGAGCTAGCACACCAAATGGGCTGTAATTCCTAATAAGAAAAGCTGCATGGCCATGACAGATTTGGATTCTGACATTTGGGACCCACAAGGAAAAAGCCTATCCAAGGTGGTGTCGACTTAGTCATCAAACGATTCTGCCTACCAGCCGTTGGATTGACATCCAACATCTGTCGTGTTTCTTCTATCTTTTGTCTTCTTCCTCCAGACGCCCAAATGAAACCACACCGTGGGTCCCGCCTGCTCCCGCCTCCCACGGGTGGCGCGCCTCCGCCCACGCATTGCCGCCCCACCGTACCCTCAAACGTTGGCAGTACACAAGCAAGTGCCTCCTTATAACAAGCCAAAAAAAATGCTTCCTCCTAATGGTTTGACATCTGGGTCCCACGCCATTGTCAACGTAGTCAATAAATGAGAGAATTGTCCAACGAGCGGCTGACACCAGGGACCCAGCAGCTCGCGCAGACCGACTCGATCCTACACGAATAACCAGCGGATCATGCACGTACCTCATCTGGATGAATCGAGTGCACTCATTTGACCGTCGTGCCGATGTGCGACCCAGCACTGACGGGACGGGACGGGAGTACGGCACAGTCATAATTTTAGTTTTTCCAGTTTTCCACGGCAAGCTAGCGCGCTAAAAGCCATGCCTGCTTATTCATTGAATTCTGATGACCTTTGCGTTTCCCGCGACCCGCGGGTTTACCTACCGATTTGCGCCACCAGCAGAGCATGGAGGAGGAGCAGCGCAACTGGGCCGACTACGTGGAGGCTGGCGCCCGGCGAATAACCCTAGAGGCTGTCTGGCACGCACGCGTGCGCGACGCTGAATTTTACTACTAGCTCCTCAAGTTAGAAGCCGAAGCTTCGGTGGACCACGCCGGCATGGAAAGGGCCAACGGGCGCGAGCAACGCGCCCTATCGCACCTTTGCCAAGTCTGAGGCGAGGAGGAGGACGTTGGTGCCGGCGTTTAGCGTGTGCCGCAGATGGCGGCCGGCATCATCTAGTTAGCTAAGAGTATGTTAGTTGTTCTAAACTCGAGTATTACTGGGAGTAGATAGTTAAGTTGTCTATGATGGCTATCAACGTGGAAGTTCAGTACTCTATCTCTGAATCAGTCCTGTTACTTTGCTCTGAATGTTGAACTTTCCGATTGAACGTTTGGAATGGGATGTTATATTTTTAAATGGGCTGTATTTGTCTGCCACGGATTAAGAGGCTGACTTGTGGGCTTACTAGGTTGACGCGTACACAAGGCCTTGTCAACTTAGTCAACAAACGATTGTGGCATCCTGAGCCGTTGGATGTCAATCCAACGTCTGTCGTGCTTTTTCAATCTCTTGTCTTCTTCCTCCAGGCTCCAGCCGCCCAAACCAAACCAACGCCGGCGGGATCGCCTGCTCCCGTCTTCCGCGGCTTGCTGCGCAGCCGCGCACGCATTGTTGTCCCACCGTACCCTAACCGGTGCCAGGCCATCCCTCTAAACCCCCACCCACCCACCCCCACCTCCTGTTATTTTTTGGCGACGGCATCCCCACCCCGCACCAACCCTCGTACCCCCCCTCCGT
The DNA here is from genome assembly GCA_039707655.1 of Elymus sibiricus. Classification (NCBI taxonomy): domain Eukaryota; kingdom Viridiplantae; phylum Streptophyta; class Magnoliopsida; order Poales; family Poaceae; genus Elymus; species Elymus sibiricus. Next base: position 433,917,705 of record CM077672.1, on the reverse strand, counting down.
TTCCGACCACACTGCCGCATCTTCCACGGCTACTTTTCGTTCCCGTACGAGGCCTCGTCGTCGTCCTCCGCTTTAGTTCCCTCGCCGCGGCACCACCTTATGGCGTTGTCAACATGGTCAACAACCGACAGGAATCAGGAGATGATTGTACGTGGAGAGGATGACAGTAGGGACCCACCAGGGTCATGGCAGTACGCAAGCAAGTGCCTCCTTATTACATGAAAAAAATGCTTCCTCCTAATGGTTTGCTGACATCCGGGACCTATGACATTTTCAATGTAGTCAATAAATGAAAGAATTGCACAAGGAGCGGCTGACACCTGGGACCCAGTAGCTCGAGCAGTTTTTTTGTTGTTGTTGTTGAGACGGAGCAGGGTATCGACTGGGTTGTGCGGCGTCTATGGCCCGTCTAGCCCAGGCTTTATTTACAACATGACGAGCCCAACTGTTTTTTTTGTGTGAAAATGACTAGCGCACCTTTTTTTCGCACAATACCCTACACAGGCCGATTTCCTTTTCCCTGCCCTGCTGGGCTGCAAATCTTTCAAGACGACGAGGGATACATTCGGCCTAGCCATAAAAAAGGCTGTAAATTTTGTGAGTAATATGAAATGGGGTGTAAATATATAAAAAACACATCAAATGGGCAATTAGTTTCAAATTGCGAATTTTATTTTATTTTTTCATATTTCATATTTCATTGGATTTTAACATAATTTAAATATATTTTAAAATTTCTTTTTATCGGGCTCAAAATTTCGGGATTAAAAATAGTTCAAAAATTTCAATGACCAGTCTTTTATTTTAGGGACATTTACATTTGTGCCCCTAACTGGAACCCACTACTCAGATTTGCCCCTAATTTCGAAGCATGCTCAAATTTGCCCCTCTGCCGTTAGTTGCCCTTATAGAAATGCCCTTCTGCACCATTACCATCCGGTCAAAGGGCTTTGACCGTCTCGAAAAAAATAGCAAAAAAATTCAGAAAAATCTGAAATTTTGTGGGATCAAAGATACTCAGGTGCGCAAGGTGCGTGCAAATTTTCGTGCTGTTTAGACATACCAGGAGCTCGTGGCAAAGGAAAAATAGAAAATATGTACGTTTGTGAACAGTAAATTTGAAAAATAATAGCAAGAAAATTCAAAAAAATATGAAAGTTTTTGGCATCCAAGATGCTTGTGTGCGCAAGGTGTGTGCAAAATTTTGTTGTGTTTGGACATTGTAGGAGCTCGTGGAGAAAAAAACAAAATTTGGCTCAGAAAAAACTTTGAAAAAATACACTATTTTGTTTTTTTTTGCTAGAGCTCCTCGCATGTCATTTGATAACAAAATTTTGCACACACCTTGCGCACCCGAGCATCTTGGATGCCAAAAAATTTCATATTTTTTTGAATTTTCTTTCTATTTTTTTTGAATTTACTATTCACAGGCGTACATGTTTATTGTTTTCCTTTGCCACGAGCTCCTGGTATGTCTAAATAGCACAAAAATTTGCACGCACCTGAGTATCTTTGATCCCACAAAATTTCAGTTTTTTTTAAATTTTTTTGCTATTTTTTTGAGATGGTCAAAGCCCTTTGACCGGATAGTAACGGCGCAGAAGGGCATTTCTATAAGGACAACTAACGGCAGAGGGGCAAATTTGAGCATGCTTCGAAATTAGGGGCAAATCAGTAGTGGGTTCCAGTTAGGGGCACAAATGTAAATGTCCCTTTATTTTATGTTTACCACATCAACAGTCCCAGTTTTCTTTTCTGTCTTGAAACGACTAGCCCAGTCCTATTTTCTTTTGCACAATACCCAACCGAGGCCTACTTGCTTTTCTCAGCCCTGCTGGGCTTCAAATCTTTCAAGACGAGGAGGGATGTATTCGGCTTGCCCACAAAATGGCCTATTTCCCTAAGAAAAAGAAAATGGCCTATAAGCAATAAGAAATGGGCTGTAAATTTTAAAAAACACAGCAACCGGTAATTAGTTTCAAATTTCGTTTCATCCGGATTTTGAAATTTTAAATTTCATTGGATTTTTCTGCGGTGAAAATATCATTGGATTATAATTAATATAATTTCATTTTTCAAATTAGTCTGAATCAGACTCGAAACATCGGGATTAAAAACAGTTCGGAGCCCACCAAAATATGCAAAATTTCATTGAAATTTTTAACCGTGGCCAGAATATTGGTTGTAATGCTAACAAAAAGAATATGTGCTGCAAAAAAAATCCTTAAGAAAGAGCAAATGGGTTGTAAATTATTAAAAATAATAGCAAATGTGCTGTATGATGTTTGCCACAGATTTGGAGGCTGACTTGGGCCTACTAAGTTGACGCGTACGCAGGGCTTTGTCAAAGTTAGTCAACAAACGATTCTAGCAGCAGTGACCGTTGGATGTTAATTCAACGGCCGTGCTACTTCTTCAATCTCTGATCTTCTTGCTCCAGCCGCCCAAACAAGCACCGGCTGGACCACCTTCTCCCGCCTCCCGTGGCCGGCTGTGCTGCCGTGCAGGCCTCACCGCCCCACCCTACTCCCATCGCTGGCCAGGCCATCCCTCTACTCACCCACATCTCCTGTTATTCTCCGGCGACGGCAGCCTCACACCGCAGCCGAACCAGTAAACCCTCGTACTCCCCTCCGCGTGGGCAATCACTACCAAGTCTTCCTCGTCTCCGGGTCATTCCCTTACTAGGCCTCGCCGTTGTCCACCGCCTTGGTGCTCTCGGCACGGCGTCGTCAACGCAGTCAATGAACGGCAGCCATTGAAAGAGGACTTTACCTGGAGAGGCTGACAACTAGGACCCACGAGGTCCATGGTCGCACGCAAGGAAGTGCCTCCTTATTACGCGCAAGAAAAATGATTGCTCCCCCTGTTAGCTAGGACCCACCTGATTTGGAGGCTGACTTGTGGGCCTACCAAGTTGACGTGTATGCATGGCTTTGTCAACTTAGTCAACAAACGATTCTAGCAGCACAGACCGTTGGATGTTAATCCAACGGCCGTGCTGCTTCTTCAATCTCTGATCTTCTTGCTCCAGCCGCCCAAACCAGTGTCGGCGGGACCGCCTGCTCCTGCCTCCCGTGGCCGGCTGTGCTGCTGCGCAGGCCTCACCACCAAACCCTACTCCCACCGCTGGCTAGGCCATCCCTCTACTCACCCACACCTCCTGTTATTCTCCGGCGACGGCAGCCTCACACCGCAGCCGAACCAGTAAACCATCGTACTTCCCTCCGCGTGGGAAACCACTGCCTTGTCTTCCCCGGCTCCGGGTCGTTCCCTTTCTAGGCCTCGTCGTCGTCCACCGCCTTGCTGCACTCGGTACGGCGTCGTCAACACGGTCAACGAACAACAGCCATCGGAAGAGGACTGTACGTGGAGAAGCTGACAGCTGGGACCCACGAGGTCCATGGTCGCACGCAAGGAAGTGCCTCCTTATTACGCGGAAAAAAAATGTTTCCTCTCCCTGACGGCTGGGACCCACCAGCTACATCTTCTCACGCAAGGAAGAGCCTCCTTATTACGCGCAAAAAAAATGATTCCCCCCCTGACAGCTGGGACCCAGCAGCTATATCTTCGCACGCAAGGAAGTGCCTCCTAATCTGTGGCACCCCGATCCGACTGGAGCAGGGGGGCTTCGCACGTCAGCCCAGGATAACACCTGACGCACGACAGGTACATGGTACAACATTCCAAGCACAAAATATATTTCATTTACATGAAATAGAGTATTACATCGCTGATGAATACAATGGTTTGCATAGCTCTAAGGCTATCTAAATGGCGGTGGAAGTCTTGTTTTAGCGGCACGTCGTCTCTGGCTGGGCTCCACAACTCACAGGACTGGCAAGATTACGGTCTAGCACGACAAGTCTTCTCCTGCATCTGGCCACATGCAAGGCCAGGTGAGTACTTTGAATGTACTCGCAAGACAACCAAATACATAGCATCCAAACAAGCAGATGACAAAGCAAGCCCTATGCTCATACATAAATTTATCTCATGGCAAAACATAAGCATGGCATGATGCTAGCAAGTAACATGGATCGAACAAATCAAAGCATATCATGGCATATCATAGCATATCATGGCATGGCAAAGTTGTATCTACAAGATAAACTAAGCTGGAAAGTAAACTACTCTTACCTCCCGTGAAGAGTTAAAATAATATATTGTTCATTAATCAGTTTTACTGCCACTGCCCTGCTGGGCTAAATCATGATTCACCGAGATCTCATCTCGTGATCATGTCAGAATAACATGGTGATTACTCACAACTATATCATAGTCCAAGTTACCACATTTACTGTGTAGCACATTCTTTAACAAGTTTATTATAACAGGTTTATCCTCCATGTCGACAAAGACCAGATAGTGTGACCTAGTACGAACTGTGTCCATAACCGAGGATGCGGATATCGATAGATTATACACTCTGCAGAGGTTAGTACACTGTACCCACACCACGGAACTCATGGCCTCGTGCTCCCATTCAGGTGGACCAACGACATTCCGACAAAACCAATCTATTGCATGACACTCTCCCGGCCACTCCGACAAACTCCCCTTTGGGCTATGTCAAGGGTGACCCCGTGTCACCGAGTGACACACCGCCACCGTCGTGGCCAAACAAAACCGTCCCAAACGGGGACCTGAGCTCAATACCAAAACCGGGTACATAAGGTTATTGCCGTCCACCGGGCCAGGGTAGCACAGGCACATAACCTTCCCTGGTTGGAGGTACCGGCGAGAGGCATGACAATAGATCGAATTAGGGCCTCCCCATCCAGGCAAGTGTGGCTGCACTGGTGAGCTCGATTCGGTGGCACTATGACATGATCCAGCCGATGGAGGCGGTTGTTTTATTAAGACATGTTCTTGTCATCACCATTATCTTACCATATCATCAATGTTTATGAGCATGAAGATCATGAATGACATGGTAATAGCATGATACCGATATAGTATGACAGGATCACAATAGCATTGACAAACATGGTATGAGATACAAGCACAGTGTTAATATGATATTACCGATAAAAGTATTATTGCTAACATGACAAAAGATAGTATGAAGTCCGGTCATAACATGACATAGCAAGCAATACTAACATATAGCACAAATTGCAGATGGAAACATCATATGAATATACTGCAGCTTACACCCGCACAGGGTTCAAGCAAAGTCAAAATGCGACGATCCACGGGATAAGAGACATCGGAACCGGTGCTTTCGGGGGGGACCTGGATTCGAGGAAGGGCAAAGATGTCATTTTCAACATGTGACAACATTATGAAAATGGCATCATCGGAACGGGCTCGACAAACTAAGAACGTGGGCTTTGGAATTACCTCAATCAGAGTTACGGTCGTGAAAATATGGCCGTTCGTTCGTTAGGCAGAAAAACAGACAAAATCTGTCTGTTTCTGTCCTTAACGGGCGAATGTCCGCAAAGTAAATGTTTCGCCGGCGGGCTGCGGCTGAAAGCGCATTTCCGAAAGTACGCTTTCAGAACAGATAAGGAGTATTCCGCGGCGAGGCCGCAGTAGAGTACATCTTCGCCAGGGGAAAGCGCAGTCTCGGAATGCATCTTCACTTACTCTAGTCAACGGGCCAGCCTGGTCAGCGCCTGAGAGGCTGACGCGCGGGGCCCACCATGTCCTCTCTCTCCTCCTACCTGGTCTTTTTCTTGCTCCCGACCAGAGGCAGAGGGGGCTGCGGCTACCGACACAGCCGATGACTGGCGGCGCGGGAGGGCTGGCCGACGCGCGCAGGAGCTCCGCCGCTCCACGGCACGCCCGTGGGTGGCCGCAGGGTCGCTCGGGATGGCCTGCAGCGCCGGCGCCGCGGCCGGAGCACGGCAAGGGAGGGGTGGCGCCAGCAGGGCTCCCCGGAGGAAATGGAGTGCGGCGACGGCCTGCGGGAGTCCAGTGCGGGTCTAGGGCGCCGAAGAAAGGAAGGGGGAAGGGCTATGAGCAGGAGATGGCCGAGGGGAACGGCGGTGGCCTTCGGCCAGAGGAGGGGGAAGAGGAGCTCCGAGGCTCGGGGAGGGGCTGTGGGTGCTAGGGGCACTCGGGTACATGCTTAAATAGCCGCGGGGGAGAGCTCTGGAAGGCCGGGGAGGGTGGCCGAAGCTCCGAGACGCACGGCGACGTGGCGGCATTCCGGTAGCATTTGAGGTCGGCATACGCGGCCAGGGGCTAGGGGACGGCGGAGGCAGGGGAGCAGGCGACGTGGGGGAGCTCGTGGCGCTCGATGGCGAGCTGGGCGACCGGAGAGGGACCTCCCAAGGGTCCAGTGCACAGAGCACTCTCTCTACTCGCAAGCCACGCGCTCTACGTTGCCACGCGTTCTGGGCGGTCCGGGCATGTCTGGCGGGTTGGCAACTCCCCAGTAGCTGCTCGGCGCAAAGAAATGATACCCATGGCCCACGAGGTGACTGCATGATGCACAAAGCATAATCATCAGCAAGGTGTTTGATTGAGGGTGTGAACAGTGAACAGCTCCATTAGGCCTGGACTTTGGCTGAAGGTGATCATCCACTAAGATGATCATTGTGCCAAAATATCAGCTCAAAAATATGAGGCTAGCTGGTACTTCCTTTGCAAAGTACCCAACTGGCCAGAAATAGAAAGGAGGATGCTGGGGGAAAATGGCTAAGTGGAAATGGCTCAAATTTGGTGGAGACCAATGATTTAGTCTTGAGAATGATCTGGTAAAATTGCAGCTCACTTGGATGCTCTATGAAGGTACCTCCTTCACAAAGATAGAATCTGAACAGAAACTTGAGAAAATCCTAGGGGGAAACTGGATAGGTGAATTGAGCTGATTTTTGGTTTGCAGTAGTAATATATCAATATGAACTACCCTGCAAAATTTCAGCTCAATTGGATCAAGGAATCAAGCACTTCCTTCACAAAGTTTCAGACAAGGCAGAAACTTGGATTGGATCATGTGCTCAAATTTTGAACTGGGGAACATGGGGTTTGGATGAAAATGGTGAAGATATATCTAGGAGAAACTCCACAAATTATTTGGGAATTTTCCAGGCTATCAAAATGGTAGTTCCTTTGGAAAGTGGCAGAGAGGCAATATTGGCCTTGTCAAGGAAAAGTAAATTTTCCACATTTAAATTTGACCAATATTTTTACCAGAGCTTGGGATAGTCACAAAGATCATCTCCACAAATTTTCATGAGATTCAGAGATGTCTAGCTATCCTTCTGGATTTAATTCCTCGGAAAGACAGGAAAAAGGAATTAATCCCAGATGAAAAATATTGCATATGACTTGGCAATATTTTTGCATATCCAGGGTTTATAAGTGTAGGAAGATCTCTGGGAATGTTTTTGGAGGATCAACAGAGCATGGGAAATGATGGCTCCTTTGTAATCACAAAGGCAGGGTTTCAAATTCCAAGTTCTGGAATTAGGGTTCTGGTGAGGATCTGGATGAGGCAGATGGGGTCTTGACCAGCATCAAAGACATGGACAAGGCTCTGAAAGGTTGAAGATTGCCTGGATTCACCTGATCATCCAGCAAACTCCGGAGAAGGATTTTGAAAAAGAAAGCTTGGAAAGGAATGACAGCACACAAATTGATAACCCAATTTTTGGGGTGTTACATAATCCTCCCTGATAGCTGGGACCCACCCGGTCGAAGCGTGCGTAGCGTTGTCTGTCTGGTCGCGAACGTGTACGTACATACTGGTCGATCGGTCTCTGCAACGATGAACCGTGGGCGTGTAAGGAGCGGCACGTGTCGTAGTAGAGCCCCCGACGTAGCAGTTGAGGCAGCCTCGTCTAAATCATGTACATGTACGTATAGCCACACAGCAAGAAATACAGCCATGTATGTACATATACGGGCAGGGTCTCGAATGCGTACTCGCGCATACATACGGCCAGGGCTCGTGTACATGGAGAGAGGCAACGGACGACAGCAACGACCTCCTGTTCATCGGCAGCCAATCGGCTGGGTCGGAACGAAGGAAACAGCGTCGTGTTCATCGGGAGCCAAGCGACTGGGTCGGAACGCGTTCTGTTCATCGGGAGCCAACCGGCTTGGACGGAACAGCCAAAACAGGGTCATGTTCATCGATTCGGGGTCTGGCGTACTGCAAAACGGAGGAAACGGCCTTCTGTTCGACCGCCTACGGTCGAAATGGGGTCCTGTTCATCGGCTGGGGGTCCGGCGTACCACAAAACGGAGGAAACAGACTTCTGTTCGAGCACCTACGGTCAACACGGGGTCCTGTTGATCGGGAGGGATCTGGCATACCGCAAAACGGAGGAAACGGACTTCTCCCCAACTGCCTACGGTCGAAACGGGGGTCCTGTTCATCGGGAGGGGTGTGGCGTACCGCAAAACGGGACTCCATGGGCTACTGTTCATCCACGGTCGACCTCCCTCCAGCCTCCACCAGCTACTGTTCATCCATCGTCGACTTCCTCCAGCCTCCACTGGCTACTGTTCATCCAGCCTCCACTGGGTCCTATTCATCCACCCCCAACCGGCTGGCCTCCTCGGGGTCCTGTTCATCCAGCGCCAACCACCTTCACACAGCCAGGCTACTGTTCATCCACAGCCAACCCACCGGCTGGGGTGGGGCGTACGAGCGGGCGGCAGCAACGGGAACTGTTCATCCACAGCCAACCAACCGGCTCGATCGATGCGTCTCGACTCATGTCTACGTGTATCGCGCGTGTGGCAGCAACGGGCACTGTTCATCGAGAGGCAACCCAACACCAGCTGGCTACGTCTCGCACGGGGGCTCGATCGGCTTCAGTAAGCAGCGAGAAGGATCGATCGGGTTCAGTTAGTAGCGAAGGAATCGCTCGGGTTCAGTTAGCAGTGAAGGGATCGCTCGGGTTCAGTTAGCAGCGAAGGGATCGCTCGGCTTCAGTACGCAGTGGGATCGATCGCTCGGGTTCAGTACGTGTAGTAGTGCGAGGGATCGATCGATCGCTCGGGTTCAGTAAGCGAACGCCTCGCTCGGGTTTAGTTAGCGAACGCCTCGCACACACGCGCGCGTACGAGAGAAACGCACAAACCACACTGCATCGCTCAGCCCCGACCACCCACCGTAACCGGTAATTCCCCAAAAAATTCCTCGGCCTCACTTCTAGCATGATTTTTTACGTCATAGACGGCCCAAAGAATGTCATGCAGCTGCGTCTCCGGCCCGCCCAGGACAAAAAGCCCATTTTCTGTCATAATTTTTTGTCATAGAAGTAGGAGCCAACCACATCTATGATGATACGTGTTTTTGTCACAATTATTGTCATAGAAGTGTCACAACCATGATAGAAAAAGTTTTCGTTCGGGCCATAATGTCACGGATGTGTCTTTTTTTGTAGTGCTTCGAGCAGGCGGCTCATCTGGTAACCCGCCGCTAAGTTCTCCTTCGCTGCTTCGGGTCTTCCGTTTCGAAGTACCAGCATGCTGAGTTTTTTTCAAAACAAAGTGTGGATCTAAGTGAGCATCTGGGTGTGAGAACGGAACTTTGCGGACTGCGACCCGGATTTTTTGGGTATTGTTGACTCGGAATCAGAAGAGATCAGGGTTACCTCTGGCTCGCCGGCATAACTAGTTTCAATTTGTTCTTGTGAAGAGTTGGCATCAGCAAGCTGGTTAAATAGACGACCAAGGGAGTCGAGTTCTACCTCTTGATCTTCTTCATCTTTTGGGTTTTCATCATCATCTTCTCGAGGAGGTGTGGGATCTTGAGGTTCCACTTTCCACCAGTCAGCATCCTCCTGCGTAGCAGCAGACTAATAAGTTTACGACAAAGGCAAAGCAGTACAAGTAAGATAAAGGAGAACAGTAAGGGCGGCTTACCGCCGGTGCCGGGTTGCCCATATAAAAGGGAGCAAGTCCCATGAGCTTAATGGAGTCCTTTGTTTCGCCAAGAAGCTTCTTAGCGAACTTGATGACATCCTTCTGTTCGAGGTTGACCCGGCTAAATCACAGCGGGTCTTCAAGCTCACCAGAGTAGGTGTGCATGAGCCGGTTTCTCAGGCTAAGGGGTTGGATGCGCCAGCTCACCCAAGTCCGGGTCAGATCAACACCGGTGAGGCCATGGGCAGTTAGAGTGTTGATCTTGGAGTGTAAGGGTTCTAAAGCTTCTCTTTCTTCTTTGGAGGCAAACCTTGGGAAGACAATAGAGGCATCAAGCCGGTTTGCCCTATAACCCGGAAGTTGGTGTTGTTAGTCTGGGGAATAGTGACCCCACCAAGTTCTAGGCTGGGTCCACCTTTGTGTTCAGTCTGGTGATTCAAGTAGAAGAATTCTTGAAACAAATTGATAGACGGCTCGATTTGTAGATAGACTTCACAAAAAACTTGAAATTGGCACAAGTTATGAATAGAGTTGGGGCCCAAGTCTTGTGGCATGATAGCAAAGGAGTGCAGTATGTCCCGAAAAAACTTAGAGCCCGGGGGACGAAAGCCTCTGTCCAAGTGGTCGGCAAATACAATAATCTCGTCTTGAGCCGGTTGTGGATGGATTTCTTCTTCAGGGGCTCGCCACTCGATTTCTTCCTTGGGTGGAAGTAACCCGGATTCTACCAGGGCTTGCAACCTGAGCTCTGACATGTTGGATTTTGCCCAATTGACAATCTTAACTTTCGAAGCCATGGTCTCAGCTGCAGAGAAAGTAGGAAAATGATATAAGCCGGCAGAATTCAGAAGTTTGCCGGGTTGTGGTAAAACAGAAAGATAAGCCAGTGCATTTCCGGGTTACAATTTTCAGGTTAATATAAATTGGTAAATCCTAAGGGTCACGGATTTTTACAAGTGATATAAGTGGCCTGGACTGTAAGTCGGGAAACAGTTTTCAAACAAGTTGTGAAATTGTTTGGATCTAAGAAATGGCTTTAAATGAAAGAGTGAAACCTAGGTCTGTTCTTCGCGAATATGGAGAAATTGCAATGGGAATCAGTGAAGTGATGTAACAGAACTACCGAATACAAAGATACTGCGGAGCTATCCTACAGTCTAATGAATGAGGAATCAAAAACATTTTAGATCTACAACAGCTATGGCGAAGAACAACGACGAACTAATAGCAATGGAGGAGAGAACTTACAGATCTGGAAGACAAAGCTTGAGGTCTTCGGGTGCTGTGGATGTGGCTGCACGGCGTTGGATGGCTCCGGCGACGATGAGAAGGCGCGACTAGTGCTGTCTCCGGCGGCGACGAGCTCGGAACAGTGCGGCGGCGTCGGGGGCAGAGGAGAAGACGAGTAGGAGTGGTGAAAGGTGATGATGGAGGGGCGCCGGCCTATTTATGGGCGCGGTGGAACCCGAAGCGGCAGGGGCGGAGCCCCAGGTGGCGCAGTAAATTTCGGCTAAAGGGCTCCTTGATTTTCACGCCTGACAAGACAATACAAATCCATTCAAAGATTCGCTATGATGTCACCCCGGATTTTGCGGAAGTGGATTGACGTCATGCAGAAAGATCGTGAGAAAGTGCCAAGTCTCAAGAAGGCTAATAACCCGGCAACAATGATTGACCCGGAAAAAATATATTTGAAGACAAAGAATGGAGTCTGAAAAGAGGATGAAAAAAGGCGGCTCAGGAATTGATCCGGAGATTAAAATTATTCATAGTTTTTCCTTTATTTCTGTTTTTCAGGATGAAGTTTAACATGGATGAATCCAGGTCAAACTGAGGGCTAATGTTGGGGATATTTCCCAGCGTTGGAGACCCGGCAGGAGGATGACCCGGCCATAGAGTTATAAGGCTCAGCGGTTTATCTCGCTGTTAGGCCTTGACGATACCCAGTGGGCCGGCTTGACAGAGGCCCGATGGGAAGAGGCAGCTCGGTGCGTGGGCCGGCTTAAGAAGAAAGACAAGATAAGAAAGATTACCTTGAAGAACAAGTCAATTAGAATAAGAGTGGGATACGGGTTAAGGTTACAACCCGGACTCTCATGTAAACCTAGGGCTCAACCTGTTATATAAAGGGGAGCGCCTAAGGCAGAAAGACTAAGTTGCAATCTCTCGAGAGTCAGGTTAGCGAATCCGCACCCCTATAATCGAGATCCAAAGCAATACAATCAAGCAGGACGTAGGCTTTTACCTCCATCAGGAGGGGCCAAACCTGGGTAATCCCGAGTCTTCTCGTTCCCGATCAACCCCGTTAAGTTTCCACCTTCGTGCGATGGCTCCATCACTAAGTCCTTTCACAAGGGCATCTGCCGTGCTAAAACCACGACACTGTCCGGAATTACTTGTCGCAGAAATGAATAAAAATGGATGGATCTAGAACTAAAATACATCTAGATACATTCATTTCTCCGACAAGTATTTCTGGACATAGGGGATATTTTAGTCTTTATAGCTTGCTTATGTCACCTTATTGTATTTGCTCTCAGGTGGTGCACCGTGACCAAGACGAAGAGAAAAACGAGAAAACTTGATGTTAATTTGCTAATTAATACCATTGCATGCAAAAGAATTGACCATTGTATGTCGTGCTCGCTAGTCTCAAGTCATTAAAGACACACGTCCCACTTCTTCTATTGGCCTGTTCCTTTTTTCATGGCAATAAACATGGAACGAGGTGAGGAGTTAATGCATCGCGCCTAAGTGTTTTGGTATTATTTGGTTTTCGTAATGTGCCTAATGCACCGGTATGGAGGGATTGATATCATATAGGGAAGAATGGACAAAGGGTTGGTTGAAAGAAAAGTGAAACATAAAACATTATATTCTTCTTAAATAAAAAAAATAGAGACATTATAGAGGAAATTAAGTTAATTCATAGGAGAGAGGAAGCAGAGAGAGAGAGAGATACATAGAGGGCGTAGTGGGGGAGAGAGATGTAGGTAGAGTAGTGATTCAATGGTAAAAAAAATCAAAAAGGTCGCTTGATGTAGAATTTGAAAAGCATATCACACACTATAGTGGATCAGTCCCGTTGCAACGGACGGCCAATTAAATAGTCGACGCAAACACCGTAAAAGTCGAATCTAGTCATCATTATTATGAACAAACCAATAAAAACAGAAATCTCAATGGACTCTTGACATTGGCAGCTACAAGTTCATCGTGCTACAGCCAGTGGCGAAGCTTCATGGGGCCAAAGGGCCATTGCCCCCCCCCTAAGAAAACTCTTAAGTGCACCCCTAAGTATTAGCCTTGAATATTCAGGATTTCTCAGAGTTCATGCATAACTTATCTTCTTCGCCCCCTCAACTCCGATTACCCCCTCAACAATCTTCATCAAGCTCCGCCACTGGCTAGAGCCTCATAAGTCGAAGATTGGTGTCCTTGTGAACCATTTTCATCTGTCACATAGCTGATCAGACCTGCCTTTGGATGGACCTTCGAGCTGTGCCGAGCCTTGCCTGATAAGCTGCTAGCTCACCCCCCTGCTGATTGTCTGGCTCGAAAACAATATGACTTTCATATATTGTTTTCATGCCCCCTAAATGCAACAATTCAAGAACAATATGATGTTACATAGCCGTGGCAACGCCATCAGTCTATAGATGTCACATTCACAAGGACACACATTTATCCGTGCTAACCTTCAGGGGTGTGGCAGCTAAAGTCCGCATTTCCCGTTCAGCACGTCTCCACTATGTCAGGTGACATGTCACTTGTTGGTCCCAAACGCGCAGAAAGTTGAACTTTCGTCTTGTTAAGTACAAGAACATCAGTCCATAGTCAATCAAAAGTAGTTAACATATGAGGTTATTTTCGCATACCGTGTGTCCATTAAAGTGACATCTAGGCATGGAGTGCTACGGTGGGAAGAATCTTGGAGCATAAAGGGACCTACATGGACAACTAGCCCGATGACATCCAGAAAAAATAGCATGAGAAAACAATGATATCCACAAGGAATGAGCCTCAATAGAATTTACCTGCAAGCATTCTGTTCCTGAGTCGGTTGACATCACCAAAATCCATGAACCACAAAGGCAGCCTAGGCACAAAAATGTGCGAGCTAGCAAGACGGACATCGGTCCGTCCATGTAGGATGATGTAATAGGGGGTTGGTATGGTCAATGGAATTGGGGGTGGATTTCACGAATTTTGAACCCCACGTTCCTGAATAAGTATACTTTGTCGGTCTGCATGCTTTCGTTGAAGTGATCTGCGTGCTGCTCATAAGCAGCTGCCTCCATTTTGGTTCCCTTCAAAATAGCCAACATTGTTTGAGGAAGGATACATGAATCAGTACTTTAGTTACCATGGTAAGTTTGGTACTGGTGTTGTACATGTTTCTCACATGTAGGTCGGCGACGATGGCGCAGTAGATTACATCTCCACTTCTAGTTTTTGTTTGATTCAGCTGGAAAGAATTTTTGCCGTTGTCTCCCAAATCTGTTGTATATGTGCACGGTTTCAACATTGTGGAACCTAACATCCCTACATTGGTTAAAGGAGAAATGGGAAAAACATAATTATGCATGCATCATCTGAACCATTTTTACCGAGACATGACAGAAATTTTTTGATGCAGGAAATGGAACAAATTGCCTGTTAATCGGAGGAGGCCACACGACGGGAGCCGGGACCGGTGGTGGTGCCATCACCCTCTTCGAGCCGGGCGACCGAGACTGTATCGGATCACCATTGTGTTAGCTTGGAGACGTGTCTAGATCAGCCAGAAGGACAAAGGTGGGTCTTGGAAGGACTAAGGGAATGGGTGATCACCTTATATGCCATGGAGACATGCGGGAAGCACCAACGACTGGAAATTTGGTTTTGGCTCGTTTACTGGATGGAAGGATGAAATTACGGTGTGATTCATGGGAGGGGGGGAAAAGAGAAAGTAAATTCATGGTGGGGTAGAAAAGCGAAAGTAAATTATGGTGATTGGATATTACCAAATCGGCTGGTGGTGGGACAATAATAAATCGATGGATTGGACTTTTTTTTTTTTGAGAAATAGGCTTCGGTGGAGGTGGGACATGGGGTGCGAGTTTGGACGAAACGATGTGCAAGGCGTGGTCCTCTTGGCAGGAAAGGGAACCTTAGGTTCTTTTAGATAGTAGAGAAGAAGGTTTCTGGTGGCTTTAGAATTCATCCGGATTGTTGGTATATCTTTTTGTTCGGAGAATGATCATAGGATCTCTAGCCTTTTTATGTAGTATTGTCATTTTAAAGTTATGTTTCAAATTTGTAACAAGTCTCTCTCAACATTTTAAGGCGTGACTTATACATGTCATTGGACTAGAGAGCTAACTAGTCCACCGTAATCATCTTCCTCAACTGATAGTCTTCCTTTTACACTTGACCGTCCACTCACCCTTCTTTGAATCTTTCGTGTGTTTTCCTACTGTGTTTTCATCTCTCTAATTTAACATCATCCTTTTGCCCACTCCCTCCTATGCGCTTGAATTCTACTTGGCAGCCTTGTGGGTATAGGCTTCTAACCGGGGCGTCGGCTGTCTAATCAACCATCCATCTAAGCCGTTAGGGTGTATGTTGTCCTACTCTTTCGTATGTTAACACTTTTGGTGGCCATTGTCGCCAATCACTTATATACGCCCCCCCCCCCCCCCCGGTTGTCGCTTCTTCTCCACCGCTTTCTTCATGTACCTCTATTTTTTCCATCATAATCGTCCTCTCTTCTTCTTCTTTTAGTTGCGCGCTCATGTGGTACTATCCGTTCCATAAGACCTTCCGCCAAATGTTTGGTAGGTATTTCTTCAATTACTTTTGTATTATGTTCTTCCTTTCCTCCCACTAAGCATGCAAATATTTCACCCTAGAAAACATGCAGAGCCTTCAGAAGGTGAATTGCAAATGCAAAGCTTTTTAAAACTGAAATGTGAATGCAAAGTTTTTTTTTTTTTTTGGAGCAATATGTGAATGCAAAGCTGATCCACCATAAGAGGAAAAATGGCACATTTTCCATTCCGGGCGCAACTTCAGCCCACATCTTAGGCCCGCCCGGACCACGGCCCGGGCCCAATCCGAGGTCACCGTGTGTCCATTCCAAACGGGAAAGCGCAGACGGCGAACCACCCAGCCTGACCTCGCGATGCAGATCCTCCGGCGGAACCTTCTCGAAGCTTCTCGCCGCCTCTCCTTCCTCCTCCACTCTCCACCTCCCGCCGCCCACGCCCACGCACATGCCGTCGCCACCCTCTCCGCCAACCGGCGGGACCCGTCCACCGGCTCCCTCGCCGCCACGCCGTGGGCCGCCACGCAGCGCCGCGGCGCGAAGATGCTCGGCTCCGACGTAATCCCCCTTCTGCCCCCTCGCTCTCGCTTCTGCTCGCTTGGCCCGTGGCCGCACAGGGTTTAGCTAGGGTTCTGCTAAGCTCGGGCTCTGTTATGGCTCCTGCTGCTCTGTTCAGTTCGTAGCGAATTTGTGGTAGAATTCGCTTGGCAGACGGAGCAGTTCCTTGCTATTTTGTTCAGTGGTTCCATTGATATGTCCATTAGCGATCGTGCAAATGACCTGTAATGCTTCTTGCAATTTTTGTGTTCCTTTGCTGTGAAACGCTCAAATTTTATGTTCTATACTTCGGGGTCCTCAAAATCGTGGTGGGAATTCCCCATGCGACCTACAGTCATAGTGCCACTGGTGCAGGACGTGTAGCCAGGAGCCTATTCTATTATAGATTTAGCCAAGTATTTTAGTATTTGATCAATCGACTTGACATGGATGCTACATTCAGAAGTTATTATTGAAGTTGTTTTCTACATTTATAGTTAGCAGGGATGCTTCCAGCTTTCCAATGGTCCTAAAAATAACTGCTAAACAACTTCTGGTGTATATTTTTTTTGGCATCTTGATTATATCCCGGGTCTTAATTTTGCTAATGCCTTTTCAGTTCTGTTATTTTATTAATCTTTGTGGAAGCGCATAACAATGCTTGCATTGACTTGAGATGTCCTCATATGTGTAGGTGAAACTTGGAAATGTGATACAGAGAAGAGGTGTGTGATTAACTGATTACATCTCTAGTGTTTGTATTTTTACTTCCAAGTATCGTGGATTATTACTTATCCATCTTTTGGGCCAACCTTAAATCAAGGACGCATTTATCAGGTGCGTTTAACTGCTTTTCATGTCCTACGTCCCTCCATATTTCCTCAAGCTTTATGGTTTATATTCACCTATGTTTCTGGTCTACTAAGTAAGAGCAATCGTTTTTCCAACTTTTCTGTTATGTTTTCTATCATTTCTGACTTGAATGTCTTCTGTTCAGGTGATAAAATCGCATCATTCACATCAAGGAAGAGGAGGAGCCACAATACAGGTCATTTATTTTGTTTCTTTCTTTCAATCTGTTGCACCACTTAACTCTGCATACTTCACATGATGGCAAGCTAATGTTGGTCTTGTCACTCGCCAGATTTTCCCTTGCATCTATGTTATCAGACCCAATCACACAAAATGGTCTCATCTTAGAGTACCTATTTTAGCAACAGCAACAGGACATGCCAACAACGAAAATATAACTTAGGAATAACTTGTAAATGAGTAATAACAAGGACAGTGAAATAAACAGCTAGGCACCAAGAAATACATATGAATAGTTTGATTCACTGTTGCCCCAATGGCATGTCTGCAGTTCCATGAAAAATGTCCCCTCAAATGACGAAAACTAAGTTCAGGTGGATGTTTTTTTATATGTGCTTGACTTAACTGGAGCTTAAATTTGTCATTTGTTTCATTACCAATCCGAATTTTATTCTCAACTCTTGATTGCTGCAGGTGGAACTGAGGGATGTTGACACTGGTAACAAAATAGTTGAAAGATTTCGTACCGACGAGGCTCTTGAGAGTACGAACATTTCTTCACTCCTTCCTTATACAAAAGGCATTCTAGGACTAAGTTATGGGCTTCTATGTTTTAGGATGATTTCCTTTCTGTAGCTATTTGTACCCCATCCTTGTTAAAATGTGCTCCTGTGCAATTTTTCATAGGCTTCTCTTCCTTTTTTCTGGTTACAACTTACAAAGCTGAGCAATAATTTCTTCTAGTGTATTTTATTGCATTCATTCATACATGTGTCAATACTCGAGCAGTGTTAGCCGCTCTGATGGTACCAAACAAATTTAAGATGATGACCATCAGACCATCTAAAATCAACTCAAATGACGATAATGATTATAGAAGCTGGATGCGTTAACCAGCCTTTTAGGAGTATTACAATCAGCACCTCATATATCAATCACAACTATGAGCCTCTCCAATTAAATATAAATTATTATTGATTTGTATAATTTATTTGTCAAGATTTGTGCAAAATTTGACATTAGTTTTGCACATAAATGCATCATATATTCATATCAATAATAATTGAAGAAAAAAGAAGGTGGCACCGTATGGAACTAGATTTTGCGAGAAGGTGGTCAAATTAACCTGGTTTTGACAAACTCCTGGCTTGAGTTACCTGGCTACCCAACTTTCTTGCAGTAATATCTAGTCCAGTTGGAATTTCATAAGGCACAGTCATGATAAGTTGATAGTAGTAGTTTGGTTGTTTATATTTGGAAAGCGTACAGTTTTGTTCATAATGGAAATCTAATCATTATGTATTTTCTTTACACATTCAGGAGTTTTTGTTGAGGATAAACCTTTCACATATCTGTATCAGGAAGGAGACAACGTGGCACTTATGGAGTATGCTTATTTCCCTGTTTTCTTGTCATTCCTTCATTAACATGCTGTAGTGTGATGCTGTCTATATTTTATTAATATCCATTTAGTAATGACTTCATCTGGAATCCTTTTTTTTTGTCAGGCCTAACACGTTTGAGCAACTCGAGGTTTCAAAGGAACTGTTTGGCAAAAACGCTGCATATCTGAAAGGTGCAAACAGTATTAATTGACAACCAGAAGAACACCAATTGCTATCAATACTAGATTATAAGAACGTGCTTGTGTTTTACCTTTTGAATAGTTAGATGATTTGTTTGCTTTTGTGCCTGTAGCTCTCATATATGCAAGTTAGTGCTGCTGTAGACATAGTAGTTACTTTTAAATAATCACAGTGGACAAAATTATCAATTCCGATTAATATAATGTGTGGGACACTTAAGTTTTACCTTACAAATGATAGTGATCTGTATATATGCCATGCATTAGCGGGCCTAAACATATCCGATACATGTGCATTTTTCGTAATTCGTTGGCAACAATAAAGATGTCAGCACCTAAGAGGCTCACTCACTCCTGCACTGATAGTGTACATGACTCGCTCGATGTTGATATCTTCTGCTCACTGTCAAAATGGTTTTAAATGTATTTGATCTCATCGAAATAAAGCCAATGGTTAAAGTAAATTTTGATTGAGACCGTTTAACTCAAATTTCCAATATCAATTTTTTTCAGATGAGATGAAGGTAACTCTACAATTCTTTGATGGCCGGGCGTTGTCTGGATCAGTGCCTCCTCGTGTGACTTGCACTGTTGTTGAAGCACAACCTAATGCAAAAGGCCTAACTGCTACACCTCAGTGAGTTTCATATTACTTCCATTATCAAATTAATTCTTATTTCTGCAACATTTATTTATTATGTATTGATGAGTTTTTGGGTTATTCATTGTTCCAATACCTTTAATGGATTGAATATTAGTAAGTCAAGTCCAAGTAGATACACCGGGTACTTGTCATATTTTGCGGCTCGAAATAAGCACCCTTGTCAAATGTTCAGCAATGAAGTTATGGTAATAGAGTAATATGTTCCATGGTATTGGTGCATATATTGCTTGGAGTAAGCGTTAGTGTTCTAACCATAATGTGAGATTTTTGTCTGGAGTGAACATACCTGATGGATAATTATATGCCCTGAGAAGAAACTTGTAAGTTAATTGTGTAGTTATGAGTTACATGCAGAAGAACTATAACAACAGGTTAGCTAGTTTCATAACAAAAATCCCTACAAAAGCAGTAAACAGTAGTTCATGTACTATGGAATTCATGCACATGCGCATTGCAGATTCCCCTTTGATCAGCTTCATCATCTCTTGTCATCAAATGTTTGAGGCCTGGTGTTATGCGGTAACTAAACTTGTGTTTGTACTAAATGCAGATATAAAAGGGTCTTGCTGGATAATGGCCTTACAGTGCTTGTAAGTTGATGGGTACCATTTCGTAGAGTATATTCACCTAGTCCTTTGTGGAATGGTGTATGGAAAAACCATGTTTTTTTATTCATTTATTGTTTTGCAATCTCCTAATTATCAATATTAAAATTAGAAACCAAGAAATTTGATGGAGTCCTGCAGCTTGAAGTATTTCTCACTTGCATCAACTTTTTGCCAATCGTAGGCCCCGCCTTTTGTTGAAGTGGGTGAGAATATCGTTGTTAGTACTGTGGATGATTCATACATGACGAGGTAAATTGTGGGAAATCTCAATTACTCAGACTGTATAATGCTGTGTTATTCTGTAAATGAATGCTGTGATGGTCATCTGTATTTTGATAGTTGTTTTCTTGGTAAATTCACTGAACTGTTTTCCATTTCAGGGCCTAAGGGCGGTATCATGTAAATGGTGCTTTGTGCTCCGGAATTGGGATCCGCATTGCACTACTTGCCTTCTTAGATAAGTTTACTATAGCATTGACATAATTCTGAATCTGCCTCCTAAAAAAAGGCACCCAGTTTTACCTGGAATTCAGTATTCAAGAACACATATTGTTCTTATAGATATATTTTCACTGGCTTGTCGTTTTGAATTTTGGGGAGTGATGTGCACGCTGACATGAAAATGTATTGCCCTTTTATAACTTGCAGTTTTGTGAAGTGAAATAATACTGGGATGTGCTCAATATGTGCAATTACATGTGGAAATGCCAATCATATATCAATAGTTACATTATTGTTCTTTATATGGTTTTGCAGCAACAAGTTTCTCTATTCGTTTGTAATAGCACCCGGTACTTGATACAGATTCTTAATCTTCTTTTGTCACGCCTGTAGCGTCTCCACACTGGATTTGAATGAAAACTGAAAGCCGGTTTTGGTTGAAAAAGAAAAAAGAAACTAGTTGCTTTATATACAGCTAATATCGGAATCAAATGATGTGATGTGCTTCATGTACACTTTCTAAGCTGCATCAAAGTCAGGAGCTACAAAATCCTAGCGACAAATTTGTCTTCACTTGTAAGCATGGACGTAATCCTGGAAGTAGAAGTTCTTCTCGATGAAGCTTGCGAGCCAGCGGGACGCGGCGAAGCACAGCACGGCCAAGGACACGATGGCGGCTCTCTGCACGACCGACGTCACCAGCGTCCCCTTAGCAACGGCGAGGAACCCGACAACCGCCACCGATGCAATCTGCAGGGCAACCTCCAGCGCCTTCATGCCCTTCAGCGCCGCGCTGCAGCTCCTGCACTGCGCGACGTGCGACCAGTACCTGCAGATGCCATCACAGAATTTGTTCAGAGGGGGTTTCGCTGAATGTTCAGGTGTTCCAGGCATCAGGTTTGCCGGGGAGAAGAGTTGGAATGATTTGTACCTCTCCATGAGCTTGTCTTTGGTTGGAGTCTCTGGTAGCTGACCGACCGTCGGGGCGGCCCAGCCGACCTGACTTTTGCAGTGCTTTCTGAACCAGTTCCTGAAGGCGATCACCATGTTGTCCGACGACGTCGGCACATACACGGCTTTCTGCCAGTTTTCGACGCCCGCTGCGGCGAAGTTGCGCTCCTGAAATGAAGGAAGAACAGTGGGTTTGTTTGCTGCCTGAGCTCCATATCCTGGACCAGGCTCTGAAATTCAGAATCACTGAGTCTGAGCTGAAGAATCATCACCTCGATATGGAGGAGGTAGATGTCTGAGTCCAGGATGGCGTTCTGTCCAATGTGGTAGTACCACCGTGGTATGACCTTGTCGAGCCAGACGCCGACGTTCCTCGGAAACGCCCAGATCACCCTGCTTTTCCCTGGAGATACCGGGACGCACATGAACACCAGCATGAACTGAGGCGGCTTCTTCTTCTTCTCCTGCCCAAACCAAAGCACGAACTGTGAACTTCTGAACAACCCCTGTTTGTTCTCCTCTGAAGTGCTGCAAGTTTCGCTTGCACCGGCAACAATGGGAAATGTGTCTGCACAATCAATTCATACCTCTCCCTGTTCCTCTTTGGGGAGGGGTGAGCCATAGAAGGTGCACGGCGCGACATACCGGAAGTATCCGCTATTGTCCTGCTCCGACAGGAACCCGGCGATATTCGCCTCCGCTATCTTCATCTTCACTGGCCCGCCGCCTTCGACGTCGAACTCAACTGTGAAGAGAAGAACAACAACTGAATCAACACTCTCATTCAGTGACACCGTAAAACTGAATTTTCGACGGCGCCGATCATGTCAGGCAGGGCAGGGGGGCTTATCTTCCGGGGTCTTCCTTCTTGCGGAGCTTGCCCATCAGCCCCTTGTGCGCGTAGGGGACATGTGCAGGGTCCATGAGGTTCTCCACCAGCACATCGTACCTGCAAGAGTATCAGTTGAGCTGTGAGATTGCGCAATGGAGGGAGGCAGCCGCATATATCGAGGTTCAGGATGTGTACCCGTAGGGGAGGTCCCTGACGCCGTAGACGGTGACGAAGGAGGGGTCGTCGATCTCCGGGATGAATGGCGGGCGCTTCCTCTGCAGAATGTCCTGGTGCTCGTCGTCGGCCCTCGGGTAGAACCACAGGATGTTGTTCTGCACCACGCTCGGGTACGACGCCACGCACGCCTTGCTGTTCTTGTGCACCTGCGCGCAATCCATTTCGATTTTGGTTTTGATTTTGCGATCGAACGGAGGAAGAAGGAGAATGGATCGATGGTTACAGGGGGGCCGAGGGCGGGGGCCTGGGGGATGAACTGACAGGAGCCGCGGCCGTCGAAGCACCAGCCGTGGTAGACGCACTGGAGGCGGCCCTTGTCGTCGATGCGGCCCTCGGAGAGCGGCGCGAGGCGGTGCGGGCAGGCGTCGTCGAACACGCGCCACTCGTCGACGGCGCGGTCGTACCAGGCCACCACGCGGAGGCCCAGCACCGTCTTGCCGTGCGGCGCGCCGGGGTCCAGGTCGCACACGGGGGCCAGCGGGTACCACTGGTCCAGCCAGTCGAACTGCCCCTCCTCCTTCTCCTTCTCCTCACCACCGAACGGCGACGGCGCCGAGGGCGCCTCCGCCGCCACGGCCGAGACCGGCGACGACAGCCGCGCGCGCTGCCGCCACCGTCGCGGGGCCGGTGCCGCCGCTCTGGCGCTGCTGGTGGCCGGGGCGGCGGCGCGGAGCGGGAGCGGGAGCGAAGGGCGCGCGCGGGGGACGAGGAGGAGGGAGAGGGGATCCATGGCGCGTCGTCCGATCCCGCGGCGGGCGACGGCAGTGGAAGAACCTGTGGCTGTGGGGAGGGAGGGAGGGAGGGATGCGCGCGCGCGCGGCTGCGGTTCGCCGGTACGGCTTATCGCCACGTCTCTACCGCCAGGTGCAGAACGCGTGGACTGCGAATCACACCGCTGGTGCAGGTCCGAGGCAAATGGAACAGTGAAATCGAAAAACAAATCCAAAACTATTCTATGCTGGTGATTTTTTTGTGGGAAAATATATTTTGGTGGCTAAAAATGCGGAATTTCCTGCTTTTACACGTGTTTTTCCCGAGAAAATGATGTTGAATATATGAGCAAATTACTACGAGATTTAATCCGAATAAACAGTAAATAAATCATGACAACAATGACAGAGAAAGAACTAATCGTGCGGACTAGCACAGTAGACGAATAGATCGAATCTAAGGCACAGACTAGAAATAGAAATTCTAGTACGATCTCAAACAAGGAGGACAGAATCACATACGGTGCAGCGGGAGCAGAACCGCCGGCGTTGACGTTGTCGGCCATGTCGCTGATGAAGAGGCTGCCGAGGTCGGGGAAGAAGTTGTCGTTGGCGAAGTCGTCGCTGCCAGCAGTCGCGTGAGTGCGCTCCCCAAAAATCTGATCGCCCCTCTCCCGTACAGGATCACGAGAGGCGGGGTTCCGGAGGCCTGCTGTCCCTTCTCGTGGTGCACGCCTGAAGGAGGGATGGAGAAGACTTGGGTGGCGGCGCAATGTTTTGGAACGGTGCGAAACCATATGCTGTGGCGGCGGCTAGGGTAGACGTTTGCCTATCTATATAGTGCGGGTCGGGTAGGTCGTGGGAGTAAACCCCACGTCCAAGTAGGTAACAACCCCACGATCCAAAATAATCGGAAACGGCTGAGTAATTAACGCGTCCGTTAATTACTAATTAATGACTCATTAATTTTCCCGAGCAGCAAAAATATAGACAACATGCATAGCTTTGTCCTCGGCTCGGCTCATTCCCGAAACCAGGCGCGGCGTGACGTGACGTGACGAGGCGAGGCGAGGCGTGGCGTGGCGTGGCGAGGAGGAGGAGCGCGCGTGTAGGTCTCCTCTTCTCATGCTCATACAAGTGCTAGAAGAGCTCACCTTATAAAGTGGTGCAACTCCCACTCACCTAGCAGTATGGGACTAAACATTAGTCCCACTCACACCACACACACAACCATGCATGAATGGCCCATGAGAATTTCAGATTTTAGTTGGGCTTTGGGCCAAAGGCCTACTAGCAAAAATTCAACAATCCCCCACAAAGTCTCATTGGCACATCTCATCATTTAGTTCCAAAACATTGTTTATATACCGGCGATCAGTGGAGACTGTTAAGTTGAACTTCCACTTAGAACTTTATGCTACACTAGATCACAACTTGAATAGTGGACTATGCCTTGAACTACAAGTTTTCTGCAGGACTAGTTTCACACAAATTCTTGACCGATACTGGGCTGCCGCAAGGCTTCCCCGCGGGTGGAGCATATACGTCATACTCCAGGGCCTTTCATGAATTTATTAGAGAACACCCAATTCTCACAGACTGCGACGTTTAACAGTCAAATTCATATAGGTGCGTTCCTCAGGAGATGTTCTGCATGACAACATCATATAGGGATACTCTCCTCCCAGCTGACCAACAACTTGTCTCCCACTTCTACTTGACGGGATCTCCGATCACATAGAGTGGGTTACCACTGTGGACAACTCATGTGGTGGGTCTCAAACCCATCTCCATCGATGCAATATCTATCACATTACGTGATAAACCCTTTGTGAAGGGATCTGCCAAATTTTTAGACATATGGATATAATCCAACGCAATAACTCCGGAGTTCTTTAATTTTCTGACAGATTTCAGTCTCCTCTTCACATGTCTTGAGGACTTCATATTATCCTTAGAACTGTTTATCTTGACGATCACGGTTTGATTATCACAGTTCATCAGGATAGCGGGTATTGGTTTTTCAACCATAGGTAAGTCCATCAAGAGCCGACGAAGCCAATCTGCTTCAACAGTGGCTATGTCTAATGCTGTGAGTTCTGCTTCCATAGTTGACCTCGTTAAGATGGTCTGCTTGCAAGACTTTCAGGAAACAGCGCCACCACCAAGTGTAAACACATGACCACTCGTGGCCTTAATCTCATCAGCATCAGATATCCAGTTTGAGTCACTATAACCCTCCAGTACCCTCGGGTACCTAGTGTAGTGAATCCCATAGCTCGCAGTGCCTTTCAAATAGCGCATAACTCTCTCAAGCGCGTGCCAATGATCATCTCCCGGTTTTGATACAAACCGACTCAGTTTGCTCACAGCAAATGAGATGTCAGGCCTCGTGGCACTCGCCAAATACATAAGCGAGCCAACAATCTGAGAATATCTTAGTTGATCTCTAGCAATCCGTCGATTCTTTCAAAGCAACACACTAGCATCATATGGAGTTGGAGAAGGCTTGCAGTCGCTATACCCAAAATGACTCAAGACCTTTCAACATAGTGAGATTGCAGCAGTGTAATTCCACCATTCTCATCTCTCAACAGCTTGATGTTCAGAATAACATCAGCTTCTCCTAGATCCTTCATCTCAAAACAACGAGATAAGAAATCCTTAACCTCCTTGATTAAATCAAGTTTGGTTCCAAAGATCAATATGGAATCGACATACAGACAAAGATAACTCCTTCGCCCCCACCATAGCGATAGTACACA
Source organism: Elymus sibiricus (assembly GCA_039707655.1). NCBI lineage: Eukaryota > Viridiplantae > Streptophyta > Magnoliopsida > Poales > Poaceae > Elymus > Elymus sibiricus. Next base: position 433,891,700 of record CM077672.1, on the reverse strand, counting down.
CACTTGTCAGCTTCGTTTACAAAAAAGCCTGCAGCAGTTAATGTTCTTTCGAACTTCTCATGCCACTGCTTAGGAGCTTGTCTGAGGCCATATAAAGACTTCAATAATTTGCACACATTTCCTTCCTGACCAGGTACTACAAAACCATCTAGCTGATCCATGTAAATTTCCTCGACTAACTCTCCATTTAGGAAAGCCGTCTTAACGTCCATTTGATGAACGAGAAGACCATGTGAGGCAGCCAGTGATGGTAGCACCCGAATAGTGGTCAGTCTAGCCACAGGTGAGTAAGTATCAAAGAAGTCTTCACCTTCTTTGTGGGTATAACCCTTGGCCACAAGCCGTGCCTTGTACTTTTCAATCGTACCATCAGGTCTAAGCTTTTTCTTGAACACCCACTTACATCCTACAGGTTTGCACCCATAAGGACGATCAGTGATTTCCCGGGTTTCGTTAGCTAAGATGGAGACCATCTCGCTACGGACAACTTCCTTCTAGTAGTCAGCATCATACGATGCATAAGCTTCTGAAATAGTGTTGGGGGTGTCATCCACAAGGTACACAATGAAATCATCACCAAAGGACTTTGCAGTCCTCTGTCTCTTACTCCTTATAGGAGTTTCATTGTCATCCTCCACAGGATTCTCAACGTGTTCCATCACAATGGTGGGTTCAGGAATTACAGCAAATTCCTGACTAGATAGAGTAGGTATCTCCTGATTCGATGAGCTGGGCATATCCTTCATAGGAAATATGTCCTCAAAGAAAGTCGCATCATTCGACTCCATAATTGTACCAACATGCATGTCAGATACCTCAGATTTTATTATCAAAAATCTATAGCCAATGCTATGAAAAGCATAGCCCAGAAGAACACAATCCACAGTTTTTGGTCCAAGCTTGCGCTTCTTGGGAATTGGTATATTGACTTTCGCCAAACAACCCCAAGTACGTAGGTAAGTGATAACCCACAAGTATAGGGGATCGCAACGGTTTTCGCGGGTAGTATTTCACCTAGATTTATTGATTCGACACAAGGGGAGCCAAAGAATATTTGCGAGTATTAGCAGTTGAGTTGTCAATTCAACCACACCTGGAGAACTAAATATCTGCAGCAAAGTGTTTAGTAGCACAGTAGTATGATAGTTTCAAGAGCAGTAGTAACAGTAACAAAAGCAGTTTTCTAGTGATTGTAACAGCAGCAGCAGCAACGAAAGTAACTTAGCAAAGATCAATATGCGAAAAGCGTAGGCATTGGATCAGTGATGTATAATTATGTTGGATGACATTCATTATGTAACAGTAACAACCTAGGGCGATACACAATAGCTCCAATTCATCAATGTAATGTAGGCATGTAATCCGTATATAGTCATACGTGCTTATCGTAAGAACTTGCATGGCATCTTTTGTCCTACCCTCCCGTGGCAGCGGGGTCCTTAAGGAAACTAAGGGATATTAAGGCCTCCTTTTAATAGAGAACCAGAACAAAGCATTAGCACATAGTGAATACATGAACTCCTCAAACTACGGCAATCACCGGAAAGAATCCCAATTATTGTCACCTTGGGGTATGCGGATCATGACACGTAACAGGTGCATATAACTTGCAAGATAGGATCAAGAACTCAAATATATTCATGAAAACATAAAGGGTTCAGATCTGAAATCATGGCACTCGGGCCCTAGTGACAAGCATTAAGCATAGCAAAGTCATAGCAACATCAATCTCAGAACATAGTGGATACTAGGGATCAAAGCCCTAACAAGTTGACTCAATTACATAGTAAATCTCATCCAACCCATCACCGTCCAGCAAGCCTATGAAGAAATTACTCACACACGGCGGTGAGCACCATGAAATTGGTGATGGAGGATGGTTGATGATGACGACGGCGTCGAATCCCCCTCTTCGGAGCCCCGAACGGACTCCAGATAAGCCCTCCCGATGAAGAACAGGAGGTGGCAGCGGCTCCGTATCGTAAAACGCGATGATTCTTTCTCTCTGATTTTTTCTCCATGAATAGGTACTTATAGCGTTGGAGTTAGGTCAAACGGTGTTGCCAGGGGCCCATAAGCCTGCCAGGCACGCCCTGGGGGTTGGCCTCGCCCCCCAGGCTTGTGGCGCCTGGTGGCCCCCCTCTGGTAGATCTTTGCGCCAGTATTTTTTATATATTCTGAAATAATTCTCCGTAAATTTTCAGGTCCATCCGAGAACTTTTATTTCTGCACAAAAACAACACCATGGCAATTCTGCTGAAAACAGCGTCAGTCCGGGTTAGTTCCATTCAAATCATGCAAATTAGAGTCCAAACTAGAGCAAAAGTGTTTGGAAAAGTAGATACGTTTGGGACATATCAACTCTCCCAAGCTTAACTCATTGCTTGTCCTCAAGCAATTCAATTGACAAACTGAAAGTGATAAAGAAAAACTTTTACAAACTCTTTTGTTCTTGTTGTCTGTATATATACTTAACTAGCATCCAGGTTTTCAGCAAGACTATGAACTAACCATATTGATGATAACACTTAGGTCTCACATTTACTCATGGCAATAACATAACCAACTAGCGAGCAATAATAAGATATCTCAGATGCCAACACTTTGTCAAAACAATCGTGATATAATATGATAACATGGTATCTCGCTAGCCCTTTCTGAGACCGCAAAACATAAAAGCAGAGCACCTCTGAGATTCAAGCAATGACTAAACATTGTAATTCAGGGTAGAGGATATCCATTCATAGTCACACCCAACATTAACTATACTCAATGCATAAAAATGACAATAGTGCTCTCCAACTGGTGCTTAAATGAGAGGGTGATGACTCAATGATAAAAGTAAAATAACATAAAAGTAAATGGATAGGCCCTTCGCAGAGGGAAACATGGATTTGCAGCGGTGCCAGAGCTCGAAGCTTAAATTAGAGATGAAAATAATTTTGGGAGGTATGCTTTTCCTGTCAACGTCACGACTGAGAGTTTTGAATATCTTCCATGCTAAAAAAATTATAGGCGGTTCCCAAGCGGAAAGGTAAAGTTTACTCCCCCTCCACCGTACCAACACAAGCCATGGCTAGCCGAATTCACAGGTGCCCTCCATACCAACAACTTTTCGGGGGAGTTTGCTTGCATTATATAACGATTTGAGCCATAGGACTGGGCATCCCAATTACCATCCTCTCTTGTGCAATGACAAGTGAATAAACACTCATCTGAGAGTAACCCGCTTAGCATGGAAGATACTGACCGCCCCCTGTTGCTCCATGAGCGGTACGGACACACAAAACAGATGTTCATTTGAATGTTTAGAGGTGGCACTTGCAAATTTACTTGGAACGGCAGAGTAATACCGCATATAGGTAGATATAGTGGACTCATCTGGAACAACTTTGGTTTAGGGATTTGGATGCACAAGCAGTATTCCCGCTTAGTACAGGCGAAGGCTAGCAAATAGATTGAGAAGCGACCAGCTAGAGAGCGAAAACGGTCATAGACATGCATTGCGAATAATTAACATTGAACACGAGCATGAGTAGGATATCAACACCCTAAACATAAATATCATGGAGGCTATGTTGGTTTTGATTCAACTACATGTATGAACATGTGCTAAGTCAAGCCACTCGAATTACTCAGAGGAGGATACCATGCTAACATACTACATCACAACCATTTTAATGCATGTTGACACTCAAGATAAATCATTATCCACTCCTAGCTATTTAAGCATGTCATGAGCAACTATAATCTCTAATTGTCATCACAAATATGTTTACTCATAATAATGATGAATCATGAATACTGAGCTAAACATATTTACAAAGACAAAAACAAGAAGAGTTCATACCAGCTTTTCTTCACCGCAATCACTTCATCAAATATCGTCATTATTGCCTTTCACTTGCACGACCGAATGATGTGATAATAATAAGAATGGTGCAAGTGTGCCGTGGACTAAGCTGGAATCTGCAAACATTTATTCAGAGGAGAAAACAGAGTAATAGTGGCTCTTTGTTAGATCAACAATAAAGCATATGGGAGCCACTCAAATTTTCATCGTGGTCTTCTCCTTGCGATGACTCAACGAAAAGAAAAGAAATTCAAAGAAACACACTGAAATATTTTTTGAGTTTTTGGTTTTTCTGAAGAAAGCAAATTAACGAAGGAAAACAAAAAACGAGAAAAACTATTTACACGGGAAAGCTCCCAACAAGTAAAAGAAGAAACGAGAAATCTTTTTGGGTTTTCTTTTACTACTACGAATTAACTAGACACGAAAGAAACTACAACTAATTTTTTTGGATTTTCGAAAGTTTTTCAAACACACAAGAAGAAAGCAAAAATAAAACTAACATGGATGATACAATGAAAAAGGACAAACACCGACAACTGGAATGAATGTGTGAACATGAATGTAATGTCGGTGAGAAATACGTACTCCCCCAAGCTTAGGCTTTTGGCCTAAGTTGGTCTACGGCCAGTTCTGGCCTGGATAATGCCCGTGATGGTAGTTCGGGTTGTACTGAAATGCGGCTGCAACGGCTTGGCGGGCTGCCTCATTAAGGCACTCGCTTTCTGCCGCCCTCTCGTACTCCTCAGCCTCCTCAAGTATGAAATATCTATGTTTTCCCTGGAAATCAAAGAAGGCAGGAGCAGGCAAAACAATATGGAAAACACGACGCCTGTTAAAGATTAGCCTGTATCTGAACGGGGGAAGACCCCTCTCAAGGAACTGGTGGCGTTCCATAGCATCATAATCAAGAAAACTAGGTGGCAAAAGGGTGTCATTTTGTTTAATGGGCACACCAAGATAGGCAACTAAGCGAGTGGCATAGATTCTACCATAGAAATCACCAACTAGGGCATTGTTATGTAAACGACGTGCAACAATAGGCCCCATGTTAAATTGTCTATCTCCTAGCACTGCACTTTTAAGGATGCTCAATTCAGGTGCACATAAATGACTAGGGTCCTGTTTACCATTGATGCATCTACCAATGAACAGAGCAAAATAATGTATGGCAGGAAAATGAATGCTCCCCATAGTAGCTTGTGTGATGCCCCTAGTTTCACCCTTAGTGATGTTCATGAGAAATTCATTGCAATCGGATTTACGAGGTTCAGTGCAAGTCCCCCAAAATGGAATTTTGCATGCTTCACTAAATTCTTCTATAGTCATGCGAAAAGGATGTTCATAAAGGTTGAAAATAACATCATGGGAAGTGCACTGATATACATACTCGAATCTCCGCACAAAGGAATCAGTGAGGTCATAGTATTGCGGGCACCTGTCTGCCAGGAACTCTGTGAGCTCGGCGTTGCGCACATACATATCAAACTCTTCTTTGATGCCGGCTCGAATCAAGAAGGCATCCGACGGCCACTGGCACGGCAGCACCGCGGCCTCTCGCGGCGGTTCGGTGTCCTGCTCGCGTATTGCGGGCCTAGGAGCACTCTTGCTCGAGGAACCACCATGGAATATCTTCCTAAACATTTTCTTTTCCTCGGAAAAATTTCTGAAATTTTTAGTGACTCAAAATAAAAGTGAACGAAACTCAACAAAATTGATACCAACTACTTCCACATGTATCTAGAAGCTATATCATGCATCAAAACTACTTTGGACCATACAAATTCAACATGCAAGCTCATAAACATGGTCACCACAGCAGCAAAAATTTGCAAAGTATAAAGCACTAGAACAAAAACTAATTGGAGCATTGGAGGAGTCACTTACCAAGGAGTAATTCCTCAAAACAGTTTTGGAAACGGAGTCCTGAGCAAGGAGATCGAAAATCACAGCAAAATGAGCAAGAACACGGGCTTGGGAGCAAGTTTGATTTTTTTCTGGAGGAAGAAGAAGGAGATGGGTGGCTGGCATAAGTGAGTGGGTCCCTGTGGGACCCACAAGCCTGCTGGGCGCGCCCAGGGGGGTGGGCGCGCCCTGTGGGCTTGTGGCTCACAGGTGCACCCCCCTTGGGGTGTGTTCAGTGCCAAAAATTCTTAAATATTCAGGAAAAATTCATACTAAATTTTCATGGCATTCTGAGAACTTTTATTTTTGGGCCATTTTTTTATTGCACGGAAAATTCAGAAAACAGGATAATCATGGCATTTCATTTTATTCTACTAAAATAACAGAGAGCAAAAGGTGGGTACAGAAAGTTGTGCTTAATAAATTCATTGACCATGTGCACCTAAAAAAGAATCCATTAATAAGGTTGATCAAGTCTTATTAACAAACTATTTCCGAGTGACATGAAACCAAAGAATTTTCGTATCACACTAAGTTACCTCAACGGGGATATGCATTTCCCCAACAATAAGAATTTCATATTTCTTTTTGACAGTAGGAAGAGGAAATTTGAATCCCCCAATAGTGATTGTCGAAACCTTTTCAATACAATTGATACCATTCATCGAACTTTGTTTCTCCGGAAAATAAACCATATGCTCATTACCATTGACATGAAAAGTGACCTTGCTTTTGTTGCAATCAATAACAGCCCCTGCAGTGTTCAAAAAGGGTCTACCAAAGATAATCGACATGTTGTCGTCCTCGGGCATATCAAGTATAACAAAGTCTGTCAAGATAGTAACATTTGCAACTACAACGGGAACATCCTCGCAAATTCCAATAGGTATAGCAGTTTGCAAAGATATTTCAGTAGGTGTGAGCTTATTCAAATCAAGTCTTCTATATAAAGAGAAAGGCATAACACTAACACCGGCTCCCAAATCACATAGAGCAGTTTTAACATAACTTCTTTTAATGGAGCATGGTATAGTAGGTATTCCTGGATCTCCTAACTTCTTAGGTATTCCACCCTTAAAAGAATAATTTGCAAGCATGATGGAAATTTCAGCTTCCGGTATTTTCCTTTTATTTGTGACAATTTCTTTCATGTATTTAGCATAGGGAGACATTTTCAACATATCAATCAAGCGAGTGCGCAAAAAGACAGGCCTGAGCATTTCAACAAAGCGCTCGAAATCTTCATCATCCTTATTTTTGGATGGTTTAGTAGGGAAAGGCATAGGTTTTTGCACCCATGGTTCTCTCTCCTTTCCATGTTTTCTAGCAACAAAGTCTCTTTTATCATATCTTTTGTTCTTAGGATGTGGGTTATCAAGATCAACAGCAGGTTCTATTTCTACATCATTATCTGGTTGAGCATCAACATGAACATCATCATTATCATTTTCATTATCACTAGGTGTATGTTCATTACCAGATTGTGTCTCAGCATTAGAAATAGAAGCATCATTATGATTCTCAGGAGGTTTTTCTATCTCAGGTTCACTAGGAGCAGGCAAAGTTTTATCAATTTTCTTTTTCTTTTTCTTCTTAGATGGACTTGGTGCATCAATATTATTTCTTTGAGAATCTTGTTCAATTCTTTTAGGATGACCTTCAGGATATAGAGGATCCTGAGTCATGCTATCTCCTCTAGTAACAACTCTAACAGCATGATCATTCTTTTTATTATTCATCTCATCAAGCAAATCATTTTGTGACTTAGCAATTTGTTCTAACTGAGTCTGAACCATAAAAGCATGTTTACTCAAGTATTTAACATCATTAGCAATTCTAAACATCAAATCACTCAAGAGTTCAATCATGATGGCATTCCATTTTAGTTGATTGCTAACATACATATTAAAGTGTTTCTGTTTAATGATGTAATTATCAAACTCATACAGGCATTGACTAGCAGATTTATTATACGGAATATCACCTTCATCAAATCTAGTGAGAGAATTTACCTCCACTACCTGTGTCGGGATGTTGAGCCCGTGTATTTCTTCAATAGGTGATAAATTCTTAACATCTTCAGCTTTATAACCTTTTTCCTTCATAGATTTCTTAGCTTCTTGCATATCTTCTGGACTGAGGAATAGAATACCTCTCTTCTTCGGAGTTGGCTTAGGAGGTGGTTCAGGAAGTGTCCAATCATTAGCATTTCTCAACATATTATTCAATAATACTTCAACCTGTCCAACAGTTCGTTCCCTGAAAACACAACAAGCACAACTATCTAGGTAGTCCCTAGAAGCATAGGCTAGTCCATTATAAAAGATATCAAGTATTTCATTTTTCTTAAGAGGATGATCAGGCAAAGCATTAAGTAGTTGGAGAAGCCTCCCCCAAGCTTGAGGGAGATTCTCTTCTTCAATTTGCACAAAGTTAAATATTTCCTGTAAGGCAGCTTGTTTCTTATGAGCAGGAAAATATTTTTCAGAGAAGTAATATATCATATCCTAGGGACTACGCACACAACCAGGAGCAAGAGTATTAAACCATTTCTTAGCATCACCCTTTAATGAGAAAGGAAACAACTTAAGAATATAGTAATGGCGAATTTTTTCCTCATGAGCAAATAGGGTGGCAATATCATTCAACTTAGTAAGGTGTGCCACAACAGTTTCAGTTTCATAACCATGAAAAGGATCAGATTCAACCAAAGTAATTAACTCAGGATCGACAGAGAATTTATAATCCTTATCGGTGACAAATATGGGAGACGTAGCAAACTTAGGATCATATTTCATTCTCTCCCTCATAGATTTTTCTTTCAACTCAGCAAGCAATTTTATAACCTCGTCTCTATCATTACAAGCAAGAATTGCCCTAGCTGTCTCTCTATCAAAAACATGTCCATCAGATGTTTCAGGCATTTCAACTCTAGTAGGAGAGCTAGGCATAATAGGTGAATCATAATTTTCAAGAGTTTCAACATTTTCAGTTTCCTTAGCTTTAGCAATTTGTTCATCAAGAAATTCACCAAGTGGCACAGTATTATCAAGCATAGTACTAGCATCATCATAAGTATCATTCATAGCAGAAGTAGTATCATCAAGTACTTGTGACATATCAGAATGAATAGCAGGTGGTGGTGTCGCAAGCCTACTCAAAACAGAAGGTGAATCAAGTGCAGAGTGTGATGGCAGTTCCTTACCTCCTCTAGTCATAGAGGGGACGATCTTAGTCTTAGCGTCTTTCAGATTGTTCATAGTGATCACAGATATAAATCCCAAGTGACTCAACAAATAGAGCTATGCTCCCCGGCAACGACGCCAGAAAAAGGTCTTGATAACCCACAAGTATAGGGGATCGCAATAGTTTTCGCGGGTAGTATTTCACCCAGATTTATTGATTTGACACAAGGGGAGCCAAAGAATATTTGCGAGTATTAGCAGTTGAGTTGTCAATTCAACCACACCTGGAGAACTAAATATCTGCAACAAAGTGTTTAGTAGCACAGTAGTATGATAGTTTCAAGAGCAGTAGTAACAGTAACAAAAGCAGTTTTGTAGTGATTGTAACAGCAGCAGCAACGAAAGTAACTTAGCAAAGATCAATATGCGAAAAGCGTAGGCATTGGATCAGTGATGGATAATTATGTTGGATGACATTCATCATGTAACAGTCACAACCTAGGGTGATACACAATAGCTCCAATTCATCAATGTAATGTAGGCATGTAATCCGTATATAGTCATACGTGCTTATAGTAAGAACTTGCATGACATCTTTTGTCCTACCCTCCCGTGGCAGCGGGGTCCTTAAGGAAACTAAGGGATATTAAGGCCTCCTTTTAATAGAGACCCGGAACAAAGCATTAGCACATAGTGAATGCATGAACTCCTCAAACTAAGGCAATCGCCGGAAAGAATCCCAATTATTGTCACCTTGGGGTATGCGGATCATGACACGTAACAGGTGCATATAACTTGCAAGATAGGATCAAGAACTCAAATATATTCATGAAAACATAAAGGGTTCAGATCTAAAATCATGGAACTCGGGCCCTAGTGACAAGCATTAAGCATAGCAAAGTCATAGCAACATCAATCTCAGAACATAGTGGATACTAGGGATCAAAGCCCTAACAAATTGACTCAATTACATGGTAAATCTCATCCAACCCATCACCGTCCAGCAAGCCTACGAAGAAATTACTCACACACGGTGGTGAGCATCATGAAATTGGTGATGGAGGATGGTTGATGATGACGACGGCGTCGAATCCCCCTCTCCGGAGCCCCGAACGGACTCCAGATCAGCCCTCCCGATGAAGAACAAGAGGTGGCGGTGGCTCCGTATCGTAAAACGCGATGATTCTTTCTCTCTGATTTTTTTCCATGAATAGGTACTTATAGCGTTGGAGTTAGGTCAAATGGAGTTTCCAGGGGCCCACAAGCCTGCCAGGCGCGCCCTGGGGGGTGGCCGCGCCCCCCAGGCTTGTGGTGCCTGGTGCCCCCCCTCTGGTAGATCTTTGTGCCAGTATTTTTTATATATTCTGAAATAATTCTCCGTAAATTTTCAGGTCCATCCGAGAACTTTTATTTCTGCACAAAAACAACATCATGGCAATTCTGCTGAAAACAGCGTCAGTCCGGGTTAGTTCCATTCAAATCATGCAAATTAGAGTCCAAACTAGAGCAAAAGTGTTTGGAAAAGTAGATACGTTTGGTATGGATCAGTAAGAGAGTTTCAACCTTTTCCTTTCCCATTCCTCAAATGGAGTCATGGTCTTATGCTTTGTGGGAACTTTGTTTAGGACATGACATGCAGTCATTAGCGCCTCCCCCCACCTTGCCTTGGAGAGACCCGATGTGTCTAACATGGCGTTAACCAAATCAGTTAGAGTTCAGTTCTTTCTTTCGGCCACCCCATTTGATTGAAGTGAGTAGGGAGGCGTCCTCTCATGGATTATACCATGTTCCGCACAAAACAAATCAAATTTATTGGAAAAATACTCTCCACCATGATCAGACCTAAGCCATTTAATTTTTTGATCAAGTTGGTTCTCTGCTTCAGCTTTATAGTTTTTGAAGAAATCTAAAGCCTCATCTTTTGATTTCAGAAGATACACATAACAAATATCTAGTAGAGTCACCAATCAACATCATGAAGTATTTCTTTCCACCTTTTGTCGGCACGCCATTCATCTCACAAAGATCAGAATGTATAAGCTCCAGTGGCGCCAAGTCTCTTGCCTCTGCAGTCTTATGAGACTTGCGAGGTTGCTTAGCTTACACACACACTTGGCACTTGGAGCCTTTGACAGTAGTGAATTTCGGAATTAAACTCATATTGGCTAGCCGCGTCATGCATCCAAAGTTAATATGACAAAGTCGTGAATGCCAAATATTAGACTCATTATCGTGCCAAACATGATTAATAACTTTAGTGCAAATATCTGACAAAGATATGCAGAACAGGCCTCCGCACTCATAGCCCTTTCCAACAAATTGTCCATACTTAGATATTACAACTTTATTGGACTCAAAAACCAACTTAAAACCATCTCGGCATAAACTTGAACCGCTGACGAGATTCTTATTGATGGAGGGCGCATGATGAATGCTACTTGTAGACCGCGTTGGTATTTCCCCGAAGAGGAGAGGATGATGCAGTATAGTAGAGATAAGTATTTCCTTTAGTTAAGAACCAAGATTATCAATCCAGTAGGAGAACCAAGCAAAATCCCGTTAAGCGCACCTGCACACACAAAAGCAAACACTTGCACCCAACGCAAATAAGAGGGTTGTCATTCCTCTTAGCGGTTATTTGCAAGGATTAATTCTGATAGTGATAGATGGATAAACTAAAATACTAAATAAAATAAAAGTAAATAAATTGCAGCAAGGTATTTTTAGTTTTTTTTATATATGATAAAGTAGACCTGGGGGCCATAGTTTTCACTAGAGGCTTCTCTCTCGAACACATAGCATACGGTGGGTAACCAAATTACTATTGGGCAATTGATAGAAAAGCAAATAATTATGATGGATTCATGGCAATGATCATGTATATAGGCATCACGTCCGAGACAAGTAGACCGACTCCTGCCTGCATCCACTACTATTACTCCACCCAATGACCGCTATCCAGCATGCATCTAGGGTATTAAGTATGAAACAGAGTAACGCCTTAAGCAAGATGACATGATGTAGACAAAGTAAACTCAAGCAATATGATTAAACCCCATCTTTTTATCCTTAATGGAAACAATACAAATACGTGTCATGTCCTCTTCTGTCACTGGGATTAAGCACCGCGAACCCATCACAAAGCACCTCTCCCATTGCAAGATAAATAAATCTAGTAGGCCAGACCAAATCGATAGATCGGAGAGAAATACAAAGCTATAATAATCATGCATAAAAGGGTTCAGAGAATACTCAAATATTTCTCATGAATAATCTGATCATAAACTCACAATTCATCGGATCCCAACAAACACACCGCAAAAGAAGATTACATCGGATAGAACTCCAAAAACATCGAGGAGAACATGGTATTGAAGATCAAAGAGAGAGAAGAAGCCATCTAGCTACTAGCTATGGACCCGTAGGTTTGTGGTAAACTACTCACACATCATCGGAAGGGCAGCAAGGTTGATGAAGAAGCCCTCCGTGATCGATTCCCCCTCCGGCAGAGTACCGAAAAAGGCCTCCAGATGGGATCACGGAAGAACAGAGGCTAGCGGCGGCGGAAAGATTTTCTCTTCTGTCTCTCTGGTATATTGGGAATATTTGGGAATTTATAGCGCTGGAATTAGGTCAGGATGGGCTACGAGAGGCCCGCAAGCCTGGGGGGCAAGCTGCGGTGGCGCGAGGAGGCGAAATGGGCGGCGGCAGAGGGCCCCGATGCACAGAGCGTGGTGAGTGCATGATGAACACCTCGCGCCCGCGTGGTCACTGCGTGCTCTGGCATGCACGGTACTTTAGATGATGCCAGACCGTGTCTAGGGTGTAGTCCCTTCAACGCGGTGCTGCTTTGTGCCCTCAGCTCGACACCTAGCTCAATGGATGAGACTTGAGCATACTGTAATGTTTCTGGACAGAAACTTGGGAAGAATGCTGGGAGCAAACAGCTAGGAGCTAAATTCTGAAACTCGGGGGTTTAGAATCTCCTAGGAAGGTAGTCATGCGGTAAAAATTTCAGCCTCAACAGATCAAGGACAAATACATTTGCTTCACAAAGTGCCATTTCTGACCAGAAGCAAAAATATTTTCCCTAGCTGAAAATTTCCAAATGACTATGGAATATTTTTGCACGGGGAGGTGAGGCATGATCCAAAGAATATTTTGGAATTTTCTGAGCAATAAAAATGAGGGTTGATTAATAGCTTATTGGGAAAACATTCATTTTCAGGAGGAAAATGAATATAATGCCATTAAAGAAAATTGTCCCATGGCATTATGGTGAGAGGGATGAGGTCTAGGGAGGGTTTAAGGATGATAGAACCCACTTGGAGGAAAATCAAAAATGATTTCCATGTGGCAAGTCCAAAAGAATTGACAGAAAACCCAAATGCAAATTAAATACTCAATAAATCCAAATAAAATAGAAAAGGCAAAAACCAGGGTGTTACAAACCTCCCCCCAATAGGATGAATCTCGTCCTCGAGATTCGATTGCTCAGGAAACAAATATGGGTATGCAGTCCTTAAGTAATCTTCCCTTTCCCAAGTGGCCTCATCCTCGGTGTGATGCTCCCATTGGACCTTGTAGAACTTTATAGCTTTGCCGCGGGTGACTCTGTCCATCTCATCCAAGATTCTCAAGGGTTTCTCTTCATATGTTAAATCTTTGGTGAGCTCTACTTCTGCCATATCCGTCTGTTTTGCGGGCGGTGCGATACATTTCCGTAGCTGAGACACGTGAAAGACATCATGAACCTCGGATGGCTCTGGAGGTAATTCTAACTGATAAGCCACTTTACCAACTCTGGTCAAGACTGGAAACAGACCGATGTATCTGGGTGCGAGCTTTCCCCGAGTATGAAACCTTTTGACTCCTTTCATGGGGGTAACTCGGAGATATGCATATTCACCTGGTTCAAAACTGATCTGCCTATGCTTTGAGTCATAGTAGCTATTTTGACGAGATTTCACTACTTGCAGTCTATCCCAAATTTCTCTAACTTGTTTTTCTGCTTCCATCATCAAATCAGTCCCAAAGGTTCGGCTGTCTCCCGTCTGAGACCAGCTTTTTTTTTGACAGTGAAAACAGTAGGAGAGGTTCCTACTGCATATATATTACCAAGATATCCAATATACAAGTTACATTTTTGAATAGAGAGAGTCCTGTTAGGGAGAAGAGCCCTGTACTAAGAGTATTTAGGTATGGTATGGTGTCTAAAAAGGCAGTAATAAACTGCGCTTTGTTGGGGTGGACCCTATGTCTTAGATTGGAGAAGTCAGTCTTGAATCTTTGTTTCCAGGACGCCGTAGTAGGACTCACTTTCCTGAAATAGTTATTATTGCGTTCTTTCCACAGGCTCCATGCAGACACCAAAAAAATATCCATCATCATCTTGCGGGGGTGAAGAGTCTTCTGTTGTTTTATTAGTTCCAGCCTATGATCATGCGGAGTCCAATGAATACCAAGGGTTCTCCAACATTCCTGGCTAAAATTGCAATGGAAAAATAAGTGTTCCATCGTTTCCTCAACGTGTTCGCCACACAGCAGGCAGTCAAGGTTGCTGACAATATTGTAGTGTCTCCGTTTGAGCATGTTTCCGATACTAAGGCGACCAGCTAATAGAAACCATCCAAAGACTTTGATTTTGGGCATGCATTTAGCCTTCCATAGCCATCTGAAGGCATCATGAGCAATCACCTCTCTGAAATAGAATCTGTAGTATGCGGTGGTTTTGAACTTCTCACCTCCCCAAACACACGTCCAGGTGTCATGTGATTCTGATGGATTAATGTCGGTCACTCCGTTTTGGATTTCTCTCACTTCATCATGCGCTTGTACTGAGAGGGGAAGATGGAAGGCTACATGCAGGTCAGTAGTAGCAAGAAAATCCTTGACCGAGGCGTCTTCAATTACAGTGTATGAAAAGGTCCTTGGGTAAGCTTCAGCGTAAATAGTCTGATTCCAATTATCTTTCCAAAATAGGGCTGAAGAGCCATTGCCAATTTGAATTTTGGTCACCCCTCGGTAGATGGGCATAAGGTGGACCAGATCTTTCCACCAAAAGGATCCACATGGGTCAGCCGCATGCGGGACTGAGCTACTATAGTAAGAGTCCCAAATCAAAGTCACCCATGGAATATCATGTCTGTTGTAAAATTTATGTAGGAATTTGAGCAGCAGGGCATTGTTTTGTACTCACAAATTAATGATCCCCAGACCTCCGCTCTTCTTGGGTCTACATACCATATCCCAAGCCACGAGTGAGTTGCACTTAATACCATCATCAGTCTTTTTTCTCCACAAGCAGTGTCTTCTGATCTTATCCAGTTGATCGATTATTTTTTGAGGTAACTTAATGGTGCCCATGGAGAACATAGCTAGTGAGGTGATCAAGGAGTTTATCAAGGATAATTTGCCAGCGTACGACATCAAGGACATGGCCATCGTGATGTTTCGTTCTGCTTTACAAACTAGAGGTGGCATGTCCTGAACTTACGGTCTCGTAGTGCCCAATGGGAGCCCCAGGTAAGTGAATGGCATGGTGGCAATAGTGCAACCAAACAGGGCGGCGAGACTATTGCATTTGTCAGGTGGGGTGTTGATAGGCACCAATGTTGACTTATGGAAATTAATCTTGAGCCCAATGGACGCGGCATAATCAGCTAGGATCTCTTTGATCTTATTGGCTTGGTCCGGACAAGCCGACATGATGATGATAGTGTCGTCCACGTATTGGATGACAGGGTAGTCTTCATTGTCGGAAGAACGAATGGGGTAATCTAGTAGACCCCTGTGCAACACTTCATTGATTGCCGTTTGGAGAAGATCCACGGCCAGAACAAAGATCAGAGGGGACAGCGGGTCACCTTGTCTGACGCCACACTTGCAGTGGAAGATTTTGCCCGGGGTCCCGTTTAATAGGACTGAGGATTTGCCCGAAGAGAAAATACACTGAATCCATTGGATCCACTTGTCATTGAAGCCCATGTTTTTCATAATTTGAATCATGGCAGAGTGTTCAATAGTGTCGAACGCTTTGGCGAAATCAAGTTTAAGCAGAACTATCTCCTTCTGTGATGACTGGCATTGGTGTATGTACTCGAATGCCCATGCCAGGCAGTCATGTATAGATCTCCCGCGTAGAAAGCCGTATTGATTACGATGAACAATTTGCAGAATAATATTCTGGAGGCGGTTGGCCAAGAGTTTGGTGATCATTTTAAGACAGCAGTTGAGTAGTGTGATCGGGCGAAAGTTGTTGACCGTTTCTTGCACATTATTCTTGGGTATTAATGTGATGTATCCATAGTTCAGACATTCCAGATTAAGCTCACCTTTATGAAATTCATCACATAGTCTGTAAAAGTCATGTTTGATGGTGGGCCAGCACGCTTTGAGAAATGCCCCATTGAAGCCATCAGGGCCTGGGGCCCTATCAGGGGGCATCTCGTTGACCACCGCATCCACCTCAGCATGCGAGAAGGGTGTGGTGAGGTTGTCAAAGTCTACATTCCGCCTGAGAAGAGCCGAAAGATTGAATTTCATGGTCGGGGTTGTGCTTGTACCCATGCGTTGTTTAAATGCTTCAAACATGATGGATTCTTTGCCCGCGTGGTCATCAACTAGAACCCCATTGGCAGGCTTCAGGGTTGCAATGCAGTTACGCCTGTATCTCTCAGTGGCAACAGTCTGGAAAAATTTAGTGTTCTCGTCGCCAAATTTAATCCATCGGATTGTGCATCTTTTCTTCCAATACTCTTTCTGATATTGGAGCAGTCTGATGAGGTGATGTTTGAGAATATTCCGAAAGTTGCCTTTTGGTATGGTTAGGGTTCGGCGTTCTTCGATGGAGTCTAGTTCCAGAATGGCTTTATTCGTGTTTTCAATGGCCACTTTTAATCAAGATATTTTCTTGCTCCAGTGACTTAATGCATGACGTACCGCCTTGAGTTTCTGACAGATTATGGATGCTGCATTATTATTTTACCCATGTTTGATTGGCTTGTTCCAAGCGTGATCCACCACTTCCTTGAATCCTGGGTGAGCGATCCAGTATGTTTCAAATCTGAATATTTTGCTTTTAGGTATCTTGGTCTGAATAACAATCGTGCAGGGTATATGATCAGATACTGGACATCCCAGAGGGTTTACCATTGTATTGGGGAAGGAGGTGGTCCAGTTAAGCGTTGCAAAGAACCAGTCAAGCTGCTCGAGGAGAGGGTTTTGTTACATGTTGGACCACGTATAAGCCCTTCCCTTGATAGGTAGCTCAGTGAGTTCTTGAGCTCGTATAAAATCATTAAAAGTGAACATATCCTTAGTGTGTTTCCTCCAGGCATGTTACGATTATTAGGTGATCGAATATAATTGAAATCTCCCAGAAGCAACCAATCCTTAGTAGAGGGAATGTCAAGGTCAAATAACCACTAGGTAAAATTGGCCCGTTGTACCCCTTGGCACGGGCCGTAAACATTCACCAATTTCCAGTGATGCGCATTTTGCGTGGAGATAAATTCGATACCTAACGCGAATTGTTCTTCAATTATCACAGTACCAGTAAAGATATTGCTATTCCAGATCGTCACAATACCCCCCGAAGCACCAATAGATGGGATGAATGCGTATCTGTCGAAGCGTTTAGGGCATAATGACTTAAGGATGGAGGCATCAAACGTTGCCATTTTCATTTCTTGCAAACAAATAATAGAGCAGCCACTATCTTGGATTGCATTCTACAACGCTAATTGTTTTTTTGAGGAATTAAGTCCACGAATGTTCCAACATAAGACATTCCAGTTCTGCAAAAGTACCATTTAACTGAAGTAAAGTAAAGCGCAACTCTTAAGCAGAGGCAGAGGAGCCCGACTTGTCTTCAGTGAGCGCGGCGATGGAGAGCTCCTCCTCTGGAATGGCACAAAGCTGTGTGCCAATGGCTTGCATGGTGGTGATGGCAGTGGGTGGAGGGACGGAGTCAGTCTGCTCATGCATATTCGAAGCAACAGTGGGAGTGTTTGTAACAGCAGAGGGTATCACCCGTGGCTTCACTTTGGACTTGCTGGGACGAGCTTCAGAGAGCGTACTGACACGAAAGCCATCATATTTGTTAGAGCGGTTACTGCGCTTGAGTGTGGCAGTGTTAACTGGGGCCTGCATCTTCCCCTTGCGCTTTCTAGAAACAGAACCTTCAGGGAGAGTAGGTTCTGAACCTGCCACAGGCAGTAGCAGTAACAAACCTTCATGGGCTCCAGAATTTTCAGACACGGAACCAACCTGAGAAGATTCATTTTCAGCAGCCTGAGTAGGAGTGATATAAGTGTCAGGTATCTCAGAATTTTCCACATTCACAGGTTGCATCTCAGTCACCATAGAAGAGTCACTGGCCATATTATCATCAATTTCCTCGATGGTCACAGAGGATTCTATCACAGGTGCTGGGAGGGCTAGTTGAGTGAACTGAAGACCATCAGTACCTGCCGAAACCTGAACCTCAACATGAAGATTGTCTTGTCTGAAGCCATAACCAGAAGACCAGGGGGCCATCGAAGCAATAAGAGGGCGAAGCGCATCAAGCAAGACATTATTGAGCTGCTGACGAGGTATTGGATCAGACAGTAAGATTGACAACAGAGCATCACCTTGAGCAGACAGACCAAACTGCAATCCATGGCTGTGGATATCCACGGAGACAGTTAACAGTTCTTCAGAGGGCAGGGATATGTGACTAGGCCGGGATGCAGTAGCTAATGTCTGAGCATGAAGAGGGATAATGACCAAATCTGAATGTGCAGAACTACTATCATCTGAAACTGTGATGGAATCATTCCAGGCCTGAACTGGATTGTCAGAAATATTGTTCTCAGGAACAATCCCATGCTGAACTATGAGACCTTGAGCTGCAAGCCATGCTTGATAATTCACTAGATGAGGTGGCATGGGGGGAATGGGGGGTTTAGGCCAAGCTCCCCAGCCCACATTGTGAGCAGGAGCAACATTGGGAGCAGCATTGCCATGTGGCGCACCATTGGGGGGTGCCGCATTCTGAACTAACCAATTATGAACTTGTTGTTGATATAACTGTTCAGCAGTAAGATCCGGACCGAATTGCGGGTGTGGATTACCATCAGGTGGAGGTGGTTCTTCGCCAGCCGGTGGCACTTTCGGTAACAATCCATTCCAGTCATTGCTATGGAGGATCGTGATCTGGACCGTCCAGCAGTCACGCGCTCCACCCAATTGCCAAACCACAAAACTCTTAGGAATCAAGTTCATGCGAATCACGCGGGCTTTGAGCAGGATGAATCGCCTATCTTGCCGTGGGTTGTACCATGACACCAAAGAACCATAACCCCCCAAAGCTTTGTTGATGTAATAGTCCGTTTGGTAATCGTAAGGAAATCCAAAAAACATAAGCCAAATCTCTAGACCGAAAGAGGTGGTACGCCTATTCAATGCTTCGTTGTGAGGGACAAAGGTGATCAGTAAATCCTCCTCTTCAAGTTCAATGGGGGTGGCAACAGCAGAATCGTGCATGAAAGAATCCGCAAATCCAAAAACCCCTATGCCAAACGGATGGTCACTAGATTCAGTAGTGAAAAGCTGGGCTTCATGGAGCAAACCTTCGACCATCGTGCGAAAGGCGGCCCAGCGGTGAAGCGGAACATAGTGACTTGCTTCAGCGATGGCCAAGAAGTCATGATTGAGCGGCGCAATAGGTCCAACTATCATGCCTGACCGCACCAGTCGATCCGTGGGCCCTGGTTCCACCGCAAAGCCCGGCGGCAGAAAGGGCACGGGGTTGAGGGCGTATTTCGCTATGGTTGATGGTGGGGGTGGAGGTGGCTTCAATGGTGGCAGTGAAAGTGGTGTCGTCGATGGGGGGTGGGAGTGGAGCAGGAAGGAGGCGTTTGGGAAATCGAGGTGGAAGATGGAGGGTGAGGGGTAGTAGTGTCATTGGGAGGTGATTTTGCGACCCAAACCCATCTAGACTCTCTGTACCGCCGATGGCAGGATCGTTCCACGTGTCCATAAAATCCACAATTAGTGCATCGCACGGTAGGACGATGCCTCTGATTACGGCGACATGGGGCGGCAGATGCCAAAGTACCATTGTGATTGAGGTGATTCCCGGGGACTGCAGATTTTTGACCAAAATTGGACAATTGCTTAATTTTCATAGGGCAATTAAGGGCCTTGTGATCAGGCCCGGAGCAGTTAATGCAAATGAGCCTGGCTTGGCAAGAAATCTTTTTGTGACCCCATTAGAGACATCTCGAGCATAAAGAGGCCCAATTGTTGGCTAAATCCAAAATTTCCTCAGCAGAATAGTGGGCTTGGGCCAGGTCGGCCTTGTGACGAGTTTCAAGCAAAGGGGGCCAGTCCACATGAGGAGGAGCATATTTGAACGCTGAGGCGAGGAAACATTGTGGCGGTGATGGATATTGGGCTTTAATTGTGCATTTAAAGCTGCCCAGGAGAAGATACTCAGCCGATTGATTTGCCTCAAATTTCTCCTGCCTGAAAAAATGCTCCAATAATGAATTAGAATTTGTATAATTCGCATTAATGGCCATTGAATTCAAACCTGGTTGATCCAGCGTCTGTTCTTGATCCTTGGAGCTTCCAATTATCGGGCAGGAAGTAGATGCTTCAGCAAAATTCTTGTTCGAGAAAACCATGTGATCGATGGGAGCAAGCTGAAATTTGCTTAACTCGGTAGCCGATGCGGTATTCAAGGTAGGATTCACTTGTGAGGGACCCAAATGGGATTTGATCGCTATAGGGCATCTGGTTGAGATGTCTAACATTTCCTCATCAGCATGCCAACATGAGTCAGAAATGGGAGCTCTAGTAAACCGGCCATTATAGAGATGAAAGTGGCAAACAAAATCCGGCCAAATACGATCTTTCAAACCATAGATGAAGTGCCCCACTTTGTTGTTGGCCACTGAAAATCTGAATGAACGAGGATTGATCTGGACCACCTTAAAACCAGAACTTACGCCACCAATGCAACATTGGAGAGCAATGCCAACCGAATCCACCGTGAGAGGGAAAGAGGCCGAAGAAAATGAAACCACCAGAAAGAACTCCTTGATGTCCCGAGAAGGGGAGAAATGAACCGTTGAGCCAAACCTGCATCTCACCTGATCCTCCAGGGCAATGCCCGGTGCAAAGTCCCAATGAAGTAATCCCTCCATCGTGGGTAGAGCTAGAGATCTCCATTGGTGGGGAGGTGGAGGTGGAGGGAGAGGGAGGGGGACAGGAGGAGAGCCATCGAGAGATTCTGTTTTTGATGCACTACTTGCTTGTTTTGATGTCTGAGACCAGTTGAGCGGGGTGTGACATTTACATCCGTATAGAGCCTCAAAGGGTGACATCTTGAGACTAGTTTGATAGCCATTGTTGTAGGAAAACTCGGTGTACGGCAGGCTATCCTCCCATTTGGGTCCATAAGCCAGAGCGCATGCCCGAAGCATGTCTTCCAAGATTTAATTGACTCGTTCTGTCTGTCCATCTATCTGAGGGTGATAAGCAGTGCTGTGCTTCAAAGCGGTCCCCAGGGCTTGGTGGAGGCATAGCCAGAATGCCGAGGTAAACAAAGATCCTCGGTCTGAAGTGATAGTCCTGGGTACTCCATGCAGACTGACAATTCTGGATATGTAAACTTGAGCGAGTTGGTCTGCACGGTAGGTTGTCCTTATTGGAATAAAGTGAGCCACCTTTGTAAGCATGTCGACCACAACCCATATAGAGTTATTTCCACATGGCGTCTTTGGCAATCCCACGATGAAGTCCATGCAAATATCATCCCATTTCCATTGTGGAACTGGTAAGCGGTGAAGTAAACTGGCGGGTTTCTGATGTTCAGCCTTCACCTTATTACATATATCGCAACAGGCGACGTAATAAGCGATATCTTTCTTCATACCTTCCCACCAGAATGTTTGCTTCAAATCTTGATACATTTTAGTGCCTCCGGGATGATTAGAGTATGCAGACTCATGAGCTTCCTTCAGAATCTGCTGCTTTAATTCCCCAAGGTCAGGTAGACAGACTCGATTCTGAAATCGGAGGGTACCTTGATCATCCATGTTGAAATCTTGTGTCTTCCCTTCTCGTACTTGGGCCATTACCTTGAGTAACATTGGGTCACCAGGTTGAGCCTTACGGATTTCGTCTTCCAGAGTAGGGGTGACTTCCAAGGTAACCGAGCATGTTGCATCATAAATGATCATATTGAGCTGAGCTATTTCTTCTCGAAGTGCTAGGTGCAAAGGCTTGATTAATGAGTTTGCTATGGCCAGTTTGCGACTAAGAGCATCGGCGACCACATTAGCTTTTCCTGGATGGTAGTTGATACCAAGGTCATAGTCTTTGACCAATTCAAGCCATCTTCTTTGCCGGAGATTTAAGTCCGGTTGAGTAAATATATACTTGAGACTCTTGTGGTAGGTGTAGATTTGACATCGTTTTCCAATGATGTAATTCCTCCAAATTTTTAAGGCATGTACCACAGCTGCCATTTCCAAGTCATGTGTAGGATAATTCTCCTCGTGCGGCCGTAGCTGTCTAGATGCATAGGCCATGACCTTTACATCTTGCATAAGCACACACCCAATGCCACGCCTGGATGCATCGCAATAGATGTCGAAGCTCCGGTAGATGTCTGGTAGAGTCAATACTGGAGCGGTGGTCAACTGAGTCTTCGGCTCATTGAAATTGCTCTCACATGCTTCTGTCCAAATGAACTTCTGATTCTTATTTAGCAATTCCGTCATTGGCTTGGCAATCTTTGAGAAGCCTTCAATGAAACAACGGTAATAGCCCGCCAGACCCAAGAAACTCCTGATTTCTGACACTGAAACGGGTGTCTTCCAATTTAACACTTCTCTGACCTTGCTTTGGTCCACGGCCACTCCCTGAGCGGAAAGAGTACGCCCAAGGAATCCCACTTCTTTAACCCAAAATTCACATTTGCTAAACTTGGCGTAGAGTTGATGAGCTCGTAATCGCTCTAATACTGCCCGAAGATGCTGTTTGTGCTCTTCTTCACCTTTGGAATATATAAGGATATCATCAATGAATACCACCACAAACTTGTCCAAAAAGTCCATGAACACCTTGTTCATCATGTGCATGAAGAATGCAGGAGCGTTGGTCAGTCCAAATGACAAGACCGTATACTCATACAGCCCATATCGTGTAGTGAACGCTGTCTTGGGGATATCTTATTTTCTGATTTTCAGCTGGTGATACCTGGTTCGCAAATCAATCTTGGAGAACACTTGAGCTCCACTAAGTTGATCGAACAAATCATCGATCCTGGGAAGCAGGTATTTATTCTTGATAGTGACATCATTGAGAGCGCGGTAGTCAACACACATCCAGAGACTACCATCCTTCTTGCCCACAAATATGGCGGGTGCACCCCAGGGAGACGAGCTGGGGCGAATATAACCTTTTTGAAGCATCTCATCCAACTGTTTCTTCAATTCCACCAATTCTGATGAAGGAATTCGATAATATTTCTTGTAAATCGGCGCTGTCTCGGGCACAAGCTCAATTGAAAACTCAAGCTCTCGATCGGGTGGCATGCCTGGCAATTCCTCTGGAAACACATCTGGGAATTCACAGACCACTAGAATTAAATTCATATCTGTAGCAATTGCTGCATAAACCATCCCCTTCTTTGGCATGGCTCTACCGACAAAGAACCGAGCTGGCTGGCCCAAAGGATTTGTTAACGTGACTTCTCTTGTTGCGCAGTCGATGCAGACCTGGTGTTTTGTCAACCAATCCATCCCCAGAATAACATCCAATTTTGGAGATTAAATGGATATCAGCGATGCGGGAAAGATAATTCCATTGATTGATATTTCCAATCCTCGGCATACAATATTTTTCCTAAGCATCTATCCAGGGGATTGTACCACCATAACTTTGTCCAAAAGAGTATATGAAATTTGATGCTGGGCAGCAAAACTCCGCGAAATAAAAGAATGGGAAGCCCCGGAATCGGATAAAATTGTTGCAGGTATGTTAATAAAAGGAAACATACCAATGACCACATCGGGAGCTTCGTGGGCTTCTTCGGCGGAGATGTGATGAACTTGCCCTTGAATACACTTCCGGTTGGGGAATTATCCCACATAATTGACTTGAGGCTTCAGGTTGGTTTGCGGCTTTCCGTTCTTGGGACACTGCCTAGCGTAATGCCCAGTTTGCCCACATGAGTAACATGCATTGTAATGCTGATAGTCTTCCTTTACTTGTTTTGTAACCACAGTCTTGAACTGATTTTCAGTCTTAGTGTTCCCCTGCTGCCAAGTTGGCTTAAACTCGAACTGTGGCTGCTGCCAAGTACGAACCTTCTGAAAAACTTGTCCTTCCTTCTTAGGTTCAAACTTGCGTTTGCGGTCTTCATATGCAGGCTTATGATCATTAACAAGCTTGTGTTCCCTTTCGGCAATGAGTGCCTTGTTCACCAAAGTTTGGAAGTCGGGGAAATCCAGCATACTGAGTGCACATCGGAGGGTATGGTTAAGCCCTTCGAGAAACCGATCTATCTTCCGTTCTTCGTTGGCTATATCATGTGTGGAATAACGGGCCAAGTGATTGAACTTGTTTACATACGCACTTACAGTCGAGTTCCCTTGAGTAAGGGCGAGGAACTCTCGCTGCTTGACCTTCATGATACTGGCGAAAATATGATACTTGCGGAATTTATCTTTGAATTTATCCCAAGTAATCTCATCTTCGGCAGGCCACATAATTTTAGTATTGTCCCACCATATAGCAGCTGCTCCTTCCAGATAATGAGTGGCGAAGGGGACCTTATCAGCATCTTCAGTGCGAGCAATTTCTAGCTTCTTTTCAATGGTCCTCAACCAGTCATCGGCTTCCATCGGATCTACTGCTTGATTGAAGCTTGGTGGTTTCGTCCTCTGAAAATCTGACAATTTAGAATGGTTACCATTATGATTATTCTGCCCAACCATAGTCTGCATGCTTCTCAGAAATTCCATCAGATCTTGGTTTCTCTTCTCCTCAAACATTCACATAATCTGCTCTGTTGTGGGTGCTTGAGGTGGAGGAGGGGGTGGCTGATGTGGTTCTGGGGAATGTCCTGCTTGCCTGGCGGATCGACGAACTAGGGTATCATCGCCACCATGACAGCTGCTACCACACCTTGTCATCCTATATATGTTTCCCAATACGAAGCATCGAGATGAGCAACATCCATAAAGGGGGAAAATTGAGGAGGTGAAGCAACAAACCCCAAAAGAAAGCAAGGAAAAACCACTGTGAATAAAAGAAGACAACATAATTATACATAACATCATCCAACATACATAACAGGAGGACAACATGGATAGTACTACTACACGCATACAACAAAACACCACATCATCCTCGTCTACTCGTGACGGCAGTGATCGCACTGGCACTCTGACGGTCCTACTGGTGTCTCCTCGGTATCGGACTCCGAATCGGAACTGATAATACAAACGGAAACCTCTGGGGCAAAGGAAACACGACAACGCTGACGGGATGGCTCTCCCTCAGAGTTGGGTGGAGGGTGGCTCTGTAGCATAGGAGCAGCTGGGTTAGCGAGAAGTACAACCCACTGGGCTGGGGACTCATGAGGAGTCACTGTCGAGGTATCCGAGTTACTCTGAAAAGGTGCGGGAGTCACAGGTGTAGGTGGAGGTAAAGTAACTGGAGGAACGAGCGGTGTATGAGCAAGTGAAGGTGGAGCGAACGCCGATCGAGTGGCAGCTAGCTCGTCTCGAGTGCGGTTCAGCTCCTGGGCTAAGCTGACGATCAGAAGATATCCAGCCGTTATGTAATGAGACAGGTGGCTGGCTGAACGGTCACACTCCGGATCAATAAAAGGGAAACGGATTTGTCCTGTGTCAAACATGGACGGATAGAAGTAGAAACCTGGGTGAGTCTACATCTGAATCTCGTTGTAGCGCAAGTCAGTGAGAGCCTCGAACGCTGCAAATGGATCGCCTGGTCAGGTGTATAAGTTATCCCACCCTTGGAGGAGCGGATGTAGGTGCCCACCATGGTGCTATTGTGCATGATGACCTCCGCGTGATACTCGTACACACCGTCTGCAAGCTGCTCTCGATACACCTGGTACACAGGTTCGTCACCGTCGGGGTAGAGTCGGCGCCACACGTTGCAAAGCAGATGCGAAAAAGTGGAAGGTGCTAGCTCAGGCTGATATGGATATGGAACTTGTGCCATCTACACTCACAATATTAGCTGATCAGCATCAAAAGTAAACTATATGCATGCAATGCAACACCCAAGTGCAGAGGCATACTCAAATCACCACAAAGACTAAAACTACCGTTTTCTAACGCGTCGGCTATCTAGGGTGTTCTACAGTCAGCGCGGCTCTGATACCAAGCATTGTGGCACCCCGGCTCAGAGCAACCGGTTTACCTTGCATTGTCAGCCCAGAGATCAAGTCTTCTGGCAACACACAACAACTTGGTACAGAAAATAACCGCTTTATTGATCTCTAGCGGATACATAGGTTCAAATATTACAAGATAAGCGAGGCCAAGCGGCACCCACGGTGCGGCTGCACTTATGTACATTATTTAGTAGACATCTCAGGGGCCTCGATGATAAAGGAAACTACTACGCGGCAGCAGAACGATGATGTAGCGGAACTCCAGTCCATAGGGACACTGCTGGGACACGGCCTAGGTTGCGACATACCGATCGACATCAACGCCTTGCACGGCTTCTCCTGCATCTGGCATGACACGCCAGGTGAATACTTTGAATGTACTCGCAAGCTCACAGCAAACAAAGCAAATACGACAAACAATAACAAGGCATTTAACAAGTTTAATGCATGAACATGAACATGATACTACCAGTCATGATGTGTGCGTGGATTGTTGCCGTGGTCCCTTGGACCAACTTACCAATTCGGGGTTACCTCGTAACCACCGTCAACATCTTACCATAGTGATCCTCACACGATCACATCAATACCAACCATAGTGATCATCACACAATCACCAACTTCTGCACATGCCATCCTGTTGTTCTTAGTGTGCAGGTTTATTACTTCTGTTGACCCACGGTGTGACCTACTACGAACTGTGTCCATATCCGAGGATGTGACTATCGGTAGATTATACACTCTGCAGAGGTTAGTACACTGTACCCACACTACAGAACTCATGGCCTCGTGCTCCCATTCGGGTGGACCAATGACATTCCGACAAAACCAATCTATTGCATGACACGCTCCCGGCCACTCCGACAAACTCCCCTTTGGGCTATGTCATGGGTGGCCCCGATGTCAACTCGTGACATCCTGCCACCTCGTGGCTGCCACCGTCGTGGCCAAAACAAAACAAAGTCCTCCCAAACGGGGACATCGGTACCGTAAAACTCAGGCACACAAGGTTATGACTGCCTACCGGGCCAGGGTAGCGCAAGCACACAACCTTCCCTAGTTGGAGGCACCGGCGAGAGGCATGACAATAGACCGAATTAGGGCCTCCCCATCCAGGCAAGTGTGGTTGCACTGGTGAGCTCGATTCGGTGGCACCATGACTCGATTAACAGTTGTTCAAGTTGGATTAACATCATGTTTAACTTGAAAGAATGTGATTCAAGCCATAATATGCAATGAGGTGCACGGGTCATGATAATATGAAAATGAGTAACGAATGCATCATGCTACCATGAGAGTATACGACATGATCTCTACTGCATACAATAACAAGATGACATATTCTCTACTGCATAATAACACTATGACATGTAACAACTATAATGCAATGGGTTATATATAGCAAATCATCTTAATACTGAAGCATATAATGAATTTAATTCAAATAAAACCATTGTCATTGAAATGCCATCTTTCCATATGAATGTTGTGGCTTGCCTTGGTTCAGAGGAGTGTCACAGTACTCCTGGTCTCCTCCAACACAACTAGGACTTCCTGAAAATAATTTAAATGCAAAAAGAAAATGTCACATAAAGCATTTTATTGCACTAGAAATTCCAAACAACAAGAAAAATTCCAAACTTGGCATACAAAAACTTTAGCTCAAGACAAAACTAATGCAAAAAGATTCAACTCATTTGGATTTATAGAATAGAATCTAGAGCTGGTCAAAGTTCTGGTCAAAATTTGGATTTAAATGAATTTAAACGAATTTCCAGAGAGGGCCACGTCGAAGGCGTATTTCGCCAGGGCGACTCCACTAGAAAACGGTTTGAGGAGAGAGAGAGAGGCTGACAGGTGGGGTCCCTTGTCAAGGTTAAAAGAGAGAGAGAGAGGGAAACAGAGAAGGCGGCGCTGTCGCCGGTGGTTCTCCGGCGAGGAGGCCACGGCTGCCCCCGGCGACGGTTGGGATGGATCGGGGGCAGCATGGGGAGCATGCACGTACCCGTGGCTTGCTCGGAGGTGGACGGACGGCGACGCGGGCTTCTTCTCCAGAGACGGTGGCCGCGGAGCTCGTCGGATATGGCGATTCCAGCGACGACCCGACGAACCAACACCACGAGCGTACTCAGGAGATCACCACGGACTCAACGGAAGCAGAAGGCGAAGATGGCGATGACCGGAGCGAGTGGGCGGCCGAGGTGGATCCACGGCCAACTCCGGCGAGGATCGGCGGCAGGAGGCCCTCCTGGCCTTGCTGCACTTGCTGGTGATCGATTTGTGGCCAATGTGAGTGAGAGCAATGGCTAGAATGGCCCGAGGGTGGCTGTATTTATATGCGGAGGGGAGACAGCACGTCGAGCTCCTCCAGAGAGGAGTTGCTGGCGAACTGAGAGCGAGATGGGCTTGGGTGAGACGTGGAGAGGAAGTAGAGGATCTTACCGAGGCTGTGCACTCACGCGGACACGGTGCGGCGCACTAAGTGGGGCAGGCGGTGCACGCGCGCGCACTATTCCGCCCGTTTGTGCTTCGGCCGCTTCCGGCGTGCTGCCTGCCGGCGTCGGGGAGGAACAGGGCGAGGCCAGGTGGAAGTGCGGGAGGCTGCTGAGTGGCAGGGGCAAGCTGCGGTGGCGCGAGGAGGCGAAATGGGCGGCGGCAGAGGGCCCCGATGCACAGAGCGCGACGAGTGCACGCTGAACACCTCGCGCCCGCGTGGTCACCGCGTGCTCTGGCATACGCGGTACTTTAGATGATGCCAGACCGTGTCTAGGGTGTAGTCCCTTCAACGCGGTGCTGCTTTGTGCCCTCAGCTTGACACCTAGCTCAATGGATGAGACTTGAGCATCCTGTAATGTTTCTGGATAGAAACTTGGGAAGAATGCTGGGAGCAAATGGCTAGGAGCTAAAGGCTGAAACTTCGGGGTTTAGAATCTCCTAGGAAGGTAGTCATGCGGTAAAAATTTCAGCCTCAACAGATCAAGGAAAAATACACTTGCTTCACAAAGTGCCATTTCTGACCAGAAGCAAAAATATTTTCCCTAGCTGAAAATTTCCAAATGACTATGGAATATTTTTGGATGGGGAGGTGAGGCATGATCCAAAGAATATTTGGGAATTTTCTGAGAATTTTCTGAGCAATAAAAATGAGGGTTGCTTCATAGCTTCTTGGGAAAACATTCATTTTCAGGAGGAAAATGAATATAATGCCATTAAAGAAAATTGTCCCATGGCATTATGGTGAGAGGGATGAGGTCTAGGGAGGGTTTAAGGATGATAGAACCCACTTGGAGGAAACTCAAAAATGATTTCCAAGTGGCAAGTCCAAAAGAATTGACAGAAAACCCAAATGCAAATTAAATACTCAATAAATCCAAATAAAATAGAAAATGCAAAAACCAGGGTGTTACAAACCTCCCCCCCTTAGGATGAATCTCATCCTCGAGATTCGGTTGCTCAGGAAACAAATATGGGTATGTAGTCCTTAAAGTAATAATTCCTTTCCGAGGTGGCCTCATCCTCGGTGTGATGCTCCCATTGGACCTTGTAGAACTTTATAGCTTTGCTGCGGGTGACTCTGTCCATCTCATCCAAGATTCTCAAGGATTTCTCTTCATATGTTAAATCTTTGGTGAGCTCTAGTTCTGCCATATCCGTCTGTTTTGCGGGCGGTGCGATACATTTCCGTAGCTGAGACACGTGAAAGACATCATGAACCTCGGATAGCTCTGGAGGTAATTCTAACTGATAAGCCACTTTACCAACTCTGGTCATGACTGGAAATAGACTGATGTATCTGGGTGCGAGCTTTCCCCGAGTATGAAACCTTTTGACTCCTTTCATGGGGGTAACTCGGAGATATGCATATTCACCTGGTTCAAAACTGATCTGCCTATGCTTTGAGTCATAGTAGCTCTTTTGACGAGATTTCGCTACTTGCTGTTTGTCCCAAGTTTCTCTAACTTGTTT
Source organism: Elymus sibiricus (assembly GCA_039707655.1). Taxonomy (NCBI): domain Eukaryota; kingdom Viridiplantae; phylum Streptophyta; class Magnoliopsida; order Poales; family Poaceae; genus Elymus; species Elymus sibiricus. Next base: position 433,861,360 of record CM077672.1, on the reverse strand, counting down.
TTCTGCTTCCATCATCAAATCAGTCCCAAAGATTCGGCTGTCTCCCGTCTGAGACCAGTTGAGCGGGGTGCGACATTTACATCCATATAGAGCCTCAAAGGGTGACATCTTGAGACTAGTTTGATAGCCATTGTTGTAGGAAAACTCGGCGTACGTCAGGCTGTCCTCCCATTTGTGTCCATAAGTCAGTGCGCATGCCCGAAGCATGTCTTCCAAGATTTGACTGACTCATTCTGTCTGTCCATCTGTCTGAGGGTGATAAGCGGTGCTATGCTTCAAAGTGGTCCCCAGGTCTTGGTGGAGGCGTAGCCAGAACACCGAGGTAAACAAAGATCCTCGGTCTGAAGTGATAGTCCTGGGTACTCCATGCATACTGACAATTCTGGATATGTAAACTTGAGCGAGTTGGTCTGCACGGTAGTTTGTCCTTATTGGAATAAAGTGAGCCACCTTTGTAAGCATGTCGACCACAACCCATATAGCGTTATTTCCACGTGGCGTCTTTGGCAATCCCACGATGAAGTCCATGAAAATATCATCCCATTTCCATTGTGAAACTGGTAAGGGTTGAAGTAAACCAGCGGGTTTCTGATGTTCAGCCTTCACCTTATTGCATATATCGCAACAGGTGATGTAATAGGCGATATCTTTCTTCATACCGTCCCACCAGAATGTTTGCTTCAAATCTTGATACATTTTAGTGCCTTCGGGATGAATAGAGTATGCAGACTCATGAGCTTCCTTCAGAATCTGCTGCTTTAATTCCCCAAGGCCAGGTACACAGACTCGATTCCGAAATCGGAGGGTACCTTGATCATCCATGTTGAAATCTTGTGTCTTCCCTTCTCGTACTTGGGCCATTACCTTGAGTAACATTGGGTCACCAGGTTGAGCCTTACGGATTTCGTCTTCCAGAGTAGGGGTGACTTCCAAGGTAACCGAGCATGTTGCATCATAAATGATCATATTGAGCTGAGCTATTTCTTCTCGAAGTGCTGGGTGCAAAGGCTCGATTAATGAGTTTGTTGTGGCCGGTTTGTGACTAAGAGCATCGGCGACCACATTAGCTTTTCCTGGATGGTAGTTGATACCAAATTCATAGTCTTTGACCAATACAAGCCATCTTCTTTGCCGGAGATTTAAGTCCGGTTGAGTAAATATATACTTGAGACTCTTGTGGTCGGTGTAGATTTGACATCGTTTTCCAATGATGTAATTCCTCCTAATTTTTAAGGCATGTACCACAGCTGCCATTTCCAAGTCATGTGTAGGATAATTCTCCTTGTGCGGCCGTAGCTGTCTAGATGCATAGGCCATGACCTTTCCATCTTGCATAAGCACACACCCAATGCCACGCCTGGATGCGTCGCAATAGATGTCGAAGCTCCGGTAGATGTCTGGTAGAGTCAATACTGGAGCGGTGGTCAACCGAGTCTTCGGCTCATTGAAACTGCTCTCACATGCTTCTGTCCAAATGAACTTCTGATTCTTCTTAAGCAATTCCGTCATTGGCTTTTCTATCTTTGAGAAGCCTTCAATGAAACGACTGTAATAGCCTGCCAGACCCAAGAAACTCCTGATTTGTGACACTGAAACGGCTGTCTTCCAATTTAACTCTTCTCTGACCTTGCTTTGGTCCACGGCCACTCCCTGAGCGGAAAGAGTATGCCCAAGGAATCCCACTTCTTTAAGCCAAAATTCACATTTGCTAAACTTGGCGTAGAGTTGATGAGCTCGTAATCGCTCTAATACTGCCCGGAGATGCTGTTTGTGCTCTTCTTCACCTTTGGAATATATAAGGATATCATCGATGAATACCACCACAAACTTGTCCAAAAAGTTCATGAACACCTTGTTCATCATGTGCATGAAGAATGCAGGAGCGTTGGTCAGTCCAAATGACATGACCGTATACTCATACAGCCCATATCGTGTAGTGAATGATGTCTTGGGGATATCTTCTTTTTTGATTTTTAGCCGGTGATACCCAGTTCGCAAATCAATCTTGGAGAACACTTGAGCTCCACTAAGTTGATCAAACAAATCATCGATCCTGGGAAGCGGGTATTTATTCTTGATAGTGACATCATTGAGAGCGTGGTAGTCAACACACATCCGGAGACTACCATCCTTTTTCCCACAAATATGGCGGGTGCACCCCAGGGAGACGAGCTGGGGCGAATATAACCTTTTTGAAGCATCTCATCCAACTGTTTCTTCAGTTCCACCAATTCTGATGAAGGCATTCGATAATATTTCTTGTAAATTGGCGCTGTCCCGGGCACAAGCTCAATTGAAAACTCAAGCTCTCGATCGGGTGGCATGCCTGGCAATTCCTCTGGAAACACATCTGGGAATTCACAGACCACTGGAATTAAATTCATATCTGTAGCAATTGTTGCATAAACCATCCCCTTCTTTGGCATGGCTCTACCGGCAAAGAACCGAGCTGGCTGGCCCAAGGGATTTGTTAACGTGACTTCTCTTGTTGCGCAGTCGATGCAGACCTGGTGTTTTGTCAACTGATATGTCTCCAACGTATCTATAATTTATGAAGTATTCATGCCATGTTTATTATAGTTTTGTATAGTTTTGGTGCACTTTTATATGGCTTCTATATGATTTTCATGGACTAACATATTGACCTAGTGCCTAGTGCCAGTTGCTGTTTTCTGCCCTGTTTTTGTTTTACAGAAAATCAATACCAAACGATGTCCAAATGCCATGAAACTTTTTGGAGATTTTTTATTGGCCAAGATAAACACTAGAAGCTTCGGGAGGAGGCCAGAAGACCCACAAGGGCTCCACGAGCCACCAGGGCGCGCCACCCCCCCCCCCCCCAGGCACGCCCTGGTGCCTCGTGGGCCCCCTGTGGCCCTTCTTCACGTGATTCCAACGCCAAAAAATCATATATATTCAAAAACCCCCGAAAGTTAACCTAGATGAGTTTGTATGCCGCCGCAAGCCTCTGTACTCGAGAGATCCCATCTATAGCCCTTTTCCGGCACCCTGCCGGAGGGGGGAAGGCATCACCGGAGGCCATCTTCATCATCCCGGCGGTCTCCATGACGACGAGGGAGTAGTTCACCCTCGGGGCTGAGGGTTTGTACCAGTAGCTATGTGTTTGATCTCTCTTTCTCGTGTTCTTGAGATGGCACGATCTTGATGTATCGCGAGCTTTGTTGATATAGATGAATCATATGTAGTTTTCCCCTCTCTATCTTCTTGTGATGAATTGAGTTTTCCCTTTGAAGTTTTCTTATCGGATTGAGTCTTTAAGGATTTGAGAACATTTGATGTATGTCTTGCATATGGATATCTGTGGTGACAATGGGATATTCACTTGAGTCACTTGATGTATGCTTTGGTGATCAACTTGCGGGTTCCGTGACCTTGGGGATTTATGCATAAGGGTTGGCACACGTTTTCGTCTTGACTTTCCGGTAGAAACTTTGGGGCACTCTTTGAAGTTCTTTGTGTTGGTTTGAATAGATGAATCTGAGATTGTGTGATGCATATCGTATAAATAAACCCGTGGGTACTCGTGGTGACATTGGAGTGCCTAGGTGACATGAGGGTTTTGGTTGATGTGTATCTTAAGGTGTTATTCTAGTACGAACTCTAGGGCTGTTCGTGACAATTAATGGGGATGGCTCATAAGATTGATCGGGAAGGATAACTTTGAGATGGTTTCGTACCCTACAACAATTTCTTCGTTTGTTCTCCGCTATTTGTGACTTTGGAGTGAACTCTTTGTAACACGTGAGGGATTTACATATGATCCAATTATGTTAGCATTGTTGAGAGATTGCACTAGTGAAAGTATGAACCCTAGGCCTTGTTTTCAAGCATTGCAATACCGTTTGTGCTCACTTTTGTTACTTGCTACCTTGCTGTTTTTATATTTTCAGATTACAAAAACCTATATCTACTATCCATACTACACTTTTATCACCATCTCTTCGCCGAACTAGTGCACCTATACAATTTACCATTGTATTGGGTGTATTGGGGACACAAGAGATTTCTTGTATTTGGTTGCAGGGTTGCTTGAGAGATACCATCTTCAACCTACGCCTCCCACGGATTGAAAAACCTTAGGTCATCCACTTGAGGGAAAATTGCTACTGTCCTACAAACCTCTGCGCTTGGAGGCCCAACACGAGTCTACAAGAACGAGTTGTGTAGTAGACATCAAGCTCTTTTCTGGCGCCGTTGCCGGGGAGGTGAATACTTGAAGGCATATCTTTAGATCTTGCAATTGAATCTTTTAGTTTCTTGTTTATCACTAGTTTTACTTATAAAAGAAAACTACAAAAAATATGGAATTGATGTTGCCTCATATTATTCGTCTTTATCATGTCTTTCTTGAAAATGATGGAAAGGAAAATTGTGCTCAATTGATAGAAGAAGAATTCAATAAAATGTTTGGCATAAATTCTTTGAATGACGAGCATGATTGCAATGTTGCTAGTATGAATTCTTTGAATATCCATGATGCTAATGATATGCAAAGCCATAAGCTTGGGGATGCTATGTTTGATGAAGATGATATTTTTAGTCCCCGAAGATTTGATGTGCAAATTTATTATGATGATTGCATGCCTCCTATTTATGATGATTATATTGATCAAAGTGGGTTTGGAAGAGTGTCAACTCTAGTATTAATGATCCCACTATTTTGGAGGGTGTGGAATCTTATTACAATATTGATAAAAGTGGATTCGGAGAGGTCATGACTTTATTTAGTAATGATTCCACTATCTTGGAAGAGGTTTCGATTGACTATGATAACAAAGTTGCTATCTATGATGATTATTGTGATGACATGTATGCTATAAAGAATAATGATAACTATGAAACTTGTCATCATGATTTTAATTTTCAATTAGATTATGCCAATCAAGTATCTCATGATAGTTATTTTGTTGAATTTTCTCCCACTATTATGAATGAGAAGAAAATTGTTTATGTGGAGAGTAACAAAAATTCTATGCTTGTGGATCATGAAAGGAATGCTTTATGTGATAGTTATATTGCTGAATTCATTCATGATGCTACTGAAAATTATTATGAGAGAGGAAGTTATGATTCATGATGCCCCCGTTATGTATCAATCCTTTACTTCTATGAGTGCATCATTCAAAATTATCATGCCTAGCTAAAAGGCATTAAAGAAAAGCGCTTGTTGGGAGACAACCCAATACTTATACCTACTGTTTTTTTGTGTCCACATGATTAAGCTACTGTAGTAATCATGTTTTATATGTTTTCTTTCAATAAAGTGCCAAGTAAAACCTTTGGGATAGTGTGGATACTTGTTGATTCAATTCTGTGCAAAAACAGAAACTTTTGCCTCCAGTGTTTAATTTCCGAGATTTTACTGGAGAGTCAAAAAATTCTGAAATTTTTATACAGTATTTATATGCAAATTTTTGACGTTGTCCTAATTTTTCAGAATTTTTAGAGTTCCATAAGTATGGTAGTTTCTCAGATCATTACAGACTGTTCTATTTTTGACAGATTCTGTTTTCAATGCATAGTTTGCTTGTTTTAATGTTTCCATAGCTTATATTATAAGATATAAATTGTGGAAATGGTATAATAAAGTAGGAATTATATGGGAGCAATTGTGAATCTTGTCTTGGACAGTACCTAAGTGATGGTTTATTATTTATCATACTAACCGTTCTCACGAAGTTCCGTTAAGTTTTGTGTGATTGAAGTTTTCAGGTTTTGGGTGAGATATCGATATGAGGAGAATAAGGAGTGGCTAGACCCTAAGATTGGGGATGCCCAAGGCACCCCCAAGGTAAAATTCAAGGAAGACTCAAGCGTCTAAGCTTGGGTATGCCCCGGAAGGCATCCCCTCTTTCGTCTTCAACACTATCGGTAAACTCACTTGGAGCTATATTTTTATTCGTCACATAATATGAGTTTTGCTTGGAGCATCATTTTCTTCTGTTAATATTTGCTTTGTGCTATCAATAATCATGTTTTGTATCTTTTAGTTCAATAAAAATGTCAAGTATAGCCTTTACCATGCTTATTTTGCAAGTTCATGAGTTGCTGTTTCAAAACAGAAAGTTTGCTGCTATTGATTAAATTGCCTAGAAATGTCATAATGTGATAAAATCTTGAAATTTTGATACAGTCAACTTTGATAAATTATTTCCAGTGTGGTAAATTTTCAGAATTTTTTTAGTTATCTAAGTATGGATTCTTAATTATCCTTTATAGACTGTCCTGTTTAGGCAGATTGCTGTTATGTTTGCATTGTTTGCATATGTTGGCTTGTTTGATGATTCTCTTTGAGGATAGGAGTATTAAATATGCAGAGGCATTTAGTATTCAATGTTTAATTATAATTTTAGTGATTTTCTACAGTAGAGAATGTCGAGGTTTTGAGTGGATTTATACTAACATATCTCACAAGTTCTTGTCAAGTTTTGTGTGGATGAAGTTTTTGAAACTTAGGGAAACTATTATATGAGAAGAATTAACAAGACACAAGAGTTCAAGCTTGGGGATGCCCAAGGCTCCCCAAGTTAATATTCCAAGAAGTATCAAGCATTCAAGCTTGGGGATGCCCCGGTAGGCATCCCATCACTTTTCTTCATCAACTATTGGTTAGTCTCGATTGAACCCAAGTTTTACTTGTTCACATGATGTGTGCTATACTTGGTTGTGTCTTTGTTTTGCTTGCTGTTTGAATAAAATATCAAGATCTGAAACTTTTTAAATGAGAGAGAGTCCTCACATAGCTACTTAATTGTTCACTACTCATTGATCTTCGCTTATATATTTTGGAGTAGTTTGTCATTAATTCTCATGCTTCACTTATATCTTTTTGAAAGTTAATAATAGTAATGGTAATTTGCACAAGATGATGAATATTCGAGAGGGATATAATAAAAACTTTCATATAGATCATTGGATATGATAAGTGTGATTCCTTGCAATGAAAATAATGAAAGAGATCATATGCTAATCTTATGGAAAGTAATGACATTACATAAAGAAAAGTATAAGTGGTAAAATTTATTGGAGGTTAACAAGCATAGCATTAGTCAATGATGCAATTCATGAAAAAGTTAATAAGGGAAGAGAAGATTCACATGCAAATATACTATCTTGGACATCTTTTATGATTGTGAGCCCCCATTAAGTATTTTATGTCAAAGTGTTGACGTTGGACAAGGAAGACAACGTAATGAATTATGTTTGTTCATATTCACATAGAAGTTATATTGTTATAGATCCTCCAACATGTGGTGCTTGCCCAATATCTTTGCTAGCCAAAAATCCGCACCAAGTAGAGATACTACTTGTGCATCCAAAACCCTTAAACCCAGTTTCTTCCCATGAGTGTCCACCATATCTACCTATGGATTGAATAAGATCCTTCAAGTAAGTTGACATCGGTGCAAAAAGCAATAAAAATTGCCTCTAAATATGTCTGAACTTTTATTGTAAGGGAAATAAGCGTTGTACGAACTTGTGATGGTAAAGAAATAAAAGCGACGGACTGCATAATAAAGGTTGCTATCACAAGGGGCAATATAACGTGACGTTCCTTTGCATTAAGGGCTTGTGCATCCAACAACAAAAAGCGCATGACAACCTCTGCTTCCCTCTGCGAAGGGCCTATCTTTTACTTTTCTGTATTTACTTTTATGCAAGAGTCAATAGTGTTCTCCTCTACTTCCTTTTTATTTTTTCTCTTTTGCAAGCATCATGTGGTGGGGAAAGATCTAGGCACATATATCCAGTTGGATATGAGTGATCATGAGTTATTATTGTTGACATCACCCTTGAGGTGAATAAGTTGGGAGGCAAAATCACAAGCCCCTATCTTTCTTTGTGTCTGGCTGAAACTTTAGCTCCATATATATGTCGTGAGTGTTAGCAATCATAGAAGACTAAATGATGGTTGAGTATGTGGACTTGCTGAAAAGCTCCTACATGAGAACCTTCCTGAAAATATGATGAATTGCAATTGCATTGTTGACTAGAATAGTTTGTTAGTTTCCAAGAAAGTTTATCCCTTATACTTCATTGTTGTGATGAATTGTTACTTGCTCATGAGAAGTTTTATGATAATAAATATTGCTGTTATAATAATGATCTTGCTTTGAATCATTCAAGTCCAATGTCCATACTATAAAATAAAAGAATATATGATGATTATGATAGGTAGCATTCCACATCAAAATTTTTGTTTTTAATTGCTACTTTATCATGTTGAGTTTTATGAGAAAAAGTTGATGTTATGATGCTAGGAAAGGTGATTGAAATTATCATTGATCAAACTTATGCACTATGCTAGAAGTCACACTTCATAAATTATTTCTTTTATCATTTACCTACTCGAGGACGAGCAGGAATTAAGCTTGGGGATGCTGATACGTCTCCAACGTATCTATAATTTATGAAGTATTCATGCCATGTTTATTATAGTTTTGTATGGTTTTGGTGCACTTTTATATAGCTTTTATATGATTTTCATGGACTAACATATTGACCTGGTGCCCAGTGCCAGTTGCTGTTTTCTGCCCTGTTTTTGTTTTACAGAAAATCAATACCAAACGAAGTCCAAATGACACGAAATTTTTTGGAGATTTTTTATTGGCCAAGATAAACACTAGAAGCTTCGGGAGGAGGCCAGAAGACCCACAGGGGATCCACGAGCCACCAGGGCGCGCCAGCCCCCCAGGCGTGCCCAGGTGCCTCGTGGGCCCCCTGTGGCCCTTCTTCGCGTGATTCCAATGCCAAAAAATCATATATATTTAGAAACCCCCGAAAGTTAACCTAGATGAGTTTTTACGCCGCCGCAAGCCTCTGTACCAGAGAGATCCCATCTACAGCCCTTTTTCGGCACCCTGACGGATTGAGTCTTTAAGGATTTGAGAACATTTGATGTATGTCTTGCATATGGATATCTGTGGTGACAATGGGATATTCACTTGAGTCACTTGATGTATGTTTTGGTGACCAACTTGCGGGTTCCGTGACCTTGGGGATTTATGCATAAGGGTTGGCACACGTTTTCGTCTTGACTTTCCGGTAGAAACTTTGGGGCACTCTTTGAAGTTCTTTGTGTTGGTTTGAATAGATGAATCTGAGATTGTGTGATGCATATCGTATAATTAAACCCGTGGGTACTCGTGGTGACATTGGAGTGCCTAGGTGACATTAGGGTTTTGGTTGATGTGTATCTTAAGGTGTTATTCTAGTACGAACTCTAGGGCTGTTCGTGACAATTAATGGGGATGGCTCATAAGATTGATCAGGAAGGATAACTTTGAGGTGGTTTCGTACCCTACAACAATTTCTTCGTTTGTTCTCCGCTATTTGTGACTTTGGAGTGAACTCTTTGTCGCACGTGAGGGATTTACATATGATTCAACTATGTCAACAATGTTGAGAGATTGCACTAGTGAAAGTATGAACCCTAGGCCTTGTTTTCAGGCATTGCAATACCGTTTGTGCTCACTTTTGTTACTTGCTACCTTGCTGTTTCTATATTTTCAGATTACAAAAACCTATATCTACTATCCATACTACACTTTTATCACCATCTCTTCGCCGAACTAGTGCACCTATACAATTTACCATTGTATTGGGTCTGTTGGGGACACAAGAGATTTCTTGTATTTGGTTGCAGGGTTGCTTGAGAGATACCATCTTCAACCTACGCCTCCCACGGATTGATAAACCTTAGGTCATCCACTTGAGGGAAAATTGCTACTGTCCTACAAACCTCTGCGCTTGGAGGCCCAACACGAGTCTACAGGAACAAGTTGTTTAGTAGACATCATCAACCAATCCATCCCCAAAATAACATCCAATTTTGGAGATTTAATGGATATCAGCGATGCGGGAAAGATAATTCCATTGATTTATATTTCCAATCCTCGGCATACAATATTTGTCCTAAGCATGGATCCAGGGGATTGTACCACCATAACTTTGTCCAAAAGAGTATATGAAAGTTGATGCTGGGCAACAAAACTCCGCGAAATAAAAGAATGGGAAGCCTCGGAATCGAATAAAATTGTTGCAGGTATGTTATTAACAGGAAACATACCAATGACCACATCAGGAGCTTCATGAGCTTCTTCGGCGGAGATGTGATGAACTTGCCCTTGAATATACTTTTGGTAGGGGAATTGTCCCACATAATTGACTAGAGGCTTCAGGTTGGTTGGCGGCTTTCCGTTCTTGGGACACTGCCTAGCGTAATGCCTAGTTTGCCCACATGAGTAACATGCATTGTTACATTGACAGTCTTCCTTTACTGGTTTTGTAACCACGGTCTTGAACTGATTTTCAGTCTTAGTGTTCCCCTGCTGCCATGTTGGCTTAAACTCGAACTGTGGCTGCTGCCAAGTACGAACCTTCTAAAAAACTTGTCCTTCCTTCTTAGGTTCAGACTTGCATTTGCGGTCTTCATATGCAGGCTTATGATCATTAACAAGCTTGTGTTTCCTTTCGGCAATGAGTGCCTTGTTCACCAAAGTTTGGAAGTCGGGGAAATCCAGCATACTTAGTGCACATCGGAGGGTATGGTTAAGCCCTTCGAGAAATTGATCTATCTTCCGTTCTTCGGTGGCTATATCATGTGTGGAATAATGGGCCAAGTGATTGAACTTGTTTAAATACTCACTTATAGTCGAGTTCCCTTGAGTAAGGGCGAGGAACTCTCGCTGCTTGACCTTCATGATACTAGCGGGAATATGATACCTGCGAAATTTATCTTTGAATTTATCTCAAGTAATCTCATCTTCGGTAGGCCACATAATTTTAGTATTGTCCCACCATATAGCAGTTGGTCCTTCTAGATAATGAGTGGCGAAGGGGACCTTATCAGCATCTTCAGTGCGAGCAATTTCTAGCTTCTTTTCAATGGTCCTCAACCAGTCATTGGCATCCATCGGATCTACTGCTTGACTGAAGCTTGGCGGTTTGGTCCTCTGAAAATCTGACAATTTAGAATGGTTACCATTATGATTATTCTGCCCAACCATAGTCTGCATGCTTCTCAGAAATTCCATCAGATCTTGGTTTCTCTTCTCCTCAAACATTCGCATAATCTGCTCTGTTGTGGGTGCTTGAGGTGGAGGAGGGGGTGGCTGATATGGCTCTGGGGAATGTCCTGCTTGCCTGGTGGATCGACGAACTAGGGTATCGTCGCCACCATGATAGCTGCTGCCACACCTTGTCATCCTATATATGTTTCCCAATACGAAGCATCGAAATGAGCAACATCCGTAAAGGGGGAAAATTGAGGAGGTGAAGCAACAAACCCCAAAAGAAAGCAAGGAAAAACCACTGCGAATAATAGAAGACAACATAATTATACATAACATCATCCAACATACATAACAGGACGACAACATGGATAGTACTACTACACGCATACAACCAAACACCACATCATCCTCATCTACTCGTGACGGCAGTGATCGCACTGGCACTCTGACGGTCCTGCTGGTGTCTCCTCGGTATCGGACTCCGAATCAGAACTGATAATACTAACGGAAACCTCGGAGGCAAAGGAAACACGACGACGTTGACGGGATGGCTCTCCCTCAGAGTCGGGTGGAGGGTGGCTCCGTAGCATAGGAGCAGCTGGGGTAGCGAGAAGTACAGCCCACTGGGCTGGGGACTCATGAGGAGTCACCGTCGAGGTATCCGAGTTACTCTGAGAAGGTGCGGGAGTCACGAGTGTAGGTGGAGGTAAAGTAACTGGAGGAACGAGCGGTGTATGAGCAAGTGAAGGTGGAGCGAATGCCGATCGAGCGGCAGCTAGCTTGTCTCGAGTGCGGTTCAGCTCCTGGGCTAAGCTGACGATCAGAAGATATCCAGCCGTTATGTAACGAGACAGGTGGCTGGCTGAACGGTCACACTCTGGATCAATAAAAGGGAAACGGATTTGTCCTGTGTCAAACATGGACGGATAGAAGTAGAAACCTGGGTGAGTCTACATCTGAATCTCGTTGTAGCGCAAGTCAGTGAGAGCCTCGAACGCTGCAAACTGGATTGCCCGGTCAGGTGTATAAGTTATCCCACCCTTGGAGGAGCGGATGTAGGTGCCCACCATGGTGCTATTGTGCATGATGACGTCCACGTGATACTCGTACACACCGTCTGCAAGCTGCTCTCGATACACCTGGTACACAGGTTCGTCACCGTCGGGGTAGAGTCGGCGCCACACGTTGCAAAGCAGATGCGAAAAAGTGGAAGGTGCTAGCTCAGGCTGATATGGATATGGAACTTGTGCCATCTACACTCACAATATTAGCTGATCAGCATCAAAAGTAAACTATATGCATGCAATGCAACACCCAAGTGCAGAGGCATACTCAAATCACCACAAAGACTAAAACTACCGTTTTCTAACGCGTCGGCTATCTAGGGTGTTCTACAGTCAGCGCGGCTCTGATACCAAGCATTGTGGCACCCCGGCTCAGAGCAACCGGTTTACCTTGCATTGTCAGCCCAGAGATCAAGTCTTCTGGCAACACACAACAACTTGGTACAGAAAATAACCGCTTTATTGATCTCTAGCGGATACATAGGTTCAAATATTACAAGATAAGCGAGGCCAAGCGGCACCCACGGTGCGGCTGCACTTATGTACATTATTTAGTAGACATCTCAGGGGCCTCGATGATAAAGGAAACTACTACGCGGCAGCAGAACGATGATGTAGCGGAACTCCACTCCATAGGGACACTGCTGGGACACGGCCTAGGTTGCGACATACCGATCGACATCAACGCCTTGCACGGCTTCTCCTGCATCTGGCATGACACGCCAGGTGAATACTTTGAATGTACTCGCAAGCTCACAGCAAACAAAGCAAATACGACAAACAATAACAAGGCATTTAACAAGTTTAATGCATGAACATGAACATGATACTACCAGTCATGATGTGTGCGTGGATTGTTGCCGTGGTCCCTTGGACCAACTTACCAATTCAGGGTTACCTCGTAACCACCGTCAACATCTTACCATAGTGATCCTCACACGATCACATCAATACCAACCATAGTGATCCTCACACAATCACCAACTTCTGCACATGCCATCCTGTTGTTCTTAGTGTGCAGGTTTATTACTTCTGTTGACCCACGGTGTGACCTACTACGAACTGTGTCCATATCCGAGGACGCGGCTATCGATAGATTATACACTCTGCAGAGGTTAGTACACTATACCCACACTACAGAACTCATGGCCTCGTGCTCCCATTCGGGTGGACCAATGACATTCTGACAAAACCAATCTATTGCATGACACGCTCCCGGCCACTCCGACAAACTCCCCTTTGGGCTATGTCATGGGTGGCCCCGATGTCAACTCGTGACATCCTGCCACCTTGTGGCTGCCACCGTCGTGGCCAAAACAAAACAAAGTCCTCCCAAACGGGGACATCGGTACCGTAAAACTCAAGCACACAAAGTTATGACTGCCTACCGGGCCAGGGTAGCGCAAGCACACAACCTTCCCTAGTTGGAGGCACCGGCGAGAGGCATGACAATACACCGAATTAGGGCCTCCCCATCCAGGCAAGTGTGGTTGCACTGGTGAGCTCGATTCGGTGGCACCATGACTCGATCAACAGTTGTTCAAGTTGGATTAACATCATGTTTAACTTGAAAGAATGTGATTCGAGCCATAATATGCAATGAGGTGCACGGGTCATGATAATATGAAAATGAGTAACGAATGCATCATGCTACCATGAGAGTATACGACATGATCTCTACTGCACACAATAACAAGATGACATATTCTCTACTGCATAATAACACTATGACATGTAACAACTATAATGCAATGGGTTATATATAGCAAATCATCTTAATACTGAAGCATATAATGAATTTAATTCAAATAAAACCATTGTCATTGAAATGCCATCTTGGCATATGAATGTTGTGGCTTGCCTTGGTTCAGAGGAGTGTCACAGTACTCCTGGTCTCCTCCAACACAACTAGGACTTTCTGAAAATAATTTAATTGCAAAAAGAAAATGTCATAAAGCATTTTATTGCACCAGAAATTCCAAACAACAAGAAAAATTCTCAAACTTGGCATACAGAAACTTTAGCTCAAGACAAAACTAATGCAAAAAGATTGAACTCACTTGGACTTATAGAATAGAATCTAGAGCTGGTCAAAGTTCTGGTCAAAATCTGGATTTAAATGAATTTAAACGAATTTCCAGAGAGGGCCACATCGAAGGCGTATTTCGCCAGGGCCCCTCCACTAGAAAACGGTTCGAGGAGAGAGAGAGAGGCTGACAGGTGGGGTCCCTTGTCAGGGTTAAAAGAGAGAGAGAGGGAAACAGAGAAGGCAATGCTGTCGCCGGTGGTTCTCTGGCGAGGAGGCCACGGCTGCCCCCGGCGACGGTTGGGATGGATCGGGGGCAGCGTGGGGAGCACACACGTACCCGTGGCTTGCTCGGAGGTGGACGGACGGCAACGCGGGCTTCTTCTCCAGAGACGGTGGCGGCGGAGCTCGTCGGATGTGGCAATTCCGGCGACGATCCGACGAACCAACACCATGAGCGTACTCAGGAGATAACCACGGACTCAACGGAAGCAGAAGGCGAAGATGGGGATGACCGGAGCGAGTGGATGGCCGAGGTGGATCCGTGGTCAACTCCAGTGAGGATCGGCGGCAGGAGGCCCTCCCGACCTTGCCGCGCTTGCTGGTGATCGATTTGCGGCCAATGTGAGTGAGAGCGATGGCTAGAATGGCTCGGGGGTGGCTGTATTTATAGGCGGAGGGGTGACAACACGTCGAGCTCCGCCGGAGAGGAGCTGCCAGCGAATTGAGAGGGAGATGGGCTTGGGTGAGACGTGGAGAGGAAGTAGAGGATCTCAGCGAGGCTGTGCACGCACGCGGACACAGTGCGGCGCACTAAGTGGGGCAGGCGGCGCATGCGCGCGCACTGTTCCGCCCATTTGTACTTCGGCCGCTTCCGACATGCTGCCTGCCACCGTCGGGGAGGAACAAGGCAAGGCCATGTGGAAGTGCGGGAGGCTGCTGAGTGGCGGGGGCAAGCTGCGGTGGCGCGAGGAGGCGAAATGGGCGGCGACAGAGGGCCCCGATGCACAGAGCGCGGTTAGTGCATGCTGAACACCTCGCGCCCACGTGGTCACCGCGTACTTTAGACGATGCCAGACCATGTCTAGGGTGTAGTCCCTTCAACGTGGTGCTGCTTTGTGCCCTCAGCTCGACACCTAACTCAATGGATGAGACTTGAGCATGCTGTAATGTTTCTGGACAGAAACTTGTGAAGAATGCTGGGAGCAAACAGCTAGGAGCTAAAGGCTGAAACTTGGGGGTTTAGAATCTCCTGGGAAGGTAGTCATGTGGTAAAAATTTCAGCCTCAACAGATCAAGAAAAAATACACTTGCTTCACAAAGTGCCATTTCTGACTAGAAGCAAAAATATTTTCCCTAGTTGAAAATTTCCAAATGACTATGGAATATTTTTGCATGGGGAGGTGAGGCATGATCCAAAGAATATTTGGGAATTTTCTGAGAATTTTCTGAGCAATAAAAATGAGGGTTGCTTCATAGCTTATTGGGAAAACATTCATTTTCAGGAGGAAAATGAATATAATGCCATTAAAGAAAATTGTCCCATGGCATTATAGTGAGAGGGATGAGGTCTAGGGAGGGTTTAAGGATGATAGAACCCACTTGGAGGAAAATCAAAAATGATTTCCATGTGGCAAGTCCAAAAGAATTGACAGAACACCCAAATGCAAATTAAATACTCAATAAATCCAAAAAAATAGAAAAGGCAAAAACCAGGGTGTTACAACAACATTAGCGAACTTGCCGCTCTTCTCAAGTCCGTGCTCCTCAAAGCGGTTAGGACATCTTGGAGCCCAGTGATTAGGATCACCGCAGACATGGCATAGTCCCTTCCCCTTCTTATGAGAATTCTTCTTGAAGTTGGTATTATGTGACGGCTTGTTCTTTGCATCAAACTTGCCTTTGCCCTGAGATTTGTTCTTGTTGTTTTTGAACTTACTGGGCTAGAAGTTCTTCTTCTGTAGCATGTGGGCACTGGAAGCTCCCTCGGCAACTGGAGCACATGTGTCTTTTGCTCTCGCCTTCTCTTCAACATCAAGAGTGCTAATGAGATCCGAAACGGAAAACTCATGTCTCTTGTGTTTCAGATAAGTAGCAAAATTGCTCCACGAAGATGGAAGCTTGGCAATGATGCCTCCGGCAACAAATTTGTCTGGCAACACACACTTAAAGTACTCAAGTTCCTTAGCGAGTGACTGTATCTCATGAGCTTGCTGAACCACAGAGCGCTCATCAGTCATCTTGTAGTCATAGAATTGCTCCATGACGTACAACTCGCTGCCAACGTCCGAGGCCCCAAACTTGGCCTCGAGCGCAGCCCACATGTCTTTGCCATTGTCAAACGACATATACGAATCCACAATGGAATCGTCAAGAACACTCAGAAGGGCGCCCTTGAAGAGGGTATCGATCTTCTCAAAGCTTCCTGCTGTGCAGGATTAAGATCGCCCTCAGGCTTTCCCTTAGTGGCTCCATAGCAGTACATGGTCTGAAACCAGTAAACTACTCTCGTGCGCCACCTCTTATATTGCACCCCTTGAAGGTAGGCGGCTTCAAATGGGCAGCAAAACCACTCGGAGTAAATTGCCTATAATCAGGTTTTTGGATTGTTGAATATATGAGCAAATTACTACGAGATTTAATCTGAATAAACAGTAAATACATCATGAAAACAATGACAGAGAATGAACTAATCATGCGGACTAGCACAGTAGACAAATAGATCGAATCTAAGGCAGAGACTAGAAATAGAAATTCTGGTACGATCTCAAACAAGGAAGACAGAATCACATATGGTGCAGCGGGAGCAGAACCGCCGGCGTTGACGTTGTCGGCCATGTCGTTGATGAAGAGGTTGCCGAGGTCGGGGAAGAAGCAGTCGCGCAAGTGCGCTCCCCAAAAACCTGATCGCCCCTCTCCCGTACAGGATCACGAGAGGCGGGGTTCCGGAGGCCTGCTGTCCCTTCTTGCAGTGCACGCCAGAAGGAGGGATGAAGAAGACTTGGGTGGCGGCGCAATGTTTTGGAATGGTGCGAAACCATATGTTGTGGCGGCGGCTAGGGTAGACGGCTGCCTATCTATATAGTGCGGGTCGGGTAGGTCAAAAATATAGACAACATGCATAGCTTTGTCCTCGGCTCGGCTCATTCCTGAAACCCGACGCGGCGCGGCGCGGCGTGACGAGGCGAGGCATGGCGTGGCACGGCGAGCAAAGAGGATGAGCGTGGTTGTAGGTCTCCTCTTCTCATGCTCATACAAGTGCTAGAAGATCTCACCTTATAAAGTGGTGCAACTCCCACTCACCTAGCAGTATGGGACTAAACATTAGTCCCACTCACACCACACACACAGCCATGCATGAATGGGCCATGAGAATTTCAGATTTTAGTTGGGCTTTGGGCCAATGGCCTACTAGCAAAAATCCAACAAATGAGAGTACTGTTTTTGTTTTCCGGTGTTCTTTTGTGCCCAACCTAAGCGGAAACCGAAGAATTCGTGTTTTTGAAGGCAGCAACAATATTGATAGGGAGTGTCTAACAACCATTTGTCTGGTTTTAATTTGGGCTTAAGTTTTTTTATTCTTCTTAGTAGTGTTGTGTTGACAACCGTCTTGATTTCAATTAGTACTGCTGCCTCAAAGTTACTACTGCACAAGAAGGGTTGAGCGTGCTTGATACGTCTCCAACGTATCTATAATTATGAAGTATTCATGCCATGTTTATTACAGTTTTGTATGATTTTGGTGCACTTTTATATGGCTTTTATATGATTTTTATGGACTAACATATTGACCTAGTGCCCAGTGTCAGTTGCTGTTTTCTGCTTGTTTTTGGTTTTCCAGAAAATCTATATCAAATGAAGTCCAAATGCAGCGAAACTTTTTGACGATTTTTTCTGGAACATAAGAGACACTAAAAGCTTCGGGAGGTGGCCAGAAGACCCACAGGGGCCCCACGAGCCACCAGGGTACGCCACCCCCCCACCCCCAGGCGCGCCCTGGTGCCTCGTGGGCCCCCTGTGGCCCTTCTTCGCGTGATTCCAACGCCAAAAAATCATATATATTCAGAAACCCCCAAAAGTTAACCTAGAGGAGTTTTCATGCCGCCGCAAGCCTCTGTACCTCCATGATCTAATCTACAGCCCTTTTCTGGCACCCTGTCGGAGGGGGGGAATCATCACCGGAGGCCATCTCCATCATCCCGGCGGTCTCCATGACGAGGAGGGAGTAGTTCACCCTCGGGGCTGAGGGTTTGTACCAGTAGCTATGTGTTTTATCTCTCTCTCTCTCTCTCGTGTTCTTGATTTGGCACGATCTTGATGTATCACGAGCTTTGTTAATATAGTTGGATCATATGGTGTTTCTTCCCTCTCTATCCTTGTTGTGATGAATCGAATCTTTTCCTTTTGAGATTTTGTTATTATCGGATTGAATATTTCAGATTTGAGAACACTTGATGTATGTCTTGCATATGAATACCCGTGGTGACAACGGGGTATTATATTGATTCACTTGATATATATTTTGGCACTCAACTCGCGGATTCCCGAGGTGACATTGGGGTAATCTATGCATAGGGGTTGATGCACATTTTCATTATCTTTTCTCCGATAGAAACTTTGGGGTGCTCCTTGGAGTTCTTTGTGTGGATTGAATATTATGATTATGAAGTTGTTTGATGCATATCGTATAATCAACTCACGGATACTTGTGGTGACATTGGAGTATCTAGGTGACATTAGAGTTGGTTGATGTGTGTCATATGGTGTTATTTTAGTACGAACTCTAGGGCTGTTTGTGACACTTATAGGAATATCTCAATAGATCGATCGGAAAGGATAACTTTGAGGTGGTTTTGTACCCTACAAACAATTTCTATCTTATGTTTTCCGCTAATAGGAACTTGGGAGTGATTCTTTATCGCACGTTGAGGGATGGTTATATGATCCAATTATGTTAGCATTGTTGAGAGATTGCACTAGTGAAGGTATGAACCCTAGGACTTGTTTTTAAGCATTGCAATACCGTTTGTGCTCACTTTTGTTACTTGCTACCTTGCTGTTTTTATATTTTCAGATTACAAAAACATATATCTACTATCCATACTACACTTTTATTACCATCTCTTCGCTGAACTAGTGCACCTATACAATTTACCATTGTATTGGGTGTGTTGGGGACACAAGAGATTTCTTGTATTTGGTTGCAGGGTTGTTTGAGAGATACCATCTTCAACCTACGCCTCCCACGGATTGATAAACCTTAGGTCATCCACTTGAGGGAAAATTGCTACTGTCCTACAAAACTCTGCGCTTGGAGGCCCAACACGAGTCTACAAGAATAAGTTGTGTAGTAGACATCAAGCTCTTTTCTGGCGCCATTGCCAGGGAGGTGGGTGCTTGAAGGTATATCTTTAGATCTTGCAATCAAATCTTTTAGTTTCTTGTTTTATCACTAGTTTGGTTTATAAAAGAAAACTACAAAAAAAATTGGAATTGAGGTTGCCTCATATTATTCGTCTTTATCATGTCTTTCTTAAAAATGATGGATCGGAAAATTGTGCTCAATTGATAGAAGAAGAATTCAATAAAATGTTTGGCATAAAATATTTGAATGATGAGCATGATTGCAATGTTGCTAGTATGAATTCTTTGAATATCCATGATGCTAATGATATGCAAAGCTACAAGCTTGGGGATGCTATGCTTGATGAAGATGATATTTTTAGTCCCCCAAGTTTTGATGAGAAAATTTATTATGATGAAAGTATGCCTCCTATTTATGATGATTATATTTATGAAAGTGGATTTGGAGAGGCAATAAATTTATTTAATGATGATTCCACTATTTTGCAAGAGGTTTCAATTGATTATGACAACAAAGTTGCTATCAATGATGATTATTGTGATGACATGTATGCTATAAAGAATAACGATAATTATGAAACTTTTCATCATGATTTTAATTTTCAATTGGATTATGCCAATCAAGTATCCCATGATAGTTATTTCATTGAATTTGCTCCCACTATTATGAATGAGAAGAAAATTGCTTATGTGGAGAGTAGTAAAATTTCTATGCTTGTGGATCATGAAAAGATTGCTTTATGTGATAGTTATATTGTTGAATTCATTCATTATTCTACTGAAAATTATTATGAGAGAGGATCATATGCTTGTAGGTGTTGCAATAATATCAAGTTTCCTCTCTATGCATTGAAAGTTTTGAAGTTGTGCTTGTTTTGCCTTCCTATGCTAGTTGATTCTTGCTCCCATAAACTATTTTCTCACAAAATCCCTATGCATAGGAAGTGTGTTAGGATTAAATGTGTTTGCCATATAATTCATGATGCTCTCTTTGTGTTTCAATTCTTTACTTTTATGTGAGCATCACTGAAATCATCATGCCTAGCTAAAAGGCATTAAAGAAAAGCGCTTGTTGGGAGACAACCCAATACCTATACCTTCTGTTTTTGTGTGTTCACATGATTAAGCTACTTTGGTAATCATGTTTTATATGTTTTCTTTCAATAATGTGCCAAGTAAAGCCTTTGGGATAGTGTAGATGCTTGTTGATTTGATTCTGTGCAAAAACAGAAACTTTTGTGTCCAGTGATGGAATTTCTATTCTGTACTGGAGCATGAGAAAATTCTGAAATTTTTAAAAAGTATTGGGTTACAAATTTTTTACTTTGTCCTAATTTTTCAGAATTTTTTGAGGTACAGAAGTATGGTTTTTAAATCGCTTACTACATGTTGTTCTGTTTTTGACAGATTCTGTTTTCGGTGCATAGTTTGCTTGTTTTAGTGTGTCCATAGCTTATATTGAGTAATATAAATTGTGGAAATGATAGAATACAGTAGGCATTATGTGAGAACAATTATGAATCTTGACTTGACAGTACCTAAGTGGATGATTTATTTTTATCATACTAACCTATCTCACAAGTTCCGTTAAGTTTAGTGTGATTGAAGTTTTCAAGTTTTGGGTGAGATATCGATATGAGGAGAATAAGGAGCATCAAGACCCTAAGCTTGGGGATTCCCAAGGCACCCCAAGGTAATATTCAAGGAATACCCAAGCAACTAAGCTTGGGGATGCCCCGGAAGGCATCCCCTCTTTCGTCTTCAACATTATCGGTAACCTCACTTGGAGCTATATTTTTATTCGTCACATAATATGAGTTTTGCTTGGAGCGTCATTTTATTTTGTTGATATTTGCTTGATTTTATCAATAATCATGTTTTGTATCTTTTAGTTCAATAAAATGCCAATTATAGCCTTTACCATGCTCAGTTTGCAAGTTCATGTGTTGCTGTTTGAAAATAGAAAGTTTTTTGTTATGTCCAGAATATTCCTGAATAGTAAAAACATGATAAAAATCTGAAATTTTTACACAGTAAGAATGCTTGAGTTCTCTGTCACGTGGTAATTTTTCAGAATTTTTGGAGTTAGGGAAGTATGAATTTTAAATCCCCCTTTACAGACTGTTCTGTTTTGGCAGATTGCTGTTATAGTTGCATTGTTTGCATATGTTTGCATGTTTAATGTTTCTATTTGTGGATAGGAGTATTAAATATGAAGAGGAATTTAGTATGCAATGTTTAATTATAATTTTTGTGATTTGCTACAGTAGAGAATGTTAAGGTTTTGAGTTGATTTATACTAACTTATCTCACGAGTTCTTGTTGAGTTTTGTGTGGATGAAGTTTTTAAGATTTATAGAAACCGTGATATGAGAGGACTTAAGGAGACACAAAAGCTTAAACTTGGGGATGCCCAAGGCATCCCAATATAATATTTCAAGAAGTCTCAAGCATCTTAAGCTTGGGGATGCCCCGGTAGGTATCCCACCTTTCTTCATCAACAATTATCGGTTAGTTTTGGTTGAGCCTAAGTTTTCGCTTCTTCACATGATATGTGCTATTCTCGGAATGTCATTTTATTTTGTTTTATTTGCTGTTTGAATAAAATTATCAAGATCTGAAATTTTAAACGAGAGAGAGTCCTCACATAGCTACCTATTTACTTAACTACTCATTTGATCTTCACTTATATCTTTTTGGAGTAGTTTGTCATTTGCTCTAGTACTTCACTTAAATCTTTTTGAGCACGGTGGTGATTATATTTTGAAGAGATACATACACTCTCATGCTTCACTTATATTATTTTGAGAGTTGACAATAGTAATGGCAATATGCTTAAGATATGAATTTGGTCCCAAAGTGATGAATATTCAAGAGGGGTATAATAAAAAAAACTTTCATGAAAGATCATTGGATATGATAAGTTTGATTCCTTGCAATAGTTTTGCGATATGGAGATGATAATATGTGAGTCATGTTAGTTAGTAATTGTGATTTAGTAAGAATATTAGTGTTAAGGTTTGTGATTCCCTATGCATGCACATCAAGTCAATAGTTATGCAACGAAATTATATCCTACTTATGGTGCATTATTCGGTGTTAGTTATGTTCAATGCATGTTTATGACCGTTTTAGCTTTTTGGTTGGTTGCTTCTCAATCTATTTGCTAGCCTTCATTTGTACTAAGCGGAAATACTGCTTGTGCATCCAAAATCCTTAAACCCAAGTTGTGCCAAATGAGTCCACTATATCTACCTATATGCGGTATTTCAATGCCGTTCCAAGTAAATTTGCGTGTGCCAACTCTAATTTTCAAAATAATTTTTCCGTTTTGTGTGCCCATACCGCTCATGAAGCGGCAGGGGGTGGCCAATATTTTCCATGCTAGGTGTGTTATTCTCACGATGAGTGTTTATTCACTTGTCATTGCACAAGAGGGTGGCTGGTAATAGGGATGCTTAGTCCGACAATGAAATCAAAAATTAATAACAACAAAATTCCTTGGAAAGTGTTGGTATGGAGGGCACCCGTGGATACGGCTAGCCATGGATTGTGAAAGAATGGTGGAAAGGAAATAAACTTTACTTTCTGTTTGGGAACCGCCTATGATGTGTCTAGCATGGAAGATATTGGGAATTCTCGGTCGTTTTCGTTGATAGGAAAAGCATGCCTCTCAAAACATTTTCATCTCTCTAATTTAAGCTTTGAGCTCTGGCACATTAGCAAATCTCTGCTTCCCTCTGCGAAGGGCCTATCTATTTACTTTTATGCAATTTTTATTTTTATTTTGAGTCTCCATCTTCTCTTATAAAGCACCAACTAGAGAGCACTATTGTCATACTTGTGCATTGTGTGTAGCTAATATTTGAGTGTGTTTCATGAATGGATCAATGATTGAGCATAATGGGCTAGGGATAACTTTCTTTAGCGTTGATATTTTGAAAGACATGGTTGCTTGTTAGTATGCTTCAGTATTTATGTCTTCATGTCAAATTATAGACTATTGCTTTGAATCATTCAAGTCCAAGTGTCAATGCAACAAAAGAAAAGATTATATGATTGTGATAGGTAGCATTCCACATCAAAATTTCTATTTTTAATTACTACTTTATCATGATGAGTTTTATGAGAAAAAGTTGCTGTCATGATGTTAGGAAAAGTGATTGAAATTATCATTGATCAAACTTATGCACTATGCTAGCATTCACACTTCATAAATTATTTCTTTTATCATTTACCTACTAGAGGACGAGCAGGAATTAAGCTTGGGGATGCTGATACGTCTCCAACGTATCTATAATTTATGAAGTATTCATGCCATGTTTATTACAGTTTTGTATGATTTTTGTGCACTTTTATATGGCTTTTATATGATTTTTATGGACTAACATATTGACCTAGTGCCCAGTGCCAGTTGTTGTTTTCTGCTTGTTTTTGGTTTTCCAGAAAATCTATATCAAATGAAGTCCAAATGCAGCGAAACTTTTTGACTATTTTTTCTGGAACATAAGAGACACTAGAAGCTTCGGGAGGTGGCCAGAAGACCCACAGGGGCCCCACGAGCTGCCAGGGCGCGCCACACCCCCCCCCCCCCAGGCGCGCCCTGGTGCCTCGTGGGCCCTCTGTGGCCCTTCTTCGCGTGATTCCAACGCCAAAAAATCATATATATTCAGAAACCCCCAAAAGTTAACCTAGATGAGTTTTTACGCCGCCGCAAGCCTCTGTACCTCCATGATCTAATCTATAGCCCTTTTCCGGCACCCTACCGGAGGGGGGAATCATGACTGGAGGCCATCTCCATCATCCCGGAGGTCTCCATGACAAGGAGGGAGTAGTTCACCCTCGGGGCTGAGGGTTTGTACCAGTAGCTATGTGTTTTATCTCTCTCTCTCGTGTTCTTGATTTGGCACGATCTTTATGTATCGTGAGCTTTGTTAATATAGTTGGATCATATGGTGTTTCTTCCCTCTCTATCCTTGTTGTGATGAATCGAATCTTTTCCTTTTGAGATTTCGTTATTGTTGGATTGAATATTTCAGATTTGAGAACACTTGATGTATGTCTTGCATATGAATACCCGTGGTGACAATGGGGTATTATGTTGATTCACTTGATATATGTTTTGGCACTCAACTCGCGGATTCCCGAGGTGACATTGGGGTAATCTATGCATAGGGGTTGATGCACATTTTCATTATCTTTTCTCCGATAGAAACTTTGGGGTGCTCCTTGGAGTTCTTTGTGTGGATTGAATATTATGATTATGAAGTTGTTTGATGCATATCATATAATCAACTCACGGATACTTGTGATGACATTGGAGTATCTAGGTGACATTAGAGTTGGTTGATGTGTGTCATATGGTGTTATTTTAGTACGAACTCTAGGGCTGTTTGTGACACTTATAGGAATAACTCAATAGATCGATCGGAAAGGATAACTTTGAGGTGGTTTCGTACCCTACAAACAATTTCTATCTTATGTTTTCCGCTAATAGGAACTTGGGAGTGATTCTTTATCGCACGTTGAGGGATGGTTATATGATCCAATTATGTTAGCATTGTTGAGAGATTGCACTAGTGAAAGTATGAACCCTAGGCCTTGTTTTTAAGCATTGCAATACCATTTGTGCTCACTTTTGTTACTTGCTACCTTGCTGTTTTTATATTTTCAGATTACAAAAACCTATATCTACTATCCATACTACACTTTTATTACCATCTCTTCGCCGAACTAGTGCACCTATACAATTTACCATTGTATTGGGTGTGTTGGGGACACAAGAGATTTCTTGTATTTGGTTGCAGGGTTGTTTGAGAGATACCATCTTCAACCTACGCCTCCCACGGATTGATAAAGCTTAGGTCATCCACTTGAGGGAAAATTGCTACTATCCTACAAAACTTTGCGCTTGGAGGCCCAACACGAGTCTACAAGAATAAGTTGTGTAGTAGACATCAGTGCTTCGCTGCGCCACCGGCGTTGTTCGGATTTCATAGTTTTTGTTTGTTATTTGGTTTGGCGCGGGGGAAGATAGTATGTGTTTTCTTTTTATAATGCGGTGTTTTGATGGCCTTTTTTGGCAGTGTGATTCAGTGTTATATGCTAATCTACTTTTGAGGGAAAATTTCTTGTGTCGATGGTCGCATGTATTATATTTGTGCTTTAGCGTCACATATTGACACTTTTTTAGGTGGTAGAGGATGCACCAAATTTATGTATGTTTGTAGGTTGGTTGTTGCCAATTAATTTAAGAAATCGTTGACCTAGTTAAAATCGTGAATCAACCTAAAATTGAATATCTTTATTGAAATGATAGAGTTTCTTCAAAAATCATTGACTCGGTCAAAAATCAAAAACCAGATTTAAAATTAAGCACTTCAATTGAACGAGAGGATTCCAAAATTAAGGAGCATAGTAATGAAAAATTGGGAGGGACGAGTGAATCAGCCGGAGGAGATGGTGCTTAGGGCATCTCCAGTGCTAACTCTTAAACCGTCCACATCCGTCTGGACAGACTGGCTTAGACGCATTTTTTCATTCAACGTGGTACCTCATCGATTCGTGGACCGGTTCCCCGTAAACCGGAGGCAAGTTTTGGGGGGGTTGCAGGAGTCTGGACCGCCATGATGACCCAGAAGAATAGGGGATCAATCGCAGTCCTTTCGATAAGTAAGTGTCAAACCCAACGAGGAGCAGAAGGAAATGACAAGCGGTTTTCAGCAAGGTATTCTCTGCAAGTACTGAAAGTAACGGTAAGAGATAGTTTCGATAGCAAGATAATTCGTAACAAGTAACAAGCAACAAGTGTAATAAAGTGCAGCAAGGTGGCCCAATCCTTTTTGTAGCAAAGGACAAGCCGGAACGATCTCTTATAACAAGCAAAGAGTTCTCGAGGACACATGGGAATTTCATCTAGTCACTTTCATCATGTTTGTTTGATTCGCGTTCGCTACTTTGATAATTTGATATGTGGGTGGACCGGTGCTTGGGTGTTGTTCTTACTTGAACAAGCCTCCCACTTATGATTACCCCCTCTCGCAAGCATCCGCAACTATGAAAGAAGAATTAAGATAAATCTAACCATAGCATGAAACATATGGATCCAAATCAGCCCCTTACGGAATAGCGCATAAACTAGGGTTTAAGCTTCTGTCACTCTAGCAACCCATCATCTAATTACTACTCCACAATGCCTTCCCTTAGGCCCAAAGATGGTGAAGTGTCATGTAGTCGACGTTCACACGACACCACTAAAGGAAGCAACAACATACATATCATCAAAATATCGAATGAATACCAAATTCACATGATTACTTATGACAAGACTTCTCCCATGTCCTCAAGAACAAAAGTAACTACTCACAAATCATATTCATGTTCAAGATCAGAGGGGTATTGAATATCATTAAGGATCTGAACATATAATCTTCCACCAAATAAACCAACTAGCATCAACTATAAGGTGTAATCAACACTACTAGCAACCCATAGGTACCAATCTGAGGTTTTGAGACAAAGATTGAATACAAGAGATGAACTAGGGTTTGAGATGAGATGGTGCTGGTGAAGTTGTTGATGAAGATTGTTCCTCCCACGATGAGAGGATCATTGGTGATGTCGATGGCTTCGATTTCCCCCTCCCGGAGGGAAGTATCCTCGGCGGAATCGCTCAGCCAGAGAGCAAAATAGCTCCGGCACAGGTTCCGCCTCGAGACGGCGGCGCTTTGTCCTGAAAGTCTTCTCTCTATTTTTTTAGGGCAAATGAGCTTATATAGCATAAGGAGGGGGCCAGAGGCCAGCCAGGGGCCCCACAAGGCATCAGGGTGCGCCCAGGGGGGGCGCCCTGTTGCCTTGTGGGCAACTGGTGGGTCCCCTCCAGTATCTCTTTTCTCCAGTATCTTTTATATATTCAATAAAAAATCTCCATGAAATTTCAAGTCAATTGGAGCTCTGTAGGATAGGTATCTCTGCTGTAGCTATTTCAGGTCCAGAATTCCAGCTACCGGTATTCTCCCTCTTCATATAAATCTTGCAAATTAAGAAAGAAAAGGCATAAGAATTGCATCATAAAGTGAAATAATGATCAAATACATTATAAATAACAGTAGGAAATCATGATGCAAATTGGACGTATCAACTCCCCCAAGCTTAGACCTCGCTTGTCCTCAAGCGAAAACCGAAATCGATAATCATGACCACAAGTTTAGAGAGAGAGGTGTCGATAAAAATAAAATGCGGACATGAAGGCATCATGATCTTTATTATAACAACAATATATCATCATAAAACTTCTCATGACATAGAGGTGCCACTTACTGCCCCTCAAACATGCTCTGTTAATCAGTTGACAGACTGGTTGACAGGATGTTTAGGGCTTAATAATGAAACTTACACCGTCGGTGTTCATGCATTGTGGTCCCGGTCAAGTTCAAACAATCACTTTTATTTGAGGCCAATCGAGCGGGACTCTCAGTGGGTGCGCTGGTTACAAGGTTGTGAAAACAGGGTATGCAATCCTATCGCCTTAGTGCTTCCCGTCCTGAAGGAGGTCAGTGCACCTGAAGGTGGTGGTGGTTACGATCCTGGCCAAAGCAGTGATGGGATACATTTATCTCTGTCAAATTTTGCGTCAAATGATGGATATGATGTTTATGAATCAGGGCACAGTAGTCAGGTAGAAGGAGGAAATGCCGATGGTTATTACAGTGGCGAGGCGGATGCTGACGAGGTAGATGGGCACATGCAAAACCAGATGGAAGATGAAGATACAGATGTTGATATTGGTCATGCCGAAAATTCTGACGAGTCGGATGAAGAAGAGAATGCATAGGAGTTGCCTAATCCTGCATCATGGAATCAAGACTTCTCATCTGCAATGACCGTGAACGATGGTCATGATTCTGCCTGGCAATATCACCAGAACAACCTTGCGATGGGTGCTATGTATCCAAACAAGGAAGCTCTGAAGGATGCAATCATTAAATGGGCAATGTCCATGCAAAGGGTTTTCAGAGCTGATGTGTCAAGTCAGAAATACTTGACAATTGTATGCAAGAACAATGATTGTCTCGCCAGGGTGCATGGCTATCTCCCGAAGTATGGCACAAGTTGGGTGATCAGTGACTTAGTACAACACACATGTGTTATTCCCAATATCCCTCAAGATCATGGTAACCTTTCGTCCACGCTTATTGCTCGGTTGCTTTACAGCGAGATAGTGGAGAGCAAAGTGATGGAAGTGAAGGCTATCCAGACAAAAGTCTTCGTCAGGTTCAAGTACAGAATTTCGTATGGCAAGGCTTGGAGGGCTAAGCACCGGGCCCTTGAGACCAGATTTGGTTCGTATTTTGATGCATATGATTTTGTTATCTGGCTCCTCCGCACACTGCAGGACCAGAATCCAGGCACCTACGTCGACATCCAAGAGGTGTTCAAGCCAGAGTTTCCAACTGTGAGGGTGCTGCATCAACTGTTCTTCTCTTTCGGTGTATGCATCGAAGCTTTCAGTCATTGTCGACCGGTGATATGTGTAGATGGCACTTTTCTCACTGGCAAGTACAAGGGTCAGATCCTGGCCGCCATTGGTCAAGATGGCCAAAATCAAGTCGTCCCACTCGCATTTGCTTTTGTGGAGAGCGAGAACATTGGAAGCTGGACATGGTTCTTCAGGCAACTGAAAATAGCAGTTGTGAAGGATAAGCCGAATGTGTGCATTCTTCATGACAGGCATGCAGGTATACTCGGTGTGATAAAAACACTGACAAACCCTGGGCCTGAGGAACAAACTCCATGGCAGGACCTGCAGAGCCGATGGTGCATGCGCCATCTGGGGGCCAATTTCTTCTCGCAGTTCAGAAATAAGAACCTTATGAATCTATTCAAAAAACTCTGCAAGCAGAACCAGGCATGGAAGTACAATTTGATACGGGACAGACTTAATGTGTGCACGTAGAGACATGTTAGGGACAGGAAAGCGGCACGAGATGCAGCTGTGAGGGCACATGTAGAAGCAGTAGCTGCACAGTTAGCAACAGGAACAGTGGCCGTGGAGGAAGACCCTATTGGGCTTTGTGATTTGCCAGGATTTGACCCACCTGGTACTAGGAGAAGGCTTGGGAGGACGATTAAAACCTTTGATCAGTGGATAGAGCATGAGCCTCTGGAGAGGTGGTCTTTGCTGCATGACACCCATGGAGCAAGGTATGGTGTCATGACTACCAACCTCGCTGAAACATATAACTTTGTCCTCAGAGGAAACTGGGCTTTACCACTTACAGCAATTGTTGAGGGTATTTTCTATGGCACAGTGAAGTATTTCAGAGATAGACGTCAAGCAGCAGAGCTTCATATCACGAACAACCCAAACACATGTTACTGTGAAAGGGTTATGAAGTACATGAATGACAAGATGGAAAAAGCTAGGTCACATACTGTAGTCGCCATCGGAAATCAAGAAAGAAGGTTTGAGGTCCGGTTAGCTAACAACAAATTCGGATGTGGAAATCAGGTGAGGACGCACGAGGTGAAAATTGGAAATGAAGTCTGGCCAACATGCGAGAGCACATGCAACAAACCGAAGTTGCTTCATCTACCTTGCTCCCATGTCCTTGCTGCTTGCGGGCAGCTAGGAATGGACGCAATCTCGTTCATGTCTCCATATTTTCTGAAAGAGTCCGTGCTCAATACCTGGACAGGTGAGTTGCAGGGATTTCGATCAATGGGTAACTTCAACACCGTTAACCCTGTTGAAAGGCGGTACATTCCAGACCCAGAGAATATGCGTACAAGCAGGGGTAGACGGCAGACTCAGCGCATCCGGAATGATATGGATGAATCTGAAGCCGGAGGCCCAACTAGGCAATGTATTCTATGCAATTAATTTGGCCATAGGGACACTAATTGTCCCGTTTTCGTCACTGCCAGTGGTACTGGGCGTGGACGAGGAAATCGGGGACGAAGAGGAAGAAGAGGGAGAGGAAGAACCTAGGCACTATGTTAAATCTGTATTAAGTGTGGACTATGTTAAAATTTGTATTAAGTGTGGGACTATGTTTACATTTGTATTAAGTGTGCAACTATGTTAAATCTGTATTAAGTGTGGACTATGTTAAAATTTGTATTAAGTGTGGACTATGTTAAAATTTGTATTAAGTGTGGGACTATGTTAAAATTTGTATTAAGTGCAGGAATGGAGGGAATAGACTTGTTTAATCCGGTCATTGATAGTAAGCATCGTGCTGCGGTGTTATGTGAGCGCAAGCTCGAGCCCCTGGTCACTCGCACTGCTAAGCAGGACTGGAGGATACACCCGGATTGGGTTCAGAGGTACGTGTTTCTTTTAAGCATGTATATTAATGGGACACACTTACTTGCTTGTTTTATTTGCAAAGAACTCTCTAAACTTGTATGCTTTGTCATATGCAGGTTGAAATGGACTGGGCTTTTACCTTTCACGCGTTTGGTTGAGGCCACATATACCTCTACATGCCTCGCCATTGACGCCCCTTTGCTCACGTGCTTAGTGGACCGTTGGAGGCCCGAGACCCACGCGTTTCACTTCCGTTGGGGAGAGATGGCTCCTACTCTGGAGGATGTGGCACTATTGCTGGGACTACCCTTGGTCGGTGATGCCATAGGACCGTTGGAGTCTCTGGCTGCTTAGCAGCAGGAGATGGCACAACGTTTCGGGGGTCTTTATGAGGAAGCTCCGGTCTTCGCCTCGGAAGATCACGGACCTAGGCTTGACTGGTTGCTCCATTTCCAGGTTAGTTCACCTGTCTCATATCTTTCATTTGCAATGAATCTGGTTCTACAGATATCTTCTGAACTTACTAACTGGCTCTCTTTACTTACTGACTACAGATCCAGAAGTTCCCGGGGTATCCACATGTCCCCTTGAGTGCGACACAGATCACTCGGAGCCTGGAGGCATACCTACTGTGGCTTCTCGGGAAGGTGATGTTCACAGAGAACCATGCCACCACAATTAGCACCTGCTACATCCCTATTGCACTGGAGATTGCGAGAGCTCAGAGGCCGGACGAGATCACATAGAGGAGTTGGGGTTCTGCGGTTTTAGCAGCTACATACCGAGGTATGTGCAACGGCTGCCAGCTTCTGGCGTCGAAGTCAGCCCTTCTTGGATGCCCTCTATTTTTACAGCTGTGGTCATGGGAGAGGTTCTCCATAGGTCGACCGGACATACAAGTTGACGAGAGCTGGCCTTTGCACGGTCTTTTTGATGCTGATCGCATCGACATGCCTACTTTCGGTATGCTCTGGACACGTCGCAAGGTATGTTTCGTGTCATAATTTATTGCATCTTCTTTATGTAAACTATGTTCTTTATGTACATGATACGTATCCAACGTATCTATAATTTTTGATTGTTCCATGCTATTATAGTATCAATCTTGGATGTTTTATATACACTTACAAGCAATTATATATCATTTTTTGGGACTAATCTATTAACTTAGTGCCCAGTGCCAGTTGCTGTTTTTGGTTTTTCAGAATATCAGTACCAAATGAAGTCCAAATGCCACGAAACTTTTTGGAGATTTTTTTCTGGACATAAGAGACACTAGAAGCTTTTTGAGAGGGCCAGAAGACACAGGAGGTGGCCATGAGCCACCAGGGCACGCCCCAGCGGGGTGGCGCGCCCTAGTGCCTCATGGGCCCACCTCTGCTCCGTTTGACCAAATTCCACCTCTATAAATACTCTAAAATCAGGAAACCAACAGAGGAGTCCACGAAATACTTTTTCCGCCATCGCAAGTTCCTGTTCTCGAGAGATCCCATCTGGAGGCCTTTTCCGGCACTCTGCCGGAGGGGGATTCGATCACGGAGGGGCTCTCCATCAACCTTGTTGCCCTTCCGATGATGCGTGAGTAGTTTACCACAGACCTTCAGGTCCATAGTTAGTAGCCAGATGGCTTCTTCTCTGTTCTTGATCTTCAATACAATGTTCTCCTCGATGTTCTTAAAGTTCTATCCGATGTAATCACTTTTGCGGTGTGTTTGTTGGGATCCGATGAATTGTGAGTTTATGATCAGATTATCCATGAATATTATTTGAGTTTTCTCTGAACTCTTTTATGCATGATTGTTATAGCTTCGTATTTCTCTCCGATCTATTGATTTGGTTTGGCCAACTAGATTGATTTATCTTGCAATGGGAGAGGTGCTTTGTAATGGGTTCGATCTTGCGGTGCTCAATCCCAGTGACAAAAAGGGACATGACACGTATGTATCGTTGCTATTAAGGGTAAAAAGATGGGTTTTATTCATGCAAGAGTTTACTTTGTCTACATCATGTCATCTTGCTTAAGGCGTTACTCCGTTCTTTATGAACTTAATACTCTAGATGCATGCTGGATAGCGGTCGATGTGTGGAGTAATAGTAGTAGATGCAGAATCGTTTCGGTCTACTTGTCTCGGACGTGATGCCTATATACATGATCATTGCCTTGGATATCGTCATGATTATTTGCTTTTCTATCAATTGCCCAACAGTAATTTGTTCACCCATCGTATACTATTTTCAAGAGAGAAGCCTCTAGTGAAAACTATGGCCCCCGGGTCTACCTTTATCATATATTGAAAATCTTAAAAATACCTTGCTGCAATTTTACTTTATTTATTTTATTTTGTATTTTTTTTCGATCTATCTATCTATCACCATACAATTTAATCTTGCAATTAACCGACAAGGGATTGACCACCCCTTGTTCGCGTTGGGTGCGTGGATTTGTTGTTTTGTGTGCAGGTGCTGCTAACGAGTTGTTGCGTGATTCTCCTACTGGATTGATAACCTTGGTTTCATAACTAAGGGAAATACTTATCTCTACTGTACTACATCATCCCCTCATCTTCGGGGAAATCCCAACGCAGCTCACAAGTAGCAGGAAGAATTTCTGGCGCCGTTGCCGGGGAGACATCATCAACATCTATCAAGTACCTAAACATAAACTTTCTTCTTCTTACATTTATTTTATTTACCTTTGCCTCTCGTTTTCATCTCCCCCACTTCTAAAAAGTTTTTACAAAAATACAAAAATATTTTCCGTTTGCCTTTTTCTTGTTTGCTTCTTTGCTTGCTTGTTTGCGTAGCCACGATGTCTCAAGAAAATACAAAATTGTGTGATTTTTCCAATACTAATAATAATGATTTTATTAGTACTCCGATTGCTCCTACCGCTGCTAGTGCGGAGACTTATGATATTAATGCCGCTTTGTTAAATCTTGTCATGAAAGAACAATTTTCTGGTAGTCCTAATGAAGATGCTGCATCCCATCTTAACACTTTCGTAGAATTGTGTGATATGCAAAAGAAAAAAGATGTGGATGATGATATTTTGAAATTAAAATTATTCCCATTCTCATTGCGGGATCGTGCAAAATTTTGGTTTTCATCTTTACCACGAAATAGTATCTATTCTTGGGATAGGTGTAAAGATGCTTTTATTACCAAGTATTTTCCTCCCGCGAAAATTATTTCCCTTAGAAATGAAATTATGAATTTCAAGCAACTTGATCATGAACATGTTTCCCAATCTTGGGAAAGGATGAAATTAATGATAAGAAATTGCCCTACTCATGGTTTAAATTTGTGGATGATCATACAAAATTTTATGCGGGATTAAATCTTGTTTCTAGAAATCTTTTAGATTCCGCCGTGGGTGGTACTTTTATGGAGATTACATTGGGGGAAGCTACGAAATTGCTTGATAATATTATGGCAAATTATTCACAATGGCATACTGAAAGAGTTCCTACTAGTAAAAAGGTGAATTCTGTTGAAGAAATTAGTACTTTGAGTGATAAAGTTGATGCACTTATGAAATTGGTTGCTAGCAAAAACACTCCTATTGATCCTAATGATGTGCCTTTATCCACAATGATTGAGCAAAATAATGATCCCGTAGATGTGACTTTTGTCTCGCGAAACAATTTTAATAGTAATGCTTATAGAGGTCATTTTAATCCTAGGCCGTTTCCTGGAAATTCCTCTAATAATTATGGCAATTCCTATGGTAATCCTTATAATAATAATAATAGGATGCCCTCTGATCTTGAAAGTAATATTAAATAATTTATTAATGCTCAAAAAGTTTTCAACACTTCGATAGAAGAAAAATTAAGTAAACTTGATGATATGTCTAGGAGCATTGATAGAATCATTCATGATGTGGAAAATCTTAAGACTAAAATTTTGCCACCCAAAATTGATATTAATGAATCAATTAAAGATTTATATGTCTCCATGGATGAGAGTAAGAAAAGAACCGCTATGCTAAAAGCTAAATGAGAATTTTTAGAAAAAGCGATTCCTCCCGGTTTCTATCGTAGTAATGATGAGGATATTAAAATGATTGGTGTTTCATCCATTGATTCCTTGTTTAGCAATATAAAACTTGATAAAAAGGGGACTGAAGAAGAGTCAACTTTAGCTAGAAGGCGTCCCCATAATTCGGAGGGTGAAAATCTTGATGAAAATTTTGATAAAAGTGGGTCTGGAGAGGTAAAAACTTTAACTAGTGATGTGCCCACTCTCTTGGATTACAAAGACTTTAATTATGATAGTTGTTCTTTGATTGAGTGTATTTCTTTATTACAATCCATGATAAATTCACCCAACGCTTATGAACAAAATAAGGCTTTTACTAAACACATCGTAGAAGCGATGATGAAAGCGTTAGAGGAAAAGCTAGAACTAGAAATTTCAATTCCTAGAAAATTATATGATGAGTGGGAACCCACCATTAAAGTTAAAATTAAAAATTATGAGTGCAATGCTTTGTGTGATTTGGGTGCTAGCGTTTCCACAATTCCAAAATCTCTATGTGATGTGCTAGGTTTTACCAATATAGATGAATGTTCTCTTAATTTGCATCTTGCAGATTCCACTATTAAAAAGCCACTGGGAAGAATAAATGATGTGCTTATCCATACAAATACAAATTATGTACCCGTGGACTTTATTGTACTTGACATTGAATGCAATCCTTCTTGCCCCATAATACTTGGTAGGCCTTTTCTTCGAACTATTGGTGCTATTATTGATATGAAAGAAGGTAATATAAGATTTCAATTTCCATTAAATAAAGGGATGGAACTCTTCCCTAGGAAATAATTAAATCACCCTATGAATCAATTATGAGGGCCACTTATGGAATCAACTTGAAGGATGACAACACTTGAAACTATGCATTACGCCTAGATAGGGGCATAAAACAGTAGCGCTTGTTGGGAGGCAACCCAATGAATAAAATAATTTTTTGCTTTTTATTTCTGTTCTTATGTGTTTATACAATTATGCTACTGTTATGATTGTGTTTTTATGTTTTAATTAGTGTTTGTGCCAAGTAATGCCTTTGGGATGATTTGGAAGATAGTATAATTGATGCTGTTTGGTAAACAGAAAGTTTTGTGTCCAGTGCTGGAATTTTAATTCTGTACTGGAGAGTCATAAAAATCTGAAATTTGTACACAGTATTTGTATATGAATTTCCCACGTTGTCCTAATTTTTCAGAATTTTTGGAGTTAAATAAGTATAGATTTTAAATAGATCTTTACAGACTGTTCTGCTTTAGACAGATTCTGTTTTTGTTGCATAGTTTGCTTATTTTGATGAATCTATGGATCGTATCCGGGGGTATGAGTCATGGAAAAGTTAGAGTACAGTAGCATTATGCCAATATTAAATATGAATCAATTTACTATAGTACTTAAAGTTAAAGATTTATTTGTTATACTAACGGATCTCACGAAGGTTTTGTTGAGTTTTGTGTGATTGAAGTTTTCAAGTTTTGGGTGAGATCGCGATAGATGAAGGAATAATGAGTGGCAAGAGCCTAAGCTTGGGGATGCCCAAGGCACCCCAAGGTAATATTCAAGGAAGACTCAAGCGTCTAAGCTTGGGGATGCCCCGGAAGGCATCCCCTCTTTCTTCTACCAACTATCGGTAATTTTACTTGGAGCTATATTTTTATTCATCACATGATATGTGTTTTACTTGGAGCGTCATGTATTATATGAGTCTTTGCTTTGTTTGCTTTTTAGTTTGTCACAATCATCTTTGCTGGACACACCTATTTGAGAGAGCCACACGTTTATCATGATTTGTTAGAATACTCTATGTGCTTCACTTAAATTTTTTGAGCTAGGCAGTTGCTCTAGTGCTTCACTTAAATCTTTTTGAGCACGTCGGTGGATATATTTTGAAGAAATATTTGAACTCTCATGCTTCACTTATATTATTTTGAGAGTTGATAATATTAAATTTTGAAGAAATATTTGCACTCTCATGCTTCACTTATATCTTTTTGAGAGTTGATAATAGTAATGGTAATTTGCACAAGATATGAATTTGGTCCCAAAGTGATGAATATTCAAGAGGGATATAATAAAAACTTTCATGAAAGATCATTGGATATGATAAGTTTGATTCCTTGCAATAGTTTTGCGATATGGAGATGATAATATGTGAGTCATGTTAGTGAGTAATTGTGATTTAGTAAGAATATTGGTGTTAAGGTTTGTGATTCCCTATGCATGCACATAAAGTCAATAGTTATGCAACGAAATTATATCCTACTTATGGTGCATTATTCGGTGTTAGCTATGTTCAATGCATGTTTATGACCGTTTTCGCTTTTTGGTTGGTCGCTTCTCAATCTATTTGCTAGCCTTCATTTGTACTAAGCAGGAATACTGCTTGTGCATCCAACTCCTTAAACCCAAAGTTGTGCCAAATGAGTCCACCATACCTACCTATATGAGATTTCCATGCCGTTCCAAGTAAATTTGCATGTGCCAACTCTAAATTTTCAAAATAATTTTCCGTTTTGTGTGCCCGTACCGCTCATGAAGTGGCAGGTGGTGGCCAATATTTTCCATGCTAGGTGTGTTATTCTCACGATGAGTGTTTATTCACTTGTCATTGCACGAGAGAGTGGCAGGTAATAGGGAAGCCCAGTCCCGAAATGATTTTTTTTAATATGATGATAATAATAAATTCCTTGGAAAGTGTTGGTATGGAGGGCACCCGTGGATACGGCTAGCCATGGATTGTGAAAGAATGGTGGAAAGGAAATAAACTTTATTTTCTGTTTGGGAACCGCCTATAATGTGTCTAGCATGGAAGATATTGGGAATTCTCTGTCGTTTTCGTTGATAGGAAAAGCATGCCTCTCAAAATAATTTTATCACTCTAATTTAAGCCTTGAGCTCTGGCACCTTTGCAAATCTCTGCTTCCCTCTGCGAAGGGCCTATCTATTTACTTTTATGCAGTTTTTATTTTTATTTTAAGTCTCCATCTTCTCTTACAAAGCACCAACTAGAGAGCACTATTGTCATACTTGTGCATTGGGTGTAGCTAATATTGAGTGTGTTTCATGAATGGATCAATGATTAAGCATAATGGGCTAGGGATAACTTTCTTTAGCGTTGATATTTTGAAAGACATGGTTGCTTGTTAGTATGCTTGAGTATTTATGTCTTCATGTCAAACTATAGACTATTGCTTTGAATCATTCAAGTCCAAATGTCCATGCTACAAAATAAAAGAGTATATGATGAATATGATACGTAGCATTCCACATCAAAAATTCTGTTTTTGTCATTTACCTACTCGAGGACGAGCAGGAATTAAGCTTGGGGATGCTTGATACGTCTCCAACGCATCTATAATTTTTTATTGTTCCATGCTATTATAGTATCAATCTTGGATGTTTTATATACACTTACAAGCAATTATATATCATTTTTTGGGACTAACCTATGAACTTAGTGCCCAGTGCCAGTTGCTGTTTTTTTTGCCTGTTTTTGGCTTTTCAGAATATCAGTACCAAACAAAGTCCAAATGCCACAAAACTTTTTGTAGATTTTTTCTGGACATAAGAGACACTAGAAGCTTCGGGATAGGGCCAGAAAATAGAAGAGGTGGCCACGAGCCACCAGGGCGCGCCCCAGGGAGGGTGGCACGCCATGGTGCCTCGTGGGCCCACCTCTGCTCCGTTTGACCTAATTCCACCTCTATAAATACTCTAAAATTGGGAAACCAATAGAGGAGTCCACGAAATACTTTTTTCGCCGCCGCAAGTTCCTGTTCTCGAGAGATCCCATCTGGAGGCCTTTTCCGGCACTCTGCCGGAGGGGGATTCGATCACGGAGGGGCTCTCCATCAACCTTACTGCCCTTCCGATGATGCGTGAGTAGTTTACCATAGACCTTCGGGTCCATAGTTAGTATCTAGATGGCTTCTTCTCTCTTTTTGATCTTCAATACAATGTTCTCCTCGATGTTCTTGGAGTTCTATCCGATGTAATCACTTTTTGCGGTGTGTTTGTTGGGATCCGATGAATTGTGAGTTTATGATCCGATTATCCATGAATATTATTTGAGTTTTCTCTGAACTCTTTTATGCATGATTGTTATAGCTTCGTATTTCTCTCCGATCTATTGATTTGGTTTGGCCAACTAGATTAGTTTATCTTGCAATGGGAGAGGTGCAATGTAATGGGTTCGATCTTGCGGTGCTCAATCTCAGTGACAGAAAGGGACATGGCACGTTTATATCATTGCTATTAAGGGTAAAAAGATGGGGTTTATTCATGCATGAGTTTACTTTGTCTACATCATGTCATCTTGCTTAAGGCGTTACTCCGTTCTTTATGGACTTAATACACTAGATGCATGTTGGATAGCGGTCGATGTGTGGAGTAATAGTAGTAGATGTAGGCAGGAGTCGGTCTACTTGTCTCGGACGTGATGCCTATATACATGATCATTGCCTTGGATATCGTCATGATTATTTGCTTTTCTATCAATTGCCCAACAGTAATTTGTTCACCCACCGTATGCTATTTTCAAGAGAGAAGCCTCTAGTGAAAACTATGGCCCCCGGGTCTACCTTTATCATATATTGAAAATACTAAAAATACCTTGCTGCAATTTTACTTTATTTATTTTATTTTGTATTTTTGTTCGATCTATCTATCTATCACCATACAATTTACTCTTGCAATTAACCGCCAAGGGATTGACAACCCCTTGTTCGCGTTGGGTGCGAGGATTTGTTGTTTTGTGTGCAGGTGCTGCTAACGAGTTGTTGCATGATTCTCCTACGGGATTGATAACCTTGGTTTCATAATTGAGGGAAATACTTATCTCTACTGTACTGCATCATCACCTCCTCTTCGGGGAAATCCCAACGCAACTCACAAGTAGCAGTACACTTTTGTTGAAACTAACTTTTGTTTTGCGCAGAGATGCTATGCTACTGATCAGACAAGGCGATCCTACACTGCATTAAATGAGCAGTTTGACTTGTACACTGGGGTCATCTGGCAGCCGTACACGCAAGAAACCATAGACGCTAGATACCCCGGCGGTATTTCTGAGCTATGCACAAGAGATCGGGGTTACTGGATGACAAAATCAAAGATCATCTTTGATGTATTCATCGAGGAGATGTCCCAACAAAGGGTTATGAGGCAATTTGGTCTCCAACAGATGGTCCAGCCTCCGCCTACATAGGCTCCGTTGCCAGCAGTTGTCCACAGGTATGTCTAATTATTCAATGTTGGATTTTCTTTCACAAATTTTCCATATTGAAGCAGTACTTAATTGTTGAACACACAACACAATTTTAGGATCACGAGGAAGGGGGTTAACAGGACCAGACTCAGTGGTTGCAGAGGGTTCAGCCGTACATTATAGAGTGGGAGACTGCGACGACACGGCTCTGGGAACAGAATTCCGGCTTTGATCTCGAAGAATTCAATGCCTATTTGCACCAGTACATGCAAGGAACACGGATACGCATCATTAACCACTCTCACCCGGATGAGATACCGGCCCCTGCTACGAGGGATACGTACCCGAGCTATGATACTTCAGGCTCCAGACAGTACGCGGTAACATATATTCAACTCATCTAATGCTTCTAGTTGTTACATACTTTGAAGTGCATACTTACTAATCATCGTGGCAATTTCATGCTGACTTGACACACGATGTTTACGAGGAGGTGTCCAACTTTTAGCGCTTACTGTCGTCTGGACCTCTACTCCTTCAACGGCCTCAGGTCCAGAACTGGGTGACTGATACGTCTCCAACGTATCTATAATTTTTGATCGTTCCATGCTGTTATATTATCAATCTTGGATGTTTTTATATGCATTTACAGCAATTATATATCATTTTTGGAGACTAACCTATTAACTTAGTGCCCAGTGCTAGTTGCTGTTTTCTGCCCTGTTTTTGTTTTATAGAAAATCAATACCATACGAAGTCCAAATGCCATGAAACTTTTTGGAGATTTTTTCTGGACAAGATAAACACTAAAAGCTTCGAGAGAAGACCAGACGCCAGAGGAGGTGGCCACGAGCCAACAGGGCGCGCCTGGGGGGGGGCAGACGCACCCTGGTGCCTCGTGGGCCCACCTCAGCTCCGTTTGACCTAATTCCACCACTATAAAGTCAGGAAAAATCAGAAACCCTCAGGGGAGTCCACAAAATACTTTTTCCGCCGCCGCAAGTTTCTGTTCTCGAGAGATCCCATCTGGAGGCCTTCTTCGGTACTCCGCCGGAGGGGGAATCAATCACGGAGGGGCTCTACATCAACCTTGCTGCCCTTCCGATGATGCGTGAGTAATTTACCACAGACCTTCGGGTCCATAGTTAGTAGCTAGATGACTTCTTCTCTCTCTTTGATCTTCAATACAATGTTCTCCTCGATGTTCTTGGAGTTCTATCCGATGTAATCACTTTTTGCGGTGTGTTTGTTGGGATCCGATGAATTGTGAGTTTATGATCAGATTATCCATGAATATTATTTGAGTCTTCTCTGATCTCTTTTATGCATGATTATTATAGCTTCGTATTTCTTCTCCGATCTATTGATTTGGTTTGGCCAACTAGATTGATTTATCTTGCCATGGGAAGAGGTGCTTTGTAATGCGTTCGATCTTTCGGTGCTCAATCCCAGTGACAAAAAGGGACATGACACGTATGTATCGTTGCTATTAAGGGTAAAAAGATGGGGTTTATTCATGCGTGAGTTTATCTTGTCTACATCATGTCATCGTTCGTAAGGCGTTACTCCGTTCTTTATGGACTTAATACACTAGATGCATGCTGGATAGCGGTCGATGTGTGGAGTAATAGTAGTAGATGCAGGCAGGAGTCGGTCTACTTGTCTTGGACGTGATGCCTATATACATGATCATTGCCTTGGATATCGTCATGATTATTTGCTTTTCTATCAATTGCCCAACTGTAATTTGTCTACCCACCGTATGCTATTTTCTCAAGAGAAGCCTCTAGTGAAAACTATGGCCCCCGGGTCTATCTAAATCATATTACTAAAACCCTAAAAATATTGCTGCCATTTTCTTTTATTTATTTTATTTTGTATTTTTGTTTCAATCTATCTATCTATCATATACAATTTAATCTTGCAATTGACCACCGAGGGATTGACAACCCCTCGTTTGCGTTGGGTGCAAGGATTTGTTGTTTGTGTGCAGGTGCTGCTAACGAGGTGTTGCGTGATTCTCCTACTGGTTCGATAACCTTGCTTTCATAACTGAGGGAAATACTTATCTCTACTGTGCTGCATCATCCCTTCCTCTTCG
Source organism: Elymus sibiricus (assembly GCA_039707655.1). Classification (NCBI taxonomy): domain Eukaryota; kingdom Viridiplantae; phylum Streptophyta; class Magnoliopsida; order Poales; family Poaceae; genus Elymus; species Elymus sibiricus. The sequence continues at coordinate 433,819,223 of CM077672.1, read as the reverse complement.
GGGAAAATACCAACGCAAGCTACAAGTAGCTGGAAGAATTTCTGGCGCCGTTGTCGGGGAGCCATCATCAACATCTATCAAGTACCTTTGCATAAACTCTCATCTCCTTGCATTTATTTTATTTGCCATTTGCCTCTCATTTTCATCTCCCCCACTTCTAAAACGTTTTTACAAAAATACAAAAATATTTTCCGTTTGCCTTTTTCTTGTTTGCTTCTTTGCTTGCTTGTTATCTTGTTTGCGTAGTCACGATGTCTCAAGAAAATACAAAATTGTGTGATTTTTCCAAATAATGATTTTATTAGTACTCCGATTGCTCCTCCCGCCGCTAGTGCGGAGACTTGTGATATTAATGCCGCTTTGCTAAATCTTGTCATGAAAGATCAATTTTCCGGTAGTCCTAATGAAGATGCCGCATCCCATCTTAACACTTTCGTAGAATTGTGTGACATGCAAAAGAAAAAATATGTGGATAATGATATTGTGAAATTAAAATTATTCCCGTTCTCATTGCGGGATCGTGCAAAATTTTGGTTCTCATCTTTACCACGAAATAGTACCGATTCTTGGGATAGGTGTAAAGATGCTTTTATTACTAAGTATTTTCCTCCCGCGAAAATTATTTCTCTTAGAAATCAAATTATGAATTTCAAGCAACTTGATCATGAACATGTTGCCCAATCTTGGGAGAGGATGAAATTAATGATAAGAAATTGCCCTACTCATGGTTTAAATTTTGGATGATCATACAAAAAATTTATGCGGGATTGAATTTTGTTTCTAGAAATCTTTTAGATTCTGCCACGGGTGGTACTTTTATGGAAATTACTTTGGGAGAAGCTACTAAATTGCTTGATAATATTATGGCAAATTATTCACAATGGCATACTGAAAGAACACCTACTAGTAAAAAAGTGAATTCTATTGAAGAAATTAGTACTTTGAGTGATAAAGTCGATGCGCTTATGAAATTGGTTGCTAGTAAAAATACTCATGTTGATCCTAATGATGTGCCATTGTCCACTTTGATTGAGCAAAATAATGATCCCGTATATGTGAATTTTGTCTCGCGAAACAATTTCAATAATAATGCTTATAGAGGTAATTTCAATGCTAGGCCATTTCCTGGAAATTCCTCTAATAATTATGGCAATCCTTATGGTAATTCCTATAATAATAATAATAATAATAATAATAATAGGATGCTCTTTGATCATGAAAGTAATATTAAAGAATTTATTAATGCTCAAAACGTTTTTAACAATACGATAGAAGAAAATTTGAGTAAACTTGATGATATGTCTAGGAGCATTGATAGAATTATTCATGATGTGGAAAATCTTAAGACTAAAATTTTGCCACCCAAAATTGATATTAGTGAATCAATTAAAGCTTTATATGTTTCCATGGACGAGAGTAAGAAAAGAACCGCTATGCTAAAAGCTAAACGAGAATTTTTAGAAAAAGCGATTCCTCCCGGTTTCTATCGTAGTAATGATGAGGATATTAAAATGATTGGTGTTTCATCTATTGATTCTTTGTTTAGCAATATAAAACTTGATGAAAAGGGGACTGAAGAAGAGTCAACTTTAGCTAGTAGGCGTTTCCATAATTCGGAGGTTGAAAATCTTAATGAAAAAATTGCTAAAAGTGGGTTTGGAGAGGTAAAAACTTTAAATAGCGATGTGCCCACTCTCTTGGATTACAAAGATTTTAATTATGATAATTGTTCTTTGATTGAGTGCATTTCTTTGTTACAATCCTTGTTAAATTCACCCAACGCTTATGAGCAAAACAAGGCTTTTACTAAACACATCGTGGAAGCAATGATGAAGGCGTTAGAAGAAAAGTTAGAACTAGAAATTTCAATTCCTAGAAAATTATATGATGAATGGGAACCCACAATTAAAGTTAAAATTAAAAATTATGAGTGCAATGCTTTATGTGATTTGGGTGCTAGCGTTTCCACAATTCCAAAATCTCTATGTGATGTGCTAGGTTTTACCAATATAGATGAATGTTCTCTTAATTTGCATCTTGCGGATTCCACTATTAAAAAGCCTATGGGTAGAACTAATGATGTTCTTATTCTTGCAAATAGAAATTATGTGCCCGTTAATTTTATTGTATTTGACATTGAATGCAATTCTTCTTGCCCAATAATACTTGGTAGACCGTTCCTACGAACCATAGGTGCGTTATTGACATGAAAGAAGGGAATATAAAATTTAAATTTCCATTAAAAAATGGTATGGAGCATTTGTCTAGGAATAAAATTAAAGCACCATATGAATCCATTATGAGGGCCACTTAAGGAATCAACTTGAAAGATGACAATACTTGAAACTATGCATTATGCCGAGCGAGGGGCATAAAACAATAGCGCTTGTTGGGAGGCAACCCAATGAATAAAATAAATTTTTTCTGTTATTGTGTGTTTTCACAATTATGATACTGGTATGATTGTGTTTTTGTGTTTGTAATTAGTGTTTGTGCCAAGTAAAGCCTTTAGGATGATTTGGAAGATAGTATAATTGATGCTGTTTGGAAAACAGAAAGTTTTGCGTCCAGTGCCCGAATTTTTTTTCTGTACTGGAGAGTCTGAAAAATCTGAAATTTTTATAAAGTAGTGGTATATGAATTTCCCACATTGTCCTAATTTTTCAGAATTTTTGGAGTTACAGAAGTATGGCTTTTAAATAGATTGCTACAGACTGTTCTGTTTTTGACAGATTCTGTTTTTAATGCACCACTTGCTTGTTTTGATGAATCTATGGATTGTATCGGGGGGTATAAGCCATGGTGAAGTTAGAGTACAGTAGGTATAATGCAAAAATAAAATATGAATGGGTTTGCAACAGTACTTAAAGTAGTGATTTATTTTGTTATGCTAACGGATCTCACGGAAGTTTTGTTGAGTTTTGTGTGATTGAAGTTTTCAAGTTTTGGGTGAGATCACGATGGATGAAGGAATAAGGAGTGGCAAGAGCCTAAGCTTGGGGATGCCCAAGGCACCCCAAGGTAATATTCAAGGAAGACTCAAGCGTCTAAGCTTGGGGATGCCCCGGAAGGCATCCCCTCTTTCTTCTACCAACCATCGGTAATTTTACTTGGAGCTATATTTTTATTCGTCACATGATATGTGTTTTGCTTGGAGCGTCTTGTATTATATGAGTCTTTGCTTTGTTTGCTTTTTAGTTTGTCACAATCATCTTTGCTGAACACACCTATTTTGAGAGAGCCACACGTTCATCATCATTTGTTAGAATACTCTATGTGCTTCACTTAAATTTTTTGAGCTAGGCAGTTGCTCTAGTGCTTCACTTAAATCTTTTTGAGCACGGTGGTGGCTCTATTTTGAAGAAATAAACTCTCTTGCTTCACTTATATTATTTTGAGAGTTGATTAAAATTTTGAAGAAATGAATTCTCATGCTTCACTTATATTATTTTGAGAATTGATAAGATTGAAATTTTGAAAAAATATTTGCACCCTCATGCTTCACTTAAATCTTTTTGAGAGTTGATAATAGTAACAGTAATTTGCACAAGATATGAATTTGGTCCCAACGTGATGAATATTCAAGAGGGATATAATTAAAAACTTTCATATAGATCATTGGATATGATAAGTGTGATTCCTTGCAATAGTTTTGCGATATGGAAATGATAATATGTGAGTCATGTTAGTGAGTAATTGTGATTTAGTAAAAATATTCGTGTTAAGGTTTGTGATTCCCTATGCATGCACATCAAGTCAATAGTTATGCAACGAAATTATATCCTACTTATGGTGCATTATTCGGTGTTAGTTATGTTCAATGCATGTTTATGACCATTTTTGTTTTTTGGTTGGTTGCTTCTCAATCTATTTGCAAGCCTTCATTTGTACTAAGCAGAAATATTGCTTGTGCATCCAAAATCCTTAAACCCAAGCTGTGCCAAATGAGTCCACTATGTCTACCTATATGCGGTATTTCAATGCCGTTCCAAGTAAATTTGCGTGTGCCAACTCTAATTTTCAAAATAATTTTTCCGTTTTGTGTGCCCGTACCGCTCATGAAGCGGCAGGGGGTGGCCATTATTTTCCATGCTAGGTGTGTTATTATCATGATGAGTGTTTATTCACTTGTCATTGCACGAGAGAATGGTTGGTAATAGGGAATAAACTTTACTTTCTGTTTGGGAACCGCCTATGATGTGTCTAGCATGGAAAATATTGGGAATTCTCGGTCGTTTTTGTTGACAGGAAAAGCATGCCTCTCAAAATATTTTATCTCTTTAATTTCAGCCTTTAGCTCTGGCACATTCGACAAATCTCTGCTTCCCTCTGTGAAGGGCCTATCTATTTACTTTTATGCAATTTTTATTTTTATTTGAGTCTCCATCTTCTCTTATAAAGCACCAACTAGAGAGCACAATTGTCGTACTTGTGCATTGGATGTAGCTAATATGGAGTGTGCTTCATGAATGGATCAATGATTGAGCATAATGGGCTAGGGATAACTTTCTTTAGCGTTGATATTTTGAAAGACATGGTTGCTTGTTAGCATGCTTGAGTATTTATATTTTCATGTCAAATTATAGACTATTGCTTTGAATCATTCAAGTCCAATGTCCATGCTATAAAACAAAAGAATATGTGATGAATATGATAGGCAGCATTCCACATCAAAAATTCTATTTTTATCATTTACTTACTCGAGGACGAGCAGGAATTAAGCTTGGGGATGCTGATACGTCTCCAACGTATCTATAATTTTTTATCGTTCCATGCTGTTATATTATCAATCTTGGATGTTTTTATATGCATTTCAGCAATTATATATCATTTTTGGAGACTAACCTATTAACTTAGTGCCCAGTGCTAGTTGTTGTTTTCTGCCCTGTTTTTGTTTTACAGAAAATCAATACCATACGAAGTCCAAATACCACGAAACTTTTTGGAGATTTTTTTCTGGACAAGATAAACACTAGAAGCTTCGGGAGAAGACCAGACGCCAGAGGAGGTGGCCACGAGCCACCAGGGCGCGCCTGGGGGGGGTGGGAAGGCGCGCCCTGGTGCCCCGTGGGCCCACCTCAGCTCCGTTTGACCTAATTCCACCACTATAAATTCAGGAAAATCAGAAACCCTCAGGGGAGTCCACAAAATACTTTTTCCGCCACCGCAAGTTTCTGTTCTCGAGAGATCCCATCTGGAGGCCTTCTCCGGTACTCCGCCGGAGGGGGAATCGATCACGGAGGGGCTCTACATCAACCTTGCTGCCCTTCCGATGATGCGTGAGTAGTTTACCACAGACCTTTGGGTCCATAGTTAGTATCTACATGGCTTCTTCTCTCTTTTTGATCTTCAATACAATGTTCTCCTCGATGTTCTTGGAGTTCTATCCGATGTAATCACTTTTTGCGGTGTGTTTGTTGGGATCCGATGAATTGTGAGTTTATGATAAGATTATCCATGAATATTATTTGAGTCTTCTCTGATCTCTTTTATGCATGATTATTATAGCTTCGTATTTCTTCTCCGATCTATTGATTTGGTTTGGCCAACTAGATTGATTTATCTTGCCATGGGAAGAGGTCCTTTGTAATGGGTTCGATCTTGCGGTCCTCAATCCCCGTGACAGAAAGGGACATGACACGTATGTATCATTGCTATTAAGGGTAAAAAGATGGGGTTTATTCATGCGTGAGTTTATCTTGTCTACATCATGTCATCGTTCTTAAGGCGTTACTCCGTTCTTTATGGACTTAATACATTAGATGCATGCTGGATAGCGGTCGATGTGTGGAGTAATAGTAGTAGATGCAGGCAGAAGTCGGTCTACTTGTGTTGGACGTGATGCCTATATACATGATCATTGCCTTGGATATCGTCATGATTATTTGCTTTTCTATCAATTGCCCAACAGTAATTTGTCTACCCACCGTATGCTATTTTCTCAAGAGAACCCTCTAGTGAAAAACTATGGCCCCCGGGTCTATCTAAATCATATTACTAAAACCCTAAAAATATTGCTGCCATTTTCTTTAATTTATTTTATTTTGTATTTTTGTTTCAATCTATCTATCTATCATATACAATTTAATCTTGCAATTGACCGCCGAGGGATTGACAACCCCTCGTTTGCGTTGGGTGCAAGGATTTGTTGTTTGTGTGCAGGTGCTGCTAACGAGGTGTTGCGTGATTCTCCTACTGATTCGATAACCTTGGTTTCATAACTGAGGGAAATACTTATCTCTACTGTGCTGCATCATCCCTTCCTCTTCGGGGAAAATACCAACGCAAGCTACAAGTAGCAGTGACGCGCATCGAGGGGAAGCTGTGAGCTGTCTATCAGGCTATCACGTGCACCCGCACTTCTGACGTTGTTCACCAGCAGCCCCTACAATGCCCCCCGCGTCACTCCACGCACCAGCAGCAGCCGCGTCACTGCACGCACCAGCGAGAACCCACACAGCACCGGCATGAGCCGCGTCCATGTCTAGCAGAGCAGTGGACGGCCAGGCCACCCCCTCTTGACCAGGCTGGTAGTTCGGCGTGGCAGCACCAGCAGGGATCCCACGTCGGGCTACGTGTTTCGGCCACCCCCACACCATCAGGGTCCCACGCCGGTGTGACGCTCCTGCTCGAACGTGCACTAATCATACAAGCAAACGTGCATGCTCGAGATCAGAGACTCACGGGAAGATATCACAACACAACTCTAAACTCAAATTTAAACATAAATCTTCATATTACAAACCAGGGGTCACGAGGGCCTGAATACATAAGTCATACACACAAATAATATCTGGGTACAGACATAGTTAGTCAAGTTTGCCTTAAGATGGCTAGCACAAACAACGATCCTGATCGAAAGGCGAAGGCCTCCTGCCTAGGGCCTCCGAACTACTCCTGGTCGGCTAGCTCAACCCAGTAGTACGTGCCTCTGGGACTCTCCTGGTAGTAGGCTCCTGCGCTGTCGTCTGGCTCCTGGGCTCCGTCATCTGGTCGCAATTATCGGGTATGGGGGGAAAAGAATAGCAAAGCAACCGTGAGTACTCATCCAAAGTACTCGCAAGACTGACATCAGATCTATGCTAAGCATGCATCGGTATCAAAGGAATGGGGCTATATCTTTGGACTGGACTGCAGAATGCCAGAATAGAGGGGGAGAAGCCTAGCCTATCGAAGACTAGCATCTTGAAGCAATCTTGCAGCATTAGAAGAGAGCAGATTAGCATATTATAAATTAACAATCATGTTGAAGCAAGCCCAGAGATCTTTCCTCGATTCCCTGCGAGAAAGCAATCCCGGAGCTTATAATTAATTAACATGTATCCAGTTCAAATAGTGGTAGATCGGGATACAACACTGAGCGTCCTGTTACCATGGACACGGCTATTCGAATAGATAATTTCCCTGCAGGGGTGCACTACTGTTACCCAACACGCTCGATCACATCTGGCTGGACACACTTGCTGGGTAATGCCTGGCCTCGTGAGATCGACACGATGCAGTCCTACCTAGGCTCAGCAGAGAGGTCAACATGCCGGTCTAAATCCTAAGTGCAAAGGGGTCTTGGGCCATCGCCCTTTGCACTCCTGCACGTTGCGTGACTGGCCGGGGCCCAAGCGCGACTGTGGAAGCACCACAAATGTAACCAGCTCACCCCAACAATCAGCCCGCATCTCTGAGCTGTGACGTCTGAAGAGCTTTCGGCTGATACATACGACGTAGAGGGCCCCATTAAACCATTATCCCACGTGGTGGTAGTGCGTATAGGCCAGTGGCCAACTCAGATCAAATACCCAAATCCGTTAGGCGTATTTAGTAACTCGTAGAGACGATCAGACTACCTGAGGCAATGCAATATACGAGCAGATCCAGCAGCACGAGGAAAAACAATATGTGGACTACGCTGGAAATGCACAGATATTGGTAGCAAGGTAAAGATTTGGCAGTGAAAGTAATTACGCAGGCATACAGAGATACGAAGAGAATTAAATTAGCCTGAGACGATGGAAAAGAACGATGAGAATGTAGCAGACACTTGATGAACTATGATTGATCAGATAAAACTATCGGCACTGAGCACGAATGTGAACTGCTGAAGGAAATGCAGTAATGTAAAGGGAACCAGTGGTGCTCGATGGCGACAGGAGAATTTGGTAGACCAGTTCGCCCTTCTGCCAAAGGACTACGTCTGGTTGGAGGGGTTGTGATTTAACACAGAGGATAAACTCTCCTCACCCTATTCTCCTTCAACTCGGAGCTGATCAGACTCCAGTTGATTTCACTGGTGGTAGATACTTGTTGGCGATCTCCAAACCTTCGAAAGACTTCTTCGCGAACCACAATGACTCTTGGTTGCTGAAGATCTTGCTCGGTGAAGACAATTACTCTTCGACACTCGAGCCGACACCTATCCGTCTAGAGAGTGTGCAGCTCTCAAGAGTAATAGGTACAAGAACTCTAACTCAGAACTACTGTGATGCTCAACCACTGTCTAAGTTTTAGCTCTTGATTTTTCTCTCGGTGGATATTAAACTCAAATCACTCGGAGAGGGGATGCTCAATCAATCTTCTCAGAAATTTTTAGCGGAGCAGCCAACGGGCAACGTTGGAGCGGGGTGGCTATTTATAGCCGCAGCCTTCCCTGAAGGGAAAAGACCAAATTGGACATGTGTCGCAGCCAATGGCCGAACGACACGAGTCCAACGGTCGGAATTGAGCACAACGGTAACATTACGTGCGGAGCAAGTAATGCTAACTCCTCAGTTCGAAAGATATCTCCTACAGCGACGAAGAACAACGTCTTCTGCTGATAGGTAATCATTCGAAGCATAAAGAGATTTCTCTCAGTCTCGCATAGGTTTGGGCTAAGCATCACAGTGGATCTAAGCTTCGAGAACCTATACCCCTCTTAATAGTATGGAGGTACTATGACTCAAATGAATGGAAGAAGAACAACGAAAGGAATGCTACGTCTTCACTTTGTCTTCGCCTCCCATCGCTGCAGTCAATTTTCTTCGGACGTAATCACGGAACCAATTGCTTCGTGTCAGCAATAAATTTTCGAGGGGTCAACTTCTTCACATCATTCTTCTCGTCTGCAAGTCTTCAAAAGATGTAGCTCATTCATCTCTGCGATACATATATTCTTCTGTGAAGTTCCTCGAACTGTACACCGGAGACAGCATTCTCTTCGGTACTGCAGGGACTATTTGTCTCTGTGTGCACTAGCAAACAAGTCAGTCCATACTTGTTTCTATCAACAATCTCCAAAACATAAGAGGGCAAGTATTGCACCAACAATCTCCCCCTTTTTGGACGATTGTTGACAAAACAGAACACATCGATAGATAGATAAAAGAATGAAATGGAATGTGAAGGAAGGTGAAAGACGAGAGATAAATACGAAGATAAAACATGCTCCCCCTGAAGATATGCATCATTCTGATTGGAGTGAGCATAGTAGATAATACGGAAGGTAGCGAGGTGAATCTTCGTATGAGTGACATTGGCAGATGAACTCATTCGAAGTTTTATCCAATGCACTCGACAGTGTCTGAGGTATTTCCTGCCACACACAACTTTTTCCATAAATTAGTTAAATAGCGAGGATAATATGAAAGACGTTGTGGCAAAGGATATGCCATGAAGATTTTCTCAGAACACAGTTTAATTCCACACGAGATGTAGGTTCCCTGCAAATTAGATGTTCGAGGAATAATCAGAGCAAGGGAGTCATAAGTATATTGCTCGGAGTGGATATGCTTCAGACGATGTTTTCCTGCAACAAAGATGATCTCATAGACATATGCGAGGGAAAACAGCTTGTCAGATAGATAGAAAGAATTTTCTTTTGAATCACGAGCAATTTTACTCTGAAGCGACTTCTCTTCTCCTGCAACGTTAGATAGTGAAAGATAAATATCGAGGATAATCATTGCAAGGAAGTAAGCATTCGATAGCACCTGCAAACAAATAACGATAGCACAAATAACGATAGCAAATATAGCATTGCAGGGGTTATTAACGGTACATGACGACGCAGTGTGCCATTACCACAGACGGTGAGATTAAGTTCCACGACCAAGAGTTCAACGACCAAAAGCAAATTGTTCGAAAGAAGAGCAAATGGCGACTGGAAACACCCTGCAAATAACCCGCTTATCTATCTCTCGATGTTCTTCTCCCCCTTTTTGTCAATAAGTGTCAAAAAGGAAAGAGAATACATGCGAGGAACTACTCGTCCGAAGAATCCCCAGAACTTGAGCTGTTCGGCGAAGCAGAACGAGCGACGGTCGAAGCCGAAGCAGGAGTCGGAGACGCATCACGGGCTTCGGGATCAGCATCGGGAGTAGCAGCGCGAGGTGCATCTGGCTTGAAAATCAGTGTGCCTGCTGTGTCTTCAAGTTCATCATCGGGTTCAACAAACAGTAGGTCAGTGGAGGCAGAACGCTGAGGAAGCACTGGGGTTTGCCTTCGAATGCGAGGAACTTCAAACAACTCCAGATGATCATAATCTTTCTCGATTCCCTTGGCAGACAGTTGTTTGCGAGAATAATGCTTGCGCAGAAGGATCATGAGCGCTTCTTCTGTTCTTTCTCATATAGCAGAGCTTGACGAGCATAATTGTGAAGCAGATTGATCTCAGTCATCATTTCCACTTTCTCTTTGCGATCGAGCTTAATGTGACTCTCCAGGGCTTGCTGAGTGCGAAGACAAATCTCATATAGAGAGGGATTTTCTTCACGAGGGATTTCGACTGTTGCTTTCTTAACCTTTGGAGCTTTAGCAGAGGCAGAGGCAGTAGCATCAATAGGTGTCTTCCCTTTGCCGATGTCCTTTACGATCTGGAGGGTGTCACGGACTAGTGGAATGAAAACATTCGAAACAAGTGAGCAGAAGAACTTTTTCTCGATGAGCTGCTCAATGGCGAACATGACCAATGGTGCATATGGCTTCAAGACTTGAGGGCTATCAGCTGCATAGGCCAAGTTGTGAATGAGAAGATCTGGAATATCGAATCGAATGCCATGAGCTATAGCTTGAAGAGCATTTGCTACGATGCCATGAATGGTTTTGGGCCGGTTGGTTGGCGTGAGAGAGTTGCACAGGATATAGAACAAAACTTTGTTCTCATAGGCCAAATTCTTAGGATTTTCTTCGGTACATTCATCACCAACAAGCTTGGGGTCCATCAGCATATGGAGTTCGGCTTCGGATACTTCCCAGAAGTGCAGTCTGTGTTCTCGTGAGGCATCAAATTCGCACCGAGGTAGATTCAATAGTGCCAAAAACTGGTCAGCCGAGCATTTGATCTTTTCTTCTTCAGTCATCCATTCGAGAATCCAAGTGTTGTTGTTGGTAGGATCCCCTGAGATATAAAGAGTAGCGTAGAACTGAAGGATAACTTCACGATTCCAGCCATGATTGAAACAAAGAAAATTCTTCAGGAAGACCTGTTCAATCTGCTCGATGGTGTGATGGAAGCAAGGTGAACTTTCGAGCTCAGCGAAATCCAGAATCTTGTGCTTGAATATCCGATTCTTGCCATACATAATGCAGGCATACTACACAGCTTGTTCCTTTGTCCAGAATCTCGGTGACAAGGAAGTTCTTTCACCGTCATATGGGCTGGTCCCAAAGAATGCAAGTTTTGAACGATGAAACTGCTCATTGAAAGCTGGACCATTCGGGCCGTCTTCAATAGGGAACAACGGATAAGTTTCCAGAGGGTTTCTCAGCGGTTCTTCATCGGCGTTAGACTGGGTCCGAACATCATCAGGCGCAGGCACATCTTCTTCAATAGGCTTGAGAGGAGCATGAGGCTTCCTCGATTTTTCTCGTGCAGAAGGCTTGGAAGAACTGGTCTGAACACTGTTCTTGCTTGCCGGAACTCCTTCGGCATCTTTCTGACATTCAGGCTCAAGGGCCTTTTCTTTTCTTGCGCTTTCTTCGGCGGGGGGCAGGACAACTTCTTTCTCGGGTGCATGAGATGCAGCTGGTGGGATAGTTTCTTCTCGAGCCATCGGCTCATCAAATTTCTTTTCTTCCTCTACCAACTGTGGTGCAGTGGTGAGAGGAGCAGGATCGACATCCATCTGGGTAGGGGCACCAGATGATGAGATCGAGGGTGTTTTCTCTCGGGAAGCATTGAGCCCCCCCTTAATCTTGTCATTTTCCTCCTTATTCGGTTCGGAGGGCTCTGCTTGCAATGTTTTCGGTGGCGATGGATCTGGCTTCTCAACTTCAATTTCCTCATCAATTTCGTCAACTGGAGACTGCTGCTTGGGAGGTACATATTCCTCTTCAGTCCTTTCCAGGAATATATCAACAACTTCATGTTGCTCTTGAGCTACTGGCGCAGGAATGATAACCTCGTCAGTGCCAGCTTGCTGCATGAGTTCATGCTCGTGATGTGGAGATGGAGGAACATATTGCAAGGGCACATGGGAATCCAGAGTAGGATCACCAGATACATTCTGAAGGCGGCGGTCTTTGTTAGTTTTCGTCTTGCTTACTCTCGCCCTAGCCTTCTGACGTTTTTCTTCCTGATTTCTTCTTCGAGCGAGATCTGCCTTGCGGTCAATCTCCTCATTTCTCCTGTCACACAGCTGAGACACATCCATGTGCAAGCGTGAGTGCCACTCAATTTTCTCATTTCTCAAGACACGGAGGGCCTTGGTGAGTTCAACAATTTCTTTGTTCATCTTTTTCCTTTCGGATTCAGATTTGGCCTCATTTCTCAGTTTCTCGACAGCTTGTTTGTCTCTGACGGCTTTGTTCAGCTTCTTGGTGATTTTCTTCAGCTCGATGAAATGCTTTGTTACCATTTTGGCAACATCATCAGGTAGTCCCAGACCGCTTACATCATCAGCTTTTGCATTATATGCAGCACTGTCAACACATCGATCATGAAATTGAAGTCATACTTCTGTTCCTCTGTGGGAGCAGGAACAGTGAGCTTGTTCTTCTTGGCAGCCACATCTGCTTGTTCTTCAGAGTGCAGCTTCCTCTTAGCTGCAGTGCTCGTCAGAGTTTTCGAAACTGCCGAACCCGAAGGTTTATCTGTGGACGGAATGGGTGCAAGCCTGGGTGATTTCCTCGGAGATGAGAAAGCTTTCACTAGCGAGGAAGTTTTGGATGGTTTGTTGAGGATGGTGGGACGATCATACAGTGGGATTTCATCAGGGGTGTCTTCTTTGGATGACTCATCAGACGAGTCGGGGACTGCCTTCTTGATTCTCTTGGTGAGGGTTTTCTTTCGAGGTGCACGAGGGGAAACTGATTTCTCAGATTTTCTTTCCTTTGAAACTGATGCATGTTCCTTTTTCTTCAGTACATCTTGCTGAGTCAACGCGATGTTTTTCGCTTCAACTTGGTTTTTCCTAGCCTCTCTAGCTTCACGCTTGGCTTTGGCCTTCGCCCTCTTAGCCACTTCATCGGGAAAATCAGCGATGGTTTTGAGGGAGTCGGGGTGAGCATTTTGAGGTTGTGGTGGTCTGAATTTTTCATCATCGGGGCCAATGCAGTTTTCGGCAATGCAGTCATTCCACGGCGGTGTGAAAGCGAACAGAATCTGGTACTTCTCACAAACATTTTGATATCTGTACCATTTGCTAGCCCAGTGACGGCGAATCCTTTGCAGCCTGTTGTTGCGATCTGTCATTGATTCTCCTTCAGGTGGAGTTTTGTAACTTTCAGGATCAGACATTTCTGCAATGGTGTTCTTTTCTCTGCCATGACCGCCCTTTTTGGGATTTCCATCAGAGAAGATGGTTAGAGCGTCAGTGACCAATTCATCCTCGGGCTGACTGTGAACAGAGGGAATCTCCTCAGAGTCTTCTTCTGGTTCAGACTCTTGTTTCTTCTTCGGAGCCTTGGGTGGCTTCGAGGATTTTCCTCCTCCAGTCATTCTCATTCGTTCAGACCTTGGTGGAAGCTGAAGCAAATATCCTTCAGAATCGGAATGCTCCTCCGAACTCTGTGACATGACCAACCTGTGAAGTAGAATAGATGCGAGGGAAAAGAGGTAGGGTCATAAGCATGCACAGATAACTTTTGAACGAATTTTTTTTGTAGAAGACCGACGGAGAACTCATGGTAAACAGAAAGATATCATCGATAGATTTTACAAGCTAGCCACAGACAAATTCTAGGCAGGTTGATAACTATCTAATCTTTCGGATGATTACACATGAACCCTAGATGAGCAGAACTAGTACGAGGAAGATCTACAAACCGTACCAGTCAAATCCTAGAGATTCTTAAAGATCTACCGCCGAGAAATAAATCGAAGAAAATTGCATCGGTAAGAACTGCCCTAAGAACAGAGAGATGGAGAGGAGCAGTTCCAGATCTAAGCGCCCTAACTTGGCAACTTAGATCAACTAGAGCAATGCGGGAGGATGGATTACCGCACCGGCGTGATCAGCTGCGACGAGACTTCACCGGAGTTGCACGGCGGAGCTTCTCACCGGAGTTGCTTCGAGCTCGGGCTCGGGAGATGGTGAAACGAGGGTTTGCGCGGATGAGGAAGAAGACGCGACGAGGGGTATATATATAGTAGGAGAGCAGAACCACCCCTCCTAAATCTACGGCCCACAGTTGCGGGACGTTCCGCATTCGACGGACACGATCACGATAGTGGAGATCGTGGGCACGTGGCAACCGTTTTCTGCGATAAACTCGGGAAGAGAGCGGGAGGTCGAAAGGTTTGAAGGGCTGAACGCCAAAAGAGGATAAAAGTTCGAAGTGGATTCCTTTCGCGACCAAGGACGTCGGAGAGAGATCTTCTTCGGATCAAATTGCATGCTTACGACGGACAGCATAGATTTAGAAGAGAAAGAATAGAGGGATAAAAGGGTCCGAAACAAAACACTCAGCCAAACGAGAAGAAACGCCAGATGAGGAGCTATGAGTGAGTTGTTTATCGGACGGAACACAAACACGGCAACTCGAAGACAAACAAGAACAGAAAGCAAATAGCACAAAGAACCAGCACCAACAATATAGATCTCAGAACAAAGGATAAACGAGAAGAATCCCTGAGATAGAATTCCTGCAAGATGGGTTAGTTCTTTCTCGCAACCCACACTTGTGTGGGCAGCGCAGACCTCATTCGTCTTGACTGAGCAAAGACATTCCTTCGTTGCTTTCTGTAGTCCACCTGTGTGTTCCGAGAATAATCATATGAGTAAGCATTAAAATTGTTCCCAGAGACATGAGCATAATGATTAGAGGAGACACGCATGTACTCCTTTTGTCGAAAGTTTGACTGATATCAATTCAAGGAAGTTACACTGCCATACTGCGAGGGGTTATTATTTCCTCGAAGAAAATTACTCTGCATATTCAGGTTAGCAGTGACAGATAAACTTTCAATGGTGCACTTCTTCACCCAGATTTGCTTCTTGGGTGAACTCGACCTGCAGTTAGTCCCAACATACCGAGCGAAAACCTTACCATTCTGTTGTTTGAAGAGTTTGTAGTTTGAGTCATCAGACTCGTCAGAAACAACAGGAAGGGGAGTATCATATCCATCCAGGAGCGCAGGTTTGAGAGTTTTGCTATTAGCTGGAACCCAACTCGTTCGAGGATATTGCTCGGGAGTCCAGTAGGTTCCATCAACGTTGAGTTTCCTTTTGAAACCCAATCCTTCCTTCCGGGGATTTTTGTGCAGTATTGACTTCTTGAGCACATCACATAGTGTTTGATGCCCTTTGAGGCTCTTTAGCATTCCTGTCTCAAGTAAGTTCTTTAGCCTGCAATTTTCATCAGAGATAGCAACAAATTCCTCGGGAGAGGGGTTAGGAATATCATTTGATGCGGTTGCAATATTCTCGATGACAGCATCGGATATTTCAGCATTTGAATCAGCATTGCTACGTTCTAGGCATTTTGAGCAAGGAGACACAAACTCAACAGGAAGGTTGTTAGATTTCTCGGCGAAGAGAGAAGATTTTTCTTTCGCAAGTACGTTATAAGACTCTTTCAGTAACTCGAGTTCTTGATTCCTGCTAAGGAGTTCATCTGATAAACTCTCATGGTCGACTGCAAGAGAATCATATCGTTTGGAAAGATCATCAATCGTTGAAGAAAAAGCATCATGCTTTTCAATCAACTCTTGATTTTTCTCCATCTCTTCGACCAGTAATCCTTCGGTTTTCCTGAGATTCTTCTCAAGTCTTTCAAGCTCATCATGTTGAGATTTTGCAATCTTAACAAGTTTAGCATAGGCAATGTATTCAGAGGAATATTCAGTCATTGATTTTCGGTGTTTAGCTGATACCTGATCCTTTGAGGATTTTGCCATGAGACAGAATGCAATAGGTTCATCATCACTTAAAGCATTATCGTCAGTGCCTGATTCGAGAGACTTCTTGGATGATTCATATGCGACGATTGCATTTCCTCTTCCTAGGCTTCTGTAAACTTCTTCGTCTTCTGATTCGGATTCAGATGTTTCATCTTCAGATTCCATATTCATTTCAGTACACACTCTAGTCAGCTGCGATATTTTCTTCATATTAGATTCAATGGTTGCTCTCGTATTTAAGTCAGTGACTGGTCTCGTCGAAGATGATGCGGCAGATTCATTTTTCTTCGAGAGCTTAGTATGACGATCCACTTGAGTGAATCTAGAGCAGTGAAGATAAATCCATCTGCTGCTAGGTTTTTCATCTTGCTCCCAGCAAGGACAGTCTGCAATGTAGTGACCGAGTTGTTTGCACTTGAAGGACTTTATTTCTTTCGGAGGTAATCTTCTTAAAGATTCAGGCAAGTCAACTTCTTCATCATTTGTGAGACACAGATTTTGTTTTCTGAGATCACCAAGTCTTTCCGTAAGCATTTCGAGTTCTCGTGTGATAGAGTGTTGATTATCGACATCTTCTTCTTGTGAACTTCCATAGTGTGAAAGAATTTCCCCTTCGCATTCCGAAGAAGATTCTTGATGCCCATTTTCAAGTTCCATCTTTTCTTCGTGAATAGACAATAGCGTCATGACCTCGACATAGTGAAGTTCTTCATAGTCTGGTCTTTGCTTGATTTCAGCCACTATTGGATCAAAGGTTGCATCAAGAGCACTCAGTAGCTTGTTGACCACATCTCTATCAGCGATATCTGTTACTCCTCGTTGATGAAGTCTTTCAACAATATTTGTCAACCGATCGGTGAGTTCCATGGCACTTTCCCTATGAAGACTTCTGAAACCAGCGAACATGGCACGAAGCATTTCTGTGTGTTGATCTGTTCTGGCAATGGATTCTTCATGAACATCCTTGATAGCATCCCAGAGTTGCTTTGCAGATTCAAGCTTTCGGAACCGAATGAAAATGTCTTTTGAGATACTGTCATAGATAATATTTTTTGCTTGAGCATTCAATCGCATTCTAGCTTTGTCATCTGAGGTGGGAGCATCAGGGTGCAGAACAGTGTATCCATTTTCCACAATTTGCCAAAGTTCAATGTTGATGGCTTGAACTCTGATCTTCATTCGCTCTTTCCAGTAGACATAATCATTTCCATCAAAGATAGGAAACCGTTCAGAGTGCAAGGATCTACCTGCATACGACATACTCAAAACTCCAAGATTGTTAGACCTTTAATAGACAGAGACAGGGAGTACCTGCTCTGATACCCATTGTTAGGACCGAGAGTATATCGACCAGAGGGGGGGTGAATGGGAGATTCAAAAATTCTTGCGAAAGTTTTGAACTGATCCCAAACACAGCAGCGGAAATATGGTTCGGTAGAATAACTTAAAATTGAGCTCGCTATAGAAGAGTGTATCTAACGAAGTGGAAGTCAGTTATCCTTCGAACACAGGTACGACAGATACGAAGGCAATGCAATATACGAGCAGATCCAGCAGCACGAGGAAAAACAATATATGGACTACGATGGAAATGCACATATATTGGTAGCAAGGTAAAGATTCGGCAGTGAAAGTAATTACGCATGCATACAGAGATACGAAGAGAATTAAATTAGCCTGAGACGATGGAAAAGAACGGTGAGAATGTAGCAGACACTTGATGAACTATGATTGATCAGATAAAACTATCGGCACTGAGCACGAATGTGAACTGCTGAAGGAAATGCAGTAATGTAAAGGGAACCAGTGGTGCTCGATGGCGACAGGAGAATTTGGTAGACCAGTTCGCCCTTCTGCCAAAGGACTACGTCTGGTTGGAGGGGTTGTGATTTAACATAGAGGATAAACTCTCCTCACCCTATTCTCCTTCAACTCGAAGCTGATCAGACTCCAGTTGATTTCACTGGTGGTAGATACTTGTCAGCGATCTCCAAACCTTCGACAGACTTCTTCGCGAACCACAATGACTCTGGGTTGCTGAAGATCTTGCTCGGTGAAGACAATTACTCTTCGACACTCGAGCCGACACCTATCCGTCTAGAGAGTGTGCAGCTCTCAAGAGTAATAGGTACAAGAACTCTAACTCAGAACTACTGTGATGCTCAACCACTGTCTAAGTTTTGGCTCTTGATTTTTCTCTTGGTGGATCTTAAACACAAATCACTCGGAGAGGGGATGCTCAATCAATCTTCTCAGAAATTTTTAGCGGAGCAGCCAACGGGCAACGTTGGAGCGGGGTGGCTATTTATAGCCGCAGCCTTCCCTGAAGGGAAAAGACCAAATTGGACATGTGGAGCAGCCAATGGCCGAACGACACGAGTCCAACGGTCGGAATTGAGCACAACGGTAACATTACGTGCGGAGCAAGTAATGCTAACTCCTCAGTTCGAAAGATATCTCCTACAGCGACGAAGAACAACGTCTTCTGCTGATAGGTAATCATTCGAAGCATAAAGAGATTTCTCTCAGTCTCGCGTAGGTTTGGGCTAAGAATCACAGTGGATCTAAGCTTCGAGAACCTATACCCCTCTTAATAGTACGGAGGTCCTATGACTCAAATGAATGGAAGAAGAACAACGAAAGGAATGCTACGTCTTCACTTCGTCTTCGCCTCCCATCGCTGCAGTCAATTTTCTTCGGACGTAATCACGGAACCAATTGCTTCGCGTCAGCAATAAATTTTCGAGGGGTCAACTTCTTCACATCATTCTTCTCGTCTGCAAGTCTTCAAAAGATGTAGCTCATTCATCTCTGCGGTACAAATATTCTTTGGTGAAGTTCCTCGAACTGTACACCGGAGACAGCATTCTCTTCGGTACTGCATGTACTATTTCTCTCTGTGTGCACTAGCAAACAAGTCAGTCCATACCTGTTTCTGTCAACAATCTCCAAAATATAAGAGGGCAAGTATTGCACCAACACCCGACTTCACATTTCCCCGCGGGTACCCCTCGGGGTCGACCCGCCTGTAACAAGGCCAAAGTATCTGTGTATCCAAAGTAGCGAGAAGGGATCCGAGGAATCACCCTTGATGGTTTCCCACTCGGGGAGTTGCACGATGGTAGCTTTAACGGAAGTGATGAAAGAGGAATCACCCTCGGTAACCCACAACCGGATAGCTATTCTACAGAGGTATCATCAGAAGTGAGATAAGAGGTATCACCCTCGGCACTCGATGCCAGCTCTGCAGAGACGAGCAACTTAAGGGGGTGCGGTGATGTGCTGTTCTCCGCCCGTTCGATCACAACGATCGGGGCACAGGTACTAAAGCGGGGCAACTACAGCAAGGAAGAGGGGCCACAGATGGTTTACCATCCAACCTATACTAAGCATCTCGGAAATCAGGCAGGTATCAATAATAGTTACAAGGACAGGCTATGCATCAGAATAGGATAAAACAATAGCAGTAGCAATTTTTCTAATGCAAGCAGGAGGAAGAGAGAATAGGTGATATAGGCATGCGTCAAGGGGGTTTGCTTGCCTGGAAGCTCTGCTGAGAGGGGCTGATCGTCAGAAGGCTGCTCGTCGGGAGTGTAGTCGAACTCAGCTGCGTCGGCGGCGGTCTCGGCGTCTATCGGGAGAGAAGGAGGGGGAAGAAACAATAAATCCACGGCAATAATGCAACAACGATGTATGACATGCCTAAATGATATGCAGATGTGATATATTGCCTATATAATTGTTTTAGTTATTTTAGGAATTTATTTGGATTTATTTTATTAAGATCATGCACTATTCATTTATCGAAATCGGGCAAAAAGTCCATGTTCACCTAGATAGGAGTGATGGTCAAGCACTTTGACCACATATTCGGATTCTTCATATTTTTCTGATCATTTTTCATATATAAATTATTTTCATCCAAGTTACGGTTTAATTTATATGATTTTTCAAAGTTTTATTGATTTTCTTGAATTTTTGGATTATTTTTATTTTGAAAAATATTAAATGCAAAATGCTACGGGTACCCAGCTCTGTGTACACAGGAGTGCACACAGTGGCTGACCAGTGGGCCAGGTTGACCAAGTCAACAGCCCAGTCAGTAGTGGCTGACGTGTGGGCCCAGCCTGCTGAGTCAGCAGCTGACTGGGTCAGTCTTATCCGGTTAAACAGTGGGTTGGGCCCACCTGTCATACACAGTAATCTAATTTGTGTGGTAATTTAATTAACTGGGTTTAATTAGGAGGTGGGACCCCATGTCAGTGACTGTACGGTATAATTTAATTAGCGTTTAAACTAACCCGAAGTTAATTAAGCGCTGGGCCCCACTTGTCGGTCACACAGGGTCGCGGGTTAGTGGTTAAACACGCGGCCACGTCAGCACGCCGGCGGCTAGTCGCCGGCGACCATTTCCGCGGCGGCGCGGCTCGGGCTTCGCCGGAAATCATGCTCCGGCCGCCGTTTTGCGCGCGCGAGGTGGCGTTCGAAAGAGGGGAGCGAGGCGCGTCGACCTGTGGCGGTCTCGCGGCCGGAGGGGCTCTACGGCGATGACGGCGAGCTCGGGAACTTCGCCGGAGTTCGGCCGTGTTCGGCATCGGCGATGTGGGGCACGAGGCGGCGCGCGCGTGGGTGCGTTGGGTTCGCGGAGAGGAGCTGATCACGCCTACGTGCTCGAACGGGCATGACAGCGGCTAGAACGACGGCGACGAGCTACGCGACGGAGACAGGCTCCGGTGAGGTCGCTGGGGACGGCTACGGGGACGAATCCGTGCGGGGAAGAGAGGGGAAGGGAGCGCAAGCTTACAGGGAGCCTGCAGATGTGCAAAGTATGCGCGGGGAGGGCTCGACGGCGACGGGAACGACGACGGAAGACGGCGGCGATCCGAAGAAGAAGAGGAAAATGGCAGCGACGCTGGTGCTTCTCCGGACGGGCGAGTGCCCGCAACCGACGTAGCCGACGATGGGGAAGCCGGTGAGCACCTCGGCGAGGCACGGAAGGCTCGGTGGCCGCGCGATCTACGGAGGTCCGGCCATGGCGGCGTCGAGTGAGCTCGATGCGAGTGAGGGAGAGGACGAGGGGGGGAATGGAGCTGCCTAGGGTTTCGGGGAGGACGAGAGAGGCTCGGGGGCAACCTTATCGGCGCCGGGGAGGCGGCGGATGGCCGACAGCGAGGCGGGCGAGCGCGTGTCGGCGCGCGCGCGTGACAGCGAGCGGGAGGAGGACGACGACCGGCTAAACGGGCTGGGCTGGCTACTGTGCACTTGCGGCCCAAGTGCACAGTAGGCCTTTGCCCCTTTTCTTTTTCCTTTTCTGTTTTCTGTCTTTTCTTCTATTTTGTAAATTGCTAGGCCTCTAAAATACTTTTGTAAAATATGAGTCTGGTCCAATTAAATACTAGATATTATCTAGTACTACCAGAAATTGGTTTGGAGATAATATGATTTCATTTGTAATTCTATTAAATAAAATGGTATTAAATGTTGCTGTTTTGCTACTGTTTCTTGATGATAGAGTCACCTAGTGATTTTTAGTGATGTTTTTTTCCTGAACATAATTAGAAATAGATTATTTGCTATTTAATGAACATTTTTATTTCCAATTTGGAACAACTTTTATTTTCATTTTGAATTTGAATTTCAATTTGAATTGGAATTTGAAATGAGATATGATGCAAATGATGATCAAGCACTGTTAAGCATGGTGACTTGGCATTATCAAGAGGTGATTACTGTAGCTATTACATGGGGATGTTACAGCCGGGCTTCGTGATGCAACCACAGCCTACAGGTATGTACCTTCATATTTATTCTTTTCAGTAACAATTGGGACTACGTATTTCGTCACTACTTATGTTCCCTCCCTCCCGCAGGAGCCTACGGAGCCTACGGACATATGGCGTCTATGTCCGGACATGAGGCGTCTATGTCCGGATCCGCTTGGAGTAGTGACCATGAAGGTGGGCAGAACACACAGGATTACACGTCGCAGCACAACGAATGGATGGGCACGTACTTGACTCCTCCACCAGGCCCAACACATAATACACAACACGACCAGGACGGGTCCGAGCTTCCTCCTCATAATGTTGGGCCACCCCACAGGTATATGTGGTCGACACCGCCTCCACCACCTCCACGACGTGGCGGATGACGTGGCGGACGACGTGGCTGATACTTGGGTGGCATATATCTACCTGTGTATGCGAGAGACATATTTCTACCTATGTATGCGAGAGACTTATATCCGCCTATGTATGCGAGAGACATATTTCTACCTATGTATGCGAGAGACTTATTTCTACCTATGTATGAGAGAGACTGATTACTATTAATTCGCATTGTTATTCGAGTTACATTTCCAGAGAGACTGCAACAGATAATTAAGATACAAGTACATCTGAATTAAACGGTAGGGCTGAATTAAAAAATACAGCTTACAAACTACATGAAGGCATCATCGTCATCCTCCGTCGATGCAGCACTCTTGGCCTTCGACGATGCGGTACTCTTGGCCTTGGTGCTCGGCATGAAGATATCGTCTTCGTCCTCGCTGGCGGCAGTCCATAGAAAAGTATTTTCTGCTGCAAACTTTAAGTAGGATTCACCCTTATGCTGTTGCTTCTTCCATCTTCCATGCAACCTGAGAAGTTCTTTCCGTATCTCCTCAAAAGTCCTTGCAGGCCACCCGCACCTACTTAATGCGTGACCCAACTCATTCAGTACGGTGTCACTACTGAGTAGTTTGTCCCATGGAACTATCCTATTGTCTATCTTGAAATCGCTGGCTAACCTTAGAAGACATTTGGACATCTTAGGGTGAAAACTACGATCGAAAGGATAACCGTTCATCTTGACGAGACTACACTGCTATGCTTACCCACCTTAGTGAGTCGAGGGGGGTTTATAGGTTGAGAGGAGAAGATGGCGGGAATGAAGATGGCGGGAAAGGGTTGGCGGGAAACGGTTATCCTTTCCCGAGGAACGTCGGCGTCTGGCTCGACAAGGTCATACCGCGGTGGTACTACCACATCGGCCAAAACGCCATCTTGGACTCTGACATGTACCTCCTCCATGTCGAGGTAATTAATGGCGCTCAAGCAACAGACCCATTGCTCTGAATTTCTGAACCTGGTCCAGGATATGGAGCTCAAGCAGCAAGCCCCCATTGTTGCTCCTTCATTTCAGGAGCGTAACTTCGCCGCAGCCGGCGTCGAAAACTGGCACAAAGCCGTGTACGTGCCCACCTCGTCGGACAACATGGTGATCGCTTTCAGATACTGGTTCAGAAAGCACGGCAAGAGTCAGGTCGGCTGGGCCGTCCCCACAGTCGATCAGCTGCCGGCGGCTCCAACCAAGGACAAGCTCATGGAAAGGTACCACGGCAACCTGGAGCTTGGAACACCTGAGAATTCCGATCATATATAACAGCGTCGATGTTGTGATGGCATCCGCAGGTACTGGTCGCACGTCGCGCAGTGCACGAGCTGCAGCGCGGCGTTGAAGGCCATGAAGGCGCTGGAGGTCGCCCTGCAGTTCGCGTCGGTTGCGATCTTCGGCTTCCTTGCCGTCGCCAAGGGGACGCTGGTGACGTCGGTCGTGCAGAGAGCCGTCGTCGTGTCCTTGGCCGTGCTGTGCTTCGCCGCGTCCCGCTGGCTGACGAGCTTCATCGAGAAGAACTTCTTTTTCCAGGATTACATCCATGCTTACAAGTGAAGAAATACGGTTTGGCTGAAACTCAGCTAGCTGAGTTTTAACAATGGTCTCATTCAGTTTCCTCCCCGTTCGATCATCAGTCCGAGATTAGTGCTGGGATTCTCGTACGGCAATCCATGAGCGTGAGTTTAGCTGACTTTTTGTTTGTTGTCAACCAAGTTGGGCTATGTGGGCTTTTTTTTCTACCCAGCAGAAAACGAAAAGAGGAGGATCCAAGGATGCGAATGCGTAGCATGAGAGTGGATTTTTGGAACATGGGTGCATTGTAGGACTTTATTTTAAATAGTTTAAAAACACATTTGCATTTTCCAAAAATCCCGAAAAGAATTCTACATAATCATATGGATTGATATTACACATGTGTGAAGTTTGGTCATGAAATAAGTAAACATGTGAGCTATACAAAAATGACAAAATGGCGACTTCTAAATAGTGAATAATACATGACCTGTTCACTCTTTCCAAAAACACGATTTTGTCATTTATGTGTATCTCACATGGTTACTTATCTCATCATCAGAATTTCCACATATGTAACATACATCCATATGAACATGTCGAATTATTCTTGGAATTTCTGAAACTACAAAAATACCATTTTGACACAATTCAAAACATAGGGCTCCAATGCACCCGTCCACCAAAGTGACTTTTTGTAGTAGCATTTGCCTTTTGCATTCCCCCTGCATGTTTTGTCATATGTTCACTGTAGCATGTCAGCTCATTCTGTAATTGTTCTTAAAAAAAGCTCTTTCTGTAATGACTTTCTTTAACTTTTTTCTCATGATTAATTAATGTTTTTGTTTCCCGCAATTTTTTTAATGTTTTTGTTTAAATTTTTATTTCACTATATTTAGTAGAAGATTGTTTCATTTATTTTACCTTTTCCTATTTTTTATTATATTCATTTTGTTTTAAACTTAAAATTCATTTGTTACTAGATATTGCAAAATTAATTGTTTAGTTTTTTACAATATTTTTTGACTCTTAATAATAATAATAATAATAATTTTTAAATCACCGGTCAAAACAATAATGAAGTTAGATTGGAAAAAATAGGATGAGCGTGGCACGGGGGTGCATGTACACTATTAGACATGCAACTGCAAGCGTTGTAATCCGACCACAAGTGCGCGGTCCAAAGCAACTATAACGGGGGGCGGAAGGGGGTTGTCGGGCCAGTTGCATGTTCACCACTAGACATGCAACTACACGCATTGTAATCAGACCGCAACTGCACTATCCAAAGCAACTACAATCAGGGGCGGAAGGGGGTTGTCAGGCAGTTGCAAGTCCACCATTAGACATGCAACTGCAAGCGATGTAATATCGACCGCAACTACACAATCCACAACAACTACAATCGAGGGCGGAAGGGGTTGTCGGGACAGTTGCATGTCCACCATTACACATGTAACTGCAAGCGATGTAATATCGACCGCAGCTGCACGATACAGAGCTACTACAATCGAGGGCAGAAGGGGGTTGTCGGGCTAGTTGCATGTCTAGTGGTGAACATGCAACTACAAGCGTTGTAATCCGACTACAAGTGTTCAAAATGGGGTTGCAACTGCAAGTTTTCAAGTCGGGTCGCAACTGCAAGTTTTCAAAGGGCGTCGCAACTGCATGTGAGAAAGTCATGCTCAATTGCAAGTTTTCAAGTGGGGTCGCAACCGCAATTTTTTAAATGAGGTCGACTGCAAGTTTTTAAATGGAGTCGCAACTACAATCTTTTCAAATGGGGTCACAATTGCAAGTTTTCAAGTTGGGTCGCAACTGCAAGTTTTCAAAGGGCATCGCAACTGCATGTGAGATAGTCATGCACAATTGCAAGTTTTCCAAATGGAGTCGCAAATGCAAAATTTCAAGTCGGGTCGCAACTGCAAGTTTTCAAAGGGCTTCACAATTGCATATGAGACAGTCATGTGCAATTGCAAGTTTTCAAATGGGGTCGCAACAGCAAGTTTTCCAAATGGGACCGCAACTATAAGTTTTCCACTACAAGAAATATGCTAGCTTGTGACCTTCTGTCAGTGACCCTGGAAGAAATGGTCGTAAATCTATGACCATTTGAGACCAGTTGGTCGTAAGCTGTTCGGGGGGCTCCAAACCCTACACCATAACGACCATTTTGGTCAGAAAGGTCGTAATTTCCTTACACGGAATGGTCATAAAGCAGACAGCACTGGTCCGCTGCCTTATTTCTAGCTGATCATGACCAATATAAATGGTCATTACACTTGAGTTTGAATGCATTAGAATGATTAGGCAGCCACCTCAGCAATCTCGCGTATGTGTCAATGTTTAGGTGTCATTTTTTGCTTACATGTCGTTCAACAGAGATCACACACACTGACAGGCGGGACCCATTTGACAGCAGGAGCACACACACTGACAGGCGGGACCGAGTGCTTAATTTGCTCGGTAAAAAAGATGCGCGAGCGGGGACTCGAACCCACGACCGCTGGCTTAATTCGCTTGTTCACTACCGCTGGGCTAGAGAGGGACTGTTGGTCTTGTATCGGAATGTTTCAATATATCATAGAAAACAGTGGCTGTCTTGTACCAAACATAACTCATTGACAAGTGGGACCTATTGGCAGCATCGAACAGAGCCAACACTTAGAGAAATTTTCTAGGTCTTGCGGGGGCAACGGCGGAGGCGGGGGCCGGCAGCGGAAGCAACCGGCGGGGGCGGGGGCGGGGCCGGCGGCCGAAGCGACCAGCAGGGGCATGGGCGACCGGCGGTGGTGGTGCCGAGGCCACGGCCTCGCCGCTCGCCTCGCCCACGACAGGAACGGCGACCTCGCCCACGCAAGGAGCGGCTCGCCGAGCATGGGGGACTCGCCGCCGCTGCAAGCACACCTCCCGGTATGCACCCCTCTCCTCTCCCGGTACGACCTGCTGATTGTCTGAACTGAATTTGTCTGAACATTGCAATGCGTGTGGTGTGGTTTGTCTCGCAATGGAACTATTTTTGTGGATAATCCAGCCTCAGGTTGTGTGCCTCTGAAATTCCAGCCTCAGGTTGATGTAGATTTGATGTAAACTTGGAAAATATGAAGGAAGTTGATGTAGATTTGATGTTACACCTATGAAATTCCAGCCTCAAATCTGTTAAAGAACATAAATATTGATGTAGATTTGATGTAAACTTGAAAAAATCTCATTGATGTAGATTTGATGCAAACTTGGAAATGTCATTCATGTAAATTTGCAGTGCTGTTATTGTTGGTGGTTTAACCACGATAGTTCTTTGTGGCAGCATATGTTGTTATTGTTGGTGGTTTAACCACAGTAGTTCTTTGTGAACCACCTCTGTTTTTTTTGTGAACCACCAAGTTTTTGTTAGCTTTTCTTTTCTCCCATGTGAAATCTGTATTTCCTGTGAACTGCTTTTTCTTGCTCCCATGTGAAATCAGTAAACCATGTGAACTGGACTAAAGTAGTGAGAAATTGGAAACAGCTCAATGTTGTAATTAGGCAGTTAGCATATAAAATTGTGTGCCTACCTTATTTTCTGGATTTTTTAGCTGCCATTACTCCATCCATTTTCATTAATTAATGTTGATGCACTTAGATTGATTGCTAAGTTGCAACAATTTGTTGTCTTTGGCAGATGGACAGAAGCTGGATTAGAAAAGGAGTTAAAAGGTTTTCCAAAGAACGTATGAAGGGAGTTGATGAATTCATGCAATTTGTTCGGGCAAATTTTGCCAAGGATGCTGTCATTCTTTGCCCATGCTGCGAATGCCTTAACCGTTCAAGAATAGCTCAAGGAAGAGTGGAAGATTATCTGCTTCTTAATGGGATGGCCAGCACATATGATAGATGGATATATCATGGAGAACCTTTAGATGGACAACCTCAACATATTGAAGCTGATACACAGGCCCCTCATATGATGGGTGGTGGTGATGCTGGCATTGATTTTATGGAAAAGATTTTGCGAGAGAATGCTGGTTTGGAGGAAGAGGATGGGCATGAAGATGATAGGATTCCTAACCTATTGAAGGATCTGTACAATTTTGAAGACTGTGCTGATGGACAGAAGTCGATGTTTGCTGAGGTGTTAGAGGAGGCGAAGCGCGCAGCTCATGAAGGGGGTAAATTTTCAAGATCTACCTTCTCTGTGAAGCTACTCCACATCAAGTCTTTCTACCGGATTAGCAATGCTGCATTCAACGCAATACTCTGCCTTTTGACCTTGCAATTCCCTGATAGCTGTGTTCCCAGGTCTTATGATGAAGCATTGAGCATAATCCGCAGGCTGGGGCTAGGTTATGTTTCAATACATGTGTGCCCAAATAACTGTGTCTTGTTTCGGAAGGAATATGCCAAGCATGGCAACTGTCCAAAATGCAATGCCTCTAGGTGGAAAGATGCTGATGGGAAGAAGTCAATACCGGAGAAGGTACTGAGGCACTTTCCGTTGATACCAAGGCTGCAGCTGATGTTTATCTCGAAGAAATCATCGCTGGAGGTACAATGGCACAAGCTGAAGTGGCAACCTGTGGACAATGAGAAAAGTTTAATCTACGTGCTGCAATCATATGGTCCATCCATGATTTCCCGGCGCTGCACACTCTGTCTGGGAGGATCACAACGGGTTATCAGGCCTGCGTGCATTGTGACAAAGACCCTTGCTCGAAGAGAATAAGGAACATGATCTGCTATATTGGGCACCGCCGTTTTCTTTCCCGAAACCATTGCTGGCGAAGAAGCAAAGATTTTAATGGTGAGACTGAAACCCGTGACAAGCCAGCGGAATTCACTAAAGAAGAGCTGGAGCAGCAACTTGAAAAGGTGAAAGATGTGAGACCAGGAAAGCTTGTAAAGAAAAGAAAGCGTGAGGAAGGCCAATGTTGGGACCGGAGGTCTTGTTTGTGGGACCTGCCATACTGGGCTGATCTGAAATTGAGGCATAATCTCGATGTAATGCACATTGAGAAAAACATATGCGAGAATCTGCTAGGGACGTTCCTGAATATTGAAGGGAAGACAAAGGACACGGTTAGTTCTAGGCTTGATTTGGAAGACATGGGCATAAGAGAATATTTGCATCTACAGCATGATGAAGATGATGATTCATTTGAAATGCCACGAGCATGGTATACAATGAGTAAAGAACAAAAGCTTGCATTCTGTGAATTCATAAGAGCGGTGAGATTTCCAGATGGTTATGCTGCTAACCTAGCAAAGTGTGTTACTTCTGATGGATTCAAGCTTCAAGGACTAAAAACCCATGATTGTCACATCCTCCTCCAAAGGATTTTACTGGCGGGCCTCCGAGGAATCATGGACAAGGATATATATGAAGCGGTTGCTGAGCTAGGAAATTTCTTTAGAGAACTGTGCTGCAAAACACTCAAGTTAACTGTTCTGGAAAGACTTGAAAAAGAAATCCCAATTATTCTTTGCAATCTTGAGAAGATTTTCCCTCCAGCTTTCTTCACCGTGATGGTCCATTTGACGGTGCATTTACCAAAAGAGGCAATGCTTAGAGGCCCTGTGCAATACGGTTGGATGTACCCAATCGAAAGAAGGCTGCTTACTTGTAAGCGTTATGTGCGAAACACGGCAAGACCTGAAGGTTCGATTGCTGAAGCATATGTCATTGATGAGTGCTTGACATTTTGCTCTAGATACTTTGGCGATGTGGAAACGAGATGGAATCGGCCGGGCAGAAATAGAGAGCGGTATGATTCGGAAAGTGGTGATGTCTCGGTTTCCAACCATGGTGTGAACTTTCTTGGAGCCTCACAATACTTGGAGGCTGGTGATGACTATGACAAGATGGTTTGGTATGTGCTCTGCAATTGCGCTGAGGTTCTACCATATATCGAGTACGTTATATCTTGTGCACTCGTTATATTTTTTTTCTTGGGTTGGCACCAGCCTAATGTTTTAATTCACTTGTTTTGTTGGCATTGCAGGAAATGCAAGGAAGAGTTGAATCAGGAAGAAAGCCACATCCATGTTGATAAAAGGGTTGCCAAGGGATTTGCTAAATGGTTTAAGAATCATGTGAGATCTAGAGCAGGGCTAGAGAGGATCACCAGGGCGCTTGGTACCAAGGTGCTAATCCAAATTGCCGAAGGGATGAAGCGTCCAGAGAGGCCTTTGCAGGCTGCAAAGCTTGCTTCTGAGTGTGGACTCGTTGCAAGAAGCCATCTGCCGGTTCTTCCTCACTTCAAGGAATACAAAAAAGACGATAATCTACTGAAGAACTACATTGGAAAAGTTGTTGTAATCTACTTGTTTCGTAGCTAATGTGCTTTCTATTTTCTGTTACACCTACGTATGATCACTAATCTTGTCCCTACCTTGTTTGCTGTCTTGGTAGGCAAATTTTGAGATGGACATTGACTCGGAGATCATTAAGACCGCGTGCAAAGATATTCTGCAGAAAAGTTCAAAGAACAGACGCCACCAGATCAAGAAGAAATATTTTGATCCCATACCAGCAAAGAAAGTTAGCATCAAGTCTCCGGTGCCAGATATGACGGACGATGAAAGGCAAGCGCTGGTGAAGATGTGGTCTACCCCAAGACACAAGGTTTGTATCTGCTGCTGTGGCATCTTGTATACATGTAGCTGCTGGTTTATCTTCTGCATGATATGCTAGTGCTAGATCATGCTGACAGTATGCTTTTTTGTAGGAAACATGTGCGTCGAACAAGAGGAATCGAGAAAAAGTCGTGTACCAACAGAGAACTGGTTCCAGGCACTACACAGCACACATATTTGCCACTGTAAGAACTTTTGTCTAGAGAGCTTACCGTTTGATTCTCGTTGAATAACATTTTTGATTCTTGCTGAATAACATTTTGATTTTTGTTGAAAAACTTTTCAGAAAGAAGAACGTAAGGGTGAAGAGCTGTCTGCGATTGACTTGTTCAAGGCCACCCACAACAGCAAGAAGTCCGGGTTTTCGGAGCCAGTTAAGATTGCTATAGTAAGTCACTCCATGCTTTGTCCAGCCAGTTAAGACTGCATCTAGAGCCTGAGGTTTTATGCTTTGCTAATGCTGCTGTATGTTCCAATGTTTGATGCTGTTGCTAGAGCCTAAGATAGATTTGGTATCTCGACAAAGATATCAGAATTTGTTGTATGGTTCTCAACAAAGATATCAGAATTTGCTGTAGCTATTTGTTGCATTTTTTATGATATGATGAAAATTGATCTGAATGTCGTTGCCTTTGATGATCGGCTCACTCGGGAAGCCATCTTATTCTTCCATAAGCAGCTCCATTCTAGGGTCCCATGATCATCGCCTTGTTCCAATTGCATGTCTCCAGATCACATAATAGAGTGTACACTTGCTATAATGAATCTTAGAGCTGTGTTAGTATTTAAATATCTGTTGTTGATAATATCTACGTGCAGATTCAAATAATGCTTTCAGGTTACTAGTCATCATTTTCTTCTGTTTGAGTTTGAGTAAAATATCTACGTATAGATTTAATGTTACTTCAAATAATTCATTTTGTGTGCTGGTTCGGTGGCATATAGATCTGCTACTAATGTCATCATTTTCCTCCATATGCTAGCTTGATATGGAAAAACGGAAGGACGCGCCGGTACCAGAAGGTGAAGAGCCAAAGTCTGCCGCTGAAATTGTGAATGAAGTGCTCAAGACCGAAGTCAAGCAAAGCACATTCCTGAGGAATGTTGGGCTCCAGTCATCTAGGAACAACTCCAGCAAATCAAGTGCTGCTGTGGCTGGTCATGTGCGTGATCTTGAGCAGAAGCTGGAGAGGTCGGAGCTTCAAGCTGAAGTGATGCAAGAAGAATTGGCGGCGATCAAGATGAAGTCGGAAGAAGCTGAAGCTGCACGCGAGAAGGAATTTGAGCTGCTGCGCAAGAAGTCTCAAGAACAGGATGAGAAGTTAGCCCACTTGATGGCTCTCTTTGGAGCTAAAGCATCTGACTGATGTCGTAGAAGCTCTATGTGATGGCTCATTTTGGAAACTCTGAAGTTGAACCTGTCGTGAACCTATCGTAGTGAAGCTATGAACTAGTTAGCATTTTGTGAACCTGTCGTAGTGAAGCTGTGAACTAGTTAGCATTTTGTGAACCTGTTGTGAACCTGTTGATGGCTCTATGTGAACTAGTTAGCATTTTGTGAAGCTGTGAACATGTGAAGTTATGCATTTTGTGAAGCTGTGAACCTGTGAAGTTATGCATTTTCTGAATTATTTGAGTTTTGTTTGGATCACAGGATATTATTTGAATTATGCCAGATATTATTTGGATTAATTGGGCTTTAAACTTAGTTGGACCGCAAAAAGGCCGAGGCCCAAACAAGAATTAGACTAAAAAGGCTTGGGCCTAAAAAAGAGTTGACTCTAAAAAAAAACCTAGTCTGTAAAAGGCTGCATCCCAGAAAATAAAAGGCCGAGGCCCAAACAAGAACTAGACTAAAAAGGCTGTGGCCCAAAAAAAGAGTTGACTATAAAAAAAACTGATCTGTAAAAGGCTCCATCCCAGAAAATAAAAGGCCAAATTGTTGGGCCAGGCCCATGCAGCTAAGCACAATAAAGAGATAAAAATATATTAAATGGGCTGAATTATTGGGCTCGACCCACAGACACGGCTAGACCGGACCGGGCTGGTTATAATCTACGACCATTTCGTTTGGTCGTAATATTGCCACGTTAGCTTGCCACGTTGGATCCGACGTGGTTTGGGAAGACAACCAGTGACCAAAATAATTGGTCGTAGATTTTACGACCTTTTATTTTGGTCGTAACCTTCTACGACCATACCGCAAAGAAGGTCATTAAGTTTCTGTCGGTGTACTAAAGTATGGGTCTTTTTAGTACCCCTTACTTGTGCACGGGGAGTTGTAGCCGTACCGCGGCAAGCCTTGCCGGGGAATAGCTAGGAGTAATCACGAGACTAAGACGACAAGGAGAGATTCAAGTCAACGATCAGACCAGAAAACAGAAGACCAAAGGGTTGCGAAGGCCCGGCAAGACCCTTGCCGGCAAGGCCTCGCGCCAGACAAGACCCGGTCCCGGCAAGCCCCGGGCCCGGCAAGGATTCAGCCCCGGCAAGGATCCAGCCCCGGCAAGGCTCTGCACACTGCAGCGCTATCGCTCTAGTGCAGCGGCCGGCCTTGTCGTTTAGGGCTTGTCCTCATGGTGACGTGGTGCGATGCTGGCCACGCGATGCTTAAGCGTCGCTGATGGGATGGCTGCTTTTGCCCATCCCCTGTAAAGCTTTTCCAAGCCCAAGACGCTAAGGGACACCTCAACGGGCACCTCACGGTGCATTTAATGAGCTTGTCCTAAGCCGTCAGGGTTAGGTATGATAACACTGTAGCTACTTTCCACCTCATGCCTTATCTCGTACGTCGCTGTGGTAGCCCCTTTGATTAATATAAAAGGAGACCCGAGACGTATAGGAGGGAAGGCTAGAGGCACTTCTGGAGGCCCATTCTGCATGCGTAGCTGCTACTGTAGCTCCCAGAACTTGGCCAAGAACATCCACCATAATACATTCAAAGCAGGAGTAGGGTTTTACGCATCCGTGCGGCCCGAACCTGGGTAAATCCCCGCGTGCTGTTCGTTAGTTCTGCTCTTTGTGCAATCCTCTCCCCTTGCCGAACCGTAAGGGATCTCCTTGATCCCATAGGTGTTCGTTTCCCACGACATCTTTGGCGCGCCAGGTAGGGGGGGATCGAGGTTGTGCGAACCTGATCTGGTGATCAGCGCGTCGGATCTTCGATCATCTTCACCGCCATGGCTCCCAAGAAGAAGGGTTTCACGGCGGTTGGTCCATCTGCATCCGTCGTGCCTGATGCTGCGTGCGCAGGCGACGGGGTAGGCGCGGATGGAGGAGGTGGGGGCTCCGAGCTTCCACGGCGTTCCGGCGATCCGAGCCGGACGAGCAACAGGTCCAAGGATGGAGCTGCGCGACCTGCGGGTGGTGCAGCGACTTCCAAGGATGGAGCGGCGCCTTCCAGGACGAATACGCCGGCGCATGCACCGCGACCTTCTCAGGGCGCGCGTGACGTGCAGCCTCAAGATGTTGGTGGTTCTAGGCGTCCGCATGGGAAGACCCCTGCGCATCACTCCCAGGGTGCGCAGGGCCAAGATCCGCGTCAGCACGCTGGTGGAAGCCGCGCACGGGTGCAGAGTCGTGATGGCGCTCCTTCTAACCCTGTTAGGAGTTTGAGCACCTCACGTTCTTCGCACCTGTCGCCGCCGCCTATGCCAGTAGAGGCGTTGGCGCGAGCTCGGCTGCTCCTAGACTTCCCTCCCACCGCGGAGAAGCTAGACGAGTGGCGAGCCGCTATCCAGAGCCTCATCGGCCTAGCCAACAACGACGTGCTGCAGCAGGGTGAACCCTCGCGACTGCAGTCGTCTAGGCTGGTGCGTGGCGATGGAGAGAAGACCGGAGCTGGAACGACTACGTTGCGTTCCCCTCCGCTGCATCAAGAGCGGTTGTTAACTCGACGGACCGGCGCCCGTGAGGATGATTCCATGGCGTCGTCTGATCCGCGGGTTCGCCGCGATCAACGTCATGTTCTCCGGGAACGGAAGAAGGAGGACTCTCGAACCACCATCGAGCGCCGAAGGGAAGCGCGTTGCCAGTCCGACAAGCGCGCTGGGACCGCTGTTGACGAGCCCGCGCCAGGGTACCCTGGGTCCCTACCTTACGAGGTGGGTTGCCCAGCGTTTACTCGTGAGCTGCGGCAAGTCCAGTGGCCCAGCTCCCGCTCCTTCAAGCCGGAAGTACCGGAGAAGTACGACGGCAAGACCCACCCGTCCGAGTTCTTGAGCATCTACACCATCGCGGTGCAGGCTGCCGGGGCTCGTGACGATAAGGTGCTGGCCAACTACTTTCCGTTGGTACTGAAGCCCAACGTGAGATCGTGGTTGATGCACCTGCCCGAGAATTCCATCTCTTCTTGGGCCGACCTGTGCCATCAGTTTGTTGGCGCCTTCACCGGCGGCCACCAAGCTCCTGGCCAGGAGAGTGATCTGCACATCATTCCCCAGAAAGAAGGCGAAACTTTGCGCAAGTATATCCAGAGGTTCAGCCGCATCCAACACAACATTCCTGACGTTCATCCCGCCGCCGTCATCAGCGCCTTTCATCAGAATGTGCGCAATCGTAAGATGCGGGAGGAGCTGGCGATGAACAAAGTCAGAGATGTCGCCGAGCTTTACGCTTTGGCTGACAAGTGTGCTCGGGCAGAGGAAGGAAGGAGACTCCCCGGCGAGAACGCTGGCGCTGGAGTCGACTCCGATAGCGAAGACGCTCCTGCCCCGGCAAGGAAGGGGCGGCGGAAGAACAAGAAGCGCAAGGGCAAGGCCGTGCTTGCTGTTGAAGGTTCCGGCAACACCGGCACTGCCAAGAAGTCCAAGACCGACGACCCCGGCAAGGAGATTGCCGGGTGTGCAGCGTGTCAGGCCTTGGCGGCTGCCGATAGGCCGGAAGGATCCGGCAAGCAGTACTGTAAGATCCATCGTACCAAGGGCCATGATCTCCAAGACTGCCGGCAAGTTGAGGAGCTTGCCGAGAAGCAGCGCGCCGAGTACGAAAGGCGCGACAAGGAAAGAGCCCAAGATGGTACCGGAGGGTCCGGCAGGAAGCACGGTCGAGGAGGTCGCCGCGGCAAGCCCAGGCAGCAGCAAGAGAAGCCTGCCCGGGGCCGCGCCCAAGAGCAAAGAGATAAGGACGATGATGCAGAGGGCGACGAGTCCAGTGAACACGAGTTCCAGAAGGCCACAGAGGCCATGTGCATCGACGGGGGTGCTTCGTTGCATTCCTCTCACCGCCAGCTCAAGCAGTGGGCACGCGAGATTAATGCAGTAGAGCCATCCCTCGATGCCCGGAAGCCACTGAAGTGGTCCCACACGCCTATCATTTTTGACGCCGAGGATCACCCTGATCGCACAACTGCGGTCGGGTGTTTGCCGTTGTTGGTTTCACCAACGATCCGCAACCTCCAGGTGACGAAAATGTTAGTGGACGGTGGGGCCGGCCTGAACCTGATCTCGCCCGATGTGATCAAGAGGCTGCAAATTCCCGACGAAGACCTTGAGGAGACAGGTTCTTTCCAAGGGGTCAATCCGGGAAGGAACCAGCCGAAAGGCAAGATCACGCTGCCGGTAACATTCGGCAGCGAGCTGAACTTCAGGACGGAGAAGGTCGTCTTCGACGTCGCCAAGATACCGTTGCCGTACAATGGAATCCTTGGCCGCCCAGCGCTGGCTAAGTTCATGGCGGCCTCGCACTACGCCTACAACGTCTTGAAGATGCCCGGTCCAATGAGCGTCATCACTGTCCACTCCGACAAGAAAGACGCGCTCATTTGCACCGACAAGCTCTACCGGGAAGCAGTTGCAGCGTCCGCCGTTAAGGCGCATGCTCCTGCCGCTCAAGATCCCGGCAAGAAGAAGCAGCCCGGCAAGACCTCTGGTATGAACTCCGGCAAGCGCGCCTCTCCGGAGTGCTGCGCTGCCGTCGAGGGTGCCCCAGAGAGCTCTGCCGGCCAGATCAAGAAGTCCAGGGCTGCTCCGCCTAAGACCAAGAAGGTGCCCGCCAAGGAGGACGGGACGGGAGGAACTTTCACCATAAGCTCCACCCTTGATGACAAATAGGAAAGCGCGCTCGTTGCCTTCCTGCGGGCGAATGTCGATGTGTTTGCATGGCAACCATCTGACATCCCCGGTGTTCCCAGGGAGGTAATTGAGCACCACCTAGCTGTCTGTCCCCACGCGCGGCCCGTCAAGCAGAAGGTGCGGAAACAAGCCTTGGAGCGGCAAGAGTTTATTGCGGAAGAGATAAAGAAGCTTGAGGCGGCAGGCCTGGTTAGAGGAGTCCTCCATCCTACATGGTTGGCCAATCCAGTTGTTATGCGCAAGGCGAATGGTAAATGGAGGCTATGTATTGACTTACAGATATCAATAAAGCCTGTCCAAAAGATCCCTTTCCCTTGCCGCACATCGACCAGATTGTGGATTCCACTGCCGGCTGCGATCTGCTGTCATTCCTTGACGCATACTCAGGCTATCACCAGATCTTCATGGCAAAAGAAGACGAAGAGAAGACCGCATTTATCACCCCATGTGGCACATACTGCTTGTTGCGTATGCCTTTCGGGTTGAAAAGTGCTGGGTCGACCTTCGCGAGAGCCGTCCAGATTGGTTTCAAGACCCAGCTTCATAGAAATATGGAAGCTTACATGGATGACATAGTGGTCAAAACCAAGGACAAAGCAACGCTCATTCAAGATCTGGAGGAGACATTTGCAAATCTGCGCAGGATCAACCTGAAGCTCAATCCAGAGAAGTGCGTGTTCGGTGTCCCATCCGGCAAGCTTCTCGGGTTCTTTATATCTCAGCGTGGAATTGAAGCCAATCCCGACAAGATCAAGGCAATTGAGCAGATTGAAGCGCCAAGACGAGTCAAGGATGTGCGTTGCCTTGCCGGCTGCGTCGCTGCTTTGAGTAGGTTCATCTCAAAGTCTACTGAGCGCGCCCTGCCATTTTTCAAAATTTTGAAGAAGGCAGGTCCAATGAAATGGGCTCCAGAAGCGGAGGCAGCGCTGCAAGATTTGAAGAGGTACCTCTCCTCTCCGCCAGTACTAGTCGCACCTAGGCCACAAGAGCCGTTGCTGCTATATTTAGCGGCAACGAATCAAGTGGTTAGTGTTGCGCTGGTGGCGGAAAGAGAAGCAGAGGAGGATGCAGCGGCAACGGCAGACCCGCCAAGCGACTTGCCGGGGCCAGCCCCGGCAGAGTCTGGTGCCGACAAGGAAAGATCCGCGCAGTCAAGCCAAGCAGTGCAGAAGAAGAAGATGGTGCAGCGCCCAGTCTATTTCGTCAGCTCCCTGTTGCAGGGGGCTAGGTCGAGATATTCTGGTGTGCAGAAGTTGCTCTTCGGCCTTCTCATGGCCTCGAGGAAGCTGCGCCATTACTTCCAAGCACATGAGATCACCGTCGTCACTCGCTTTCCACTGCAACGGATTCTCCGGAACCCAGAAGCAACCGGCAGGATTGTGGAGTGGGCGTTGGAGCTATCATGCTTTGGTCTCAAGTTTGAAAGTTCTTCAACTATCCAGAGCAGAGCCTTGGCAGAGTTCATTGTAGAATTGACCCCAACGCCAGCCAACGAAGTTCAAGAATCAGCGATTCCCGGCAAGGAAACAGATCGCGAATGGATCATGTACTTTGATGGAGCCTTTTCGCTGCAAGGCGCCGGTGCAGGCGTGCTGCTTGTCGCACCCACCGGAGAGCACCTCAAGTACGTCATCCAGATGCATTTTCCCCGGGAGAGACCGACCAACAACACGGCAGAGTATGAAGGACTGCTTGCCGGTCTCAGGATCGCGGCAGACCTTGGGATCAGGAAGCTCATCGTCAGGGGTGACTCCCAGCTCGTCGTGAGGCAGGTCAACAAAGATTATCAGAGCCCGCTGATGGAAGCGTACGTCGATGAAGTGAGGAAGCTGGAGGAGCGCTTTGACGGTCTTCAGACAGAGCATGTTCCTCGATCAGAGAACAGCATTGCCGACGACCTGTCGAAGCGTGCCGCACTCAAGCTACCTGTGGAACCAGGGACTTTTGTGCTCCGCTTGACTCAACCATCCGTGTCGCCATTGACAAGGCCTGATAAGAGAAGAAAGTTAAGTACCGGCGAGTACTTACCGGCAGGGCTTCCCGAAGACCCCGGCAATGATCTTGCCGGGAACGACCCGGTTGCCGGTGAGCAGCGGCTTCGCGCAGGACCTCTGGTTCTTGCCGCAGAAGCAAGCGCCCCTGCTTCCAAAGAAATACCGGTTGCCGGTGAGCAGCGGCTTCGCGCAGAACCTCTGGTTCTTGCCGCCGAAGCAAGCGCCCCTGCTGTCGAAGAAATACCGGTTGCCGGTGAGCAGCGGCTTCGCGCAGAACCTCTGGTTCTTGTCGCCGAAGCAAGCGCCCCTGCTGCCGAGGAAATACCAGTTGCCGGTGAGCAGCTGCTCCGCCAAGAACCTCAGGTTCTTGCCGTAGAAGCAAATGCTCCCGCAGCTGAAGACTCGCCTTTAGTCCTTGTCGTCGAGCCACAGGCTCCGGCATGGGCACAACAAATAGTCCATTTCCTTCAGACAGGAGAACTCCCTGAGGAGCAGGAAGAAGCTGAGAAAGTAGCCCGTCAGTCAAGTATGTACCAGTTCGTCGACGACGTCCTATACAGAAAGAGGCCCAACGGTGTGAAATTGAAGTGCATTCCTCGGGAGGATGGACTAGAGCTGTTGGCAGAGATTCACGGGGGCATATGTGGATCCCACATAGGCTCAAGAGCCCTTGTCGGCAAGGCATTCCGGCAAGGATTCTTCTGGCCTACTGCTCTCCAGGATGCAACTGCACTAGTAACCAAGTGTGAAGCGTGCCAGTTTCATTCGAAGCAACTTCATCAGCCAGCTCAAGCTCTCCAGACGATCCCTCTCTCCTGGCCCTTCTCGGTCTGGGGGCTCGACATACTGGGTCCCTTCCCCCGCGCTGCCGGGGGCTTCGAGTACTTGTACGTCGCTATCGACAAGTTCACGAAGTGGCCAGAAGTGGAAGCAGTGAGGAGGGTGACAGCACAGTCAGCAGTCAAGTTCTTCAAGGGGATTGTGTGCCGTTTTGGTGTGCCGAACAGGATCATCACCGACAACGGTACGCAGTTCACAAGTCGCACCTTCATGCAGTATGTCCAAGACCTTGGCGGCAAGATCTGTTTTGCCTCTGTTGCTCACCCGAGGAGCAACGGCCAAGCGGAAAGGGCGAACGCTGAAGTGTTGCGCGGTCTCCGGACCAGAACTTTCGACAAGCTGCACAAGCATGGAAGACGCTGGATTGATGAGCTGCCGGCGGTTCTTTGGTCGATCAGGACGACGCCAAATCGAGCCACCGGCCAGACGCCCTTCGCTCTGGTTTACGGAGCGGAGGCGGTTCTTCCCGCGGAACTCATATACGGGTCACCTCGAGTGCTCGCTTATGATGAGCTTGAGCAAGAGCAGCTGCGGCAAGATGACGCGCTACTCCTTGAGGAGGACCGTCTTCGGGCTGCTGTGCGAACCGCTCGCTACCAGCAAGCTTTGCGCCGCTACCATAGCCGCAAGGTTCACGCCCGGAGTCTTGAGGAAGGCGACCTTGTTCTTCGGCGCGTTCAGTCGGCCAAGAATTCCAACAAGTTGACGCCGAAGTGGGAAGGCCCTTACCGGGTAGTGCGAGTCACCAGGCCTGGCGCTGTCCGCCTGGAGACCGAAGAGGGCTTGCCAGTGAGCAACTCCTGGAATATCGAGCACCTTTGCAAGTTCTACCTGTAAGGCGCGGTTGTTCGGGTTTCTTGCTGTGATAGCGATACGGCCAGCAGGCTGCTGACGACCCGAATCCAGTGCTCGCGGTAGCGTAACGCTCTGGCAAGATCCCGGCAACGCCATTCTGTGCAAGTGTTGCCGCTGGCATGTAATTCTTTGTACAGAGCAGGCACACCCCTGTGCATATTTTATAAGATCTATGTGCTTTACATTTCTTGTTGATTTCATGTCATTCTATATGCATGTATTATCTGAGATATGTATTGCACTCGATCCCGGTAAGAGCTAACGAACCGTGAAGGTTCCATACCTTTATTTTCTCTTCTTTCTTTTTCTCAAGAGATAGAAGATTCCCTCGCGCGCAAGTTTGCCGGGGGGGGGGGGGGGTAGGAGAATGGTGGTATGGATGCTAGACGACGTTCAAGGTTGGCGCCTTGCCGGAAGAAAAGGAATAGCGACAAAAAGCAGAGCTAAGTTGCTAAACCCCTTAAGCAGATTTTAATTTTTGTAAGGCTGTATTCCCTTGAACGATTTCGGCTTTGTATGGAAAACCTACACGCGATGGAATCTTGTCGTGATCGGCTGCGCCCTTACTCTGTTTCGAGTCCGCTCAACAGTCTAGGTGGCCGCGCTGAAAGTGTCAAGATTTCTTGCCGTGAGCAGCACCACCCGCAAGCAGCTGACGACCCGAATCCAGCGCATGCGACGGGGTTATGCTCCGGCAAGTTCCCAGTAGAGCGTAGGGCATACGCCATACAGAAAGAAATTGAACAAGGGGAATAGCATGCCATGATTCAAAGAGAGCAAGTTATATTACAACCAGTGCTTGCCGCGTTTCTGACATAAGACAAATTGTCTTTTACATGGAATGCTGGCGGCAAGATGAAGAAGAGATAGGAGGCTACAGCTAGTCCCGGCGATCGCCCTCGACCCTCTTCACCTGGCTCACCCGATCGACGATGGGCGCGACAAGCTCTTCGAGAGCCTTGACGTCCGTGTCCTTCGGCAAGCTCTTCAAGGCTTTGGAGAGGTCGACGCCAGGATTCCTGTACGCCACCTTCATCAACACCTTGCGGAGGACGAGCTGGCAGAGCCTCCGGGATTCGTCGGCCAGCTTGCTTGTCTGGTTCGCCTGGAGTAGCTTGAGGGCGTCGACGAGCTTGTCGAAGAACATGGTTAGCCTGGCGCTTGAGGATATGTTGTCGTCGACAGAATATCCGAAGCCCGGCAAGCCCATGGCCTCCAGCTCCACGCCAAGCTTCTCGGCAACGTCCGCCAGCCTGGCAGTCCAGAGCTTCACGCTTGAGGTGTACTCGTTGTGGGTGGTGGCGGCGTTCGGGAGCAGCTCCTGTTCATCATGGAGGTCTTTGATAAGAGTCCTCTCGCGAACTCGGGCGGCCTCAAGAGACTCGGGCGGCTTCAGATCTTCAATGGAGTCCTTGGCGGAGGAGAGCTGCTGGATCTTCTCGGATGCGGCAGCCTGCGTCTCCATCAGGCTGTGGAGAGCCTTGTCTCTCTCGGCCTCGAGTGTTGAGACCTTCTTGCCGTGGTCCTCGAGAGCGGCCCCCAGCTGCTTCGTCTTCTCTTCCAGCAAGTTCTTGGCGGTCTCCGCGGCTCCGTCAGCGTCGAGGGCCTCTTTGAGCTTGCCGGCGTGGTCTTCAGTTAGAGCTCTGAGCGTCTTCAAGTGTTTCTGCTCAAGCTCCTGGACCCACCGCGCGACAAGACTTTCGAGCTCTTCATCCTTGTTGCGAAGCTTGGCGGCAAGCGCCGCCTCGCGGGCGGCAAGGTCCTCTTCTTGGGCGTCAAGGCTGATGCGGCGCTGCGTCAAGAGGGCTTCTGCCGCGGCGGCTTGCTGGGCGGCCTCCTCCTGCGCTTTCCCGATGTCTGATTGCTTCAGCAGGAGGACGTTCCGCTCTTCCGCCAGCTGCTCCCGATAAATATTCAGCTCTTGGAGGGCCTCGCCATACCAAGCCTGTGTCTCCGTGATGCGTTGTTGGAAGTCTCCTTCCGCGGCCTCGACGAGCGCTGCCCGGGAGTCCAGTTTCTCCTTCCGGGCGCGGTAGAGCGTTTGGAGCTTCTGATAATTGTCGTTCATGGCTTGAAGTAGTTGCTCCTCCTTGAGCTCACTGACGGCAGCGACGGTGATTTCCCCGTCAAGATGTTCTCCTTCAACCAGCTCTTCGATGTTTGCCGACCCCGGCATGCTGACAACGTTCTTGCCGGCCCTGATATATTGGCTTGAGGG
Organism: Elymus sibiricus; assembly: GCA_039707655.1. Taxonomy (NCBI): domain Eukaryota; kingdom Viridiplantae; phylum Streptophyta; class Magnoliopsida; order Poales; family Poaceae; genus Elymus; species Elymus sibiricus. The sequence goes on along the minus strand of CM077672.1, from coordinate 433,776,650 downwards.
AGGGGCCCGGGACGACGAGGGCTGGTCTTCGGCAGTTGAGGGCCCCGCGGCAGTAGAAGCGCCTGGCGCTCCTGCTGCGGAAGCGCCATCAGTATTACCGCGGGTCTCCTCACCGGCCCCCTCAGCGGCCTTGGCGGCCTCGGCGGCAGCGGCCTTGGCGGCAGCGGCCTTGGCGGCGTCAGCGGCAGCAGCCTCGGCGGCAGCAGCCTTGGCGGCCTCGGCGGCGGCATGCTTGGCGGCCTCTTCGGCAGCAACCCTGCCGGCTTCAGTGGCGGCATCCTTGGCGGTCTCTTCAATGACAGCGTCAGTATCCATGAGCTCTGTCAGAAGAAGATTGAAAGCCAAGAACTTGATTAAGATGAAGCTGGGAAGGAAGTTCAAGAAGACAAAAAGAAGAAAAACCAAAGCGACAAGAATTCTTTGGGGCAAGTAACTTTACCTGCGTCAAGGAAGGGGTTGCCGAAGCTTGCGCTTGCCGGCCCCTCCTCATCGTCGCGGTAGAGCTTGCCCGAAGACTCACCCCTGGGCGGTGTGGTCGACGGAGGTGGCCTGGCAGAGGCAGCTCCCGCTGTTGCTTCTCGCTGTTGCTCCGCTCCTGCACGCCCGGAGATGTCAGCAGAGAAGATGCACACCCCGGCACGCGCCAGTGGGTAGTGAGTAGAAGACTCACGTTGGGGGCTGTGCCGGGGGCTGCGTCGAGGGCTGCATCGAGGATTGCGTTCTGGGCTTGACTCCGAGCTGACGAGAACCGTTTCCGGCGCGCCCGAGGTGCTTGCCGGCGGCTCGACGCTCGTCGAGGTCTTGGCCCTCTTCGCCATCCTCCGCGCCAAGGTATCTATTTCCCTGTGGAGATAAAAACAGAGCAAGATTAATCAAGCAAAACTAGAAGGACAAAAATCAAGGCTGCGGCGGGACTCTTACTCTTCTTCTTCTTCCTCGGAGCTGATGGCGGAGAGGTCGAAGCCGACCCCCGCCGCAGTTCCTGACGGAGGAGGAGGAGGAGTGGCCCTGGGCCGCTTGGCAGCGGCAGGTTGCGGTGCGGCCTCGCCGGCCGCCCCCTTGCCGGAGGCCTCGCTGCTTCAGGAAGGTTGGCGGCTGGAGCGCCAGTGACGTTCTTCCGGAGGACGCGCCTCTTCCTGTGTTGAAGAGCTGGGGGCTCTTCTTCCTCCTCCTCTTCTTCCTCTTCGGCGGTGCCTCCGGCAAAAGAGCTCCCGGCAGCGGCTCCGCTTGGCTCCCCGGCAGCCTCGTCTCGCCCGGCAAGATCTTCCCGCGGTGGGTCCCCGCCTTCGCTGGACTCAGTGCTGCCGGCTTCTTCTGCAAGGTTTGCCTCTTCCGCCCTGCTGGTGATGTAGGCGAGCTCCTCCTCCGTGGTGGCGCGGACAAGGTTCTCCTCGCGGATGGCCTTCTCCATCAAGTTGTCGAAGAACGCCAGCGCCTGCTCCGCAGACGGCTCGATCCACCTCTCATCGATGCTATGGGCATTAAATGCCGGCATCATGGCGATGATGGAGGTCAGTGATGAGTTGTTGCATAGTGGGACGACGCCCGCCGGCAAGTCTCCCACTGTTCCAGAATTGAAGAGCTGTTGGCAGAGGGCTGCGTGCCCCATGGCTGTCAGATCATTATCCAGCCCAGGCCGCACCCTCATGACGTCGGCAGCGTTCATGTACTCCCAGGCAGGGCGCCCCTTGTTCTGCAGTGGGGCGATGCGCCGGCGAAGGAAATATGAAGCAATCATCTCTACCTTCAACCCGGCAGCCCTGAGGCGCAGTATCCTGGTGATTGCGATGGTGAGTTTGCTGTCGTCAGGGTCCGCGGCGCCCCAATCCTTGCCGCGGGCCACCTTCTGCTTCCGCACCTCGCAGAATGGTTGGGGCTCCTTTTCCCGGACCCAGCACCACTTGCCGCGCCACTCATCCCATCTATCGCGGTAGAGCCCCTCTGGGTACGTCTCCTTGGTTGCCGTCCTCGGGATCCAAGCGATGCTGCCGAAGAGGGCGTCGCCCCTTTGGATGCGGGGGTAGAAGTAGTGCCGGAAAAGTGCCATGCTCGGGATGACCCCAACTAAATTCTCGCAAAGATGCACAAAGACGGACATGCAAGTCACGGCGTTCGGCGTAAAATCTAGCAGCTGGAAGCCGTAGGTGAGCATGATGTCTACGAAGAAATCCGAGTACGGAGGGCAGAGGCCGCACCAGAAGTAATCGGCAAAGAAGGGATAGTCTCCTGGCTTTGCCTTGCGAGAAGCTACACTCACTTTGGTGGCTGGATGCGCCGTGGTCTCAGTCGCCCATGCGAACTGGTACCTCTTCTTCAAGGTCTCCGCGTCAAGCGTCGAGGGGAAGACGGCGCGTTCCTTCCGCATCTTCACCAACTTGCTCTCCGCCGCGGCGGCCGCTTCCGCCGCCTTGCCCTTGCTCAGCTTGGGCGGCATGGTGGCTTTGGAAGTGGGCGCTGAAGACGTCGAGAGCGCGGTGGAGGCGGGTGGAGGGAGAAAGGCTCTGCTTTGGGCGCGAGGAAGAAGACGATGGCGACGGCTCTGAAATTGAGATTGGAAAGGCGGAGGGGGTAAATGAGCAGTGCCCTCTACGATTCCCTTTTTATGGGGAAGGCGCGAGGCAGGCTCTTTACCGCCCGCTTTTGCAGCGGAGTTTCCGCCCACGTCTCTCACGTCGCGCGATTAGTGCGCGTAGTGGGGGGGGGGGCGTGGTAAAAGAGATAATGATTACGAGCAGTTATTCCCTGCCACGCGTGCCTGTGCACTGTTTTGGGCCTAGCCCAACAGGCCTGGCACCCGTGTATGGCCTAGGCCCGGGGGCTCCTGTCGGTGTACTAAAGTATGGGTCTTTTTAGTACCCCTTACTTGTGCGCGGGCAGTTGTAGCTGTACTGCGGCAAGCCTTGCCGGGGAATAGCTAGGAGTAATCACGAGACTAAGACGACAAGGAGACATTCAAGTCAACGATCAGACCAGAAAACAGAAGACCAAAGGGTTGCGAAGGCCCGGCAAGACCCTTGCCGGCAAGGCCTCGCGCCAGACAAGACCCGGTCCCGGCAAGCCCCGGGCCCGGCAAGGATTCGGTCCCGGCAAGCCCCGGGCCCGGCAAGGATTCAGCCCCGGCAAGGCTCTGCACAGTGCAGCGCTATCGCTCCAGTGCAGCGGCCGGCCTTGTCGTTTAGGGCTTGTCCTCATGGTGACGTGGTGCGATGCTGGCCACGCGATGCTTAAGCGGTGCTGATGGGATGGCTGCTTTTGCCCATCCCCTGTAAAGCTTTTCCAAGCCCAAGACGCTAAGGGACACCTCAACGGGCACCTCACGGTGCATTTAATGAGCTTGTCCTAAGCCGTCAGGGTTAGGTATGATAACACTGTAGCTACTTTCCACCTCATGCCTTATCTCGTACGTCACTGTGGTAGCCCCTTTGATTAATATAAAAGGAGGCCCGAGACATACAGGAGGGAAGGCTAGAGGCACTTCTGGAGGCCCATTCTGCATGCGTAGCTGCTACTGTAGCTCCCAGAACTTGGCCAAGAACATCCACCATAATACATTCAAAGCAGGAGTAGGGTTTTATGCATCCGTGCGGCCCGAACCTGGGTAAATCCCCGCGTGCTGTTCGTTAGTTCTGCTCTTTGTGCAATCCTCTCCCCTTGCCGAACCGTAAGGGATCTCCTTGATCCCATAGGTGTTCGTTTCCCACGACAGTTTCATTAAAGACGGCCAGCTTTTGACCAACTACTTTTGGTCACAAAAAGGTCACAAATGGAAAACAGTGACCATTCAGTGACCAATATTGATGGTAAAAAATTAGCATATCTCTTGTAGTGTTCAAATGGGGTCGCAATAGCAAGTTTTCAAGTCGGGTCGCAATTGCAAGTTTTCAAAGGCTCGCAACTGCAAGTTTTCAAATGGGTCGCAACTACAATGAGACAGTCACGCACAATTGCAAGTTTTTATTTAAATGGGGTCGCAACTCAAGTATTCAAAATGGGATCGCAACTGCAAATTTTCAAATGGCTCGCAACTGCAAGTTTTCAACACGGGTCACAACTGCATGTGAGGCTGTCATACGCAATTGCAAGCGACACAACATGCCCGCAACTGGTAGCGGCCATTTTTTTTTCTTTATATATTTTCCTACTAGTTGCACATGTTTGAGTTGCGAGCGGCACACCTATACGCAACTGCAACCAGCACAACATGCACGTTCACTGAGAAATACTTATTTCTCAAAAAATTGAAGGAATGGAAAAATGAAAAAATCTTGAAAAAAAATGAACGTCCACCTCCAATAATTATTTTTTTCAAAATACCAATGTATTTTAATAATATTGTATGTAAAATTTTATGTCCATGCACTTCAAAAATATGTTCATGTGTCTATAAGAGATATTATTAAGGAATAAATATTAAATAAATATAAAACTAAAAAAATGGATGGGGTCACACATGGTTGTGTTCCTGTTGATACGTGGGGTGTCATCAGTAGGGATGCAAAGCGGCGTCTAGATCCGCCCCGCTTCGTATACAAAATGAGTAAAATTAGTTGTAGCTTTTGTTTGATAGAGTTATTTTATTTTGTACTAGCTGATTGATTTTGCGGGACTATGCGGGATACCCGCCTGCATCCCTGGTCACCAGTCAGGCAGCGGAAGCTTGATTGCACATGGCACGTACCTACACAAGTATTTGCGCAACGTTTTTTTTCTGTCTCCAAAAGCTCATTGGAAAATTAGGACAACAACGTCGTACAAACAATAGGTTGTCCTTTTCTATGTTTTATTTTTTTACAACACCAACAACCACACAACTAGCCCAAGCAAAAGTTACAAAAGGCTCAGGTGAATGACATCAAACTATATCTCATCTAGATGAGCTCTAGGCACTCCTGAAGAAATATGCCCTGTCCGGTGCCATGCAATCAAAGATTATCTGGAGGTAGTGTGGCCAATAAAGTCAATGATGACGCTGGCCAATATTTACAAATGAAGAGATGATTGCGACAAGGTGACCCAATATCGCCCATGCTATTCAATATAGTGGCGGATATGTTAGTGGTCATGATTGAGCGTGCCAAGGCTGATGGACAAATTGATGGGGTAGTGAATCATCTAGTTGATGGTGGACTCTCTATCCTTCAATATGCCGACGATACAATTCTCTTCATGGATCATGACCTTGACAAATCGAGAAATCTAAAATTAATTCTATCAGCATTCGAGCAACTCTCAGGTCTTAAGATCAATTTCCATAAAAATGAATTGTTTTGTTTTGGCGAGGCTCAAGACAAGGCCCATCTATACGCTGACTTGTTCGGATGCAGGTTGGGCCAGTTTCCAATCACATATTTGGGGATACTAATACATTATCGGAGACTCACAAATGCTGAATGTAAACACATCGAGGAGAGACTACAAAAAAGACTTAGTAGTTGAAAAGGTAAACTTCTATCTTTGGGCGGAAGATTGATGCTCATAAATTCAGTACTAAGCAATATGGTACTATATATGATTTCCTTCTTCCAGTTGCCGAAAGGAGTTTTACATAATTTGGATTACTTCCGATCAAGATTCTTTTGCCAAGGAGATAGCGAGAGAAAGAAATATCGGCCAGCTAAATGGAGTGTGGTTTGCCGTCCCAAGGACCAATGCGGGTTGGGCATTCATGACCTTGAGGTTAAGAATATGGCCCTCCTCGGCAAATGGTTGTTTAAGTTACTGACGGAAGATGGTGTATGGACCCTCCTAAAGAGAAATTATGTGGGTTCAAAGGCAGTATCCCAAATATACTGGAAGTCTGGGGACTCGCATTCTTGGGCGGGTCTAATGGCAACGAAGAAATATTTCTTCCGCTATGGATTCATCTCGATTAAGGACAGCTCGGAAATTAGATTCTGGGAGGATAAGTGGCTAGGTAACGCTACACTCCGGGAACAATATCCAACTCTATACAATATTGTGCGTCACAATGGTGATAGTATCGCCACGGTTTTGGAATCATCTCCGCCAAATACGTTCAGAAGAGATTTAATTGGACTCAGACTCCAATCGTGGAACATTCTGCTTGAGTGGTTGTCCATGGTGCAATTGTCACTAGGGTCTGATGTATTTCGTTGGAACCTACATGGAAATGGACAATTCTCAGTGGAGTCTATGTATAGAGCTTTGCTCCAGTCTGATGTGCCAGTTGATAATAACAAGAAGATATGGAAGATGAAGATACCTCTTAAGAATAAAATCTTTGTGTGGTATTTTCATCGTGGAGTCATTCGTATTATAGATAACCTTACTAAGAGGAATTGGCATCGAAGTACACAATGTGTCTTTTGTCAGCATGGTGAGACTATAAAACATTTGTTCTTCCAATGCAAATTGGCTCGTTCTATATGGTCAATCATCCAAATAGCTTTTGGCTTGTACCCTCCTTGTAGTGTTGCTGATATATTTGGCAACTGATTACACGGGATTGATCACAGGTTTGGAATTCTTCTCAGGGTGGGAGCGCTTGCTGTTATTTGGTCGCTTTGGCTATGTAGGGTATGGGTACAATTTTGTGTCCATGGGTATGCCCATATCCTACCCGATTATCTCACAACATTTGTTATAAACCCTAAGATACCGAGTCCTTGTATGTAAGCTTCATATCCCACCCCATCCTCCTCCCAATAACCAATTTACAAACCATGAAAACCTCTCGGTGGCTGGCGCCTGGAACACAAATGGAACTACTAATTACGCCACCTATCTTTGATGTTGTATTAATTTGCCCGATGGGTACCCATCGACATGGATACCCATAGGGTATGGGCATGGATATTTACCCGATGGGTAGGGTATGGGTAGGATTTTACGCCCATGATAAACATGGGTATGGGTATGGGATTATTGTACCTTGCCCATTGCCATCATTAGCTGCAGGGAAGCAAATTTAGTAGCAGATAGTCTAGCAAAACACTGCTTTAGTATAAGTTTGTCTAAACATTGGGATACCAATGCCCCTGACTTTATTCTTTCACAACTTGTAAACGATGCTACCATTGTTTGAGGAATAAAGTTTGTTATGTTTCAAAAAAAAAAAAGAGTACGGCCTACTGCTTATATTGAGAAACCTCCTTTCCCTGTTAGGATGAAGGAACATGCTAAAGCTTCAACTGTGGTAAATAAGAGTAATATTAGAGCACCTAGACCTTCTGAACAAATTAAAGTTGAACCTAATATTGCAATGGTTAAAGATCTTTTGGTTGATAATATTGATGGACATGTCATATATTTCTGTGATGAAGCAACTGGAATTGCTAAGCCAGACACTAAAGATAAAAACAAACCTGTAATTGGCATGCTTGTTATTTCTGTTAAAATTGGAGATCATTGCTATCAAGGTTTATGTGATATTGGTGCTAGTGTGAGTGCTATTCCGTTTACTCTCTATCAAGAAGTCATGAATGATATTGCACCTGTTGAGATTGAAGATATTGATGTTACTATTAAGCTTGCAAATAGAGATACTATTTCACCACTTGGGATTGTTAGAGATGTTGAAGTCTTGTGTGGTAAGATCAAATATCCTACTGATTTTATCGTTCTTGGATCACCACAAGATGATTTTTGTCCCATTATATTTGGTAGACCTTTCTTGAATACAGTTAATGCTAAGATTGATTGCAATAAAGAAACTGTCAGTGTTAATTTTGGTGAGGTGTCTCATGAGTTTAATTTCTCTAAGTTTCGTAGACAACCTCATGATAAAGAACTACCTAGTAAGGATGAGATTATTGGGCTTGCTTCTATTGATGTGCCTCCTACTGATCCTTTAGAACAATATTTGCTAGACCATGAGAATGATATGCATATGAATGAAAGAAATGAAATAGACGAGCTGTTCTTTAAACAAGCACCTATCCTTAAACATAATTTGCCTGTTGAAACCTTGGGAGATCTACCTCCACCCAAGGGTGATCCTGTGTTTGAATTAAAGCAAATACCTGATACACTTAAATATGCTTATCATGATGAAAAGAAGATATATCCTGTTATTATTAGTGCTAACCTTTCAGAGCATGAAGAAAAGAGATTACTTAAAACCCTGAAGAAGCACCGTGCTGCTATTGGATATACTCTTGATGATCTTAAGGGCATTAGTCCCACTTTATGTCAGCATAAAATTCATATGGAGCCAGACGCTAAACCCGTTGTTGATCATCAAAGAAGGCTGAATCCTAGAATGAAGGATGTGGTAAGAACTGAAATATTAAAGCTTCTGGAGGCAGGTATAATTTATCCCATAGTTGATAGTAGGTGGGTAAGTCCTGTTCATTGTGTTCCTAAGAAAGTAGGTATTACCGTTGTGCCTAATGATAAAAATGAACTTATCCCACAAAGAATTGTAACTGGTTATAGGATGGTAATTGATTTCAGGAAATTAAATAAAGCTACTAGGAAAGATCATTATCCCTTGCCTTTTATTGATCAAATGTTAGAAATATTATCTAAGCATACACACTTTTGCTTCCTAGATGGTTATTCTGGTTTCTCTCAAATACCTGTTTCACCTGAAGATCAAGAGAAAACCACCTTTACTTGTCCTTTTGGAACATATGCTTATCGTCGTATGCCTTTTGGTTTATGTAATGCACCTGCTACCTTTCAAAGATCTATGACTGCTATAGTCTCCGACTTTTGTGAAAAGATTGTTGAGGTTTTCATGGATGATTTCTCCGTTTACGGAACTTCTTTTGATGATTGCTTGAGCAACCTTGATCGAGTTTTGCAGAGATGTGAAGAAACCAATCTTGTCTTGAATTGGGAGAAGTGCCACTTTATGGTGAATGAAGGTATAGTCCTTGGGCATAAAATTTCTGAAAGAGGTATTGAAGTTGATAAAGCTAAAGTTGATGTTATTGAGAAAATGCCATGTCCTAAAGATATCAAAGGTATAAGAAGTTTCCTCGGTCATGCTGGTTTCTATAGAAGGTTTATAAAAGACTTCTCTACAATTTCTAGGCCTCTTACTAATCTCTTGTAAAAAGATGTTCCATTTGTTTTTGATGATGATTGCGTAGAAGCCTTTGAAATACTTAAGAAAGCCTTAATTTCTGCACCTATTGTTCAACCACCTGATTGGAACCTACCCTTTGAAATTATGTGTGATGCTAGTGATTATGCTGTTGGTGTTGTTCTAGGACAAAGAGTCGATAAGAAATTAAATGTTATCCATTATGCTAGTAAAACTCTAGACAGTGCTCAAAGAAATTATGCTACTACTAAAAAAGAATTCTTAGCAGTTGTGTTTGCATGTGATAAATTCAGATCTTACATTGTTGATTCCAAAGTTACTATTCACACTGATCATGCTGCTATTAAATATCTTATGGAAAAGAAAGATGCTAAACCTAGACTTATTAGGTGGGTTCTTTTGCTACAAGAATTTGATTTGCATATTGTTGATAGAAAGGGAGCTGAGAATCCCGTAGCTGATAATTTGTCTAGAATGGAAAATGTTCTTGATGACCCACTTCCTATTAATGATGATTTTCCTGATGAACAATTAGATGTGATAAATGCTTCTCGTAATACTCCTTGGTATGCAGACTATGCTAATTACATTGTTGCTAAATATATACCACCTAGTTTTACATACCAACAAAAGAAAAAGTTTTTCTTTGATTTAAGACATTACTTTTGGGATGACCCACACTTATATAAAGATGGAGTAGATGGTATTATTAGACGTTGTGTACCTGAGCATGAACAGGAACAAATCCTACGTAAGTGTCACTCCAAGGCATATGGAGGACACCATGCGGGAGACAGAACTGCACACAAGGTATTACAATCTGGTTTTTATTGGCCTACTCTTTTCAAGGATGCACGTAAGTTTGTCCTTTCTTGTGATGAATGTCAAAGAATTGGTAATGTCGGTAGACGTCAGGAAATGCCTATGAATTATTCATTTGTTATTGAACCATTTGATGTTTGGGGTTTTGATTATGTGGGACCTTTTCCTAAATCCAATGGGTATACTCATATTTTGCTTGCTATTGATTATGTTACTAAGTGGGTAGAAGCTATTCCAATTAGTAGTGCTGATCATAACACTTCCATTAAAATGCTTAAAGAAGTTATATTCCCGAGGTTTGGAGTCCCTAGATATTTAATGACTGATGGTGGTTCACATTTTATTCATGGTGCTTTCCGTAAATTGCTTGCTAAATATGATGTCAATCATAGAATTGCATCTCCTTATCATCCTCAGTCAAGTGGTCAAGTTGAATTAACTAATAGAGAAATAAAATTGATTTTGCAAAAGACCATTAATAGATCCAGAAAGAATTGGTCTAAGAAACTTGATGATGCACTATGGTCTTTGTAACATCCCAAAATTCTAAATTTTAGAATGTTATATTAAATAAATAAATAGGATTGATTGTTTGATTGTTTGTTTGACTGATTGACTGAAAGTGAGTGAAATTTGAAACTTTTGAAAGTTTAATGAGAGGGAATGAAATGAGTTTCCCAGAACTTTCACTTTGCATTTTGATCTCCATGAATTCAAATTCATTTCATCACAAAAACCCTAGAGTGAAGATGATATGACTTCTTCCATTTAAAGAAATGAAAGGGAATTTGAAAATGATTTGAATTCCATTTTAAATATTTTCCAACCAGAGACTTCATGCCACTCAAGGATTTTTCAAGAGGGAAGATAATGTGACTTCTTCAAATAATGGAAATAGAGTGGGAATTAGAAGGCCATATCAAAATGGCATTTGAATTTGAAATATTTCATTTGAATTCTTTTCAAAAATGGAATTTGAATTTTATTCAAAAATCCCTGACAAAAATACTTTGATTAAAAAGTATCAGAGGAGGTGACATGACCCTTCAAAAAGTCAGAAGAAATATTGCCAAAATATTTGAAGAGCAAATTTGAGTTTTATTTGAAATTTCAAAAAAACAAATGATTTTACAAAATATTTTATTTTGCCTATGAAAATTAGTTCATCTTTTAGGAATTATTTTTCTGATCATTTTGATATATAATATGTATATATTATATTATATTATATTTTTCTGTCTTTTCTTCTCTGCTATTCTCAAAAAAAAATGAAAAAGGTTTTTTTGTCAAACCACCAGGCCAGCGAAGCCCACCTCACCTTCTCTCTCTCTCCCCCGAGCCCAACAGCTGGGCCGGCCCAACTCCAGCGCGCGCGACCGAATCCCGTAGGATCCGGTCGGCCGATCCGGATCCCGCCCCCGCTCCCTCGCTGACACCCCGGGCCCGCCGACCGCCCGATCCTCCCTGGCGCTCGCCTTCCCCAACCCCCCGATCCCCTTCCTTCGCCGGACTCCGCCGCCGCCGCGATATGGATCTCGCCGATCCCCTTCCTCCCGAGCCCCGACCCCTCCACCAAGACACCTGGGCTATAAAAGCCTCGCCCCTCGACCCGTGCCCCCCCTGAACCTCCTCCTAGCTCCCCTAACGACGCCAGGATTTCTCGTCGGAGTACCCGAGCCCCGCCGCGCCATTACCGCCCCTCCCACTCCCTCCAGTCACCCCAAACCCCGCCGAAGCCAGCCCTGAGCTCGCCGTGCTCCGCCGCATCGCCTGGACGCATCGCCATCGCCGGAGACCCACGAGAGACCTCGCCCGCATCGCCGCCCAAACGCCGCCGCCGCCGCGCCATTGCCGGAGACCTCCTCCTCTCTCTATAAGTCGCCGGAGACACCACAGCCGTCAGATTTAGATCCAACTCATGAGATTAGATCTTTTATTTTAGCGAACCCTTTTCTTTTAGCGCTCGGCCGTCCGCCCATTTGTTTCCGTCGCACACACCTCTAGCCAATAAGGCTATGCCACGTGTCACGACACCGCACTGTAGCAGTTTAGCCTTTTTCTTTTCTGTTTTATTTTTCAGAATAGTTTCTGTTTTGATTTCTTTATATCTTTTATGTTTTTAATCCAAATTGAGTGATTCTTTTTGCTATAGTTTCAATATTTTGTGAAGTTTCTGTTTGTGCAATTGGATTTCAAATTTGAGTATCTTAAATTTGAGTTTGCTGAATTTTGTTCAAATCACTAATTTGGCCATATTTTGAGTTTTATAATATATTTTTGATTGATTCTTTTTGCTACTATTTTATTATTGTTTTGTTTACCTAGTAGCACCTAGTGAATTATTTTTATTTTATTTTAAAATAGGTTTATGGCAAAAATAGTACTGTTTAGGCTTAGTTTTGATTTATTTCTTTTTCTTTTTGTTTTAAATGATTTTAATTATTTTATTTTGTCACTTTTGACAAAATTTGTTAGGATTTTGTTAGACTACAGTAGACCAATATTTTATATTGTTTTTCTTTTATTTTGTATTAAAGTTCGTCTAGGTCATAATTTGAGTTTTATTAAAGCTTTTTAGTTGATTCTTTTGCTAGGGATAAATATTATAAAAATACTTTCTGTTTATTTTTAGTTTTTATTTTTTGTTTTATTTTAAGTATTAGCTTAGTGATTTTTCTTTGCTATTAAATTTATATTTAGGACAAAAACTATTTTTGTTGTTTGTGGCTAAGTCCTAGAGTTTTGTTAGTAGTTTTCTTTAGTGACTTTCTTTTTGGATTTTATTTGGTTTTCTTATTGATTTCTTTATAGATTTATTTGTTGCTTTTATTTTGATTGAGTGTTATTATGATTGATAATATTAATTGCCAGAGTGTCTGCTTATGTGAATACTATGTTTGGTTATATAGATTTTCTCTGAGTGACGAATAGTTCTATCAAGTTCACTGTCTGAGAGCGATTATATCTTCATCAACTTACCAGGAAAGTTCACTTTGACCATATTATTATACCTATGTTTTAATTGCATTTAGTGTCACCTTTTCAACATTTTCGTCCAGTAGTATATTGAATCTTGTAGTTGGGTAGAAGCATGAGGTAGGAACCCACACCCCTGATACTAAACCCTGGGAACGTTATTTATTTTAAAGCTATGCTATAGTAGACGGGGATTGGTTTGAGTGCTCGTGAGTGGTGTGAAGTGGTGTACTCTACGTCAATGACGACAACCTCACGGTGGCAGTGTCAAGGCCTGCATCTACAAGACCTCAAGACTTCAAGACTCGAGGAAAGAATTCAATATACCTCTAGGTGGAGGATGGTTTAGACGGGCATCGTGGGAAAACCCCAGTGGATGACCTGGTTCGACGGGCATCGTGGGAAAACCCAGTGGATACCCCGGGATGCATCGTGGGGAAACCCAGTGGATGACATCTTGCGGAGAGCTTCACCCGGGCTCAAAGAGAGGGAAGAATTCAATATACCTCTGGGTGGAGGATGGTTTAGATGGGCATCATGGGAAAAACCCAGTGGATGACTCGGTTCGGCGGGCATCGCGGGAAAACCCAGTGGATACCCCGGGATGCATCGTGGGGAAACCCAGTGGATGACATCTTGCGGAGAGCTTCACCCAGGCTCAAAGAGAGGGAAGAATACTTCATGACCGGAAGCTTACCTGTGCAGCCACAAGTCAATATGGGCTCTGGCTTGGTTGACCTTAGTTGTGACCCTGGCTAGGACGGTGCTAGCAGATGTAGTCGATGGTAGGATTGGATGGGCATCGGACGTTGGTCAGGGGAACTCTTCGGAAGATCATGTTTCGATCATCCTGTTCTCAAACACTCTGAAGTGCGAGGACTAAAAAGGAGGGATCGATTCTTGTGGGTAAAGTGCACAACACTCTGTAGAGTTAAAACCTAATCGATTAGCCATGTCCCCGGTTACGGACAAGTTAAGCCTCTGGACTTGGATCTATCTCTGAACTCTCAACACCGGACTGGTAACTAATTGTGGGCAACTTATGATACTTGTGGGCTATGAGACATCGGTTGGCGGAACCATGTCATAGTAGATAACTCCGTAGTGAAGACTCTTGATTATTCCTTTGCAGTAGGGAAAATTAAAGCAGCCTTGATGCAAAAACTCAAACACAGAGCCTCAAAACTATATTGCATATAGAATAGACTTTTCATTTGATTTCTATTGTGATCTTGCCGGTACATTCAATGTACTGACCTACACGGCTGCAACGAATCATGTTGCAGGTATTTCTATGACGAGTAAGAGTTACGATATAGGGTTACGGTCTACACTCAACTTGCCGTTGGCGTTGATGGGACTCCACACCCTTAATGATTGTTTCCGCTGTGATATATAAGGTATACTCTGGATCTACGGTATTTATTGTACATGTGATGTTATGGTATTTCATCAAAGTATTGTGTGTGCTAGCATACTGATCCAGGGATGGCACAGAAAGCACAGAGACTTGACCGTATTGGGTCGGGTCGCTATAGAGATGGTATCAGAGCACATGTTGACTGTAGGACGTGACCCTAGAAAACTGGAAAGCCCTAGGACACTATATCACTAAAAATTTATTTTTAAAAGACCCTTTACTTCTCATCCTTCTGATTTTATCAAATAGTCCCTCTCACCTCAAATAGTTAGAATATGCCCCTTTCCCTTTTGACCCCTCGAAGAATCAACTGAGGACCACTTCAGAGTAAAAGAAAATTCCACCCTGCATTAGAAGAACAGAAGCTACAACGGTTGAAGACTCCGAAGACCCGAAAAATTTGAGGACCCTGAAGAAATTCCAAGATTTATAAGACTCTGTAGAAGACCAAAACCCCTGTTGTATACTCACGTTAGATACGATGATTTGTGAGCTGCCATTTGTGTGATTTTTCTGACAGCCACAAATATAAAACAAAAAACCTATTTTCAAAAACTATTGTTTGTATTGTGTGTATCCCCCTATCCCTCTCTCTTACCTCACCCCAAAACCCTTGGACCCAATAGATGATGAATGAAGATGGACTCGTATTTCTGAGGACGATGACTCAGCTGGAGTTAGAACAGTTGATACAGAACATGGAAGATCGCATGAAGGAGTACGGTGTCGGAAGAGAGTATATGGTTCCATACACCCTACGGTACATCAAACAAGGTACTGCAACATGGTGGAAGATGCATCAAGCTATACAAGGATGGAATGGAGCAGGAACTTGGGAGGAATTCAAGGAGACTCTGTTAAGATCCCGTCTTATCCGGAAGCACTGTGATAGCCCGATGAAGAAACCTTGTGCCTGCAAGATTTGCGGAGAAATAGGACACACCCATGAAGAACACCAGGATGGATGCCCTCATTGTGAAGGAAATCACCCAGCTGAGGAATGCCCGACTGGGCAGGTTACTTGTTTCCTGTGTGAAGGAACTACGCATTACCCGGCTCAATGCCAAATTTACCCCAACGTGCAAGAAGCAAGTGTTGAAGTGGGCCCCTACCCCACAGGCCTAGGAGATAATAAGGAGCAAGCACTACCTTGTTGAAGGAAGTTGGAAGAAGGTGTGATTGGATCAGCAAACGTTTCATAGGCGGTTACGCAAAAAACCCGAGAGTTGTGAAGAAACGATAGATGTTATGTTTGGCTTGCAGAACCAATGGATTTACCCGAACCTAGTTCGAGGACAAGAGAAATCCTGCAATGCTTGTGAGAATGCCCGAGTGTTAGAAATGCGAGATTCGCTAAAACTTATACATGGTAATGATTTGGGTGCGGAATGGATTGATCACCATACCGACTTACTCTTATCATTCGCTCTTGCTATTTGGAATGGTAAATCTAGAGTGACTTACCTATAGTAGAGAGACGACGATCGTTGAAACCTTGTTTAAGGCTTAGAATGGTATGATAAGAAGCCCTTTTACAAGGCATTTGTTGCCAAATGTAGGTTATACGGTGAGATTCAACCCAGACCATTTTCCTGCAGGAACCACAAATTGTTGACCACCCTGAGATTTATGACAGTTGTTTAGTATTGGCGTCAGACCTATCAAGCCTCGGAAGAACTTATAAAAGGACTCAAGTTATGTGAGAAGACAGATTCTGTCTAGGAAAGAAGAACATGAGTTTTGATGGACCCATGACTTGGATTTTAAGTGTGGTAGCACCCCAGACCTTTCCGATCAATGGATTTGCTAGAAGACCCCCAAACCCTAACCTTTTCTTGCTAGCCTCTCCGAATCTCGAGGACGAGATTCATTTTAAGTGTGGTAGGTTTGTAACATCCCAAAATTCTAAATTTTGGAATGTTATATTAAATAAATAAATAGGATTGATTGTTTGATTGTTTGTTTGACTGATTGACTGAAAGTGAGTGAAGTTTGAAACCTTTGAAAGTTTAATGAGAGGGAATGAAATGACTTTCCCAAAACTTTCACTTTGCATTTTGATCTCCATGAATTCAAATTCATTTCATCACAAAAACCCTAGAGTGAAGATGATATGACATCTTCCATTTAAAGAAATGAAAGGGAATTTGAAAATGATTTGAATTCCATTTGAAATATTTTCCAACCAGAGACTTCATGCCACTCAAGGATTTTTCAAGAGGGAAGATAATGTGACTTCTTCAAATAATGGAAATAGAGTGGGAAGTAGATGGCCATATCAAAATAGCATTTGAATTTGAAATATTTCATTTGAATTCTTTTCAAAAATGGCATTTGAATTTTATTCAAAAATCCCTGACAAAAATACTTTGATCAAAAAGTATGAGAGGAGATGACATGACCCTTCAAAAAGTCAGAAGAAATATTGCCAAAATATTTGAAGAGCAAATTTGAGTTTTATTTGAAATTTCAAAAAACAAATGATTTTACAAAATATTTTATTTTGCCTCTGAAAATTAGTTCATCTTTTAGGAATTATTTTTCTGATCATTTTGATATATAATATGTATATATTATATTTATATTTTATTTTATTTTTCTGTCTTTTCTTCTCTACTATTCTCAAAAAAAATGAAAAAGGTTTTTTTTTCAAACCAGCAGGCCAGCGAAGCCTACCTCACCTTCTCTCTCTCTCCCCCGAGCCCAACAGCTGGGCCGGCCCAAGTCCAACGCGCGCGACCGCATCCCGTAGGATCCGGTCGGCCGATCTGGATCCCGCCCCCGCTCCCTCGCTGACACCCCGGGCTCGCCGACCGCCCGATCCTCCCTGGCGCTCGCCTTCCCCAACCCCCTGGTCCCTTTCCTTCGCTGGACTCCGCCGCCACCGTGATACGGATCTCGCCGATCCCCTTCCTCCCGAGCCCCGCCCCCTCCCCAAGACACCTGGGCTATAAAAGCCTCGCCCCTCGACCCGTGCCCCCTTAAACCTCCTCCTAGCTTCCCTAACGACACCGGGATTTCTCGTCGGAGTACCCGAGCCCTGCCGCGCCATTACCGCCCCTCCCACTCCCTCCGGTCACCCCAAACCCCGCCGAAGCCACCCCCGAGCTCGCCGTGCTCCGCCGCATCGCCTGGACGCATCGCCATCGCCGGAGACCCACGAGAGACCTCGCCGGCATGGCCGCCCGAACGCCGCCACCACCGCGCCATTGCCGGAGACCTCTTCCTTCCTCTGTAAGTCACCGGAGACACCACAGCCGTCAGATCTAGATCCAACGCATGAGATTAGATATTTTATTTTAGCGAACCATTTTCTTTTTGCGCTCGGCCGTCCGCCCGTTTGTTTCCGTCGCGCACACCTCCAGCCAATAAGGCTCTGCCACATGTCTCATCACCGCACCGTAGCAGTTTAGCCTTTTTCTTTTCTGTTTTATTTTTCAGAATAGTTTCTATTTTGATTTCTTTATATCTTGTATGTTTTTAATCCAAATTGAGTGATTCTTTTTGCTATAGTGTCAAAATTTTATGAAGTTTCTGTTTGTGCAATTGGATTTGAAATTTGAGTTTGCTGAATTTTGTTCAAATCACTAATTCGGCCATATTTTAAGTTTTATAATATATTTTTGATTGATTCTTTTTGCTATTGTTTTATTATTGTTTTGTTTATCCAGTAGCATATAGAGATTTATTTTTATTTTATTTTAAAATAGGTTTATGGCAAAAATAGTACTGTTTAGGCATAGTTTTGATTTATTTCTTTTTCTTTTTGTTTTAAATGATTTTAATTATTTTCTTTTGTCACTTTTGACAAAATTTGTTAGGATTTTGTTAGACTATAGTAGACAAATATTTTTATATTGTTTTTCTTTTATTTTGTATTAAAGTTTGTCTGGGTCATAATTTGAGTTTTATAAAAGCTTTTTAGTTGATTCTTTTGCTAGGGAAAAATATTATAAAAATACTTTCTGTTTATTTTTAGTTTTTATATTTTGTTTTCTGTTAAGTATTAGTTTAGTGATTTTTCTTTGCTGTTAAATTTATATTTAGGATAAAAACTATTTTTGTTGTTTGTGGCTAAGTCATAGAGTTTTGTTAGTAGTTTTCTTTAGCGACTTTCTTTTTGGATTTTCTCTTTGGATTTTATTTGGTTGTCTTATTGATTTCTTTATTGATTTATTTGTTTCTTTTATTTTGATTGAGTGTTATTATGATTGATAGTATTGATTGCTAGAGTGTCTGCTTATGTGAATACTATGTTTGGTTATATAGATTTTCTCGGAGTGACGAATAGTTCTATCAAGTTCATTGTCTGAGAGCGATTATATCTTCATAAACTTACCAGGCAAGTTCACTTTGACCATATTATTATACATATGTTTTAATTGCATTTAGTGTCACCTTTTCAACATTTTCCTCCAGTAGTATATTGAATCTTGTAGTTGGGTAGAAGCATGAGGTAGGAACCCACACCCCTGATACTAAACCCCGGGAACGTTATTTATTTTAAAGCTACGCTATAGTAGACGAGGATTGGTTTGAGTGCTCGTGAGTGGTGTGAAGTGGTGTACTCTACGTCAATGACGACAACCTCATGGTGGCAGCGTCAAGGCCTGCATCTACAAGACCTGAAGACTTCAAGACTCGAGACAAGAATTCAGTATACCTCTGGGTGGAGGATGGTTTAGACGGGCATCGTGGGAAAAACCCAGTGGATGACCCGGTTCGACGGGCATCGTGGGAAAACCCAGTGGATACCCCGGGATGCATCATGGGGAAACCCAGTGGATGGCATCTTGCGGAAAGCTTCACCCAGGCTCAAAGAGACGGAAGAATACTTCATGACCGGAAGCTTACCTGTGCAGCCACAAGTCAATATGGGCTCTGGCTTGGTGGAACTTAGTTGTGACCCTGGCTAGGATGGTGCTAGCAGATGTAGTCGACGGTAGGATTGGATGGGCACTGGACATTGGTCAGGGGAACTCTTCGGAAGATCATGTTTCGATCGTCCTGTTCTTAAACACTCTGAAGTGCGAGGACTAAAAAGGAGGGATCGATTCTTGTGGGTAAAGTGCATAACACTCTGCAGAGTTAAAACCTAATCGATTAGCCGTGTCCCCGGTTATGGACAACTTGAGCCTCTGGACTTGGATCTATCTCTGAACTCTCAACACCGGCCTGATAACTAATTGTGGGCAACTTATGATACTTGTGGTCTATGAGACATCGGTTGGCGGAACCATGTCATAGTAGATAACTCCATAGTGAAGACTCCTGATTATTCCTTTGCTGTAGGGAAAATTAAACCAGCCTTTATGCAAAAACTCAGACACAGAGCCTCAAAGCCATATTGCGTATAGAATAGACTTTTCATCTGATTTCTATTGTGATCTTGCCAGTACATTCAATGTACTGACCTACACGGCTGCAACGTATCATGTTGCAGGTATTTCTACGATGAGTAAGAGTTACGATATATTGTTACGGTCTACACTCAACTTGCCGTTGGCGTTGATGGGACTCCACACCCTTAATGATTGTTTCCGCTGTGATATATAAGGTATACTCTGGATCTACGGTATTTATTGTACATGTGATGTTATGTTATGTTATTTCATCAAAGTACTGTGTGTGCCAGCATAATGATCCAGGGATGGCACGGAAAGCACAGAGACTTGACCGTATTGGGTCGGGTCGCTACAGGCTTACAGAACTACTTATAAAAATCCTATGGGTATGTCTCCATATAAAATGGTTTATGGAAAAGCATGTCATTTACCTCTTGAGTTAGAACATAAAGGATATTGGGCAATATAAGAACTCAACTATGATTTTAAACTTGCCGGTGAAAAGAGGTTATTTGATATTAGTTCTTTAGATGAATGGAGAACCCAAGCTTATGAAAATGCCAAGTTGTTTAAAGAAAAAGTGAAAAGATGGCATGATAAGAGAATTCAAAAACGGGAATTCAAAGTAGGTGATCATGTTCTATTATACAATTCTCGTTTAAGATTTTTTGCAGGAAAACTTCTCTCTAAATGGGAAGGACCTTACATCATCAAAGAAGTTTATCGCTCCGGAGCCATCAAAATAAACAACTCCGAAGGAAATAATCCGAGAGTAGTTAATGGGCAAAGAATTAAACATTATATCTTAGGTATGCCCATTAATGTTGAAACTAATATTATTCAAACAATGACACCGGAAGAGTACATGGAGGAAACCTTCCGGAACGCTCCAGAAGCCTGAAAAGGAGTAGGTTTGTGGTACGGTAAGTAAACCGACTCCAAAACTTCCATAAAAGTACTTTATGTCCGGTTTGGAATATATAAAAAATTAGGAAAATAATAAACAGTCCGAAAAGTGCACGAGGAGGTGACAAGCCTGGGGGCGCGCCCTACCCCCAAGGCGCGTCTACCAGGCTTGTGGCGCCCTCGTGGACTTTCTCGACTCCGTTTTTCTTCCATATTACTTGTTCTGCACGGGAAAAATTCATTATATATACTCATGGGTGTTTTGACCACCGTATCGCAAGTTTCTCCTCTGTTCTTATTTCGGGCTGTTTTTCTGACAGATCTAGATCACTATGTGTCGGTGTGAAAACCGGCAGACCTCGGGGTAGGGGGTCCCGAGCTGTGGATCTCGGACAGATGGTAACAAGAACAGGGAGATGTTATTTACCCAAGTTCGGGCCCTCTTGATGGAGGTAAAACCCTACGTCCTGCTCTTGTTTATATTGATGGAGAAGTATCAAGTACAGGGTTGATCTACCTCAAGATCGTATGATCTAGTCCTAAGGCTAGGTGAATGAGATTGCGTTAAGGTCCCTTCTAAGAGCCAAACCCTTCGGCTTATATACACACCGGATAGGGTATCTAGGGTTACAAGGTAGGTATCTAGGCGAGGAGGCGGCAGGGGAAGTCTTGGAGTAGACGTCAAGTCTTCAGCAAATGTAATCTTGTTCTTTCGGAGTCCATCTTGATAAGAATGAGGGCCCACTGGCCCAGCCCGAGGAATATGGGCTGACTAGGTTGGTACCCTCTAGTCCAGGACACCGTCAGTAGCCCCCGAACTGGTCTTCTACGCCGAGGACGATCTCTTCAACGATGGTAACTTTGGATCCGAAGTCCTTGGCTTGACAGACGAGTTCCCCTTCAAAATTCTGTATCTCTTAGCCGACCTCGAAAGGAATGGTGTTTGTAAATGAGGTTCAGCCGAGTTCTGCCCCCATCCAGGGTCATGAATTTACTTAACCTCGAAGGCAAGCCACCTAGGTGTGAATAGTTCCCCATAGCCTGACAACTTTATCGAAGTGGCGCTACCCACGATGGGTCAGGCAGTTACTGCCTATCTCAAATCGTGGTTCGAGGCTGCCTTTTTACTGGCACGTCCCGTCAAGGTGGGGATCGTGCCCCTATTTTCAGGGATATCATCAAGATTTTGCTTCCCCCCATGCGTATAACGGCATCTTCGGAGGAGGAGAGTGGCGTTTTTATCGGCGCGGCAAGGGGGACTCTTGGCCTTTCAGCGGCCTATAAGAGTAAAAAGCTGACAGAGCCAGTAGTTACGCTCTCATTTCCCCTGCCTTCTGCCTCCTCGAGCTCTAGCGCCCAGATCCAATCTCGCCTCTTCCCACCTTTGCACACCCGAGCTTTCCCACCTAGCCATGGCCGACACCCTCAAAGGGCACTGGGGGGCTCCATCGTGATGGAGGGCATGCTTCAAGAGCTACGGAGTGCGGGGTACATCCCCGCCAATGTCGCCACCCGCGCTCCAGATGCCGATCAGCAGGTGCCTGCTCCCAACCCTGGGGAGCGGGTAGTCTTCATCCCTCACCTCATCAGAGGCTTAGGGTTCTCGCTGCACCCATTCATGCGCGGGGTGATGTTTTACTACGAGCTCGACTTCCACCACATGGCCCCGAACTCCATCCTCCACCTCGCCTCCTTCATTACAGTGTGCGAGGCCTTCCTCCGCATCGAGCCGCACTTTGGCCTATGGCTGAAGACCTTCGGCGTTAAGCCGAAGTCCGGCGGATCCGATCTGGTGGAGTGTGGAGGCGCCATGGTCAGCAAGAACCAGGGGACCTCCTGGTTTGACGGCACCTTCATTGAGACGGTCAAGGAGTGGCAGCAGGAGTGGTTCTACATCACTGAGCCGCTAGCCAGACCAAGGTCCCAGCCTTTTCAGCTGGGCCTCCAAGGAAGCTCAAGTCCTGGAAGGAGAAGGGCATCCTCTGGGGAAACCCAGAGGAGGTGGAGACCCTGATCAAGAAGATTCAGTGGTGGTCCCTCAAGAAGAAGCTCCAACTGCCCGACGTGGTCAACGTCATGCTCCATCGCCGCATCCTTCCGCTCCGACTCCGGGCCACCCCGATGTGGGAGCACAAATCTGGAGATGCGGGACCCGTCCTCAACTTCTTTCGCTCCTCCCTAGTTGGGATGTGGACACGGCTCTTCAAGCTGGCCAAGGACAAGATCCCTGAGGAGGGGAAGGACCTCGGCTTCGAGGTCAGCTATACCGCCACACCAGTAAGTTTTCAATATACACGTTCATATTCTTTCCCGGCCTAGTGGGACATGCCTTAATGAATCGACTCATTCTGTGTTTGCAGAACTGGGTGAACAAGGTGCAGCAGATGCTATGCCGGGGCCCACTTCCGGAGGGGGAGAAGTCCACTCTGCTTACTGCGCTCCTCACCGAGGAGCCGCACGTGGTGATCCCCAGGGCCTCGAAGCCCTAGAAGGGCAGGACGGGTCTTCGGAGGCGGGAGGCCTCGGTCACCCGGTCCGAGGAGACCCACGCCTCGTCCACCCACGAAAGCGATGGGGGGGAGGACGAGGAGGACCTTCCCTCAAAGGGGAAGAGGGCGGCGTCGGATGACGCCGAGACCAGAGGCCGGCCTACAGGCCAAAAGAGGTTGAAAGAAACCTCGGCCGGGGCGGCTGACCAGCCCCAGTTGTCGGAGAAGAACATGCTCTCCGACGAGTCCGAAGACGACCCCCTCGTGCTGGGAAGGAAGAAGCCGGCGCCTCGAAGGTACACCGCTGTCCTTTGTAATTATCCTCACATTAAGTTTTTTCGGCAGGACTAATGCCACGTGAATGTATTTCCACAGCCCGCCTAGGGCACGCCTTAGCGACTCCTCCAGCGGGTTGCCGCCCACCAGTGGGATGCCGGACCGTGTTGCCCCAACTCCAGAAGGGCAGGGCGAGGTGACGTCGACCCCGGCCCCTCAGGTTGACGCCGCGGGGGTCGAAGAGGTGGTTGATACGTCTCCAACGTATCTATAATTTTTGATTGTTCCATGCTATTATAGTATCAATCTTGGATGCTTTATATGCAATTATATGCCATTATATATCATTTTTTGGGACTAACCTATTAACTCAGTGCCCAGTGTCAGTTGCTGTTTTTTTGCTTGTTTTTGCCTTTTCAAAAAATCATTATCAAAAAGTGTCCAAACAAGAAAAAAACTTTGGATTAATTTTTTCAGGACCAGAAGAGACCCAGGAAGCTTCAGGAGAAGACCAGAAGAGTCACGACGAGGCGACAAGCCTGGAGGGCGCGCCCCAAGGGGGTGGCCGCGCCCCCAGGCATGTGGACCCCTCGTGGCACCTCTTGACCTCATTCCATCGCTATAAAGTCACAAATATTCCCTAACCAACAGAAAGACAGAAGAAAAAACCTTTCCACCACCGCAAGCCTCTGTTCTTCCGTGATCCCATCTGGAGGCCTTTTCTGGTACTCTGCCTGTAGGGGAACGCAACAGAAAACAAAAAATTTCCGACCTACGTACCAGCCCAGGACCACTATGGAGACTGCATACAAGGTTTGATCTCTTTCGTTACCGACCCGTAGCGCAGCGGAAGTAGAGTCGATGACGAACGGCGGTGCAGATCCCCGCAGCTAGGATTTTACAACCTCCCAACCGCGAGGATGTATACCCTCATCTGCCCCGCGGACAACCCTCCGGGAGGCGGTCGCACAGTCCCCCGGACGGTGTCGCGGACAGCCTTTCGGGAGGACCTCCGAAACTCGGACTGTCACTCGGACAGCCCTTCGGGAGGACCTCCAAAACTCGGACGGTCACACGGACAGCCCTTCGGGAGGCACTCTCGAATTAAGACCGAAACTACGATCTCTCTACAGAGTTGCACACATACGGTGTCATCTATCCGGCAGGGCTTCGCCGTCCAGAACTAGTTCCTGCCGGAACCCAGACAGCCTTTCGGCTCTACGAAACTATTTCGCTGGGAGGGAGAGAGAATGCCAGATCATGCATGGCTTGTGTATGAGAGTAAGGATGTGAGTGTGGAGGCAGCCCCTCCACCTCTATTTATAGGAAATCCAAGGGGTAGGGTTTCTTGGCCCCCAAGCCTTCTAGAAACCTTTTTGGGAAAATATCCCAAAAGGTGACTTTTCCATAAATATCCCAAAAAGCACTTTCACTATTCACGACGACATTTTTCAGCGTCTGATCGAACTGAAAATATTCATGTGGGCTTAGAACATTTCCAGTACCCACCAAAATAATTTTCAACGCGAGCCGGAACAATTCCGGTTTAGTGATTTTCATCTGCGAAAAGCATCTGAAGCGGTTTCGGCAGCTCCGGAACATTTCCGGTTTTCATTCCGGAAAATTCCAGAAAGTTTCCAGAATGATTCTGGCACCCTCCAAGAATTATCAGGCATGTGCCAAAACCAATTTGACTTTATGGTGTACCCCGAAACAACTTTTCGGTTTAGTGATTTTCATCTGTGAAAAGCAACTAAAGCGGTTCCGGCAGTCCGGAACATTTCCGGTTTTGTCTCTGAAAAATCTCAGAAGTTACCGGAACAATTCTGGTACCTTCCAATAATTTCCAGGCATGTGCCGAAACCAATTTGACTTTATGGAATACCCTGAAACAACTTTTCAGTTTCACCGGAACTATTCCGATATCCTCTCCGGAACGTTTCCGTTTCGTCCGAAACTTTTTCGGTGATTTTCTCTCAGACTCCCCGTCTAGTATTCAGCAGATAGATGACCCTTAAGCGTGTGACCCTATAGGTTCGGTGAAGTATAGACATGACCCGGAACCCCTTCCGATCAACGATCAACATCGGAGCCGTGGACACCCATATTGACCCCTATACCCACACGAATGAATATTTGAGTGAACCTCCAGTTGCCGTGTGCTATTCCTGTTGCTTCGCGATATGTTATAAATACCCGAGGTGAGACATGTTGGCATCCCCGCGGATCAACAACTTGTCCACTATGCCAGTTACCTCGTTACCGGTATTGTTCTCTTTTCTCGTTCCCGTGTTCCGGCATCCCCGTGATCAAATCACAAATTGTCTGGCCAGACGATGATGGATACCGTAACACCGAGAGGGCCCAGAGATATCTCTCCATCGTCGGAGGAGCAAATCCCAATCTTGAGCTATCAAGTTACTTGACATACTTTTCCATGAACCCGTAAGCCGCCATAATAGCCACCCATTTACGGATGACGTTTAACAAACCCCAAAGTTCATGAAGCAAGCATGAAGAAACTCGATACTCTCATGGTCTAAGGAATTATGCAAACGTTAACCATCTCTGTGTTATTAACCATTAACTAGTGACAAATGTATCTCATAGCATAACATCATTTCGGGTCGATTCAACACAAATGTTCTACTAACATTGTGCCCTCAAAATTGCCGGCATAGCCATGCCCATGATCAGGAAAACAGGATCATCATGCAATACTTGAGCCAGTCTTAGAGGCCAGACTAGGAATACATTTTACCGTTTATTATCCCACACGTGCACATGAGTTTCCCTCCAAGCCTCGTTTTATTTGTAGACTCGAGAATCATTGCAGTTATAGCATGGAACATAAACTTTAATTATGAACAGGGAGATAATCAATAACATTTATTATTGCCTCTAGGGCATATCTCCTACAGACTCCCACTTGTACTATAGTCAATAATCTAGTCAATGCTAATGCACTTTACACCAATGGCATACTGGTGTAAAATATGCTTCGCTTGTGGTATAGCCTGATGTCCAACGGATCTGACAACTTCAGCTCCGTGTGTAACTTTGCATATCCTCGCGTTTTCACGCTTTCACAAAATTCATATTTTGTGTGGACTTGGCTTTGCATATGTGTGAATCATTGGTCGAAACCTGATTCCTCAGACTGAGCTATGTAGCAACTATCTGCAATAGTGTCCCATAGACCAAAGCCATCTTGGAATCATACTAAGTTCATGAATGAACTATATGATTCAACAACTTCTTTGTCGCTTCTCAAGCGTCAACATACTTAGCCTTTGTTATAGAATTCGCCACAGTATCTTGTTTGGAACAATTTCCAACTACCGTGCCACCATATTGTGTATTACACAAAACCCTTAACTTAAATCGAAAATCGCATGTAGCATTGATGAAGACTGTATCGATGTAATTCCTTACAACGAGCACTTCATAATCTCTGCTTGCGAGAAAACATGTCATCAGTACTACTCTAGTACTCAGTGACATCTTTCACTGTTGTCCTATGATCAGTACTTTGATCACTTTGGTATCTATACTCGCAACAACTTTGGAGTATTGGACATATCTGGTTGTTTTACATACCATGGAATACATGATTAATCCAAACACAAGAGTGTGTGGAATCTCCATCATGTATTTTACTCATCAGTGTTTTGGGACACCGAGTCTTGCAAAAACTCTTTCCATGTGATTTCGGCAAGAATCACTCCTTGGCGTTTTAAATGCTAAAAAAAATTAGCATCTTGTCAATATGTATTCATTGCTTAGCCCCATTAGGTAAATCTATCTCCATAGATCATCATGCCTAATATTGAGGCTATTTAGCCTAAGCACTTCATCGAAAAACTATTTTCTAATGAAGTCCTTATTCGTGTCAAGAAATGTATTTCCAATTAACAATGTGTCAAGTACACACGGTTTTTAGAAATATTATTATGCTCCCACTTACTTTCTTGAATCACAAGCATCTTCGATACCCATTTGATGAAGTCAAAACCCTTTTGACCATTCAATCAAAAACGAAGATTCCAACTCCACTTTGCTCTCTTCTATCCATCGCTGGAACTCTGAAGTTTGCATACTTACTAGCATCCTTTGGATCGACAAATTACTTTGGACTGTATCACATACAAGTCCTAGGTTTCATTCCCATCAGATGGAAATCCTTTTGTCATCCATGTTTCATATCTCATGATTGAAATATGTATTAATTGCTAGTTCAACCCGAACCGACTTCAAGCATCGCTATGGTGAGACAATCTCATCGTAGTCAACTCTTTGAACTTGTTTTTGCAACAAGTCGAGCTTTATGGATAAAACATTTTTATCCGTATCAGTTTTTAGTTCCATAAATATTCGTTAGACTCTAAGCCTTCCGAAAGGTGTATCAAGATTTTAATCTTGAAACATTGATTTGGAAACTATCTCAGATTGTATTGGC
The DNA here is from genome assembly GCA_039707655.1 of Elymus sibiricus. Taxonomy (NCBI): domain Eukaryota; kingdom Viridiplantae; phylum Streptophyta; class Magnoliopsida; order Poales; family Poaceae; genus Elymus; species Elymus sibiricus. The sequence continues at coordinate 433,748,944 of CM077672.1, read as the reverse complement.
ATTTAGCCAACTCCGGAGTCAGGGCCCATCATCGCTTCCTTATGTATCGTAGGTATACTGTTGTCCAACAACAATATCTCGTTTGCGCACCTGAGAGGTTTGCACGAGCCTTGCCTACGTGGTCAGCTGCAAGTTCGACTGAAGTCCATACATTTTATTGTAGAGACTTCCGTATCAGTCGCAGTAGGAAACTCCGGAATCACTTCCAAGGTTTCTTTCCTTTGATCTGATGACGAAGATACTGGTTATCTCGTCGAGTTGCACTGTCCTCCCACTCGCCTTTTGTAAGAACTATTCTCTTTAAAAGCATACCGTTTTGCGGCAAAATCCTTTGCCTCGGTATAGTGGTGGGGAATACCCAATGACTTGGGATAACCTTACAAAGTAGCACTTGTCTGATTTGGAATAGGTTTGTAACCTTTTACACAAGCCCCATATTCCAAATGTTAAGAAAAGATATAACATGGTTGGGCGTACCATACCATGGCATCATTTCAACAGACCTGATGGATCTCTTTTCAGTGAAAAAGCCGCAGTCTCTAAAGCATCACTTTAAAAGGGATAATGGCAATTTTATTTATGTCATCTTTGATCTTACCATGTCATAAATGGTTCGATTACATCTTCACGGACTTTCCACTTGCAGTGGTGTTCCAGGAGGTGCAAGTTATGAAACCCCTTTCATAACTCATCAGACATTCGCTAAAGTTGTAACTCAAATATTCCTTTCTGCAATCGAATTGTAGAAACATAATTTTCTTGTTACAATAACTTCTACTTCATTTTTGAAAACCTTATGAATGAATTCAAAAGATCCAGACTTACGTCTCAACAAGTAAATATCCATATATCTACTTGAGTCATTTCTGAAGATAGACAAATCCACTACTTGCAACAACATTTATTGGACTACACACATCATAATGTATGATCACCAATATGTTCTTTGCTCGTTCCTTATGGCCTGTGAACGGTATTTCAGTCACTTCACTTTTCAGAGGAAAGTTGCAAGTGTCAGATGATTCAAAATCAAACGACTTCAAAATCCATCACAATGGAATTTTCCATGCGGGTTTCTCCAATGTGACCAAATGCAGTGCCACACTTGTGTGGTATTCTTTTAGTCTTGCGATATTTAGCGTCAGTGTTATGGATGTATCATATTTCCATCAATATTCATAACATACATCCCATCTTGTATGGAAGCATGGCCCTTCATGTTATTCATAACACCGAACATCAAAAGTTCTCTTATGAATAACCTTCTTGCAAAATACCTTATGCAAAGGGCTAGAGTGTATGAAACTCTAAATGAATTATGAAAGTAAATACAGAGGTAATGTATTATTATCAATATTCATAACATACTTCTCATTCATAATGAAAGTATGGCCCTTTTGTTATTCATAACTCCGAACATTAAAAGTTCTCTTATGAACAACCTTCTTGCAAGATACCTTATGCAAAGGGCTAGAGTGTGAAACTCTAAACTGAATTATGAAAGTAAATACATAGGGAATACACCTATGGAAGGCATAGTAACATTTACTATGTTCCCTGCGTGTATCTAAACCTCATTCCTGGCTAGTCTTTCAGGCCATAGTAGTTCTTACATCGAGTTGCAACAGAATGCAATCGAGCGGGTATCTTTGCGACTAACTTACAATACCCAAGAATTAGTGATTAACATGTTTAACCATAATTCCCAAGAACTATATCTTTGACCAGCCTTCTATACATCAAAAACTTGTATGACATTCACACACGAGCTGGATATTCCAGTCTTCTTTCCTTTTGCCATTATACTTCTAACAGTTTAACTTTCAGTATTTCTCGTACTCTCAGAAGAAGCACCCAACTTAAGAGTGGCGATAGCCCCGGACTTCCTAGGCGTGAAAGTTTCACTAACACCCTTCGGACACTTCCTTTCTCTTTAAGTTGTTGTTTTATTCACCTTTCATCATATGACAGGCATTCTCCTGGATCCCTCTCTTATCAGTCAAATGCCTAGCAAACACTTTTACTAATAGTTTGCAAACAAACAATGCTTTGGATATCTCATATCTTTTAGCCTTTGTCTGTCTCTGAAAATGATTTTCAGATTCCATGAATATCACATAACTATCCAAACTTTCGAAGTTCGGGTCTCATGGAAGCAAACGTATTGCACTTGACTGAAACAGAATTCTAGCTTTTGGATCGAAGGACGAGAGCCACATGATCCATAGCATTTAGCGGGAGAATACCGAAAGTATGCGATAGGACAAAGTCCTTCTCGGCACTATTGAGGACAATCCTCACATTACGTTTACCAACCGTAACGTTTTAACCAGATATTTAACAGCTATTCAATTTTAATAGGGAAGGTGGAAACGCGAGCCATTATTCTACAACTATTTTGCAAATCACACTCAGACAGTGTTCAAAATTAATTGCACTGAGAATTCAAAGAATTCAATTCTACAGTGCGCTCCCACTCAAATCAATATCTCTCATAATTGATTTTGAGTGATACCAGACCCAACTTTCAATTTAGCGTCAAGGATGCAACCATCTCAAGTGACGAGAATTTCAATTGGTAGGCCAACTTGCCAATCACATCTCTATGTGACTCTTGTTCATCTTTCGATGCGTGTGTTCCGAGCTCATGACTTTCATGCCTGAACGTCAAGACAACCAAGTGATCTCGCTGCGAGGTCTCAACTCACCCGCCTCACACTTCTCTAATCGTTCGTACCCATGCAACCATGTGATACCCCGAAGAGATAGGTGCCGTGACGGTGCTACACTTGGGAGAACACTAACTACTTGATATTTAAGTGAGAGATCACCCTAATAAAAAGCGACTACCGCGCAATCAAAAGGGTGCAACATAAGGGATAAACATCTCAGGCAATTCATAATTAGCATGATATGGTATAGCCCTTTCTGACGGAGAAGTCTCGTATTTCTTCGTCTCCGGCATTCGCGTCGGTGTTCACCTTTGCGAAGATTGCCACCACCTTGTCGATGCACCAGATAATATTGCTATCTCTATAGCTAATAAAATAAGTGCATTACATAAGGTTGACACGCAGGTCATTAAAGTGCAATCATATGGCTCCAGCCATCATGCCGAATCATGACACGCAGGTCATGTTAATATTACATCATATAGTCATCTCATACATAATCAAATTATTATGAGTACTGCTATACCACATCATATGCACATGCAAACCATCCTGCAAAACCAAGTTAGACGCCTCTAATCGGTTTATGCAAAAATTTATTTTACGTGGCTTCTAAGGTTTCGAAACAAACCGAAGCTACCAACGTCCATCATCAAGCATGATAATCCAAGTCGCTAGATTAACATTCCAGGGTGTATGAAACACGAGATAATAAAATCTCGAGCCCCATACTAAACTTCGTCATACGCATGACCCCCGTGCAGATCACATCTGCATTGCCCTTTCGTCTGCGAAATTTCATCTTTCTTTTTAACTACGGTGGAATTCAAAGAACTGTTAGTACTTCATTGATCAATCAGGATCGCGGATTGCCAGAACTTTGAAACTCCACCATACCGTTATCAAGATCAGAAATATGCAAATTCCAGGGAAGCAACAAGAACATCGGGTAACAGATTTCATCTGCTACCCGCACAAATAATTTTCAGCAATAGAACTCATCTACTACCTAATTATATTGTGCAACACCCATACATCTCATGTATTCTAGATCGCAACCTGCATCTACGCATAGCCCGGCTCATCATGCCACTATAGGGGAACGCAGCAGAAAACAAAAAATTTCCGACCTACGTACCAGCCCAGGACCACTATGGAGACTGCATACAAGGTTTGATCTCTTTCGTTACCGACCCGTAGCGCAGCGGAAGTAGAGTCGATGACGAACGGCGGTGCAGATCCCCGCAGCTAGGATTTTACAACCTCCCAACCGCGAGGATGTATACCCTCATCTGCCCCGCGGACAGCCCTCCGGGAGGCGGTCGCACAGTTCCCCGGACGGTGTCGCGGATAGCCCTTCGGGAGGACCTCCGAAACTCGGACTGTCACTCGGACAGCCCTTCGGGAGGACCTCCAAAACTCGGACGGTCACACGGACAGCCCTTCGGGAGGCACTCTCGAATTAAGACCGAAACTACGATCTCTCTACAGAGTTGCACACATACGGTGTCATCTATCCGGCAGGGCTTCGCCGTCCAGAACTAGTTCCTGCCGGAACCCAGACAGCCTTTCGGCTCTACGAAACTATTTCGCTGGGAGGGAGAGAGAATGCCAGATCATGCATGGCTTGTGTATGAGAGTAAGGATGTGAGTGTGGAGGCAGCCCCTCCACCTCTATTTATAGTAAATCCAAGGGGTAGGGTTTCTTGGCCCCCAAGCCTTCTAGAAACCTTTTTGGGAAAATATCCCAAAAGGTGACTTTTCCATAAATATCCCAAAAAACACTTTCACTATTCACGACGACATTTTTCAGCGTCTGATCCAACTGAAAATATTCATGTGGGCTTAGAACATTTCCAGTACCCACCAAAATAATTTTCAACGCGAGCCGGAACAATTCCGGTTTAGTGATTTTCATCTGCGAAAAGCATCTGAAGCGGTTTCGGCAGCTCCGGAACATTTCCGGTTTTCATTCTGGAAAATTCCAGAAAGTTTCCAGAATGATTCTGGCACCCTCCAAGAATTATCAGGCATGTGCCGAAACCAATTTGACTTTATGGTGTACTCCGAAACAACTTTTCGGTTTAGTGATTTTCATCAGTGAAAAGCAACTAAAGCGGTTCCGACAGTCCGGAACATTTCCGGTTTTTGTCTCTGAAAAATCTCAGAAGTTACCGGAACAATTCTGGTACCTTCCAATAATTTCCAGGCATGTGCCGAAACCAATTTGACTTTATGGAATACCCTGAAACAACTTTTCAGTTTCACCGGAACTATTCCGATATCCTCTCCGGAACGTTTCCGTTTCGTCCGAAACTTTTTCGGTGATTTTCTCTCAGACTCCCCGTCTAGTATTCAGCAGATAGATGACCCTTAAGCGTGTGACCCTATAGGTTCGGTGAAGTATAGACATGACCCGGAACCCCTTCCGATCAACGATCAACATCGGAGCCGTGGACACCCATATTGACCCCTATACCCACACGAATGAATATTTGAGTGAACCTCCAGTTGCCGTGTGCTATTCCTGTTGCTTCGCGATATGTTATAAATACCCGAGGTGAGACATGTTGGCATCCCCGCGGATCAACAACTTGTCCACTATGCCAGTTACCTCGTTACCGGTATTGTTCTCTTTTCTCGTTCCCGTGTTCCGGCATCCCCGTGATCAAATCACAAATTGTCTGGCCAGACGATGATGGATACCGTAACACCGAGAGGGCCCAGAGACATCTCTCCATCGTCGGAGGAGCAAATCCCAATCTTGAGCTATCAAGTTACTTGACATACTTTTCCATGAACCCGTAAGCCGCCGTAATAGCCACCCATTTACGGATGACGCTTAACAAACCCCAAAGTTCATGAAGCAAGCATGAAGAAACTCGATACTCTCATGGTCTAAGGAATTATGCAAACGTTAACCATCTCTGTGTTATTAACCATTAACTAGTGAAAAATGTATCTCATAGCATAACATCAATTCGGGTCGATTCAACACAAATGTTCTACTAACATTGTGCCCTCAAAATTGCTGGCATAGCCATGCCCATGATCAGGAAAACAGGATCATCATGCAATACTTGAGCCAGTCTTAGAGGCCAGACTAGGAATACATTTTACCGTTTATTATCCCACACGTGCACATGAGTTTCCCTCCAAGCCTCGTTTTATTTGTAGACTCGAGAATCATTGCAGTTATAGCATGGAACATAAACTTTAATTATGAACAGGGAGATAATCAATAACATTTATTATTGCCTCTAGGGCATATCTCCTACACTGCCGGAGGGGGAATCGATCATGGAAGGCTTATACATCAACCTTGCTGCCCTTTCGATGATGTGTGAGTAGTTTACCACAGACCTACGGGTCCATAGCTAGTAGCTAGATGGCTTCTTCTCTCTCTTTGATCTTCAATACCATGTTCTCCATGATGTTCTTGGAGTTCTATCCGATGTAATCTTCTTTTGCGGTGTGTTTGTTGGGATCCGATGAATTGTGAGTTTATGATCAGATTATTCATGAGAAATATTTGAGTCTTCTCTGAACTCTTTTATGCATGATTGTTATAGCTTTGTATTTCTCTCCGATCTATCGATTTGGTTTGGCCTACTAGATTGATTTATCTTGCAATGGGAGAGGAGCTTTGTGATGGGTTCAATCTTGCGGTGCTCAATCCCAGTGACAGAAGGGGAGATGACATGTATTTGTATTGTTGCCATTAAGGATAAAAAGATGGGGTTAATTCATATTGCTTGAGTTTACTTTGTCTACATCATGTCATCTTGCTTAAGGCGTTACTCTGTTTCATACTTAATACCCTAGATGCATGCGGGATAGCGGTCGATGGGTGGAGTGATAGTAGTAGATGCAGGCAGGAGTCGGTCTACTTGTCTCGGACGTGATGCCTATATACATGATCATTGCCTTGAATCCGTCATAATTATTTGCTTTTCTATCAATTGCCCAACAGTAATTTGTTTACCCACCGTATGTTATGTGTTCGAGAGAGAAGCCTCTAGTGGAAACTATGGCCCCCGGTCTACTTTATCATATTTTAAAAACCTAAAAATACCTTGCTGCAATTTATTTAATTTTATTTTCATTATTATTTTAGTTTATCTATTTACCTCGATAAGATTTAATCCTTGCAAATAACCGCTAAGAGGATTGACAACCCTTTTATTTGCGTTGGGTGCAAGTGTTTGCTCTTGTGTGTTTGCTCTTGTGTGTGCAGGTGCGCTTAACAGAATTTTGCTTGGTTCTCCTACTGGATTGATAACCTTGGTTCTTAACTAAGGGAAATACTTATCTCTACTGTACTTCATCATCCTCTCCTCTTATAGCAGGAAGAATTTCTGGCGCCGTTGCCGGGGAGACATCATCAAAATTACCAAGTACCTTCGCAAAAATTATCATTCACTTGCATTTACTTTATTTGCTTTTTATTTGCATTTGCCTCTCATTTTCATCTCCCCCACTTCTAAATATTTGTACAAAAACACAAAAATATTTTTATTTGCTTGTTTCCTAGTTTACTTGCTTTGCTTAAAATTGTCACCATGTCTGATTTTGTTATTGAAAAAGATGAGGATGCTAAAATTCCTAAGATAGAAATTCCCTCAAATTTAGACTCAATTTTTTTTGTAGTAGGGAGTGGAAATGTCATAGGGAAAAACATTATTCAAGAGTTCTTTAATTGCACGGGAACTTTGGTTTGTAATGACACTCCAATCCTTAAAAGAACCAACAGTTGTGGGGAGGCTATCTCCACACTCATTCTTAAACCTGAAAGAAGATTTATCCGTACTCATCCTACCTTGCAAAGATTGTTTTATGAGTTGCCGGTTATAAATAACCTCAAAGCTAAAAAGTTAGCTACTCTTATCCTTATGAATGAGTTTGATTACATAGTACGAGAAGCTAGAGAGATCTTTGATTTCTATAATATGAGTCAAGAAAATCCTGTGATAGATGAAATTCTATATAATGAGGGATATATGTTGGGATATGTTTTTCATGATCACCATGCTTTTGATGAAAATACTAAAAAAGAAATTCCTCCCATACATATCATCCAACAAGTTTTTAATGGAATTAATCAGAAGTACTCTTGGATTGTAAAAGGGAACCAACAAGGGTTTGAAGATAGCAATCTTAATGACCCTAAAATTTTGGTTGATGATGTGTTCCCCATTGTTTTTGAAAAACCTCCTGAAAATCACACACCTAAGGATGTCAAAACCAAGGATGACAACACTTGAAACTATGCATTATGCCTAGCAAGGGGCATAAAACAATAGTGCTTGTTGGGAGGCAACCCAATGAATAAAATAAATTTTTGCTTTTACCTTCTGTTTTTGAGTGTTTGCACAATTATAGCTTCTGTTATGATTGAATTTTTATGTTTTAATTAGTGTTTGTGCCAAGTAATGCCTTTGGGATGATTTGGAAGATAGTATGATAGATGCTGTTGGAAAACAGAAACTTTTCCGTCCAGTGATGGATTTTTTTTCTCTGGAGTATCAGAACCTTCTAATTTTTTTTACATAGTATTTATATATGAATTTCCCATGTTGTCCTAATTTTTCAGAATTTTTGGAGTTACAGAAGTATGACCATAATTCAGATCTTTACAGATTGTTCTGTTTTAGACAGATTCTATTTTTGTTGCATAGTTCGCTTATTTTGATGAATCTATGGATCGTATCGGGGGGTATGAGTCATGGAGAAGTTGGAGTACAGTAGCATTATGCCAATATTAAATATGATTCAATTTACAACAGTACCTAAAGTTTAAGATTTGTTTGTTATACTAACGGATCTCACGAGGTTTCTGTTGAGTTTTGTGTGCTGAAATTTTCAAGTTTAGGGTGAGACTACGATGGATAAAGGAATAAGGAGCGGCAAGATCCTAAGCTTGGGGATGCCCAAGGCACCCCAAGGTAATATTCAAGGAAGACTCAAGCGTCTAAGCTTGGGGATGCCCCGGAAGGCATCCCCTCTTTCGTCTACAATATATCGGTAACTCACCTGGAGCTATATTTTTATTCATCACATGATATGTGTTTTACTTGGAGCGTCTTGTGATATAGTTTGTTTGCTTTTGTTTGCTTTTTAGTTTGTCACAATCATCTTTGCTGAATACACCTTTTTGAGAGGGACACACATTATTCGTGATTTGTTAGAATACTCTATGTGCTTCACTTATATCTTTTGAGCTAGGCAGTTGCTCTAGTGCTTCACTTATATCTTATAGAGCATGGCAGTGGTTATATTTTAAAGAAATAGCTGCACTCTCATGCTTCACTTATATCTTTTTGAGAGTCTCATAATAGCAATGGTAATATGCACGGGTTATGAATTTGGTTCTGATATTATAGGTATTCAAGAGGGATATAATAAAAACTTTCATGTAGATCATTGAATATGATAAGTTTGATTCCTTGCAATAGTTTTGCGATATTAAGATGGTAATATGTGGGAGGTATTAGTAGATAATTGGGGTTTAGTAAGAATATTGGTGTTAAGGTTTGTGATTCCCGAAGCAAGCACGTATGATCTGTCGTTATGCTAAGAAGTTGGAGCATGATTTATTGTTGATTGTCTACCTTATGAGTGGCGGTCGGGGACGAGCGATGGACTTTGTCCTACCAATCTATCCGTCTAGGGGCATGCGTAGTAGTACTTTGCTTCGAGGGCTAATAAAATTTTGCAATAAGTATATGAGTTATTTATGACTAATGTGAGTCCATGGATTATACGCACTCTCACCCTTCCGCAATTTGCTAGCCTCTTCGGTACCATGCATTGCCCTTTCTCACATCGAGAGTTGGTGCAAACTTCACCGGTGCATCCAAACCCCGTGATATGATACGCTCTATCACACATAAGCCTCCTTATATCTTCCTCAAAACAGCCACCATACCTACCTATCATGGCATTTCCATAGCCATTCCGAGATATATTGCCATGCAACTTCCACCATTCCGTTTTTATGACACACATCATCATTGTCATATTGCTTTGCATGATCATATAGCTGACATAGTATTTGTGGCTCAACCACCGTTCATCATTTTCATACATGTTACGCTAGCATCATTGCACATCCTGGTACACTGCCAGAGGCATTCATATAGAGTCATATTTTTGTTCTAGTATCGAGTTGTAATGTTGAGTTGTAAGTAAATAGAAGTGTGATGATCATCATTACTAGAGCATTGTCCCAGTGAGGAAAGAATGGTGGAGACTAATGAGTCCTCGAAAAAGTGGGGATGAGATCCATGAGACCGTTCTAAATAATAATAAAAAAAGAGGCGAAAAAGAGCCATGAAAAAAAATGAGAGAAAAGAGAGAAGGGGCAATGTTACTATCCATTTTCCACACTTGTGCTTCAGAGTAGCACCATGTTTTTCATATAGAGAGTCTCCTATTTTGTCACTTTCATATACTAGTGGGAATTTTTCATTATAGAACTTGGCTTGTATATTCCGATGATGGGCTTCCTCAAAATGCCCGAGGTCTTCATGAGCAGGCAAGTTGGATGCACACCCACTTAGTTTTCATGTTGAGCTTTCATATACTTATAGCTCTTAGTGCATCCGTTGTATGGCAATCCCTACTCCTTGCATTGACATAAATTGATGGGCATCTCCAAAGCCCGTTGATTAGCCTCGTTGATGTGAGACTATCTTCTTATTTTTGACTTCCCTTATTGATCTCTACCACCACACTCTATTCCACCCATAGTGCTATATCCATGGCTTGCACTCATGTATTGAGTGGGAGTTGAAAAAGCTAAAGCGCGTTAAAAGTATGAACCAATTGCTCGGCTTGTCATCGGGGTAGTGCATGATAAATACTTTATGTTAAGAAGATGGAGCATGACAGGATTGTATTATTTTGTAGGGATAACGTTCTTTAGCATTTTTATTTTGAAAGACATGATTGTTTATTAGTATGCCTGAGTATTGATGTCTTTATATCAAATTGTAGACTATTGCTTTGAATCATTCAGATCTTATTATTCATACCATAAGAGAAAGATTACATGATGAAACATGATAGGTAGCATTCCACATCAAAAATTCCGTTTTTATCATTTACCTACTCCAGGACGAGCAGGAATTAAGCTTGGGGATGCTTGATACGTCTCCAACGTATCTATAATTTTTGATTGTTCCATGCTATTATAGTATCCATCTTGGATGTTTTATATGCAATTATATGCCATTATATATCATTTTTTGGGACTAACCTATTAATTCAATGCCCAGTGCCAGTTGCTGTTTTTTGCTTGTTTTTGCCTTTTCAAAAAATCATTATCAAAAAGTGTCCAAACGAGAAGAAAACTTTGGATTAATTTTTTCTGGACCAGAAGAGACCCAAGAAGCTTCGGGACAAGACCAGAAGAGTCACGAGGAGGCGACAAGCCTGGAGGGCGCGCCCTAGGGGGTGGCCGCGCCCCCAGGCTTGTGGGCCCCTCATGGCACCTCTTGACCTAATTCCTTCACTATAAATTCGCAAATATTCCGAAACCAATAGAGAGATAGAAGAAAAAACCTTTCCGCCGCCACAAGCCTCTGTTCTTCCATGATTCCATCTGGAGGCCTTTTCCGGTACTCTGTCGGAGGGGGAATCGATCACGAAGGGCTTCTACATCAACCTTGCTGCCCTTCCGATGATTTGTGAGTAGTTTACCACAGACCTACGGGTCCATAGCTAGTATCTAGATGGCTTCTTCTCTCTCTTTGATCTTCAATACCATGTTCTCCACGATGTTCTTGGAGTTCTATCCGATGTAATCTTCTTTTGTGGTGTGTTTGTTGGGATCCGATGAATTGTGAGTTTATGATCAGATTATTCATGAGAAATATTTGAGTCTTCTCTGAACTCTTTTATGCATGATTGTTATAGCTTTGTATTTCTCTCCGATCTATCGATTTGGTTTGGCCTACTAGATTGATTTATCTTGCAATGGGAGAGGTGCTTTGTGATGGGTTCAATCTTGCGGTGCCAATCCCAGTGACAGAAGGGGACATGACACATATTTGTATTGTTGCCATTAAGGATAAAAAGATGGGGTTTAATCATATTGCTTGAGTTTACTTTGTCTACATCATGTCATCTTGCTTAAGGCGTTACTCTATTTCATACTTAATACCCTAGATGCATGCTGGATAGCGGTCGATGGGTGGAGTGATAGTAGTAGATGCAGGCAGGAGTCGGTCTACTTGTCTCGGACGTGATGCCTATATACATGATCATTGCCATGAATCCGTCATAATTATTTGCTTTTCTATCAATTACCCAACAGTAATTTGTTTACCCACCGTATGCTATGTGTTCCAGAGAGAAGCCTCTAGTGAAAACTATGGCCCCCGGTCTACTTTATCATATATTAAAAACCTAAAAAATACCTTGCTGCAATTTATTTACTTTTATTTTCATTAGTATTTTAGTTTATCTATTTACCTTGATAAGATTTAATCCTTGCAAATAACCGCTAAGAGGATTGACAACCCTCTTATTTGCGTTGGGTGCAAGTGTTTGCTCTTGTGTGTGCAGGTGCGCTTAACGGAATTTTGCTTGGTTGTCCTACTGGATTGATAACCTTGGTTCTTAACTGAGGGAAATACTTATCTCTACTGTACTGCATCATCCTCTCCTCTTCAGGGAAATACCAACGCAGACTACAAGTAGCAGTGGTCATGGCCGAGGTGGACACCTCGGCCCCGCAAGGCCAAGGGGACGAGGTCCTCGAGGTCGTCCAGTAAGTGCTAGGCCAATCAGTGGCCCAGCCGGAGTCTGCTCCAGCTCCACCGCCGCAGCCGGAGACCCACGAACCCAGCACCCAGGTGCTGGGGCCCAAGGTCTTTCCATTCTCACCTCCTGCTCCAGGGCGGGCTAGCGCGGGGTGGACCGAAGAGGTGGAGGCAGCCTTGACAGGCTCCTCCCTCAAGGAAGAGCATCGCGCGTTGATTGGCGGGGGGTTACAGGGATTCCGGTCCATTGAGGCTGGAATGCATGAGGTCTTCAAGGGCCTCGTTACGAGCTTCGAGGTAATCCTCTGTCTTTGAGAAAAAATGGGTTTCTTCTGCTTAGATTTATCAATCCTTGTAACTGTCCGAAGGCATATGTTACCCATTGTTTAGACGGCCTGCCCAGTGAGTAACCCCCGAGCCCAGGGCCAGTTTGAAAAAAAACTGGTGTTGGGGTCAAAATATAGGCTCCGAGGAAACAGTAGCCCCCAGGACTGATGAAACAGGATGTGTGTCCGAAGTGTCATTGATTATGGGGCTCATTAGAAACTGTTTATGCAGGTTTCAACCTCGGCTTCGGGCTCCGCCTCCGAGGAGATTGTGGAGATGAGCCGGAAGCTCGAGAGGTCCGAAAAGGACCTCGACCTGATGAACAAGTAGGTCGAGCAGTCTCAAGGTAAGCGACTGATGCGTCGTGTTTTTTTCTTTGAAGTTTGATTTTGAGCAAGGATAAGTTGTTGTTTGAAAACTGATGTCGAACTGATTTGATAACATCGGCGTTGGCCGAGCTTGAGAGGCTCAAGGCCGAGCTCTTGACGGCTTGGCAAGAGGTCGAGCAACAGAAAGCTGCTACGGCCAAAGCAGAGAAGGACCTAGCCACTGAAAAGGTGGCTAGGGAGAAAAACCTGGCGTGGGTCCTGGAGGTCGAGGAGACTCTTAAGGGCGTGTATCTCGAACGCGATTCCCTTGAGAAGAAGAAGGAGAAAGAGACGGGAGAGCAGCTACGAAAGCTACGCCTGTCTCATGACGAGCTCCAGACCCGGAACCGGGCCGACCACCACGTGCTCCAGCAAGTGGAGCGGATAGCCGCGGGTAAGCTATATTTACTGCAATGTGTATTTGGCAGCAAGGGGTCCGTCGAGCTCACCCAGCTATGGCGATCTACAGAGGTCTTCGCCGATCTCCCGAAGAGTGTGGCGGACACCATCCTTCACTTCGGCCAGCTGGAGGGCCGTGAGGTGGAGAAGGCCTTCTGGAGTCAGTTCCAGGAGTCGTCCTGCAGGGCCCCCCGAAGGGAAGGCGCGCACCATGGAGCATTTTTTTGCCGAAGTGGAGGAGGGCGCCCGTCTTACCGAGGCCATGTGTTTGAAGGACAAGCTGTATTTCTAGGTAGCACTTCGGAATGCCGAAGTGCGTGTGATGTATAAATATTTATAAGTTATTTAATTAGTACGGCTTAAGTTCCTCTCTTGTGTTTATGTTTTGTTTTTAATATTCCCCCTGTTTGACCGTGTTAAATTGAAAGTTGCCAGTCGTCGGCTTCGACCCCTTTGTATAATATACGAAGGGTGCCCCTTTTAAGTGTTCATGAGCTGTAGCCGACGTTTCGGTTCCCGGGGGAGGTCTGCGCACATAGGGACTAGGCAATCGGACTATGGTGGCTTTATAACTTTCACTTAGTCATAGGAGTTTGACGGTGGGGGCCGATGACTCAGCCTGCGCATTCGGTTTTTCGGTTTGATTCGGTTCGGTTTATACGGTTTTCGGTTTTATACGGTTTTTGTATTTCGGTTTATACGGTTTTATACGCGATACTGTTCGGTTTCGGTAATAACCATTTACTTTCGGTTCGGTTTCGGTAATAACCAAAATAACCAAAGTTGACGCGAACTTTCAGTCAAGACATGGTTTCACCACATGAAGAAAAAACTTTAGATGAACTTTCGATTAAGACATGGTCTGGCCACATAAGAACCTAATTTAGTACATGACACAAACAGTCTTTACATGAAAGTCTGGAACAAGAACAGCTAACATCTCCAGTACAAGACTACACATGTAAGTCTAGAAAAAAACAACCAAAGTTCCTTTTACCTCAGGCAGCAATTGGTTTCATGTATGCCCACGGCTCAGCCTTGGATGCACTTCACAAAAACAAATAAAGTGTGTACTGAACAAGTGAACATGATACAAGCACACACATGAAATTCGGGAACACATAAGATAACAAACTTCAGTACAAGTGCAAATTCTGGAACAACCAAAGTTCAACATAGTACAATACGTGTTCGACACATGGCATACAAACAAAAGGTGCAACTCGAGATAAAATGGCATTGGTTTCATCACTTCAGGCAGCAATTTTCCACTCCAGCTCCACGCATGAAGATCAATCAGTCAATCGATATTACGTCATCATCACCCAAATGAAGGGTTCCCACATCTACAAAAAATAATGGAAATATTGCATGATCAATTAAATAACATTAATGTTGCATGATCATTGAAATAAATGAAATGCACATCCATTTAAGTACCTTCCTCCAGCTTGGTCAACTCAGCAAGATCAGCTTCAACATTGATACACTTAGAACGCAACCAATCTTGTGCACATATCAACGATTGGAGTGTCGCTGGTGTCAAAGAGCTTCTGAAGTCATCGAGAATACGACCACTAGTGCTAAAAGCTGATTCAGAAGCAACCGTTGAGATGGGGATTGCTAGTATATCACGGGCCATTTTTGAAAGGACGGGAAAGCGAGGAGCGTTCAACTTCCACCATTCAAGAAGGTCAAATTCAGCAGTCAACTCTTCGGTATCCTCAGCTAGGTACTTGTCTAATTCAGTTCTAGTATTTGTGCTACCCTCTCCACAAACTCGCATTCTCTTCTTGTTGTATCGTGACCTCATAACAGAATTTTCAGAATCATTTTGACTAGCTTGGGCTTGTGGTGCTAATTCACTAGGAGTACTGGTTCCATATAATTCTTTGTATTCTCCAAAAAGAGAGATAAATTCATTGTGGGAAGATGTCAAGATTCTATTACCTATTATGCTGCCATAGGTGTCTTCAATCATGTCCTTAAAGAAATGAGATTCCTTGGTCCTTGAATAAAGAATTAAGACAAGATAAGACAAGTTAGAAGGGCATTAAGAACAGCCATATATTTGACAAAAGAACAACAACCAATCAACCATATACCTAGGATCAAGGATGGCAGCAATGAATATGTACTTGTTCATCTTTTCAGGATCACCCCAGTACTTCGCATACTTGGATTTCATCTTGGTAGCCATGCATTTAAATATTTCATCATCACCACAGATCACATGATCACTCCATTCACCCAACATAAAATGTACAGCAGCAATATCTTCCAAGAAGGTGTTGGCTGTAACGTACTTAGTGCCAGAAACCTTATTAGTGAGTTTATAGAAGTGTTTGAGGAAATGTTTGAACTCACGAATATACACCCAATCACTTTGAGTTGGAGGACCCCGCTGATCAGGAGTATCAGGCTTAGGTTCTGGACCAGTTTTTTCTAACTCAGTCTTGTAGTTGGGATCCTGAAGTGCATATTGCTCAAATGCCCTCTCAAATTTCTCAGCAGTCTCTAGCATTAAATATGTAGAGTTCCATCTAGTAGCCACATCAATATTAATCAAACCTTTACTCGCTACCTTGCTAAGCTGCACACACTTTTTAAATATATCCAATCTAGTTGGGGAGGCTCTCACAAACTTGATAGCATTTCGAATTCTGTTTACTGGATGGCACATTATCTTTAGCCCATCTTGGACCACGAGATTAACAATATGTGCCACACACCTCATGTGAAGATATTTACTAGTTGCATGTGTACAACCCCTATTAGTCAAAGATCTCTTCATGTAGGCTAAGCAAGTGTCATTAGAACTTGCATTATCAACAGTAATAGTGCACACTCGCTCAATGCCCCACTCAATAAGTAACTTTTCTAATGATTTCCCAATGTCATCCCCTTTGTGTCCATCTACCAAGACAAAGCTAATAATTTTCTTTCTAAGCTTCCACCCAGAATCGATGAAATGTGCAGTAAGGACCATGTAGCTTTGTTGTCTTTTTGATGTCCATGTATCAGTGGTGAGGCAAACAGTCTGACGTGAATCAATGAAATATTTTCTAAGCTTAGCTCTCTCGACTTCATAAAGAGCAATGATATCCCTATACATAGTTGTCCTAGATGGTACATTGAACCTAGGGCAAGCTTTAGACAGGAAGAGCCTAAAACCTTCTTTCTCTGCGAATATGAATGGGAGCTCATCTATCACTATCATGCGAGCAAATGCTTCTCTAACTTCTTTCTCATTGTATTGCCAAGGAACCACAGAATTACCTTCAGCAGAAACTTGGTAGGTAAGCTCAGTCTGAGTGCTACAGATGTGGGCAGGATTCTTTTTGCAAATCTTCAAATGGTTGACTAAAGAAGAAGTACCCGCCGACGAGGATTTGCAACCCAGTACAGAACCACAGTAGTTGCAGTTGGCATGATCCGGATCATCTTTCTGAATTGTGAAGTGCATCCATGCCTTTGACCTCTTGTTCCTTTTACCGCCAACACTCTCAGGGGTAACATCAGGATCTATAGAGAGAGGTTGACCAGCAGCAGAACCAGAACCAAGGTTAACACTAACACTCCTAGACACCTGAAAAAATAAGTCACATAGATTGCATTCAGATAAGTGACTAATAGCAGAACCAACACTGAAAAATAGGGGAGATACTACTGTGTGTATATCATATCAGGTAGATTTCATTTAGATTGGTGTCTAATAGCATGACCAGAACCATCATAAATAGGAAACATCTATGTGTGTGTTTGCAATTACAAGATTAATTTCTTCTGCAAGTCATCACACAACTATTCTACGATTAGATCGGGGAGATACTAGTACTACTGCAAGTCTGCAAGTCATCAGTCATCACATAGCATATATTTCAGACCTGAGTTCTCCAAATTGAAACGCAATAAAAGTTCAGAGGCCTGGAATGGCATCCTTGCTGACCCTAGATGCACTTCTATTCAATATGATTGGAGGACACATACTGACATACCATCCAGTGCGGCGGCTCGTGTCTTGCTCCGTGGAGTCGTGCACCGGCGCGCGCGACGGAGGGCGCAGTCGAGCGACGTGGAGTACAGAGGGCGGAGCGCGGAGGTCAGCGACGCGGAGGACAGAGGGCCAAGGTCAGCGACGCCGGTGCGCGCGATGGAGGATGCAGGAGGGTGGACGTGAACGGAGCTTCGCCTGCTAGGGGGGCGGAGGGATGCGCCGGACGGCCGGAGTGTGACCTAGCTAGGGCGCCGCCGCCATCCTCTGCTCTGCGTGTGCGTGTGTGAGGTGAGGAACTGAGGACTGAGGAGGCGAGGACAGCCAGACGCTAGGGTTGGGGGAAAGCCCCGTGCGGTCGTGCGTGCGTGGTTGGGCCTTGGGCCGTGGGGGAAAGCCGCTGGGGGCCAGGGGCGCTGCCGGCCTGCCACGGTTGCTGCCCAATATGCTACTGAGGCCTTTCGGTTTTGTTCGGTTAAACCGAAATTTTTCGGTTTTAAACCGAAAAAACCGAATTGAATATGGTTTCCTATTCTGGAAACTGAAACCATAACCAAAACCTGAAAAAACTGAAAATTCGGTTCGGTTTGGTTTTTACGGTTCGGTTTTCGGTTTTCGGTTCGGTTTTGCACAGGGTGACCGATGACGAGCCCCCGGTGAGTAAAGTGGCCGGCTTGGTTAGCTGAGGTCTAAGCATATGCCCACTTCAGCCAATTCGAGGAAGAAGCCCTTCATTTAACATGGGTGATCTCTAACGACACGTCGCTTAACGCGGTCTTCGGATGGCCGACCAGTTTTCGCTTACCTAGATAGTCAGTTTTCGGCTTTCTCCACTGAGGCGCTCTGCCAGTTAAACTAGCAGCACTATCGCAGTGGTTCCCCCGTTACACCCTTAGCCGAATTTATCGGGAACGTAAGGGGTACACATAGGAGCCGGGCAACCCAACTATTGACCAAAATCTAGGTTCGAAACTAATGCATGTAGTGCAACATCCGAGACGCCGAGTACTTCGGACTTTTGTTTCAGGGTGTAAAATAAAAACCCTTTAGCAATTGTATCTTAAAGATGTGGGCAGTGCTTGTAAGAAAATGCGTTTGAAGACCTTTATGGGTATGATTGTTTATTTCAAGAGCCAAGCTTTACATGCCGAACATTTGAGGAAAGGAACTAAGCAAGATACAATGCGTGTAAAGATAATGAGGGAGAAACTAAAAGAAAACAGGGCGGATCATGTCATCGGGTCTATGAGCCTGGGCTGCTTCCTGCCGCACGTCTGCGTCTTCATGCTGTTGACCAGCTCATCCTCATTGATAGCGGGGGTTGGTATTGGTAACATGCAGCTTCGGCCAAGCATGCGCTTGATGCATCCATTGGTCGATCCCTTCGAAGAGGTCTGCAGCTGTTAGTTATACGGTTAAAGCCACATGGTCTGCTAATATTGTCTAGCTCTTTGACAGAACCCTGCCGATATGCGAGCCCGAGGTTTCATCGCTGCTCGGTCTAGCCGACCCGACGTTTCCATGGTCTTGGCTCCCCGGCGCCCCAGGGAATTTTTAGTGCGAAGTTGTGCACCTTGGGGACGTAGTGCCCCTTCCAAGGGAGGCGCGTGAGGAGCCCGTACCCCTATTTAGGGTGGAGAGGTGCTTGTCCGAGGTCTGCTGGCACAACCCGCGTACGCTTCGAAGAGCTTGAGGTGTGTTTACCACCACGGGCGGCCTCCTCAGATGCCTGCACCTCGGCTGCGAAAGCCGCGGTCTGCTCCTCCGTCCGGAGAGAGCGTTCGGTGTTACCATTTACTGTAATAACACCGTTGGGTCCCGGCATTTTGAGCTTGAGATATGCGTAATGCGGGACTGCGTTAAAGCGGGCAAATGTGGTGCGTCCTAGGAGCGCATGGTATCCGCTGTGAAAGGGTACGATGTCGAAGATTAACTCCTCGCTCCTGAAGTTCTCAGGTGATCCGAACACTACTTCCAGGGACACGGTTCTGGTGCAGCGAGCCTCGACTCCTGGTATTACACCTTTAAAGGTGGTGCTGCTAGGCTTAATCCGAGATGAGTCGATCCCCATCTTCCTTACCGTGTCCTCGTAGATCAAGTTGAGGCTGCTCCCTCCGTCCATAAGGACGCGCGTCAGGTGAAAACCATCGACGATTGGGTCCAGGACGAGTGCGGCCGATCCACCATGCCTGATGCTTGTCGGATGGTCGTGTTTGTCAAATGTGATCGGGTAAGCCGACCACGGATTGTACTTCGGGGCCACAGGCTCTAACGCATAGATGTCCCGAAGCACGCATTTCCTCTCCCTTTTGGGGAGGTGGGTAACGTAAATCATGTTTACGTTTGTTACATCATTAGGAAACTTCTTTTGGCCTCCATTGTTTGGCCGCCGAGGTTCATCCTTGTCGTCGCTGCGATTTTGGGTTTTATGTTGACCCTCTGTTGCTATCTTGCCGGCCTGCTTAAAGACCCAGCAATTCCTATTGGTGTGGGTTGCTGGTTTCTCTTGAGTGCCATGAATTTAGCATGGTCGATCCAGGATCTTGTCGAGCTAGCTCGGTCCATCCTTGTTCCCTTTGAAGGGCTTTCTTTTCTGTCCAGATCGAGGTCCGGTGAAGCCAGCATTGACTGTTGCGTCTTCTGTGTCGCTTCCGCCATTTCTATGTCTGCGCTTATTTTTGTTGCGCTTAGGCTTGCCGTTGGCGTCGCGTGTCTCCGAGGTCCCCGCCTCTCCATCGTGAGTGTTGCGGGCGAGCCAACTATCCTCTCCCACGCAAAAGCGGGTCATGAGCGAGGTGAGGGCTGCCATGGTCCTCGGTTTATCCTGACCGAGCTGGCGGGCGAGCCATTCATCTCGGATGTTGTTCTTGAATGCAATGATGGCCTCAGCGTCTGAGCAGTCTATGATCTGGTTCTTTTTAGTAAGAAACCGGTTCCAGAATTTCCGAGCTGATTCGCCAGGCTGCTGTGTAACACGACTGAGGTCATCGGCGACCGGAGGTCGGACGTAGGTTCCTTGGAAATTTACCCTGAAGGCGTCTTCAACAGCTTCCCAGCTTCCAATGGAGTGGGCCGGTAGGCTATTCAGCCAATGCCTTGCCGGCCCCTTTAGATTGAGCGGCAAGTACTTGATGGCATAAGGGTCATCTCCATTGGTGATATGTCTCTGTCATGACTATAATTTTTTATTGTTTCATGCCAATATTCTACAACTTTCACATATTTTTGGCAACATTTTATATTATTTTTGGGACTAACATATTGATCCAGTGCCCAGTGCCAGTTCCTGTTTTCTGCTTGTTTTTTGTTTCGCAGAATATCCATATCAGACGAAGTCCAAATGCAATAAAATTTTACGGAGAATTATTTTGGAATATATGTGATTTTTGGGAGGTGGAATCAATGCAAGGCGGTGCTCGTGGGCCCCACGAGGCACCAGGGCGCGCCAAGGGGGCCCGGCGCGCCGTGGTTCCTCGTGAGGCCCTCGTAGGTCGGTTGGTGCCCTTCTTCGGCCACAAGGACGCTAATATCCGGAAAAAAATTGTGTTAAAATTTTAGCGCAATCGGAGTTACGGATCTCCGGGAATTTAAGAAACGACGAAGGGCCAGAAAACAGGAACGCGAATCCGAAGAGAACAGAGAGAGAGAGAGAGATCCAATCTAGGACGGGCGCCTGCCCCTCCGCCGCCATGGCAGCCATGGACCAGAGGGGAAACTCTCCTCCCATCTAGGGGGGAGGCCAAGGAAGAATAAGAAGGAGGGGGCTCTCTCCCCCTCTCTCCCGGTGGCGCCGGAGTGCCGCCGGGGTAAGGATGATGACGGCGATCTACATCAACAACCTCGCTACCGTCAACACCAACTCTCCCCCCATCTATGCAGCGGTGTAACCTCTCAATTCCTGCTGTCATTCTCTACTTAAACATGGCGCTTAATGCTACATATTATTATCCAATGATTTGTGGCCATCCTATGATGTTTGAGTAGATTCGTTTTGTCCTATGGGTTGATTGATGATCGTGATTGGTTTGAGTTGTATGTTTTATTTTGGTGCCATCCTATGGTGCCCTGTATGTCGCGCAAGCATGAGGGATTCCAGTTGTAGGGTTTGCAATACGTTCATAATTCTCTTATGGTGGGCGGCTAGAGTGACAGAAGCTTACACCCGAGTAAGGGCGTTGTTGCGTATGGGAGTAAAGAGGACTTGATACTTAATGCTATGGTTGGGTTTTACATTAATGATCTTTGGTAGTTGCAGATGCTTGCTAGAGTTCCAATCATAAGTGCATATGATCCAAGTACGGAAACTATGTTAGCTCATGCCTCTCCCTCATATAAAATTGCAACAATGATTACCGGTCTAGTTATCGATTGCCTATGGACAAATCATTCTCTTGTGTTACAAAAGCTTTCTACTAAACAACTAACTTTTATTATCTTGCAAATTACTCGTAGTTTTATTCTCGCAAAATACTTCTAGTTTTATTCTTGCAAACCTATCCTATCACCTACAAAATAGTTTTATACTTGTTCTAGGTAAAGCGAACATTAAGTGCGCGTAGAGTTGTATCGGTGGTCGATAGAAATTGAAGGGAATATTAATTCTACCTTTAGCTCCTCGTTGGGTTCGACACTCTTATTTATCGAAAAAGCTACAATTGATCCCCTATACTTGTGGGTTATCAATTAGCCATGTGTATATGGAGAAGAAAGTCTTCGATCCATACAGCTGGGTCCATAGTGACATCGTAAGATTCTATGTTGATGGGTTTAAACCCATCGGGGAACTGATGTTCCATTACCCTATCTGTAAAACATATCGGGTGGGCTGGTCCTCGGAACCGAGCGGTGTCGTACCGGGCTTCAGGAGAGAACCTTGTATGAGTTTGATCTCGGGCACGGCCGTTCCTGTCCAACCAGGCGTCGTAGCCATCGTGCCCGGCCGAAGCACATCCTCTTGATCCGTAAATGGACCGGGGCGGCGCCCGGATTGCCTCTATCTGACGTCGAACTTCCTGAGGGTCAAGATAGTCCATAGGTTCCTTGCCATAACGGTGTGGAGCTGGTTGAGTGTGGAAATCCTCCCGCGCGGGCCTGTCACGTCCTCGAGGGGGCGGTCAGGTGCCTCGGCGGTTAGTTCATCATCAAATTCAGGCAGTAAACGCCTGTGTGGATAAGATTTGGGCGCAGTGCGGTGCCGTTCTTCGAAGTCTTGCTCGGCCGAAAGTATTTTGACCCACTTGTCGTTGAGCGTGTCCTCGTTAGCCTGCAGCTGCTGCTGCTTGTGCTTCATGCTTCGGGTGGTGGTGACTAGGCGTCGCCGAAAGCGTTCCTGCTCAACAGGGTCTTCGGGGACTATGAAGTCCTCAGTGCCGAGGCTTATGTCCTCCTCGGATTCCGGCATGTAATTGTCATCGGCCCCTTCAAAAAGGTCATCGAGATCCGAGTCCCTGGGGGTGCCTTCGGGGTCGACGTGACATTCTGGGGATGCTTGAAGGTTCTCCCCTTGGTCTTCTGCGTCGTTGGCCGCCGTATCGGCGGTAGGGTTGTTCCCGCTGGGCTCCCCATTGGTACCCCTTCTGTGTCTTCGCCTACGCCTTGGAGGGGAGTGGGGAGTGTTGACCATGTACACATCGTACGTAGATGTTGTTTTCCACCTGCCGGTGTTAGTAGGCGGCAAGGTGTTGTCCGTAGGGATGCCGACATCTTCATCCATGTCGGTTGCCTCGTCGTAGTCTAGCATATCGGTTAAATCATCGACAGTGGCGACTAGATGGGGGGTGGCTGGGATGTAAATTTCCAGATCGTCGGCTTTAAGTCCGATCTTGTCATAAACTGAGGAGTTCGAAATCGACAAACTTTGGATCCGGTTAAGCATCTCATTAAGGTGCGATAGCTCCTCAGGGTTCATGGTCTGGCCATAAGCCGGGTCGACCCGCAGTAGCACGCCTGATGCGTCCTCTTCCGTACAAGGAGGCGGGTGGATTCGAGATCCGCCGCCGGGATCGGTTCTAAGCCTGATTTGGTGTCCCAGGCCGAACTCTGATCCACGTAGGAGTCAGGCCCTGCGACAGGGTTATCCGAAGAGGGGGAGGGAAGTTCCTCCATAGCCCCCGGCGGTGTTGGGGGGCACGATTCGCGATCTTCGGAGGAGATCCGCTCTGAGGTCGAACCTCTGGTGTTTGCCAAATCCGGGATCCGGCCGGGGGTCCAGCCCGATAAGACAAGCTCACCGCGGGAGTCCGCGGTGTACTCGAGACCTCCGAAGGTGACGATCTGATCGGGAGCGTAGTTCTCGATGGTGGCCAGGTGACCTGTCGAGTCGGCACAGAAGATCATGCTGCCGAACACAAAAGTTGGCCGGGGACATAGGTGTCCCCACAGCCATTGCCGCAGTTGATCTGTGATACGTCTCCAACGTATCTATAATTTATGAAGTATTCATGCCATGTTTATTATAGTTTTGTATGATTTTGGTGCACTTTTATATGGATTTTATATGATTTTCATGGACTAACATATTGACCTAGTGCCCAATGCCAGTCGCTGTTTTCTGCTTGTTTTTGGTTTTCCAGAAAATCCATATCAAATGAAGTCCAAATGCAGCGAAACTTTTTGATGATTTTTTCTGGAAGGAAACAAACCCAGGAAGCTTCGGGGGAGCAGCAGAAGACCCACAAGGGCCCCACAAGCCACCAGGGCGCGCCACCCCCCCAGGCGCGCCCTGGTGCCTCGTGGGCCCCCTGTGGCACCTCTTTGCGTGATTCCAACGCTGAACAATCCTATATATTCAGAAACCCCCGAAAGTTAACCTAGATGATTTTTTACGCCGCCGCAAGCCTCTATACCAAAGAGATCACATCAGGAGCCCTTTTTCGGCATTCTGCCGGAGGGGGAAATCATCACCGGAGGCCATCTTCATCATCCCGGCGGTCTCCATAAAGAGGAGGGAGTAGTTCACCCTCGAGGCTAGGGGTATTTACAACTAGCTATGTGTTTGATCTCTCTCTCTCTCGTGTTCTTGATATGGCACGATCTTGATGTACCGCGAGCTTTGTTAATATAGTTGGATCATATGGTGTTTCCCCCTCTCTATCTTGTTTTGATGAATTGAGTTTTACCTTTGAGGTTTCACTATTATCGGATTGAATACTTTTATGGATTTGAGGACACTTGATGTATGTCTTGCATATGAATACCCGTGGTGACAATGGGGTATTATATTGATTCACTCGATGTATGTTTTGGCACTCAACTCGCGGATTCCCGAGGTGACATTGGGGTAATCTATGCATAGGGGTTGATGCACGTTTTCGTCCTACTTTCTCCGGTAGAAATCTTGGGGCACTCTTTGAAGTTTTGTGTGGATTGAATATTATGAATCTGAAGTTGTTTGATGCATATCGTATAATCAACTCACGGATACTTGTGGTGACATTGGAGTATATAGGTGACATTGGAGTTGGTTGATGCATATCATATGGTGTTATTTTAGTACGAACTCTAGGGCTGTTCGTGACACTTATAGGGATGGCTCAATAGATTGATCGGAAAGGATGACTTTGAGGTGGTTTCGTACCCTAAAACAATTTCTATCTTATGTTCTTCGCGAATAGGAACTTTGGAGTGATTCTTTGTCGCACATTGAGGGATTGTTATATGATCCAATTATGTTAGCATTGTTGAGAGATTGCACTAGTGAAAGTATGAACCCTAGGCCTTGTTTTCAAGCATTGCAATACCATTTGTGCTCTGTTTTATCACTTGCTACCTTGCTGTTTTTATATTTTCAGATTACAAAAACCTATATCTACTATCCATACTACACTTGTATCACCATCTCTTCGCCGAACTAGTGCACCTATACAATTTACCATTGTATTGGGTGTGTTGGGGACACAAGAGATTTCTTGTATTTGATTGCAGGGTTGTTTGAGAGAGACCATCTTCATCCTATGCCTCCCACGGATATATAAACCTTAGGTCATCCACTTGAGGGAAATTTGCTACTATCCTACAAAACTCTGCGCTTGGAGGCCCAACAGAGTGTACAAGAAGTAAAGTTACGTAGTAGACATCAAGCTCTTTTCTGGCGCCATTGCCGCGGAGGTGAGTGCTTGAAGGTATATCTTTAGATCTTGCAATTGAATCTTTTAGTTTCTTGTTTATCACTAGTTTGGTTTTATAAAAAGAAAACTCCAAAAAAATGGAATTGAGGTTACCTCATATTATTCGTCTTTATAATGTTTTTCTTGAAAATGATGGAGCGGAAAATTGTGCTCAATTGATAGAAGAAGAATTCAATAAAATGTTTGGCATAAAATCTTTGAATGATGAGCATGATTGCAATGTTGTTAGTATGAATTCTTTGAATATCCATGATGCTAATGATATGCAAAACTACAAGCTTGGGGATGCTATGTGTGATGAAGATGATATTTTTAGTCCCCCAAGTTTTGATGAGAAAATTTATTATGATGATAGCATGCCTCCTATTTATGATGATTATATTGATAAAAGTGGATTCGGAGAGGTCATGACTTTATTTAGTGATGATTCCACTATTTTGGAAGAGGTTTCAATTGATTATGACAACAAAGTTGCTATCTATGATGATTATTGTGATGACATGTATGCTATAAAGAATACTGATAACTATGAAACTTGTCATCATGATTTTAATTTTCAATTGGATTATGCCAATCAAGTATCTCATGATAGTTATTTTGTTGAGTTTGCTCCCACTACTATTGTTGAGAATAAATTTGCTTATGTGGAGAGTAATAAAAATTCTATGCTTGTGAATCATGAAAAGAATGCTTTATATGATGGGTATATTGTTGAATTCATTCATGATGCTACTGAAAATTATTATGAGACAGGATCATATGCTTGTAGGTGTTGCAATAATATCTAGTTTCCTCTCTATGTGTTGAAAGTTTTGAAGTCATGCTTGTTTTGCCTTCCTATGCTAGTTGATTCTTGCTCCCATAAATTGTTTGCTCACAAAATCCCTATGCATAGGAAGTGGGTTAGACTTAAATGTGCTTGTCATATGCTTCATGATGCTCCCGTTATGTTTCAATTCTTATCTTTTATGTGAGCATCATTGAAATCATCATGCCTAGCTAAAAAGGCATTAAAGAAAAGCGATTGTTGGGAGACAACCCAATATTTATCCCTACTGTTTTTTTTTGTGTTCAGATGATTATTATACTCTAGTAATAATGTTTTACATGTTTACTTTCAATAATGTGCCAAGTAAAGCCTTTGGGATAGTGTGGATGCTTGTAGATTTGATTCTGTGCAAAAACATAAACTTTTGTGTCCAGTGCTGGAATTTCTATTATATACTGTAGCATGAGAAAATTATAAATTTTTTACAGAGTATTGGGTTACAAATTTTATACGTTGTCCTAATGTTTCAGAATTTTTGGAGGTACATAAGTATGGTTTTTAAACCGCTCACTACATGTTGTTCTGTTTTTGACAGATTCTGTTTTTATTGCATAGTTTGCTTGTTTTAGTGTTTCCATAGCTTATATTGAGTAATACAAATTGTGTAAATGATAGAATATAGTAGGAATTATGTGAGAACAATTATGAATCTTGTCTTGACAGTACCTAGATGGATGATTTATTTTTATCATACTAACCTATCTCACGAAGTTCCGTTAAGTTTTGTGTGATTGAAGTTTTCAAGTTTTGGGTGAGATATCGATATGAGGAGAATAAGGAGTGGCAAGACCCTAAGCTTGGGGATGCCCAAGGCACCCCAAGTTAATATTCAAGGAAGACTCAAGCGTCTAAGCTTGGGGATGCCCCGGAAGGCATCCCCTCTTTCGTCTTCAACACTATCGGTAACCTCACTTGGAGCTATATTTTTATTCATCACATAATATGAGTTTTGTTTGGAGCATCATTTTATTTTGTTGAGATTTGCTTGTTGTCTTCAATAATTATGTTTTGTATCTTTTAGTTCAATAAAATGCCAATTATAGCCTTTACCATGCTCAGTTTGCAAGTTTATGTGTTGCTGCTTGAAAACAGAAAGTTTTCTGTTATGTCCTGAATTTTTGTGAATTGTCAGAACATGATAACAATCTAAATTTTTTACACAGTAAGCATGAGTGAGTTCTCTGTCACGTGGTAATTTTTTAGAATTCTTAGAGTTAGGGAAGTATGAATTCTTATTCACCCTTACAGACTGTTCTGTTTAGACAGATTTTGGTTATAGTTGCATTGTTTGCATATGTTGCTTGTTTAATATTTCTATTTGTGGATAGGAGTATTGAATATGCAGAGGCATTTAGTATGCAATGTTTAATTATAATTTTAGTGATTTGTTACATTAGAGAATGTTAAGGTTTTGAGTTGATTTATACTAACTTATCTCACGAGTTCTTGTTGAGTTTTGTGTGGATGAAGTTTTTAAGATTTAGGGAAACCATGATATGAGAGGAATTAAGGAGGCACAAGAGCTTAAGCTTGGGGATGCCCAAGGCACCCCAGGATAACATTCCGAGAAGTCTCAAGCAACTAAGCTTGGGGATGCCCGGTAGGCATCCCACCTTTCTTCATCAACACCTATCGGTTAGCCTAAGTTTTTACTTGTTCACATGATATGTGCTATTCTTCGAATGTTGATACGTCTTCATCGTATCTATAATTTTTGATTGTTTCATTCTAATATTCTACAACTTTCACATATTTTTGGCAACATTTTATATTATTTTTGGGACTAACATATTGATCCAGTGCCCAATGCCAGTTCCTGTTTGTTGCATGTTTTTTGTTTCGCAGAATATCCATATGAAATGAAGTCCAAACGCGATAAAAATTTACGGAGATTTATTGTGGAATATATATGATTTTTGGGAAGAAGAATCAACGCAAGACGGTGTCCGAGGTGGCCACGAGGCACCAGGGCACGCCTGGGGGGGCAAACGCGCCCTGGTGGCTCATGAGCACCTCGTAAGTCGGTTGACCCCCTTCTTTCGCCGCAAGAAAGATAATATCCGGAAGAAAATCTTGTTAAAATTTCAGCCAATCGGAGTTACGGATCTCCGGGAATTTAAGAAACGGTGAAGGGCCAGAAAATAGAAGCGCGAAACAGAAGAGAAGAGAGAGAGAGATCCAATCTAGGAGGGGCTCCTGCCCCTCCGCCGCCATGGCAGCCATGGACCAGAGGGGGAACTCTCCTCCCATCTAGGGGGGAGGCCAAGGAAGAAGAAGAAGGAGGGGGGCTCTCTCCCCCTCTCTCCCGGTGGCGCCGGAACGCCGTCGGGGCAATCATCGTGACGGCGATCTACACCAACAACTTCGCCGCCGTCAACACCAACTCTCTCCCCCTCTATGCAGCGGTGTAACACCTCTTCTCCCCCCTGTAATCTCTACTTAAACATTGTGCTTAATGCTACATATTATTATCCAATGATTTGTGGCCATCCTATGATGTTTGAGTAGATCCATTTTGTCCTATGGGTTGATTGATGATCGTGATTGGTTTGAGTTGTATGTTTTATTTTGGTGCTGTCCTATGGTGCCCTCCATGTCGCGCAAGCGTGAGGGATTCCCGCTATAGGGTGTTGCAATACGTTCATAATTCTCTTATGGTGGGCGGCTAGAGTGACAGAAGCTTACACCCTAGTAAGGGGGTTGTTGCGTATGGGAGTACAGGGGACTTGACACTTAATGCTATGGCTGGGTTTTACCTTAATGATCTTTGGTAGTTGCGGATGCTTGCTAGAGTTCCAATCATAAGTGCATATGATCCAAGTACGGAAAGTATGTTAGCTCATGCCTCTCCCTCATATAAAATTGCAACAATGGTTACCAGTCTAGTTATCGATTGCCTAGGGACAAATCATTCTCTTGTGTTACAAAAGCTTTCTACTAAACAACAAACTTTTATTATCTTGCAAATTACTCGTAGTTTTATTTCCTCTAAGCACTTCTAGTTTTATTCTTGCAAACCTATCCTATCACCTACAAAATAGTTTCATACTTGTTGTAGGTAAAGCGAACGTTAAGCGTGCGTAGAGTTGTATCGGTGGTCGATAGAACTTGAAGGGAATATTAATTCTACCTTTAGCTCCTCATTGGGTCGACACACTTATTTATCAAAAAAGCTACAATTGATCCCCTATACTTGTGGGTTATCAAGACCTTTTTCTGGCGCCGTTGTCGGGGAGCAATAGCGTTGGGTTGATATTTTCGTGTGTGCTTGTTTGCTTTATCACTAAGTAGATTTTATTTTCTGTTCTAAGTTGTTTTATATCTTTAGTTATGGATATGGAACACGAAATACCAAAAAAATTAGTTGTACTTGCTACTCATGATGGGGAACCTCCTAAAACCCTCGATGCTCGTTATGTGGAAAACATTAAATACTACTTTGATAATCCTGATAAAACTCCATTCAACTTGATAATGGGAGTTACTTTGGATCAACGGGAATACTTTAGGGATTATCGCTTGTCTCAAAAAGGAAAACTCTTATGGGATCAAATTTATTATTTGCTTTGGTATGCTCGGAATTTATGCTTAAGATATGATTATACTTGCTGCTCTAGGATGAAGGCTCCACACCTTCCCTTTTCATGTGAATTTAATGATAATGAAACCTTGGCTTCTTATGCTAATGGTATATATGATTACTATGATGTGGAACGGATAGAAGAATTTGTTGCTTTTAAGGGTGCTTATGAAATTGAATCTTTGTTTGAAAAGTATGAAGATTGTGATGATGCTGTCTACATATCTGAAAATTTTGCTATACTTAAATATTGCTATGAGAATTACAAATATAATGCCGATATTAATGAGTTTATTGAGAAAGTCTCCGCTGTCCAAGAAGAGACTAATATTTTGCCGGAAACTATGGAAGAAGAAATTGCTGAAACTGTGAACTCATTAGATGAAAAAGATGAGGAGGAGAGCGAAGAACAAAAGGAGGTAGAGCGGATTGATCACCCGTGCCCACCTTCTGATGAGAGTAACTCTTTATCTCATACATTGTTTAATTTCCCTTCATGCTTACCGAAGGATGAATGCTATGATAATTGCTATGATCCCTTTGATTCATTTGAAATATCCCTTTTTGATGAAATTGATGCTTGCTATGCTTGTGGCCATGATGCCAATATGAATTATGCTTATGGAGATGAACTTGCTATAGTTCCTTATGTTAAGAATGAAATTGTTGCTATTGCACCCACACATGATAGTCCTATTATCTTTTTGAATTCTCCCAACTACACTATATCGGAGAAGTTTGTGCTTATTAAGGATTATATTGATGGGTTGCGTTTTACTACTACACATGATAATTTTGATGAATATAATATGCATGTGCTTGCTGCTCCTACTTGCAATTATTATGAGAGAGGAATTACATCTCCACCTCTCTATGTTTCCAATACGATAAAATTGCAGGAAACTACTTATGCTATGCATTGGCCTTTACTTGATGTGCATGCATTATTATTTTATGACATGCCGATGCATAGGAAGAGAGTTAGACTTCGTTGTTACATGATATATATGTAACACCCCTGAGTATTAAGCTATAGTGATCCACCATGTTAATGCCAAGTCACCTTGATCTGCAAAGTTGGATCATCATTAGTTTCATATCTCATTTCAAATTCCTCTTCAAATTAAAATTTGGATTGCAAGTGAAATTTGCAGTTGCACAATAGTTGCTGGAGAAATGTTCATCATTTAGCAAATATTCCAAAATAAATTGTTGTTAAGAAAAACAACATCACTATGTTTCTAAAATGAGCATTAACAATTAATCCAGTGCCATTCCAGCATTTTAAAATGCTAATTCATTTATGAAAAATGCATTAGAATTCCACTGGCCTCCAAAATATTTGTGGCAGAGCCTAAAATTGCAAAGAATTTAAAGGGCTAAGTTCCACATTTTTCTCAGCTCATTTGGTGGTCCCAAAATATTTCTTCTGTCTCTGTTTAATTAGCTAATTGGAAAAGACAGGAAAAATATGAAAGGAAAAGTGGGCAGAAGAACTTACCTGGCGCTGGGCCGAACCGGCCCAGCCCACCTTCTATTCGTCCACCTGCTCCCGCCTCCGTGTCGTCGTCCCCGCATCCGGCGCGCGCGCGGCGCCGTCCACCGCTTGCCACGGTGATGGAGCTGGTGAGAGGAGGGGCTAAGGATCGGCCTCCCACCCCCTGGTTCTCTCTCTCCCTCCCTGCTCGCTCTCTCCCTCGCTCTTCCGCGTGATGGCCGAAGTGCTCGCCGCCGCGCCGTTGTGAATCTCCGCGGCCAGCCACTCCCTCGCCTCTCCGAGCTGGCCATCAGCTCCGCCGTCGTCTCCTTCTTCTTCCCCGACCCCGCGTTCAAGCTCGAGGCCACGGCATTGACCGAATCGAGCCAGCGACCACTTCGGATCACCGGAGCTCCGCCGCTCCGTACGTCGCCTCCCCTGCGCTACCGATCACCCGAGGGGCCTCCGTGAGCCCGCACGGTGAGCACCAACCCTCCCCTCCCCGTCCGTTGCTCTATTCCGCTCCGTAGCTAGCCGTGCGCGTCACGCCGCCATCGCCGGAGCTCCAGCTCCGCTGTCGAGCTCGCTACCGTCGCGGCAGTAGCCGTCACGGTCCACCGAGCTCGCCAACGCGTTTGTGGCTTCGAGTAGACGCCGTAGGAGTAGTGCGCCGCCCGTTTTGGCCTCCGTATCACCGTGCGCGAGTTAGCCGGACTTCGGTCTCCGCCTAACCTCGACGCCGGCGATGTTCCGGCCACCCTCTGGTCCAACGCGCGAGCTCACCAGCTTTCGAACGCCCTCGACCACGGTCCAAATGGTGCACCACAACCATTTTCCGACGATGTCCGAGTCCCTCCGCCGCATTTCGGGTCGCCGGCGGCGAGATTCCGGCGACGCCGACGTGGCTCGCCTCAGAGTCGCTGACTGTGGGCCCCTGCGCCTTCGTTGACCGCGTTGACTTCGGTCAACGCGGGTTACTGTTCCCCCCCTGCCGCTGACATGTGGGCCCGCTGACCTAATTACTATTTACGGTTAATTAAGTTAACTCTGTTAATTAGTTAAGTCACTGACAGGTCGGGCCCACTAGCTAAATCCTCTGTTAGTTTAAATTTGATCTCTGTTAAGCCCCATAGTGGCTGACAGGTGGGTCCCACCTGCCAGCTTGACCAGCCAGCTGGTCAGCCGACTGCTGACGCAGTGATGACATCAGCATGACGTCATATTCCACTTTTGACAATTTCTGTTAATTTAAATAATTCCAAAAATTTCGGAAAATAGTTTAAATCTTTGAAAAATCATAGAAAATAAACCGTAGCTCGGATCGAAAAAATTTCTACATGAAAGTTGCTCAGAATTTCGAGACGAATCCGAATACGTGGTCAAAATGCTTGACCATCACTCCTAACTATCTGAACATGGAACCTTCCCCTCCGGTTCAGCTTTCCGAAATCTGCCTAAACGTCGGGAAAATATCCCAGATATTTTCCCGCTTCGTCTGCGACATATAGCAAATGCATTAGGTCACCACTAACACTGCATATCGTCATGCCTTGCATCTGTGTTGCATTACATGCCTTTATTTATTGTTTCTTCCACCCTCTTCTTATCCGATAGCCCCCGAGACCGACGCCGCTCCGGAGATGGACTACATCCCCGACGACCCCTCTTTTGCCGCAGAGCAACCAGGCAAGCAAACCCCCTTGAACATGCCTATATCACCTATTCTTTCTTCCTCCTGCTTGCATTAGAATTTGCTACTGCATTTGTTTGATCCTATTCTGATGCATAACCTGTTTTTTGTAAACTGCTATTGATACCTTACCTGTTATCCTAAATGATTAGTATAGGTTGGATGTAAATCCATTTGTGGCCCCTCCACCTTGTCCTAGTTGCCCCGCTTAGTTACCAGTGCCCCGTTCGATGTGATCGACGGGCTGAGACCTGCACATCACCGCACCCCCCCTAAATTGCTCGACTCTGCAGAGCTAATATCGAGTGCCGAGGGTGACACCTCTCATATCACTCCTGATGTTGCCTCTGTAGTACAGCTAGTTGATTGTGGGCTACGAGGGTGATTCCTCATCCACCACCTCCGACGAGGCTTCTGTCGAGCAACCCCGCAAGTGTGAATACCATCGAGGGTGATTCCTCCGGTTTCACCTTGACGGATACGTCGAGAGGGAAATCCAACGAGTGTGATTCCTCAGATTCCTTCTTGGTGTTATGGACACACGGTTACCTGGGTATCACGACAGATATTTGGTAAAGTCGGGTCGACCCCGAGGGGTACCCGCGAGAGATGTGTAGTCGGGTTGACCATGAGGGTACCCGCGAGATGATTACATGGCACGGCCGGGCATTCTGAGCCCTCGCCGTAAGTCCATGAGACGGGGCAACGGGGCCACATGTTTCGTGGATCTCTGCTCGTTTCCGCGAGCTCCCAATACACTTAACGGATTTGGGTATTTGGTCTGAGTTGGCCACTGGCGTATACGCACTACCACCACGCGGGATAATGGTTTAATGGGGCCCTCTGCACCGTATGTATCAGCCGAAAGCTCTGTCAGACGTCTAGTTCAGCATTGCGGCACGGCTGGGCCGGCGCCATCCAGGACAGAGGTGGTGCCTGGATTCGCCCTGCTCGCAACGACCCGGAGTGCAAAGGGCGATGGGCCCAGGACCCCTGAGCACTTAGGATGTAGACCGGCGAGGACCTCTCTACTGAGCTCTAGGTAGGGCTGCGGTGTGTCGATCAGCCGAGGCCGGGCATGACCCAGGAAAGTGTGTCCGGCCAGAGTTAATCGAGCGTGTTGGGTAACAGTAGTGCACCCCTGCAGGGAAGATATATCTATTCGAATAGCCGTGTCCACGGTAACAGGACGCTCAGTAAAGTATCCCGATCTACTACTTGAACTGGTTACATGATAATTAATTGTAAGCTCCGGGATTGCTTTCTCGCAGGGAGTCGAGGAAGGATCTCTAGGCTTTGATACAACATGCTTGTTACTTTAATTATGTACTAATCTGCTCTCTTCTTATGCTGCAAGACCGCTGAAGATGCTAGTCTTCGATAGGCTAGGCCCTCTCTCTATTCTGGCATTTCTGCAGTTCAGTCCACATATACAGCCTTTCTTTGATACCGATGCATAATTAGAATAGTTCCGATGTAAGACTTGCGAGTACTTTGGATGAGTACTCACGGTTGCTTTGCTTCCCTTTTCCCCATACCCGTTTGCTGCGACCAGATGGCGGAGCCCCGGAGTCAGCTGCCCTAGGCGATGACTACTACTACCCCTCTGGAGGAGCTTACTACTACGTGGAGACCGCCGACGACCAGGAGTAGTTAGGAGGCTCCCAGGCAGGAGGCCTGCGCCTTTTCGATCAGTGTTGTTGTTTGCCCCGCCTTCTTAAGGCTGATCTATTTTACTTTTTTATCTGTACTCAGATATCTAATGCTTTCGCTGACGCTTGTATGCGCAAGCTTATGTATTCGAGCCCTCGAGGCCCCTGGCTTGTAATATAAAGCTTGTATGACTTTTATTTGTGTAGAGTTGTGTTGTGATATCATCAAGTGAGTCCCTAGGCTTGATCTTGTGCATTTGCATGTATGGTTAGCGCACGGACAGGTCGGGGGCGTCACAATATATTACTTTGTGCTCACTACTAAATTACAAATCATTGTTAATTAAAATTGGCTTTGATATACCTTGGGATCCGGGTGGATCAATTACTTGAGCACTTTATGCCTAGCTTAATGGCTTTAAAGAAAGCGCTGCCTGGGAGACAACCCGAAAGTTTTAGAGAGTCATTTATTTCTATTGAGTGCTTTTATAAAGTTTAAAAACAAAAAAATATAGAGGGGAACCTAAAACTTTTCAAAAAGGAAAGTGAAAGTAAGAAAGACGAGCACCGTTGAAGTGGGGGAGCTCCTTGAACTTTGTTCATGTCCATGGAAACTTTGTGAATCTTCAATTACAGAAACTTTTCAACAAAAATAATTATCCCCTTGTACAAATCCATTGTATTATAAAAATAATGTGCCAATATTTACCATTAGGATGTTTAAATTGCTTGTTTGGTGTGTGCGGTGCAAAAACAGAAACTTTTGCTGTAGTGCGTGAATTTACATTTTTTACTGGAACGTGCAAAAATTCTGAAATTTTTACAAATTACTTCTATGAAAATTGTTTATTTTTTCCTAATGTTTCAGAATTTTTGGAGTTACATAAGTATGGTCAATGTTCAGATTACTACAGACTGTTCTGTTTTTGACAGATTCTGTTTTTGATGCATTGTTTTGCTTGTTTTGATGAAACTATGGATTGTATCGGAAGGTATAAGCCATGGAGAAATTATAATACAGTAGGTATTATGCAAAAATAAAATATGAATGGGTTTGCAACAGTACTTAAAGTAGTGATTTGCTTTATTATACTAACGGATCTCACGAAGGTTTTGTTAAGTTTTGTGTGGATGAAGTGTTCAAAGATCGAGGAGGTATTGATATGAGAAGAATGAGGAGAGGCAAGAGATCAAGCTTGGGGATGCCCAAGGCACCCCAAGTAAATATTCAAGGAGACTCAAGCGTCTAAGCTTGGGGATGCCCCGGAAGGCATCTCAGCTTTATTCAACAATTATCGGTATGTACCCGTTTTTGTTTTGTTCACATGATATGCGTAAATTCTTGGAGCGTCTTTTGTGTTTATTTTTCCCTTTTCTTTTATGCACCATGCTGGTATGAGATAGTCCTTGGTTGATTTATAGAATGCTCTTTGCACTTCACTTATATCTTTTGAGTATGGCTTTATAGAATGCTTCATGTGCTTCACTTATATCATTTGAAGTTTGGATGCCTGTTTCTCTTCATATAGAAAACCGTTATTTGTAGAATGCTCTTTTGCTTCACTTATATTTGTTAGAGCATGGTCTTTTGTAGAAAGAATTAAACTCTCTTGCTTCACTTATCTATTTAGAGAGTCAACAGGAACTGGTCATTCACATGGTTAGTCATAAAACCCTACATAAAACTTGTAGATCACTGAATATGATATGTTTGATTCCTTGCAATAGTTTTGCGATATGGAGATGATAATATGTGAGTTATGCTAGTGAGTAATTGTGATTTAGTAAGAATATTGGTGTTAAGGTTTGTGATTCCCTATGCATGCACGTAAAGTCAATAGTTATGCAACGAAGTTATATCCTACTTATGGTGCATTATTCAGTGTTAGTTATTCTCAATGCATGCTTATGACCGTTTTTGTTTTCTGGTTGGTTGCTTCTCAATCTATTTGCTAGCCTTCATTTGTACTAAGCGGAAATACTGCTTGTGCATCCAAACTCCTTAAACCCAAGTTGTGCCAAATGAGTCCACCATATCTACCTATATGCGGTATTTCCATGCCGTTCCAAGTAAATTTGCATGTGCCAACTCTAATTTTCAAAATAATTTTCCGTTTTGTGTGCCCGTACCGCTCATGAAGCGCCAGGGGGTGGCCATTATTTTCCATGCTAGGTGTGTTATTCTCACGATGAGTGTTTATTCACTTGTCATTGCACGAGAGAGTGGCTGGTAATAGGGATGCCCAGTCCCACAATGAATCAAAAATTAATAACAACAAAATTCCTTGGAAAGTGTTGGTATGGAGGGCACCCGTGGATACGGCTAGCCATGGATTGTGAAAGAATGGTGGAAAGGAAATAAACTTTATTTTCTATTTTGGGAACCGCCTATGATGTGTCCAGCATGGAAAATATTGGGAACTCTCAGTCGTTTTCGTTGACAGGAAAAGCATGCCTCTCAAAATAATTTTATCTCTCTGTTTTAAGCTTTGAGCTCTGGCACCTCTGCAAATCTATGCTTCCCTCTGCGAAGGGCCTATCTATTTTACTTTCATGCATTTTTATTTTTATTGAGTCTCCATCTTCTCTTATAAAGCACCAACTGGAGAGCACTATTGTCATACTTGTGCATTGGGTGTAGTTAATGTTGAGTGTGTTTCATGAATGGATCAATGACTGAGCATAATGGGCTAGGGATAACTTTCTTTAGCGTTGATATTTTGAAATACATGGTTGTTTGTTAGTATGCTTGAGTATTGATGTCTTTATATCAAATTATAGACTATTGCTTTGAATCACTCGTGTCTTAATATTCATGCCATGATTAAATTATATGATCAAGATTATGCTAGGTGGCATTCCACATCAAAAATTATCTTTTTTATCATTTACCTACTCGAGGACGAGCAGGAATTAAGCTTGGGGATGCTGATACGTCTTCGTCATATCTATAATTTTTGATTGTTTCATGCCAATATTCTACAACTTTCACATATTTTTGGCAACATTTTATATTATTTTTGGGACTAACATATTGATCCAGTGCCCAGTGCCAGTTCCTGTTTGTTGCATGTTTTTTGTTTCACAGAATATCCATATCAAATGAAGTCCAAACGCGATAAAAATTGACAGAGATTTATTTTGGAATATATGTGATTTTTGGGAAGAAGAATCAACGCAAGACGGTGTCCGAGGTGGCCACAAGGCACCAGGGCGCGCTTGGGGGGCAAACGCTCCCTGTTGGCTCGTGAGCACCTCGTAAGTCGGTTGAACCCCTTCTTTCGCCGCAAGAAAGATAATATCCGTAAGAAAATTGTGTTAAAATTTCAGTCCAATTGGAGTTACAGATCTCCGGAAATTTAAGAAACGGTGAAGGGCCAGAAAACAGGAGCGCGAAACAGAAGAGAAGAGAGAGAGAGAGAGAGAGATCCAATCTAGGAGGGGCTCCTGCCCCTCCACCGCCATGGCAGCCTTGGACCAGAGGGGGAACTCTCCTCCCATCTAAGGGGAGGCCAAGGAAGAAGAAGAAGGAGGGGGCTCTCTCCCCCTCTCTCCCGGTGGCGCCGGAACGCCGCCGGGGCAATCATCGTGACGACGATCTACACCAACAACTTCGCCGCCGTAAACACCAACTCTCTCCCCCTCTATGCAGCGGTGTAACACCTCTTCTCCCCGCTGTAATCTCTACTTAAACATGGTGCTTAATGCTACATATTATTATCCAATGATTTGTGGCCATCCTATGATGTTTGAGTAGATCCGTTTTGTCCTATGGGTTGATTGATGAACGTGATTGGTTTGAGTTGTATGTTTTATTTTGGTGTTGTCCTATGGTGCCCTCCGTGTCGCGCAAGCGTGAGGGATTCCCACTGTAGGGTGTTGCAATACGTTCATAATTCTCTTATGGTGGGCGGCTAGAGTGACAGAAGCTTACACCCGAGTAAGGGGGTTGTTGCGTTTGGGAATAAAGGGGACTTGATACTTAATGCTATGGTTGGGTTTTACCTTAATGATCTTTGGTAGTTGCGGATGCTTGCTAGAGTTCCAATCATAAGTGCATATGGTCCAAGTACGGAAAGTATGTTAGATCATGCCTCTCCCTCATATAAAATTGCAACAATGATTACCGGTCTAGTTATCGATTGCCTAGGGACAAATCATTCTCTTGTGTTACAAAAGCTTTCTACTAAACAACTAAATTTTATTATCTTGCAAATTACTCGTAGTTTTATTTCCTCTAAGCACTTCTAGTTTTATTCTTGCAAACCTATCCTATCACCTACAAAATAGTTTCATACTTGTTCTAGGTAAAGCGAATGTTAAGCGTGCGTAGAGTTGTATCGGTGGTCGATAGAACTTGAAGGGAATATTAATTCTACCTTTAGCTCGTCATTGGGTTCGACACTCTTATTTATCGAAAAATCTACAATTGATCCCCTATACTTGTGGGTTATCAAATGTCTTTTATATTTGTTTGCTGTTTGAATAAAATACTTAGATCTGTAAGTTTTTAATTGAGAGAGAGTCCTCATATAGCTATTTAATTGTTTGACTACTCATTTTATCTTCACTTATATCTTTTGGAGAAGTTTCTCGTTTACTCTCGTACTTCACTTATATCCTAAGAGTAAATTGTTGAATGAATTAAATATCTTAAAGTTGAAATTATATATGCTTCATATGCTTGTCCCATGGGGAGTAGTGACTTCACATATACAAAGTATAAGTTGTAAAATTTATTGAAGGTTAGTGATACGTCTCCAACGTATCTATAGTTTATGAAGTATTCATGCCATGTTTATAACAATTCTATATGGTTTTGGTATGATTTGATTAGAGCTAACCCGGACTGACGTTGTTTTTAGCAGAACTACCGTGGTGTTGTTTTTTGTGCAGAAATAAAAGTTCTCCAAATGCAGCGAAACTTTTTGACGATTTTTTTGGACCAAAAGAGACCCTCGAAGCTTCGTGGAAGGACCAGAAGCCTCACGAGGTGCTCACAAGCCTCATGGGCATGCCAGGGGGTGGCGTGCCCATGTGCCTCGTGGGCCCATCTTAGCCCATCTTGACGTGATTCCAACGCTGAAAAATCCTATAAATAGAGAAACCCCCAGAAATAACCCTAGAACTTTGACTCCGCCGCCGCAAGTCTCTGTACCTTCAAAATACCATCTACAACCCTTTTCCGGCACCCTGCCGGACGGGGAAATCATCACCAGAGGCCATCTTCATCATCCCGGCGATCTCCATGACGAGGAGGGAGTAGTTCACCCTCGGGGCTGAGGGTATGTACTAGTAGCTATGTGTTTAATCTCTCTCTCTCTCTTGTATTCTTGATTTGGCACGATCTTGATGTACTGTGAGCTTTGTTAATATAGTTGGATCATATGGTGTTTCTCCCTCTCTATCTTGTTGTGATGAATTGAGTTTTTACCTTTGAGGTTTCACTACTAGGAGAAAGCTTATAGGTAGAACCTTAGCAGTAGCGCGGGCTAGAGACAAGGCGCTACTGGTATTTATCAGCAGCGCGTGTCAGGAACCGACGCTACTGCTACACTTATATCAGTAGCGCGGGCTTTCTTTCAGGCGCTGCTGCTAGATGGGCCCCACCATGTCCCTCGGGCCAGGCTATAGTAGCAGCGCCTGCCCACAAATACGTGCTACTACTAAGGAAGTAGCAGTAGCGCTGTCTTCCATACAGGCGCTACTACTCTTTTTACACGGGCCCGGCTCCCATGCACCGCCTAGCAGTAGCGCCTGCTCCAGGACCGCGCTACAGGTATTGTGAGTAGTAGCAGCGCGGGTCCCTTACCCGCGCTACTACTATGTGCACCTTATCCACCCCATCGTTTCCTCTCTCCCTCACTCTCCCCCTCACACTCTCACTCTCTCTACCGCCGCCGCCCGCCCGCCGTCGCCCGCCGCAGCTGTCGCCACTGAGGTATCTGCATCCCTCCCTCCTCCTCCGGCCGCCTTCCTCCCTCCTCCCACTGCCCTCCTCACTCCTCCCACTGCCCTCCTCCCTCCTCCGCCGGCCGCCCTCTCCTCCCTCCTCCCACTGCCCTCCTCACTCCTCCCTCCTCCCACTGCCCTCCTCACTCCTCCCTCCTTCGCCGGCCGCCCTCTCCTCCCTCCTCCCACTGCCCTCCTCACTCCTCCCTGCTCCCTCCTGCCTCCCTCCCTCCCTTCCTCCCTCCTGCCTCCCTCCCTCCCTCCTCCCTTCCTCCCTCCCCCATCTATGTTTTTTGAATAAAATAGAACATATAAGTTATATGAATAGAATGTAGGTATTTTGAATAGAATAAAATAGAAAATATAGGTAGAATGGAGGTTTTTTGAATAGAATAGATAGGTAGAATTTTCTTGTAGAATGTAGATAGGTACGTAGAATGGTCTTTTGAATAGAATAGAAAACTAGTGAATAGATTTTTTGAATATAAAAAAGTTTTAGTAATAGAAATGTATTGGAATGCTATTTCAGAAATTTTTTGGTATCAAATTTAGTAATAAAAAATTTTAGTAAGAAAATTTAGGTATAGAAATTTTTAGTAATTTTCTTTTTCAATATAGAAATGTATTGGACAATTTAATTATTTTTATGTCATTATCACTTTGTCATCAAAGAATGCTATATGAGATTTGATGATCTAAAATTTTGAGGTGGAATATGCAGGCTTTGTAGTGTCGCATCTCGCTGTGGCGTGATCGTCGTCGGAGCTACCTTTACTTCCTCTACACCCGAGTCGGTGAGCTAAAAGTTCTCCTCCTCCTTCTCTTCTCCTCGAAGTTGAATAGAGTAGAACTAGGGTATTTAGTTATGTCAATCTCACATTGCCAAATTTAGAGAGAGAGAGGGACCTACTTTCTTGAAGAACTAGGGTATTTAGTTATGCTTCTTGTCCAAATGAAATGTTCGGGTTATAGATGTAGTAGTAGTAGATGAGTAACTGTGACAATGTGAAGCTAGTTTTTTTTAAATGATAATTGATCCGGATAGAATTTCAAGTTTAAACATCTTTGTATGTGTATGGACATCTTTGTATCGCAGGGAAAATCCGAGTGGCCTATGTTTTGCCGGAGTGTTGATTCATTTCCGTTCTGGCAAATTTCAGGCGCTCGATATGTCCTATTTTAGCGAAGGTCATGCCGGATTTTTCCGTGAATTTTAGCATGACTTCTGCTAGAATATATAGGAAATATCGAGTGCCCTGGATTTGCCGGAAAGAGAATTAAATGACATTTCGGGTTGACTTTAAGTCTGTCGAGGCTCCATACATGAGGGAGAGTGTCCACCATATATGAGAGAAGAAGAATGCCGACTGTTGTCGTGGGGGTCGTTTCTCCTTCTTCTCCTTGTGCTAGACCTTTGTTATGCACTAGGGGAAGGAGGAGTAGCGACCATCACCGACGGTCGAAAATGTCAGAGAGGGAGTGCCCACCATATACACCACGTGAGATGAGAGTTTTCAAGGAAAGACTCGACAGACCGACAGTCAACCCGTGATGAATAATAATGATCTATGTGTTGAGTTCCTGTTAGTTGCCGTCGATTTATAATCTTTGAATTTTGAACACAGGAAATGTCCGACGATGATAAGATCCCGGAGTGCGACTACTGCTGCGATGACCGGGGTTTGTGCGACAGGGAGCCTTACCTGCAAAATGGTAGGTTCTTCATCGTGAAGTTGGAAGAGACCTTCGATGTTTGTACGGTACGCAACGACAAGTATTTCACCGTAATTAATCATGACTTGTGATTCTTTGGTTCAACGTGTAATTTCCGTTTTTTTTTCAATTCGACTAGTACATCCCGTGCCATGCAAGACCGTTTGTCTTGTAGAAGCTCGGTTTCCAAGACCTTGAGAATATGGAGACAAGGAGGGCTCACCTCAGGACTAAACACGGTTATGCTTTTCGGGTTAAGCTCTACAATGCGCTTAATCACTCACATTTCAGCTGCTCTAATTGGGAAGCTTTCTGCAAGGCCTATGGATTTGAGGAGAATATGCAAATAACTTTTGATATTCGTCCCGAAGATGAAGATATTGAAGATAATATCGACATTTGGGGCGATGTGGATATGCCTCCTGTTTTGCCTAAATGTGAGTTTGTCAAACTAATTTGTTAAGTAATTTATATTTTTTATTTAAAAATATTTGGTGTTCATCTCTACTAAACTTGTTTATTTATAATTATCAGCTTATTTCTTATCTTCAAAAAATACTCGGAAAGCTGTGGACATGACGTACTACAGTTATGGCTCCGAGCTTAATTGTTAGGAGAAAGGATATCTTGTCTCATTTATAGATGATGTTGAGAATTTTAAGACCAATCAGTTTATCAGCCCAAATTATACTGGATACGTGCCACTAGTCCATCAGTTGCTTGATGGTAACCTCATTGCGAAAAACTTGGTATGATTTTGTTAATGATGGTAACTTCGTTGCATACATTCTTCTTAAGTAAACTACATTGCTAACTATATATGTTACTATATTGTTCAACAAAAGC
Organism: Elymus sibiricus; assembly: GCA_039707655.1. Taxonomy (NCBI): domain Eukaryota; kingdom Viridiplantae; phylum Streptophyta; class Magnoliopsida; order Poales; family Poaceae; genus Elymus; species Elymus sibiricus. Next base: position 433,705,552 of record CM077672.1, on the reverse strand, counting down.
TCCCTAGCGAGGTTGTGCCTCACATGATGCTTACCAAAGGGAGTATGTACATGGTTAGCTTACGACCGTTTCCACCGACGGCTTACCAAAGTGCATACTCTATTTCTTTGAAAGATGGAAGGCTCAATATCAAAGATTGGAGCAAAGTAATGAAGGCACGCACGCAACCGATTGGAGACAACATGCGTGTGCGCAAGCCAGAAGTTGGCGATAGGTGGATCTCCATTCTCCATTTTGGAGATGGACCGGTTTACCTCTTTTATGCTATTTTACCTAGGAGAGAGGAGTAGGTCCTAGGTATTAAGAACAATTAGTTAGTGTTAATGATGAGGAGTTGTTATATGACTATGATGATGATGATGATGATGAGTTGTTAATATTATTATTATTATTATTATGATGATGAGTTATTATGATGATGATGAGTTATTATATCATTGGGTGAAAGAACCATGGATTAGATTCAAGTGGATGGATCCAAAGTGACCAAGTTGGAAATTCCAACTTGGTCACTTTGGATCCATCCACTTGAATCTAATCCGCGGTTCTTTCACCCAATGATATAATAACCCATCATGATCATAATGATATAACAATCTCTAAATTGCTACTGTATGAGAACTTGTATAACGGTGTATAAATATGATATAAAATAAAATAGAAATAGAATACATAATAGTAGTAGTAGCGTGGGGTCCAGGCGCGCTGCTAGTAACTATCAGTAGCGCGGGCTGTGGAACGCGCTACTGATAACAGACTTAGTAGTAGCGCGGCGAAACGAGCGCTACTGCTAAATGTTAGCTGTAGCGCCATAGCAGTAGCGCCGGCACGCGCGCTACTGCTAGGCCCTATCCCCGCGCTACTACTAGTGTTTTCCTTAGTAGTGTTTCACTATTATCGGATTGAATACTTTTATGGATTTGAGAACACTTGATGTATGTCTTGCATATGAATACCCGTGGTGACAATGGGGTATTATATTGATTCACTTGATGTATGTTTTGCCACTCAACTCGTGGATTCCCGAGGTGACATTGGGGTAATCTATGCATAGGGGTTGATGCACGTTTTCGTCCCACTTTCTCCGGTAGAAATCTTGGGGCACTCTATGAAGTTCTTTGTGTGGATTGAATATTATGAATCTGAAGTTGTTTGATGCATATCGAATAATCAACTTGCGGATACTTGTGGTGACATTGGAATATCTAGGTGACATTAGAGTTGGTTTATGTGTATCATATGGTGTTATTTTAGTACGAACTCTAGGGCTGTTTGTGACACTTATAGGGATGGCTCAATAGATTGATCGGAAAGGATAACTTTGAGGTGGTTTCGTACCCTACAATAATTTCTATCTTATGTTCTCCGCTAATGGGAACTTTGGAGTGATTCTTTGTCGCACATTGATGGATTGTTATATGATCCAATTATGTTAGCATTGTTGAGAGATTGCACTAGTGAAAGTATGAACCCTAGGCCTTGTTTTCAAGCATTGCAATACCGTTTGTGCTCCATTTTATCAATTTCTACCTTGTTGTTTTTTATTTTTCAGATTACAAAAACCTATATCTACTATCCATACTACACTTGTATCACCATCTCTTCGCCGAACTAGTGCACCTATACAATTTGTCATTGTATTGGGTGTGTTGGGGACACAAGAGATTTCTTGTATTTGGTTGCAGGGTTGTTTGAGAGATACCATCTTCATCCTACGCCTCCCACGGATTGATAAACCTTAGGTCATCCACTTGAGGGAAAATTGCTACTGTCCTACAAAACTCTGCGTTTGGAGGCCCAACACGAGTCTACAAGAATAAGTTGTGTAGTAGACATCAAGCTCTTTTCTGGCGCCATTGCCGGGGAGGTGAGTGCTTGAAGGTATATCTTTAGATCTTGCAATTGAATCTTTTAGTTTCTTGTTTTATCACTAGTTTGGTTTATAAAAGAAAACTAAAAAAATGGAATTGAGGTTGCCTCATATTATTCGTCTTTATAATGTCTTTCTTGAAAATGATGGATCAGAAAATTGTGCTCAATTGATAGAAGAAGAATTCAATAAAATGTTTGGCATAAAATCTTTGAATGATGAGCATGATTGCAATGTTGTTAGTATGAATTCTATGAATATCCAAAATACTAAAGATGATTGCACTAGTCATGACAAAAATGTTTCTTATAAGCATGTCAATTTTTGTGGAGTGCATAAAGTTTGTGAAGACATGCCTTATAGGGATGATATATTTTGTAAGAAGCATAAGCATGATAGAACCAATTTTTTGATCAAAGTGATAGATGAATTTGCTACAAAATTATGTTCTCTTTATCCTATTACTTGTGAACTTTGCAATAAAGTTGGTCACCTTAATTTTCAATGCATACTTTTTCATGATCGAATCATTGCTAAATATTGTAATGACTTGACCACCCTTTAACTTTATAATAAGCTTATTCTATTTTTGGGGTGTGAAGAATTGACACATAAAAATAGTTGGTTTGAAGTATTCATTCTCACAGACGACATTGAAACTAATCTAAAAGAAATCTATATGTTTTGCATGGTAAATTGCAATGAGAATGCTTATATTGCCAACTATAGAAAGACGGGAAAACCAATAGAATATAAAAGGAACACTAATGAAAGGGTAAATATTTCCACTTTCCCTCCTATTGTCTCTCATGATGAAATAGGTGACGAGGAGGAGCGTCCTATTCAACCAATCTCATCAATAAGAAGCTCAGAAAAATTGATTAAACCCACACATGTTGTGGTAAAGAAAAAGAAAAGAAGAAAGAGTAGAGGTCAAAAGGTATCCCTCCGTAATGATGTTGCTCCTATTATTGTTGCGCCTCATGAGAATGAATCAAAAATAATTGTGGAAGATGATGCACTTGATGATGATATTGCTTCTTTGTCTTATGGCACAATGTCCGAAGGAACTATTGAGGATGATTTTGTTATGCCTATTACTCGCTGTGATGATTATGATTGGGAAAATAATGATACTTCTTATAATCTTGAAAATATTTTTGGCACCAACTTGGAAAATTATAATGATAGTAATTGTTATACTATTGGTGCTATTCATACTATTAATGATGAGAGTGATTATGCTAATGATATGCAAAACCACAAGCTTGGGGATGCTATGTTTGATGAGAATGACATGTTTGAGAATTTATTTGCTGCAATTAATGTTTGTCCCAATCTTGGGGATGCTATGCTTAATGAAGATGATCTTTTTAGTCCCCCTACTTTGAATGATCAAATTTATTATGATGATTGCATGCCTCCTACTTATGATGATTATTGTGATGATACTTATGTTATAAAAAGTAGTGATGATTATATTTATAAAACTTGTCATAATTATGAATACCCTTTTACTGAACATTACTCTTTTAATGTGGAAACAATTTATAGTATTCGAGTTTCATATGATACTCCCACTATTATGAATGAGAATAAAATTGCTTATGTGGAGAGTAATAAAATTTCTATGATTGTGGATCATGAAAAGGATGCTTTATGTGATACTTATATTGTTGAATTCATTCATTATGCTACTGAAAATTATTATGAGAGAGGAATATATGCTTCTACATATTTCAACAACATCAAGTTTCCTCTCTATGTGTTGAAAATCTTGAAGTTATGCTTGTTTTGCCTTCCTATGCTAGTTGATTCTTGCTCCCATACACTATTTGCTCACAAAATCCCTAAGCATAGGAAGTGGGTTAGGCTTAAATGTGCTAGTCATATGCTTCATGATGCTCTCATTGTGTTTCAATTCTTTACTTTTATGTGAGCATCATTGAAATCATCATGCCTAGCTAAAAAGGCATTAAAGAAAAGCGCTTGTTGGGAGACAACCCAATATTTATACCTACTATTTTTGTGTGTTCACATGATTAATATACTGTATTAATCATGTTTCATATGTTTTCTTTCAATAATGTGCCAAGTAAAGCCTTTGGGATAGTGTGGATACTTGTTGATTCGATTCTGTGCAAAAACAGAAACTTTTGCGTCCAGTGCTGGAATTTCTATTCTGTACTGGAGCATGATAAAATTATGAAATTTTTACAGAGCATTGGGTTACAAATTTTTTACGTTTTCCTAAGTTTTCAGAATTTTTGGAGGTACAGAAGTATGATTTTAAATCGCTCACTACATGCTGTTCTGTTTTTGACAGATTCTGTTTTCGGTGCATAGTTTGCTTGTTTTAGTGTTTCCATAGCTTATATTGAGTAGTATAAATTGTGAAAATGATAGAATACAGTAGGAATTATGTGAGAACAATTATGAAACTTGTCTTGACAGTACCTAAGTGGATGATTTATTTCTATCATACTAACCTATCTCACAAGATCCGTTAAGTTTTATGTGATTGAAGTTTTCAAGTTTTGGGTGAGATATCGATATGAGGAGAATAAGGAGTGGCAAGACCCTAAGCTTGGGGATTCCCAAGGCACCCCAAGGTAATACTCAAGGAAGACTCAAGCGTCTAAGCTTGGGGATGCCCCGGAAGGCATCCCCTCTTTCGTCTTCAACATTATCGGTAACCTTACTTGGAGCTATATTTTTATTCGTCACATGATATGTGTTTTGCTTGGAGCATCATTTTATTTTGTTTATATTTGCTTTCTGTTATCAATAATCATGTTTTGTATCTTTTAGTTCAATAAAATGCCAATTATAGCCTTTACCATGCTCAGTTTGCAAGTTCATGTGTTGCTGTTTGAAAACAGAAAGTTTCTGTTATGTCCAGAATATTCCTGAATAGTCAAAACATGATAAAAATCTGAAATTTCTACAAAGTAAGAATTCATGAGTTCTCTGTCACGTGGTAATTTTTCAGAATTTTTTGAGTTAGGGAAGTATGCATTTTAAATCCCCCTTTACAGACTGTTCTGTTTTGGCAGATTGCTGTTATAGTTGCATTGTTTGCATATGTTTGCTTGTTTAATGATTCTATTTGAGGATAGAAGTATTAAATATGCAGAGGCATTTAGTATGCAATGTTTAATTATAATTTTTGTGATTTGTTACAGTAGAGAATGTTAAGGTTTTGAGTGGATTTATACTAACTTATCTCACGAGTTCTTGTTGAGTTTTGTGTGGATGAAGTTTTTAAGATTTAGAGAAACCGTGATATGATAGGAATTAAGGAGACACAAGAGCTCAAGCTTGGGGATGCCCAAGGCATCCCAAATTAATATTTCAAGAAGTCTCAAGCATCTAAGCTTGGGGATGCCCGGGTAGGCATCCCACCTTTCTTCATCAACAATTATCGGTTAGTCTTGGTTGAGCCTAAGTTTTTGCTTCTTCACATGTTGTGTGCTATTCTTGGAATGTCATTTTCTTTTTTTTTCTTTTTTGTTTGAATAAAATACTTGAGATCTGAAATTTTTAAATGAGAGAGAGAGTCCTCACATAGCTACCTATTTACTTAACTACTCATTTGATCTTCACTTATATATTTTTGGAGTAGTTTGTCATACACTCTCATGCTTAACTTATATTTTTTTGATAGTTGACAATAGTAATGGTAATTTGCACAAGATATGAATTTGGTCCCAAAGTGATGAATATTCAAGAGGGATATAATAAAAACTTTCATATAGATCATTGGATATGATAAGTTTGATTCCTTGCAATAGTTTTGCGATATGGAGATGATAATATGTGAGTCATGTTAGTGAGTAATTATGGTTTAGTAAGAATATTGGTGTTAAGGTTTGTGATTCCCTATGCATGCACGTAAAGTCAATAGTTATGCAATGAAATTATATCCTACTTATGGTGCATTATTCAGTGTTAGTTATGTTCAATGCATGTTTATGACCGTTTTCGCTTTTTGGTTGGTTACTTCTCAATCTATTTGCTAGCCTTCATTTGTACTAAGCGGGAATACTGCTTGTGCATCCAAACTTCTTAAACCCAAGTTGTGCCAAATGAGTCCACCATACCTACCTATATGCGGTATTTCCACGCCGCTCTAAGTAAATTTGCGTGTGCCAACTCTAATTTTCAAAATAATTTTCCGTTTTGTGTGCCCGTACCGCTCATGAAGCAGCAGGGGGTGGCCAATATTTTCCATGTTAGGTGTGTTATTCTCACGATGAGTGTTTATTCACTTGTCATTGCACGAGAGAGTGGCTGGTAATAGGGATGCCCAGTCCCACAATGAATCAAAAATTAATAACAACAAAATTCCTTGGAAAGTGTTGGTATGGAGGGCACCTGTGGATACGGCTAGCCATGGATTGTGAAATAATGGTGGAAAGGAAATAAACTTTATTTTCTGTTTGGGAACCGCCTATAATGTGTCTAGCATGGAAGATATTGGGAATTCTCGGTCGTTTTCGTTGATAGGAAAAGCATGCCTCTCAAAATAATTTTATCTCTCTATTTTTAACCTTGAGCTCTGGCACCTCTACAAATCTCTGCTTCCCTCTGCGAAGGGCCTATCTACTTTACTTTTATGCAATTTTTATTTTTATTTTGAGTCTCCATCTTCTCTTATAAAGCACCAATTGGAGAGCACTATTGTCATACTTGTGCATTGGATGTAGCTAATATTGAGTGTGTTTCATGAACGGATCAATGATTGAGCATAATGGGCTAGGGATAACTCTCTTTAGCGTTGATATTTTGAAAGACATGGTTGCTTGTTAGTATGCTTGAGTATTTATGTCTTCATGTCAAATTATAGACTATTGCTTCGAATCATTCAAGTCCAAGTGTCCATGCAATAAAAGAAAAGATTATATGATGATTATGATAGGTAGCATTCCACATCAAAAAATTTGTTTTTATTTGCTACTTTATCATGTTGAGTTTTATGAGAAAAAGTTGCTGTTATGATGCTAGGAAAAGTGATTGAAAATTATCGTTGATTAAACTTATGCACTATGCTAGCATTCACACTTCATAAATTATTTCTTTTATCATTTGCCTACTCGAGGACGAGCATGAATTAAGCTTGGGGATGATGATATGTCTCCAACGTATCTATAATTTATGAAGTATTCATGCCATGTTTATAACAATTCTATATGGTTTTGGTATGATTTGATTAGAACTAACCCGGACTGACGCTATTTTCAGCAGAACTACCGTGGTGTTGTTTTTTGTGCAGAAATAAAAGTTCTCCAAATACAGCGAAACTTTTTGACAATTTTTTTGGACCAAAAGAGACCCCAGAAGCTTCATGGAAGGACCAGAAGCCTCACGAGGTGCTCACAAGCCACATGGGCGCGCCGGGGGGGATGGTGTGCCCATGTGCCTCATGGGCCCATCTTAGCCCATCTTGACGTGATTCCAAAGCTGAAAAATCCTAGAACTAACCCTAGAACTTTGACTCCGCCACCGCAAGACTCTGTACCTTCGAAATACCATATACAGCCCTTTTTCGGCACCCTACCGGAGGGGGAAATCATCACCGGAGGCCATCTTCATCATCCCGGCGGTCTCCATGACGAGGAGGGAGTAGTTCACCCTCGGGGCTGAGGGTATGTACTAGTAGCTATGTGTTTAATCTCTCTCTCTCTCACGTGTTCTTGATTTGGCATGATCTTGATGTACCGCGAGCTTTGTTAATATAGTTGGATCATATGGTGTTTCTCCCTCTCTATCTTGTTGTGATGAATTGAGTTTTTACCTTTGAGGTTTCACTATTATTGGATATGAATAATTTTATGGATTTGAGAACACTTGATGTATGTCTTGCATAAGAATAAGTTGTGCAGTAGACATCAGTTAGCAAACATAGCATTGGTCACTTGAACAATTCATGAAAGAATATTGAAGGAAGAGAGATTTCACATATAAATATACTATCTTGGACATCTTCTATGATTGTGAGCCCCCATTAATTATTTTCAAGCTTGATCAAGTAGTTGATGTTGGACAAGGAAGACAACGTAATGAGTTATGTTTGTTTATATTCACATAGAAGTTATATTGCCATGTATCCTCTAACATGTGGTGCTTGCTTAGGATCTTTTGCTAGCCAAAACTTCGTACTAAGTAGAAATAGTACTTGTGCATCCAAAAACCCTTAAACCCAGTTTCTTGCCGTGAGAGTCCACCATATCTACCTATGGATTGGATAAAATCCTTCAAGTAAGTTGTCATCGGTGCAAAAAGCAATAAAAATTGCTCCTAAATATGTATGATCTTTTATTGCAAGGGAAAATAAGCGTTGTACGAACTTGTGATGGTAAAGAAATAAAAGTGACAGACTGCATAATAAAGGTTGCTATCACAAGGGGCAATATAACGTGACGTTCCTTTGCATTAAGAGCTTGCACATCCAAAAATAAAAAGCGCATGACAACCTCTGCTTCCCTCTGCGAAGGGCCTATCTTTTACTTTTCTGTATTTACTTTTATGCAAGAGTCAGTAATGTTCATCTCTATTCCGCTCTATTTATTCTCTAGTTGGCAAGCATCATGTGGTAGGGAAAGATCCAGGCACATATATCCAGTTGAATATAGGTGATCATGAGTTATTATTGTTGACATTATCCCTGAGATAAATAAGTTGGGAGGCGAAACATTAAGCCCCTATCTTCCTATGTGTTTGACTGAAACGGTTTGTTCTAAAAATATGCTTTGAGTGTCAGCAATCATGGAAGACTAAATGATAGTTGAGTATGTGGAATTTGCTAAATCAAAGCTCTTACATAGACCCTTCCTGAAAATAAGATGAATTGCAATTGTTTGATGACTGAGAACATAGTTTGTTAGTTTTCAAGAAAGTTTATGATCTATACTTTAACATGTGAATAGCTTGCTACTTGACCATGAGAAGTTTTATGAGATGAGCTACTGTTTATGATATATAATGATGCTAGAAAAAAGTGATTGGAATTATCATTGATCAAACTTATGCACTATGCTAGCATTCACACTTCATAAATTATTTCTTTTATCATTTACCTACTCGAGGACGAGCAGGAATTAAGCTTGGGGATGCTGATATGTCTCCAACGTATCTATAATTTATGAAGTATTCATGCCATGTTTATTATAGTTTTGTATGATTTTGGTGCACTTTTATATGGACTTTATATGATTTTCATGGACTAACATATTGACCTAGTGCCCAGTGCCAGTTGCTGTTTTCTGCTTGTTTTTGGTTTTCCAGAAAATCCATATCAAATGAAGTCCAAATGCAGCGAAACTTTTTGACGATTTTTTATGGAAGGAAACAAACCCAGGAAGCTTCGGGGGAGCAGCAGAAGACCCACAGGGGCCCCACAAGCCACCAGGGCGCGCCACCCCCCCAGGCGCGCCCTGGTGCCTCGGGGGCCCCCTGTGGCACCTCTTTGCGTGATTCCAACGCTAAAAAATCCTATATATTCAGAAACCCCTGAAAGTTAACATAGATGAGTTTTTACGCTGCCACAAGCCTCTATACCAAAGAGATCCCATCTGGAGGCCTTTTCCGGCACTCTGCCAGAGGGGGAAATCATCACCGGAGGCCATCATCATCATCCCGACGGTCTCCATGATGAGGAGGGAGTAGTTCACCGTCGAGGCTAGGGGCATGTACAAGTAGCTATGTGTTTGATCTCTCTCTCTTGTGTTCTTGATATGGCATGATCTTGATGTACCGCGAGCTTTGTTAATATAGTTGGATCATATGGTGTTTCCCCCTCTCTATCTTGTTGTGATGAATTGAGTTTTACCTTTGAGGTTTCACTATTATCGGATTGAATACTTTTATGGATTTGAGGACACTTGATGTATGTCTTGCATATGAATACCAGTGGTGACAATGGGGTATTATATTGATTCACTCGATGTATGTTTTGGCACTCAACTCACAGATTTCTGAGGTCACATTGGGGTAATCTATGCATAGGGGTTGATGCACGTTTTCATCCTACTTTCTCCGGTAGAAATCTTGGGGCACTCTTTGAAGTTCTTTGTGTGGATTGAATATTATGAATCTGAAGTTGTTTGATGCATATCGTATAATCAACTCACGGATACCTGTGGTGACATTGGAGTATCTAGGTGACATTAGAGTTGGTTGATGCGTATCATATGGTGTTATTTTAGTATGAACTCTAGGGCTGTTCGTGACACTTATAGGGATGGCTCAATAGATTAATCGGAAAGGATAACTTTGAGGTGGTTTCGTACCCTACAACAATTTCTATCTTATGTTCTCCGCGAATAGGAACTTTGGAGTGATTCTTTGTCGCACATTGAGGGATTGTTATATGATCCAATTATGTTAGCATTGTTGAGAGATTGCACTAGTGAAAGTATGAACCCTAGGCCTTGTTTTCAAGCATTGCAATACCGTTTGTGCTCCGTTTTATCACTTGCTACCTTGCTATTTTTTATTTTTCAGATTACAAAAACCTATATCTACTATCCATACTACACTTGTATCACCATCTCTTCGCCGAACTAGTGCACCTATACAATTTACCATTGTATTGGGTGTGTTGGGGACACAAGAGATTTCTTGTATTTGATTGCAGGGTTGTTTGAGAGAGACCATCTTCATCCTACGCCTCCCACAGATTGATAAACCTTAGGTCATCCACTTGAGGGAAATTTGCTACTGTCCTACAAAACTCTGCGCTTGGAGGCCCAACAGAGTCTACAAGAAGTAAAGTTGCGTAGTAGACATCAATCTGCAGATGAGCCATCGATCCTTTGTGATCGCACAACGGAACTCTCAATGAAAGCACCAGTGTCGGTGTGAAAACCGGCAGACCTCGGGGTAGGTGGTCCCAAGCTGTGGATCTCAGACAGATGGTAACAGGAACAGGGAGACGATATTTAACCAGGTTCGGGTCCTCTTGATGGAGGTAAAACCCTACATCCTGCTCTTGTTTATATTGATGGAGAAGTATCAAGTACAGAGTTGATCTACCTCGAGATCGTATGATCTAGTCCTAAGGCTAGGTGAATGAGATTGCGTTAAGGTCCCTTCTAAGGGCCAAACCCTTTGGCTTATATACACGCCGGATAGGGTATCTAGTGTTACAAGGTAGGTATCCAGGCGAGGAGGCGGCAGGGGAAGTCTTGGAGTAGACGTCAAGTCTTCGGCCGATGTAATCTTGTTCTTCCGGAGTCCATCTTGATAAGAATGAGGGCCCACTGGCCCAGCCCGAGGAATATGGGCCGACTAGGTTGGTACCCTCTAGTCCAGGACACCGTCACTATGGATCCCCGAAAGCTCTGCACCAAGCATCGAATTGTTCAACCTGCGCCCGGCAAACACCCCTTCAGCGATGTCTATTATGAGTGGTCGTCCGGAGAAGAGGACACTGCTATAGAGGAGGAACCAGGAAAGGTCGTGGAGGACCGGATTCAAGGAGAAGAAGATCAAGCCATGCACAGGAAGGAAACAACAGAAAAGGGAGATATATTGCAAACTCTTCAGCATAACCTTTCTTTATCTGTAATTAATGCATTAAGGGCTGTTGAAGAAATCTGTGCTCAGAATACGTCACTTACTCGTGAGGTTATTGTGTTAGAGGAGTAGAATCGTGCTCTTCGGAGGATCAATGGAAATTTGGAGTACTTGCTGAAGCTGAAGGACAAACCCACCACTTCATCACCACCATCACCAAAGAAGGAGATTTGAGTACATGGGTATGGGTACCACCCTTGGCTTGTGCCAAGCTTCGGGGAGGTGCCCCGGTATCGTATCATCATCACTTTTTATCATCATTATCTATCTTAGTTCGATCCTTAGTTATTTCGTGATTTAGAAGAATAAATTTTTGTATGATTTAGTTTCGAGTGCTTGCTTTGTGATCTATCTATCTATATAATCATGAGTTATATAATAAAGAGTAGTTTGAGTTGAGTGTTTTGCTTTGTTTGATGATCCAATCTTAGAAATAAATCTTGTGCATGTGCTAATCCCATGGGGTGTGATTACTTCACATAAAAGAAGTATAATTGATAAAACTTGTTGGAAGTTGACAAACATAGCATTGCTCATTGTTGCAATTCATGAAAAAGTAATAAAGGAAGAGAGGTCTCACATATAAATATACTATCTTGGACATCTTTTATGATTGTGAGCCCCCATCAAATATTCTATGTCAATTAGTCGACGTTGGACAAGGAAGACAACGTAATGAGTTATGTTTGCTTATATTCACATAGAAGTTATATTGTTTTGGATCCTCTAACATGTGGTGCTTGCCCTCTACCTTTTGCTAGCCAAAATTCCGCACTAAGTAGAGATACTACTTGTGCATCCAAAAACCCTTAAACCCAGTTTCATGCCATGAGAGTCCACTATATCTACCTATGGATTGAATAAGATTCTTCAAGTAAGTTGTCATCGGTGCAAAGCAATAAAAATTGCTCCTAAATATGTATGAACTTTTATTGTAAGGGGAAATAAGCTTTGTACGATCTTGTGATGGTGGAGTAATAAAAGTGACAGACTGCATAATAAAGGTCGCTATCACAAGGGGCAATATAAAGTGACGTTCCTTTACATTAAGAGCTTGCACATCCAAAAACAAAAAGCGCATGACAACCTCTGCTTCCCTTTGCGAAGGGCCTATCTTTTACTTTATGTATTTACTTTCATGCAAGAGTCAATAGTATTCTCCTCTATTCCGTTTTTATTTTTTCTCTTAGCAAGCATCATGTGGTGGGGATTGATCCAGGCATATATATACAGTTGGGTGTAGGTGATCATGAGTTATTATTGTTGACATTACCCTTGAGGTAAATACGTTGGGAGGCGAAATTATAAGCCCTTATCTTTCTATGTGTCCGACTGAAACTTTTGCTCCATAAGTATGTCGTGAGTGTCAGCAATCATAGAAGACTAAATGATAGTTGAGTATGTGAACTTGCTAAACAAAGCTCTTACATAGACTCTTTCTGATAATATGATGAATTGCAATTGCTTCAGTGACTGAGATCATAGTTTGTTAGTTTTCAATTTGGTTTATGGTTCATACTTTAACTTGTGGATGAATTGTCACTTTTTCATGAGAAGTTTTATGATGATATATTGCTGTTATAATAAATATCATGATGCTCCATGTCCGTATTTTATTTTTATCGACGCCTCTCTCTCTAAACATGTGGTCATGATTATCGATTTCGGCTTTCGCTTGAGGACAAGCGAGGTCTAAGTTTGGGGGAGTTGATACGTTCAATTTGCATCATGATTTCTTATTGATAATTATTATGTTTTTGATCATTATTTCACTTTATGGTACAATTCTTATGCCTTTTCTCTCTTACTTTGCAAGATTCACATGAAGAGGGAGATTGCCGGCAGCTGGAATTATGTACCAAAAAGGGGTGAAACAGAGATAGCTATTCTGTACAACTCCAAATGACCTGAAAATTTACAGAGAATTATTTTCGAATATATAAAAAATACTGGCGAAAGAATCAATAGGAGGGGGCACACCAGGAAGCCACAAGCCTGGGGGCGCGCCCTACCCCACTGGGCGCGCCCCCCGAGCTTGTGGGGCCCCTGGCAGGCCTCCGCCCCCCTCCTTCTGCTATATGAAGCCATTTGCCCTAGAAAAAATCAGAAGAAGACTTTTGGGACGAAGCGCCGCCGTCTCGAGGTGGAACCTGGGCAGGAGCTATTTTGCTCTCAGGTGGAGCGATTCCGCCGGGGATACTTCCCTCCGAGGGGGATCGAAGCCATCGACATCACCAACGATCCTCTCATCGTGGGAGGACCAATCTTCATCAACATCTTCACCAGCACCATCTCATCTCAAACCCTAGTTCATCTCTTGTATTCAATCTTTGTCTCAAAACCTTAGATTGGTACCTGTGGGTTGCTAGTAGTGTTGATTACATCTTGTAGTTGATGCTAGTTGGTTTATTTGGTGGAAGATTATATGTTCAGATCCTTAATGCTATTCAATACCCCTCTGATCTTGAACATGAATATGATTTGTGAGTAGTTACTTTTGTTCTTGAGGACATGGGAGAAGTCTTGTCATAAGTAATGATGTGAATTTGGTATTCGTTCGATATTTTGATGCCATGTATGTTGTGCTTCCTTTAGTGGTGTCGTGTGAACGTCGACTACATGACACTTCACCATCTTTGGGCCTAAGGGAAGGCATTGTGGAGTAGTAATTAGATGATGGGTTGCTAGAGTGACAGAAGATTAAACCCTAGTTTATGTGCTATTCCGTAAGGGGCTGATTTGGATCCATATGTTTCATGCTATGGTTAGATTTATCTTAATTCTTCTTTCGTAGTTGCGGATGCTTGCGAGAGGGGGTAATCATAAGTGGGAGGCTTGTTCAAGTAAGAACAGCACCCAAGAACCGGTCCACCCACATATCAAATTATCAAAGTAGCGAACGCGAATCAAACAAACATGATGAAAGTGACTAGATGAAATTCTCATGTGTCCTCGAGAACGCTTTGCTTATTATACGAGTTCGTTCCGGCTTGTCCTTTGCTATAAAAAGGATTGGGACACCTTGCTGCACTTTATTATACTTGTTACTTTTTACGAATTATCTTGCTACCGAAACTATCTGTTACCGCTACTTTCAGTACTTGCAGAGAATACCTTGCTGAAAACCGCTTGTCATTTCCTTCTACTCCTCGTTGGGTTCGACACTCTTACTTATCGAAAGGACTACGATTGATCCCCTATACTTGTGGATCATCAATCCACAAAACTAGATAAAAAGTGCTTTAGAGTGTATGGATAAAAGAAATAATATGCTAGAGGATTCTAGATTATAATAGTATCAAGTTTAGGTGTAACTAAATTGTGAATTCAAAATTGTATGTGGTCTCACCAAATAATATGTCCAAACCACAGTTCTAAGCATCAAACGTGACTACAAAATTGCAAGATACTGTGTATAGTCGGACACATAGAAAATGGTAAACCATCAACCATTTCAGCATGATATGCCACGAATGACTGACATGTGGGCCAGACGATGAACAACAGGTACGCACAGAATGACAAATGGAACCCACAATGCACATAAGGGCACCTCCAACGGGAGGCGCTAGTGATGGGCGCCATGAAATACTTCATGGTTGATTCGCAGTTGCCTGCGAGATTCCTGGCGTCACGCTCTACATGGACGCAAAATCATGCATCGACCACTTGGTTCTTTTTGAAGCGATTGACCTCTATTGCTGTCCATATTTAGCGCCTCAAATTAGCGCCCAACATTGGAAGGGAAGTCGCTCTATTTTTTTTACCCTAAGTGTCTAGATAAGCGCCTTGCATTGAAGATGCCCTAATGCCCTTAACAACCCCATTTCCCTAGGAATTCCTAGGAAGTTTGGATGATTTAAGGATTCTGCTTCCTAGATTTTATTTTTGAAAATCGTCCTAGATATTTGAATGGGAAGGGTGGGAGGGTGACGAATAGGGACCCGAAGCACAAGACCTCTTCGTGAGGGTGACAAGTCGGGTAAGGGCATCTCTAGTAGAGCCGCTATATCCACCCGACCTGCAAAATAACTGCCGTATACTGTACCGAGACGAAAAAAGTCCCTAACAGGTACCGTATATCGGCCCGTCCTGTAATTTTTTTTGTGGGGAGCTGTATATTCGACCCTTGTCTGCTATATCTCCACTTTTTCCTTTCGTATTACAGTTTCCTCTATCTTTGGCGGAAGGGAAATTTCAGCACCAACCGCTCCCGTCGCAGCCTCCCGAGCACCAACCGCCGCTGGTAACACCGAGGAATCGAGCGGGACCAGCCGACCGCGTCCGCCCTGCCTCAGGCGCGAGCAGCAGGAGCTTGCCGCGTCCGTAGCAGCGCCCCACCTGGGGCGAGAGCACCAGCGGCTCGGCTGCGGGCGCGAGCAAGAGCTCGGCCGCGGGTGCTCTATCTGGTGTAGGCAGCTGCTCCTCGATCTGGTGTAGGCCGTCGGTCCTCGCTCCGGTGGAGGCTCGCTTGATGCACTCCGCGAGATGAATGCATGGATGTGGATGTAAGAGAGAGGACCCAATTGCAATCTATATACTATCACGAAGGACCTTGTTGTAAATTTAACTACAGACTAGTGGGCTTCACATTTGACTGCTGACGATTTTTGGGGCATTTGTTCTGCCCCAAGCTGCGCCGTACTGCAAATTCAGTTTATGGGGAACCGTATGCGAGAAAAGTTTTTACGAGATCTACTAGAGATGCTCTAACTACCCGCAGCGCAAGACCTCTTGCACGGGCACAAGAGTACTACGATTCTACTTGTATCTGTCATGCTATTTCCAGTGTATGTCAATGGTGAAAGGTTTAATCTTGTCCAGAAATGTTAGAGATATATTTGGTTTACATGTATTTGGTAGTTTAGGATTTGTAATCCGTTTCATACCTTATCTCTAGGAGAGACTTCTTGCCCTCCAAATCTGAGCTCCTATATATACTCGCCCTTGAGACTCAATACAACATCCATCAATTCCACCAAGTCTCTCTCTATTCCTTCTACAAGAAACCTTTTCAATTTTCTTCTTAAACCAACCAAGGACGCTCCATTTCATCTCAAAAGCAACAAAAAGAAGAAGAAAAAACTCTATTTCAGGCGTACAATACGTCCAAGATCCAACCAACATTGAGATAGTTTTCACTTCTGAGTGGTATATTGAGATTTTTATTTTCCCTAAAGACTTAACTTACTTTTATCCAATGTAATAACCAGACTGACATCATTAGTTAGGACCATAAGCTGGGTGTTGCATAACACCCGGTTTGGCCGGACAGATACATAGTCAAAACAGATACATGAAAACTTACATTCAGTACACGATGCAACAGAATGTCCTCAGCTCTCAGTTACTTCTGCACTACTACAAGAGAGAATTCCTTATTTGGCCCTTTCTTAAAATTTGCTTCTCTTTTTGCCTAAAATTTTGTTTTCTTCCCTTTTTAACACTCAAACTTTATTTTGTTCCCTTTATGACACTTCCGTCAGTTTTGCCCCGTAAAGGTGTTAAGTCTAACCTGAAAAAGGCTGTTTTACCCCTAATGTAGTATGTGACCAGATTATTTGCATGCATACACACAGGTAACATATAAATTTGTACAGAGTAATCTTACAGGTGATAAATTAGACCGCGGTGTGCCGGCGTACACGAACCCATGGCAAGCTCCAGCGACACAGGGATGACGCTACTGCAACAGGCTATCTAGTGCAAGTCGCCGGCCAGTACATACGTGCACGTACTGCTAGCTAGCTTTGCACGTACACTGCTGCTGCTTAAAAATCAATCAAGCTGCTTGTGTGTGCTAGCTTGCACGTACGTATTGTTTCGAGGCCTGATGTGGGCACTGCGGGAGTGGCCCCTTCCAAGGCCTGATTTTTTTTGAGGGGGCCTTCCAAGGCCTGATGTGCACCCCTAGCTTGCACGTACGTACTGGAGCTTTGCTACACGCACGGACACAGGATCACGGACTTTTACGGAAAGGCTTAACTGGGACCATTTGATTGGAAGAAATCATGATGAGGGGCCCACATCCCCTGAAAATCAGGGGGGGTGAAGATTGGGAACCCCTATATGACGCTCTCTGCGTCAAATAGCTGGGGATTCGCACAGGGGGCGCCCACCTGGGCCGGGCAACTCACACGTACTGTAGCGAACCAGTTTTTCTGTAGCGCATTTACTCTCACGCACGTACTGTAGTAACCAGTCCATCCACGCTAAGCTGTCAAGTTTTTTTCTATGGCATACTGTAGAGGACCAGTTCTTATAGCAGATCGTGTTGTAGCAATCGGGTTACTGTAGCAACAGATTAATGAAATTCAAGAGACATTTTTTTTGGGAAAAAATCAGACATTTTTTTTGGGAAAAAATCAAACATTTTTTCGAAAAAACAAACAATTTTCGAAAAATTCCGAACATTATTTAAAGGAAACATTTTTTGATTTTTTAAAAGACTAGGAAAATAGCCCGTGCGTTGCAACGGGATAAAAATTCATCGCACTCCTTCGACAAAACTTAAAAACCAGTTTGTGAAATTTCCAAAAAAAACTTTTGTAAACATTTTCTGAAAAACAAGAACAAAAGTGAAAACGTGAACGTTTTTTCAAAATTACGAACAATTTTCACAAAACTCAAAAAAAAATTGAAATCCCCCCCGAACAATTTTTGAATTGGCGAAAAAATTGCGAAAACATGAACTATTTTTCGACTTTGTGAATAAATTTTGAAAACGTAACATTTTTTGAATTTGTTAACAAATTTGGAAAACGGGAACATTTTTTTAAGTTCCCGAACATTTTTTGAATTTATGAACAAATTTTGAAACATGAATGTTTTTTGAATGTGTGAACAAATTTTGAAAAACGGGAACATTTTTTTGAAATCCTTGAACTATCTAGTTTGTGAACAAAATTTCAAAATGCGAACATTTTTAAAAAGTTGACGAACATTTTTTGAAAACGCGAACATTTTTCAAATTGACGATTTTTTTTTTTGAAAACACGAACATTTTTTGAAAACATGAACATTTTTTCAAAACACGAACAGTTTTTCAAATTTGTGAACATATTTTGAAAGCGCGAACATTTTTTCAAATTTACAAACATTTTTTCAAAATTTGCGAACACTTTTTCAAATTTACAAAACATTTTTGAAAATACGAACATTTTTTCAAATTTGCGAACAATTTTGAATTGTGAACATTTTTTGAAATTTGCGAATTTTGGAAAAATAAATAAAAAAGGAATTAAAAGAAAAAAAAATAAAAATTAAAAAAGAAAAAAAGAAAAAGAAAAAGTAAAAGAAAAGAAACAGAAAAAGAAAAAGAAAATAAGAAGAAAAAAAGAAACAGAAAAAAGAAAATAAAAAACGAAAAAGAATGTTTCATAAAAAACGGAAAAGAAAACAAAAATAAAAAAACACACCAGGAAAAAGTAAAAAAAGAAACAGAAAAAACGAAGAAAAAAGAAAAAACCGTAAAAACCAGATAATAGAAAAAAAAACGGTTCAGGAACCTTCTAGAAGGTTCGCAAAACCGGCCAGGAACCTTCCAGATGGTTCCCAAACCGGGATCGATGGAACACTTTGATGGGTCGGCCCAGAACGCTCGCTCGCTCGCCACTGTGTGCGAAGCGTCGACAAATCGACGCAAAGAGCGGCGAATAGGAAATTCCGTGAAGATTGATTAACGAAGAGACCGCGTAATACGTGTTGGATTATGGATGGGCTTAGGCCCATATAAGACCATAATCCCTGGTTAATCTCTAAGGCCCATTTCGGTGCATGGCAAGTGGTGGTAAATTTAGTACCATACTGCTACAGTAAGAAGAGTGAGACCCCTTTATAAGGGCTGCTCTACCACATGCCATTGGGAGCTTGGGAATAGGAGCCGTACACGCGCGCTCCTCCTCCTCCGCCGCCCGCCACGCCTCGTCACGACGCGCGCGCGTCGCGGGGTGCGGGAATGAGCCGAGCCTTATTTTTGTTGGTCAGAAATGGTTAATTAATTGTTGATTAATTAACGAGTCGCTAACGGAAGTGCCACTGTCCGAGACGTTGGACCGTGGGCCTCGGCCCAGGCCCATCTACCTGTCGGCCTATATAAGGAGGCGCTGGCCTGTGCAGTGAACCCTAACTCAGCTCACTCACTCCCTCGTGCACAACCGTAGCCGTCATCTACTGTTCCTCTCAGTGTGCTGCTTCCGGCGATCCCATCCCGACGACCGCGTGCACGGTTGGTCAGGAGAGCAGGTGCCTCCGGAACCCTGTCGTTCGAGATCCTGCCCGGGAGAACGGCAATAAGGTTTTTGGGGAGCGTCTCGACGCGACTGCTCCCGATACATCCCCATCTCCGTCGTCTTTGTCCTCCTCTGCTTCCACTACTTCCCCTGCATCGACTCCATGGCGAACAACGACGACGCCGCCGCCGCCGCCAAGAAGAAGGCCACGGAATGACGCCGAGGCTGCTGCCGCCGCCGCCGCGTTGGCCT
This sequence comes from Elymus sibiricus, assembly GCA_039707655.1. NCBI lineage: Eukaryota > Viridiplantae > Streptophyta > Magnoliopsida > Poales > Poaceae > Elymus > Elymus sibiricus. The sequence continues at coordinate 433,685,620 of CM077672.1, read as the reverse complement.
GGCCAACCGGAGGGTATGATCTGTTCATCCCTCACCTACCTGTTTATGTGCTTATTCATGTGCTAGCCGTATATGTTCTGTTCATAGATGTTTCGGTTCTATGTACTGTACGTGCTCACATGCTTAGGTATCGGTATGAGATGCATACCGTATTTGCCATGCTTACCGTTTACTCGTGGATTAGTCTAATAAAAAAAGTGCTCATATTTCCAACAATCCCAAAACCTTATTTTAGGCACTTTTCGATTCAAGGCTTCGCCGCCACATTGAAACCGAAAAAGTTTACTGGAACGCATTTTAAGCGTTGGCAGACGAGGACCACCTTGTGGCTCACAGCTATGAATATCTTCTGGGTCAGTGGTGTGATTCCCGACGGAACGATTGATCCTGAAAAGGATAAGGCATTCAGGGAAGCAACCACTGTCTTTGTGGGAGCCATTCTTAGTGTGATCGAAGACAAGTTGGTTGACGCATATCTCCATATGCGCGTTGCCAAAAACTTGTGGGATGCGCTCGAAGCTAAGTTGGGCGCAACCGATGCTGGAAGCGAACTGTATGCTATGGAGCAGTTCCATGATTACATGATGGTTGCTAACCGTCCTGTATTGGACCAGGCTCATGAGATAGAGTGCATCGCTAAGGAGCTGGAACTCCTGAAGTGTGAGTTACCGGACAAGTTTGCCGCGGGTTGCATTATTGCAAAACTCCCTCCTACATGGAGAAACTTTGCTACTTCTCTCAAGCACTTGAGACGTGAATTCTCTGTTGATCATCGGTCATCTGAGTGTTGAGCAGAACTCAAGAGCAAAGGACTCACACGTGAAAGGGGCAGAGGGTTCTTCTAGCGCCAATGTGGTGCAGAAGAATTTCCACAAGTTCAAGGGAAAGAACACTGTCCAGCAGAATACTACCATTAAGAAGAAGGGTAAGAAGAAAGACAAAAAGAAAGATGGCTGCTTTATTTGTGGTTCAGAGGAACATTGGGCAAACAAGTGCCCAAACAAGTACAAGAAGCCAGGACAGGACTCCAGGTCTATCAATGTGACTATGAGCAACAGTGATGGGGCAACTGGGTATGGTAATTTGTTTACTGTACTTTCAGTTTGTCGGTCCACCGATTGGTGGATTGACACAGGGGCCAACATTCATGTGTGTGCTAATATGTCATTGTTCTCTTCTTACCAGGTCGCACGAGATTGCTCAATCCTGATGGGGAATGGCTCGCATGCTTCTGTTCATGGTGTTGGCACGGTAGATCTGAAGTTTACTTCGGGAAAGATCGTGCAACTAAAGAACATGCAGCATGTCCCCGCCATCAAGAAGAATCTCGTTAGTGGCTCCCTTCTTTGTAAAGAAGGGTTTAAGTTAGTATTTGAGTCCAATAAAGTAGTCGTATCTCGATATGGACTGTTTGTTGGAAAATAATATAATTGCGGAGGTTTGTTCCGCCTTTCCCTGGCGGATTTCTGTAATAAAGTCGTGAACCAAATTCATTCTAGCGTGAACGAATCTGATGTTTGGCATTCACATCTTTGTCGCATTAATTTCGGTTGTATGACGTGGCTAGCTAAGATGGATTTAATCCCGAGTTTCACTTTAGCCAAAGGCTCTAAGTGCCATTCATGTGTGCAAGCAAAGCAACCTCGTAAGCCTCACAAGCCTGCGAAGGAGAGACACCTGGCACCACTAGAGCTCATACATTCAGATCTGTGCGAGATGAATGGTGTGTTGACTAAAGGTGGAAAGAAATATTTTATGACGTTGATTGATGGTTCCACTAGATTCTACTATGTGTATTTGTTAAATACTAAGGATGAGGCTCTACACTACTTTAAAATCTATAAGGCAGAAGTTGGGAACCAACTTGAAAAGAAAATAAAACGAGTTCGGTCTGATCGTGGTGGAGAGTACTTTTCTAATGAGTTCGATTTATTCTGTGCGGAACATGGTATTATTCATGAGAGGATGCCTCCCTATTCACCCCAGTCAAATGGGGTTGCCGAACGGAAAAACCGTACTCTAACAGATTTGGTTAACGCCATGTTAGATACATTGGGTTTATCCAAGGCATGGTGGGGGGAGGCTGTATTGACGTCATGTCATGTCCTGAATAAAGTTCCCACTAAGGATAATGATACTACTCCCTATGAGCAATGGGAAAAGAAAAGAACTACACTCTCTTACTTGCGCACTTGGGGCTGTTTGGCGAAAGTCAACGTGTCGATAACCAAAAAGCGCAAGTTGGGACCAAAGACCGTGGACTGCGTTTTTCTGGGCTATGCCAAGCATAGCGTCGGCTATAGATTTCTAGTGGTGAAATCTAATGTACACGAAGTGAAGGTCGGTACGATCATGGAGTCTAAAGATGCTACATTCTTTGAGGACATTTTCCCCATGAGAGATATGCAAAGCACTTCTAGACTGGAATCTAATGAGACTCCTGAACATGCCATTCCGATGGAATATTATGAGCACAAAAGTGATGAAAGTTTCACGGAGGATGACGAGGAAGCTCCTGTTAGGAGCAAGAGACAGAGGACTGCAAAGTCCTTTGGAGATGATTTCCTCGTGTACCTCGTGGATGACGACACTCCCAGTACCATTTCAGAAGCCTATGCATCACCTGATGCTGACTACTGGAAGGATGCGGTCCGTAGAGAGATGGATTCCATCTTGGCTAACGGGACATGGGAGATCACTGATCGTCCTTATGGTTGTCAACCATTGGGATGTAAGTGGGTGTTCAAAAAGAAGCTTAGGCCCGATGGTACTATTGAGGAGTACAAGGCTAGGCTTGTGGTCAAAGGTTATACCCAGAAAGAGGAAGAAGATTTCTTCGATACTTACTCACCTGTGGCTAGACTGACAACCATTCGAGTGTTACTCGCATTGGCTGCATCGCATGGTCTTCTCGTCCATCAGATGGATGTTAAGACGGCTTTCTTAACGGAGAACTAGACGAAGAAATTTACATGCAACAGCCAGATGGCTTTGTAGTAAATGGTCAGGAAAGAAAGGTGTGCAAGCTATTGAAATCTTTGTATGGCCTGAAACAAGCGCCTAAGCAATGGCATGAGAAGTTCAATACAACTCTAACATCTGCTGGCTTTGTTGTTAACGAAGCTGAAAAATGTGTATACTATCGCTATGGTGGGGGCGAAGGAGTTATACTGTGTCTGTATGTCGATGACATACTGATATTTGGGACACACCTCAAAGTAATTGAGGAGGTCAAGGCTTTTCTATCTCATAACTTTGAGATGAAAGACCTGGGCGTAGCTGATGTTATCTTGAACATTAAGCTACTGAGAGATACTGAGGGTGGAATTACACTTTTGCAATCCCACTATGTTGAGAATATTTTGAGCCATTTTGGATATTCGGACTACAAACCTTTTGCAACACCATATGATCCTAGAGTGCGGATTCGAAAATTCGAAGGCACAGCTGTAGATCAATTGAGATATTCTCAAGTGGTTGGTTCACTGATGTACCTAGCTTGCGCTACTCGGCCTGACATATCATTTGCTGTGTGCAAACTGAGCCGGTTTGTTTCCAACCCGGGAGTTGTGCACTGGCATGCTGTTGAGCAAGTCACGCGTTATTTGCAAGGTACTATGAACTATGGAATACACTATTCTGGGTACCCGACGGTACTCGAGGGGTATAGTGATTCGAACTGGATATCTGATGCTGATGAGATGAAAGCCACAAGTGGGTATGTCTTCACACTTGGTGGTGGTGCTGTTTCCTGGAAGTCTTGCAAGCAGACGATCTTAACGAGATCGACTATGGAAGCATAACTCACAGCATTAGACATATCATGCGTCGAAGCAGAATGGCTTTTAGAGCTTTTGATGGATTTGCCAGTGGTTGAACAGCCAGTTCCGGCTATCCTTATGAACTGTGACAATCAAACAGTGATTTCCAAAGCTAAGAGTTCAAAGGACAACCTAAAATTCACAAAGCACATAAGAAGAAGATTGAAATCTGTCAGAAAATCAAGAAACTCCGGAGTGATAGCGTTGGATTATATCCAGACTGCTAAAAATCTGGCAGACCCTTTTACAAAAGGGCTATCACGGATTGTGATAAAAAAATGCATCGAGGGAGATGGGCATGTGACCCGCGTAAGTTGCCATGGGGGTAACCCAACCTATGTGATTGGAGATCCCGTGAATTAGGACCTGGGAAAACAATCCAGCGGTCAACTGAGGAGAGTATCCTTACTAAACCCACTCCGTTGGAGATGCAATACTCTCGTAATCTGTAAGGCAGGCTGACTTTTGTCTTAATGTGTTCCAAAGCTTGTATAAGCAAGATGCTATCCTACAGAGCATTCTTTGGAGGAACACACCTATATGAGCCCGACTGCTGGTCACAGTCTATGAGATTGGGTAATCTCTAGAAGCTCATGAGAAGGTAAGGAGTGTGACTAATATGCTCCACCCATGGGATTTGCCTTCGGCAGCCACGTACCAGACGACAATTGGCGAAACTTCTGCATGCCAAACTGACAATTCAAGGCATAGTCCACTGTTCAGTTGTGAAGAGGTCGAATCCTGTTGCTCTAGGTGGAAGTTCAACTTAACAGTCTCCACTGAAAATTCTGGTATATCAAACATTGTCTGGAACAGTTGACAAACTTATGTGCCTCAAGATCTGGTGGGGGATTGTTGGACTATGGATGGGTTTAGGCCCATATAAGACAATAATCCCTGGTTAATCTCTAAGGCCCATTTCGGTGCATGGCAAGTGGTGGAAAGTTTAGTACCATACTGCTACAGTAAGAAGAGTGAGCCCCTTTATAAGGGCTGCTCTACCACATGCCATTGGGAGCTTGGGAATAGGATCCGTACACGCGCGCTCCTCCTCCTCCGCCACCCGCCTCGCCTCGCCTCGTCACAACGCGCGCGCACGCGCCGCGGGTTGCGGGAATGAGCCGAGCCGAGCCTTATTTTTGTCGGTCAGGAATGGTTAATTAATTGTTGATTAATTAACGAGTCGCTAACGGATCGCGGACTCGGTGGTGGGCCTCGGCCCAGGCCCATCTACCTGTCGGCCTATATAAGGAGGTGCTGGCCTGTGGAGTGAACCCTAACTCAGCTCACTCACTCCCTCTTGCACAACCCTAGCCATCATCTACTGCCTCTCAGTGTGCTGCTTTCGGCGATCCCATCCCGACGACCGCGTGCACGGTTGGTCGGGAGAGCAGGTGCCTCCGGAACCCTGTCGTTCGAGATCCTGCCCGGGAGAACGGCAATAAGGTTTTTGGGGAGCGTCTCGACGCGACTGCTCCCGATCCGTCCCCATCTCCGTCGTCTTCGTCCTCCTCTGCTTCCACTACTTCCCCTGCATTGACTCCATGGCAAACAACGACGCCGCCGCCGCCAAGAAGAAGGCCACGGACGACGCCGAGGCTGCTGCTGCCGCCGCCGCGTTGGCCTGGCCAACCGGAGGGTATGATCTGTTCATCCCTCACCTATCCGTTTATGTGCTTATTCATGTGATAGCCGTATATGTTCTGTTCATAGATGTTTCGGTTCTATGTACTGTACGTGCTCACATGCTTAGGTATCGGTATGAGATGCATACTGTATTTGCCATGCTTACTGTTTACTCGTGGATTAGTCTAATCGAAAAAGTGCTCATATTTCCAACAATACGCCCGTAAAAGTCCGTTGGTTTAGAATTTTCGTACGTACTGTTTCCGAAGGCGCGGGTGTGGCCCCTTCCAAGGCCTGATATGCACCCCGCGTGCAGCCGGTCGAGATGTCCCCGGCGGCGAGCTAGCCGCTTGGCGTTCCGGCGAGCTTCTGCATGCAAAACGGAACTGCCGCTCACATGGTTACTAGATGCCTCCGGCGATGAAGATCCACGCCGATCCAAGATGTGCGAGGCCTGGGTCGGGAAGCCCACGTCCACCCAAAATTCCTGGACCAACTCTTCCTTCGTCTTCCTCCGTCTCGGCTGTACCATAGACCAAGTGCCATCAGCATCGACGTTCTCCTCTCCGGCAAGAGCTTCGTTCGCCGCCTGCACCGTGACGGGGCAGTCACCCAGCTGCACCACGTCCTCGTCGACGGCAAGCATCTCGAAACGCGATCCGGATCCCGGGGATGTAGCGGAGAGCGCACCAGGTGCCAAGGGGAACACGCGGTGGCCGACGCGAACGACGCAATCCACCAGCACCATCTCGATCCTAGGCGAAATCCACTCCCCGTTGCGCAAGAGCCGCCCTTCCTCGATCTTACCATCAACATTTCTTAGGAAGAAAAAGTTGTGAGGTCGATCTAGGAAGAGAGAGCCAGGACGCCAGTCAGATCTGCCGTCGAGGAACGCCGAGGAAAACGTCGCCGACCACTGCAGCGGAGGGGGCACTTCCGGCGGCCTCATAGCTCCTCTTTGAAGGTTCCTCGGGTGCACGCATATATATTTTAGAAGCTAGCTGCCTAAGAAATGCTACTCGGAGACTAAACCTACACGGATACATGCAAGAGCCAGAAACCTATACGCACACGTACAGGAGGTTATGTTGTGTTTTAACTCCCAACACAGATTCCCCCCTTTTTTTTGTTCGTTCGTTCATGCCCCTTCTCTTAACTTTTCTGGTGACTTAGTACCATCAGGGGTAAAATTGTCTTTGCACATGCTAGTTAACATCGCTGGATGGAAAAATTGATGAAAGTGTCACATAGGGCACAAAATGAAGTTTGAGTGTCAAAAAGGGAAGAAAGTTTTTTAAGGGGCCAAAAAGGGAGCAAATTTTAAGAAAGGGCCAAATAAGGAATTCTCTCTTTTAGTTTCACTTCAGAGTTCAATTTTGCGTCCAGTAATGTGCCATCATCGTTCTACGTTGCTATTCCTGAATGAGTCATTATCTGCTATCACCGTCGGGGACATCTCGATCGGCTACACGCGGGGTGCACATCAGGCCTTGGAAAGGGCCACTCCCGCGCCCTCAGAAACAGTACGTACGTGCAAGCTAGGGGTGCACATCAGGTCATGGAAGGCCGCGAGAGCTATTTCTCGCTTTAAGCGAGACGATAGCCTCCTGTCGCTGAAGGAATCCTGCTTTGTCGTACGAATCGGGCCGGCCCATTTTCTTCTTGTCCACTTAAAAACAGCGAGACGATAGCCTCCTGTCGCTGAAAGTGTCACATAGGGCACAAAATGAAGTTTGAGTGTCAAAAAGGGAAGAAAATTTTTCAAGGCGCCAAAAAGGGAGCAAATTTTAACAAAGGGCCAAATAAGGAATTCTCTCTTTTAGTTTCACTTCAGAGTTCAATTTTGCGTCCAGTAATGTGCCATCATCGTTCTATGTTGCTATTCCTGAATGAGTCATTATCTGCTATCACCGCCGGAGACATCTCGATCGGCTACAGGCGGGGTGCACATCAGGCCTTGGAAGGGGCCACTCCCGCGCCCTCAGAAACAGTACGTACGTGCAAGCTAGGGGTGCACATCAGGCCATGGAAGGTCGCGAGAGCTATTTCTCGCTTTAAGCAAGACGAACGTTGCTATTCCTGAATGAGTCATTATCTGCTATCACCGCGGATTGCCAGAACATTGAAACTCCACCATACTGTTATCAAGATCAGAAATATGCAAATTCTAGGGAAGCAACAGGAACATCGGGTAACAGATTTCATCTGCCACCCGCACAAATAATTTTCAGCAATAGATCTCATCTACTACCTAATTATATTGTGCAACACCCATACATCTCTATGTATTCTAGATCGCAACCTGCATCTACGCATAGCACGGCTGTTGATGCCACTGTAGGGTAACGCAGTAGAAAACAAAAAATTTCCGACCTACGCACCAGCCCAGGACCACTATGGAGACTGCATACAAGGTTTGATCTTTTTTCGTTACCGACTCGTAGCGCAGCGGAAGTAGAGTCGATGACGAACGGCGGTGCAGATCCCCGCAGCTAGGATTTTACAACCTCCCAACCGCGAGGATGTATACCCTCATCTGCCCCGCGGACAGCCCTCCAGGAGGCGGTCGGACAGTCCCCCGGACGGTGTCGCGGACAGCCCTTCGGGAGGACCTCCGAAACACGGACTGTCACTCGGACAGCCCTTCGGGAGGACCTCCAAAACTCGGACGGTCACACGGACAGCCCTTCGGGAGGCACTCTCGAACTAAGACCGAAACTACGATCTCTCTACAGAGTTGCACACATACGGTGTCATCTATCCGGCAGGGCTTCGCCGTCCAGAACTAGTTCCCACCGGAACCCAGACAGCCTTTCGGCTCTACGAAACTCTTTTCGTGGGAGGGAGAGAAGAAGCCAGATAATGCATGGCATGTGTATGAGAGTTTTTGAGTGAGGATGGAGAGCTCCTCTCCACCTCCTTATATAGTGGTGGAAGGGGTGAAGGGGGGGGGCTGAAATTCAGCCCACTAAACATGCACCCACCAAACAAGGAAAACATGTTCCCACCAAACATGGAGAAAACATGTTCCCTTGTCCATGGTGTTCCCCCATGGGGCCCCACCTTCCTCCCAACACTCTCCACCATTTGTGGGGGCTGCCCCCCACCATGGGGGGCCCCCCCAACACTTTGTCCAGCCACAAGGGGGCTGTCCCCTAAAGGGGGCGCCCCCAAAAACAGCCCAAAAACAGCCCCCCGATCCGTGGGATCTTGTCCCCTCTCGCTGGGACAAGATGTTTTCCGAAACTATTTCTTCTAAAAAATTCCGGAAGGTCCCAGAACATTTCCGGCACCCTCTAAAATTATCTGGACTCGCTCCGGAACATTTCCGGTATGGTGGTTTAATTTAAAACCATCTTCGTTTACCCGGTAAACAATTCTGGCAGCTCCGAAAACTTTTTTTTCCGGTTTTTTCTCCAGAAAAATTCTAGAAATTACCAGACCAATCTGGCACCCACCAAAACATTCCCGGTGCTTGCCGAAACCTTTTTGGATCAATGGTTTTATCCGAAACAACTTTTCGGTTTTACCGAAACTTTTCCGGTGTTCTCTCCGGAACTTTTCTGTTGTCTCCGAAACTATTCCAGTGACTTTCTCTCGGACTCCTTGTCTAGTATTCAGCAGATAGATGACCCTTAAGCATGTGACCCTATAGGTTCGGTGAAGTATAGACATGACCGGAACACTTTCCGATCAATGATCAGCATCGGAGCCGTGGACACCCATATTGACCCCTATACCCACACGAATAAATATTCGAGTGAACCTCCAGTTGCCGTGTGCTATTCCTGTTGCTTCGCGATATGTTACAATACCCGAGGTGAGACATGTAGGCATCCCCGTGGATCAACAACTTGTTCACTATGCCAGTTACCTCGTTACCGGTTTTGTTCTCTTTTCTCGTTCCCGTGTTCCGGCATCCCTGTGATCAAATCACCCTGTGTCTGGCCAGACGATGATGGATACCGTAACACCGAGAGGGCCCAGAGATATCTCTCCATCGTCGGAGGAGCAAATCCCAATCTTGAGCTATCAAGTTACTTGACATACTTTTCCATGAACCCGTAAGCCGCCGTAATAGCCACCCATTTACGGATGACGTTTAACAAACCCCAAAGTTCATGAAGCAAGCATGAAGAAACTCGATACTCTCATGGTCTAAGGAATTATGCAAACATTAACTTCCTGTGTTATTAACCATTAACTTATGACGAATGTATCTCATAGCATAACATCAATTTGGGTCGATTCAACACAAGTGTTCTACCAACAATTGTGCCCTCAAAATTGCCGGCATAGTCATGCCCATGATCAGGAAAACAGGATCATCATGCAATACTTGAGCCAGTCATAGAGGCTTGACTAGGAATACATTTTACCGTTTATTATCCCACACGTGCACATGAGTTTCCCTCCAAGCCTCGTTTTATTTGTAGACTCGAGAATCATTGCAGTTATAGCATGGAACATAAACATAATTATGAACAGGGAGATAATCAATAACATTTATTATTGCCTCTAGGGCATATCTCCTACAGACTCCCACTTGCACTAGAGTCAATAATCTAGTCAATGCTAATGCACTTTACACATATGGCATACTGGTGTAAAATATGCTTCGCATGTGGTATAGCCTGATGTCCAACGGATCTGACAACTTCAGCTCCGTGTGTAACTTTGCATATCCTCGCGTTTTCACGCTTTCACAAAATTCATATTTTGTGTGGACTTGGCTTTGCATATGTGTGAATCATTGGTCGAAACCTGATTCCTCAGACTGAGCTATGGAGCAACTATCTGCTATAGTGTCCCATAGACCAAAGCCTTCTTGGAACCATACTAAGTTCATGAATGAACTATATGATTCAACAACTTCTTTGTCGCTTCTTAAGCGTCAACATACTTAGCCTTTGTTATAGAATTCGCCACAGTATCTTGTTTGGAACAATTTCCAACTACCGTGCCACCATATTGTGTATCACACAAAACCCTCAATTTAAATCGAAAATCGCATGGAGCATGGATGAAGACTGTATCGATGTAATTACTTACAACGAGCACTTCATAATCTCTGCTTGCGAGAAAACATGTCATCAGTACTACTCAAGTACCTAATGACATCTTTCCCTGTTGTCCCATGATCGGTACTTTTGATCACTTTGGTATCTATACTCGCAACAACTTTGGAGTATCGGACATATCTGGTTGTTTTTACATACCATGGAATACATGATTAATCCAAACACAAGAGTGTGTGGAATCTCCATCATGTATTTTACTCATCAGTGTTTTGGGACACCGAGTCTTGCAAAAACTCTTTCCATGTGACTTCGGCAAGAATCACTCCTTGGCGTTTTTAAATGCTAAAAGGTTTTAGCATCTTGTCAATATGTATTCATTGCTCAACCCCATTAGGTAAATCTATCTCCATAGATCATCATGCCTAATATTGAGGCTATTTAGCCTAAGCACTTCATCGAAAAACTATTTTCAAATGAAGTCCTAATTCGTGTCAAGAAATTTATTTCCAATTAACAATGTGTCAAGTACACAAGGTTTTTAGAAATATTATTATGCTCCCACTTACTTTCTTGAATCACAAGCATCTTCGATACCCATTTGATGAAGTCAAACCCCTTTGACCATTCCATCAAAAACGAAGATTCCAACTCCACTTTGCTCTCTTCTGTCCATGGCTGGAACTCTGAAGTTTGCATACTTACTAGCATCCTCTGGATCGACAAATTACTTTGGACTGTATCACATACAAGTCCTAGGTTTTATTTCCATCAGATGGAAATCCTTTTGTCATCCATGTTTCATATCTCATGATTGAAATATGTATTAATTGCTAGTTCAACCCGAACCGACTTCAAGCATCGCTATGATGAAACAATCTCATCGTAGTCAACTCCTTGAACTTGTTATGGCAACAAGTCGAGCTTTATGGATAAAACATTTTATCCGTATCAATTTTTAGTTCCATAAATATTCGTTAGACTCTAAGTCTTCCGAAAGGTGTATCAAGATTTTAATCTCGAATCACTTATATGGAAACTATCTCGGATTGTATTGGCATTTAGCCAATTCCGGAGTCAGGGCCCATCAACGCTTCCTTGTGTATTGTAGGTATACTGTTATCTAACAACAATATCTCATTTGCGCACCTGATAGGTTAGCATGAGCTTTGCCTATGTGGTTCAGCTGCAAGTTCGACCGAAGTCCATACATTTTATTGTAGAGACTTCCGTATCAGTCGCAGTAGGAAACTCCGGAATCACTTCCAAGGTTTCTTTCCTTTGACCTGATGACGAAGATACTGGTTATCTCGTCGAGTTGCACTGTCCTCCCACTCGCCTTTTGTAAGAACTATTCTCTTTAAAAGCATACCGTTTTGCGGCAAAATCCTTTGCCTCGGTATAGTGGTGGGGAATACACAAACGACTTGGGATAACCTTACAAAGTAGCACTTGTCTGATTTGGAATAGGTTTGTAACCTTTTACACAAGCCCCATATTCCAAATGTTAAGAAAAGATATAACATGGTTGGGCGTACCATACCATGGCATCATTTCAACAGACCTGATGGATCTCTTTTCAGTGAAAAAACCGCAGTCTCTAAAGCATCACTTTAAAAGGGATAATGGCAATTTTATTTATGTCATCTTTGATCTTACCATGTCATAAATGGTTCGATTACATCTTCACGGACTTTCCACTTGCAGTGGTGTTCTGGGAGGTGTAAGTTATGAAACTCTTTTCACAACTCATCAGACATTCGCTAAACTTGTAACTCAAATATTCCTTTCTGCAATCAAATTGCAGAAACATAATTTTCTTGTTACAATAACTTCTACTTCATTTTTGAAAACCTTATGAATGAATTCAAAAGATCCAGACTTACGTCTCAACAAGTAAATATCCATATATCTACTTGAGTCATTTCTGAAGATAGATAAATCCACTACTTGCAACAACATTTATTGGACTACACACATCATAATGTATGATCACCAATATGTTCTTTGCTCGTTCCTTATGGCTTGTGAACGGTATTTCAGTCACTTCACTTTTCAGAGGAAAGTTGCAAGTGTCAGATGATTCAAAATCAAACGACTTCAAAATCCATCACAATGGAATTTTCCATGCGGGTTTCTCCAATGTGACCAAATGCAGTGCCACACTTGTGTGGTATTCTTTTAGTCTTGCGACATTTAGTGTCAGTGTTATGGATGTATCATATTTCCATCAATATTCATAACATACATCCCATCTTGTATGGAAGCATGGCCCTTCATGTTATTCATAACACCGAACATCAAAAGTTCTCTTATGAATAACCTTCTTGCAAAATACCTTATGCAAAGGGCTAGAGTGTATGAAACTCTAAATGAATTATGAAAGTAAACCCAGAGGTAATGTATTATTTATCAATATTCATAACATACATCTCATTCATAATGAAAGTATGGCCCTTATGTTATTCATAACACCGAACATTAAAAGTTCTCTTATGAACAACCTTCTTGCAAGATACCTTATGCAAAGGGCTAGAGTGTAAAACTCTAAAATGAATTATGAAAGTAAATACATAGGGAATATACCTATGGAAGGCATAGTAACATTTACTATGTTCCCTGCGTGTATCTAACCTCATTCCTGGCTAGTCTTTCAGGCCATAGTAGTTCTTACATCGAGTTGCAACAGAATGCAATCGAGCGGGTATCTTTGTGATTCACTCACAATACCCAAGAATTAGTGATTAACATGTTTAACCATAATTCCCAAGAACTATATCTTTGACCAGCCTTCTATACATCAAAAACCTGTATGACATTCATACATGAGCTGGATATTCCAGTCTTCTTTCCTTTTGCCATTATACTTCTAACAGTTTCACTTTCAGTATTTCTCCTACTCTCAGAAGAAGCACCCAACTTAAGAGTGGCGATAGCCCCGGACTTCCTAGGCGTGAAAGTTTCACTAACACCCTTCGGACACTTCCTTTCTCTTTAAGTTGTTGTTTTATTCACCATCATCATATGACAGGCGTTCTTCTGGATCCCTCTCTTATCAGTCTAATGCATAGTAAACTCCTTTACTAATAGTTTGCAAACAAACATTGCTTTGGATATCTCATATCTTTTAGCCTTTGTCTGTCTCTGAAACTGATTTTCAGATTCCATTAATATCACCTAACTATCCAAACTTTCGAAGTTCGGGTCTCATGGAAGCAAACGTATTGCACTTGACTGAAACATAATTCTAGCTTTTGGATCGAAGGACTAGAGTCACATGATCCATAGCATTAGCGGGAGAATACCGAAAGTATGCGATAGGACAAAGTCCTTCTCGGCACTCTTGAGGACAATCCTCACATTACGTTACCAACCGTAAAGTTTTAACCAGATATTTAACAGCTATTCAATTTTAACAGGGAAGGTGGAAACGCGAGCCATTATTCAACAACTATTATGCAAATCACACTTAGACAGGGATCATAATTAATTGCACTGAGAATTAAACAAGTTAATTCTACAGTGCGCTCCCACTCAAATCAATATCTCTCATAATTGATTGTGAGTGATTCAAGACCCGCATATCCATTCAACGTCACGGTTCGAGATGAACACCCATGGCATGAACTTCAATCGGTAGGCAAACTTGCCGATCACATCTCTATGCGATTTTTGTTCATCTTTCGATGCGTGTGTTCCGAGCTCATGACTTTCATGCCTGAACGTCAAGACAACCAAGTGATCTCGCTGCGAGGTCTCAACTCACCCGCCTCACACATCCCTAATCGTTCGCACCCATGGAGATCATGCAATGCCCCGAAAAGTTAGGTGTCGTGACGGTGCTACACTTGGGAGAACACTAACTACTTGATATTTTAGTGAGAGATCACCCTAATAAAAGCGACTACCGCGCAATCAAGAAGGGTGCATCATAAGGGATAAACATCTCAGGCAATTCATAATAGCATGATATGGTATAGCCCTTTCTGACGGAGAAGTCTTTCATTTCTTCGTCTTCGGCATTCGCGTTGGTGTTCACCTTCGCAAAGATTGCCACCACCTTGTCGATGCACCAAATAATATTGCTATCTCTATAGCTAATAAAATAGGTGCATTACATAAGGTTGACACGCAGGTCATTAAAGTGCAATCATATGGCTCCAGCCATCATGTCGAATCATGACACGCAGGTCATGTTTAATATTACATCATATAGTCATCTCATACATAATCAAATTATTATGAACACTGCTATACCACATCATATGCACATGCAAACCATCCTGCAAAACCAAGTTAGACGCCTCTAATCGGTTCATGCAAAATTTTATTTTACGTGGCTTCTAAGGTTTCAAAACAAACCGAAGCTACCAACGTCCATCATCAAGCATGATAATCCAAGTTGCTAGATTAACCTTCCAGGGTGTATGAAACACGAGATAATAAAATCTCGAGCCCCATACTAAACTTCGTCATACGCGTGACCCCCGTGCAGATCACATCTGCATTGCCCTTTCGTCTGCGAAATTTCATCTTTCTTTTTAACTACGGTGGAATTCAATGAACTGTTAGCACTTCGTTGATCAATCAGGATCGCGGATTGCCAGAACATTGAAACTCCACCATACTGTTATCAAGATCAGAAATATGCAAATTCTAGGGAAGCAACAGGAACATCGGGTAACAGATTTCATCTGCCACCCGCACAAATAATTTTCAGCAATAGATCTCATCTACTACCTAATTATATTGTGCAACACCCATACATCTCTATGTATTCTAGATCGTAACCTGCATCTACGCATAGCACGGCTCTTGATGCCACTGTAGGGTAACGCAGTAGAAAACAAAAAAATTCCGACCTACGCACCAGCCCAGGACCACTATGGAGACTGCATACAAGGTTTGATCTTTTTTCGTTACCGACTCGTAGCGCAGCGGAAGTAGAGTCGATGACGAACGGCGGTGCAGATCCCCGCAGCTAGGATTTTACAACTTCCCAACCGCGAGGATGTATACCCTCATCTGCCCCGCGGACAGCCCTCCGGGAGGTGGTCGGACAGTCCCCCGGACGGTGTCGCGGACAGCCCTTCGGGAGGACCTCCGAAACACGGACTGTCACTCGGACAGCCCTTCGGGAGGACCTCCAAAACTCGGACGGTCACACGGACAGCCCTTCGGGAGGCACTCTCGAACTAAGACCGAAACTACGATCTCTCTACAGAGTTGCACACATACGGTGTCATCTATCCGGCAGGGCTTCGCCGTCCAGAACTAGTTCCCACCGGAACCCAGACAGCCTTTCGGCTCTACGAAACTCTTTTCGTGGGAGGGAGAGAAGAAGCCAGATAATGCATGGCATGTGTATGAGAGTTTTTGAGTGAGGATGGAGAGCCCCTCTCCACCTCCTTATATAGTGGTGGAAGGGGTGAGGGGGGGGGGGCTGAAATTCAGCCCACTAAACATGCACCCACCAAACAAGGAAAACATGTTCCCACCAAACATGGAGAAAACATGTTCCCTTGTCCATGGTGTTCCCCCATGGGGCCCCACCTTCCTCCCAACACTCTCCACCATTTGTGGGGGCTGCCCCCCACCATGGGGGGCCCCCCCAACACTTTGTCCAGCCACAAGGGGGCTGTCCCCTAAAGGGGGCGCCCCCAAAAACAGCCCAAAAACAGCCCCCACGATCCGTGGGATCTTGTCCCCTCTCGTTGGGACAAGATGTTTTCCGAAACTATTTCTTCTGAAAAATTCCGGAAGGTCCCAGAACATTTCTGGCACCCTCTAAAATTATCTGGACTCGCTCCGGAACATTTCCGGTATGGTGGTTTAATTTAAAACCATCTTCGTTTACCCGGTAAACAATTCTGGCAGCTCCGAAAACTTTTTTTTTTCGGTTTTTTCTCCAGAAAAATTCTAGAAATTACCAGACCAATCTGGCAACCTCCAAAACATTCCCGGTGCTTGCCGAAACCTTTTTGGATCAATGGTTTTATCCGAAACAACTTTTCGGTTTTACCGAAACTTTTTCGGTGTTCTCTCCGGAACTTTTCTGTTCTCTCCGAAACTATTCCAGTGACTTTCTCTCGGACTCCTTGTCTAGTATTCAGCAGATAGATGACCCTTAAGCGTGTGACCCTATAGGTTCGGTGAAGTATAGACATGACCGGAACACTTTCCGATCAATGATCAGCATCGGAGCCGTGGACACCCATATTGACCCCTATACCCACACGAATAAATATTCGAGTGAACCTCCAGTTGCCGTGTGCTATTCCTGTTGCTTCGCGATATGTTACAATACCCGAGGTGAGACATGTAGGCATCCCCGTGGATCAACAACTTGTCCACTATGCCAGTTACCTCGTTACCGGTTTTGTTCTCTTTTCTCGTTCCCGTGTTCCGGCATCCCTGTGATCAAATCACCCTGTGTCTGGCCAGACGATGATGGATACCGTAACACCGAGAGGGCCCAGAGATATCTCTCCATCGTCGGAGGAGCAAATCCCAATCTTGAGCTATCAAGTTACTTGACATACTTTTCCATGAACCCGTAAGCCGCCGTAATAGCCACCCATTTACGGATGACGTTTAACAAACCCCAAAGTTCATGAAGCAAGCATGAAGAAACTCGATACTCTCATGGTCTAAGGAATTATGCAAACATTAACTTCCTGTGTTATTAACCATTAACTTATGACGAATGTATCTCATAGCATAACATCAATTTGGGTCGATTCAACACAAGTGTTCTACCAACAATTGTGCCCTCAAAATTGCCGGCATAGTCATGCCCATGATCAGGAAAACAGGATCATCATGCAATACTTGAGCCAGTCATAGAGGCTTGACTAGGAATACATTTTACCGTTTATTATCCCACACGTGCACATGAGTTTCCCTCCAAACCTCGTTTTATTTGTAGACTCGAGAATCATTGCAGTTATAGCATGGAACATAAACATAATTATGAACAGGGAGATAATCAATAACATTTATTATTGCCTCTAGGGCATATCTCCTACATGAACCGAGGATCTGGTTTTTACCCGATTTTTTTTTTCTGTTTTTGTTTTTTCTTTTGTTTCTTTTCTTTTCTCTTCTCCGTTGTTTCAATTCTTTTTTCCTTTCTTCTCAGATTTGTTTCATTTTTTTTGTTTTCTTTTTTTCTCCATTTTTTGTCTGGTTTTCTTTTTTCTTCTCCATTTTTTGTTTTCCTTTTGTCTTTTCTTATGTTTTTTTGTTTTCACTCTACATTTTCGTACATGTGAAAAACATTTTTTGTAACAAGTGATCAACATTTTTTGTATACACGTCCAACTTTGTCCCAACGCTATTTCAACATTTTTCAAATACTTGTTCAACATTTTAATAGTTATTTGATATTTTTTTCAAATATTTGTTCAACATTTTTAATACTTATTCACATTTTCAAATACTTGTTCAACATTTTTCATATACCCGTTCAACATTTTTAATACTTATTTCAACATTTTTCAAATACTTGTTCAACATTTTTAATACTTGTTCAAAAAAATTGAAATTCTTGTTCACAATTTTTAAATCTTGTTCAACATTTTTCATATACTCGTTCAACATTTTTTAAATACTTGTTCAATATTTTTAATACTTATTCAACATTTTTCAAATACTTGATCAACAATTTTTAATACTATTCAACATTTATCAAATACTTGTTCAACAATTTTTAATACTTATTCAATATTTTTCAAATACTTGTTCAACATTTGGGATACTTATTCAACATTTTCAAATACTTGTTCAACATTTTTCAAATACTTGTTCAACATTTTGTAATACTTATTCAACATTTTCAAATACTTGTTCAATATTTTTCAAATGTGTTTTTGAAGAGTGTTTTCTATATATATATATATATATATGTATATATATATATATATATATATATATATATATATGTGTGTGTGTGTGTGTGTGTGTGTGTGTGTGTGTGTGTAGAATATTTTAAAGTATAAAGAAAAGTACAAAAATAAAGCAAAAAACGAGAACAGAAAATAGAAAAAAAAGGTCGTCGCCTCCCGCGCTGCTGGGCCGGCCCATCTAGGTGGTGCCCCGACGCGAGGCTTCCCCTGTGCTCGCTTAAAGCGAGAAATAGGGGTGCTCATTGAAGGCCCCCTAAAAAAAAATCTGGCCTTGGAAGGGGCCACTCCCACGGGGCCCACATCAGGCCTCGAAATAATACGTACGTGCAAGCTAGCACACACAAGCGGCAGCTTGATTGATATTCAAGAAGCAGCAGTGTACGTGCAAAGCTAGCTAGCAGTACGTGCACGTATGTACTGGCCGGCGACTTGCACTAGATAGCCTGTTGTAGTAGCTTCATCCCTGTGTCGCTGGAGCTTGCCATGGGTTCGTGTACGCCGGCACACCGCGGTCTAATTTATCACCTGTAAGATTACTTTGTACAAATTTATATGCTATCTGTGTGTATGCATGCAAATAATCAGGTCACATACTACACTAGGGGTAAAACAGCCTTTTCAGGTTAGGCTTAACACCTTTACGGGCCAAAACTGACGAAAGTGTCATAAAGGCAACAAAATAAAGTTTGAGTGTCAAAAAAAGGAAGAAAACAAAATTTTGGGTCAAAAAGGGAAGCAAATTTTAAGAAATGGCCAAATAAGGAATTCTCTCAAACTAAAACTAGTTGATATACATGGATACAGTTTGCGAAATAGGGATTGAAAAATTGGGGATTAACGGGATCTTAATGGTGCATGGCAAGGTAACAAGATAATCTTCCTATTCGCAAATCAGTAGAATTCGTAGGAAACCGTTGTATTTTTCAAAATATACAAAAATGCCCACATTCAGACATTCAGAATCACAGGTAAGTGCATATTTTCGTATAAGCAGTCAGTGAAATACTTATGTCCACCTCAAATGCCTAATAACAAAAGAATGCATGTAAGTCGATTCTCATATTGTGCAACTAGGTAACTGACCCTTTTGAATCCAGGCTCCATGCTACCAAAAAGAACCACAACCAGGGGGGATTCACTCCCAGTCGCAGCCATCAATCCCTTCCATATGATCAATGCCGACGTAACAATCATACCTGGCACAAAAAAACATTCAGAGCTCCAGTATAAGAGCACTGTTGCAATCAATCAATCAGCATATCTAGGACTACAGAAAAGCAAAACCCCAACCTAACCAAACGCAGACTAAATGATATAAACCACGTTGCTTCTTTTCCCTAAATATCATGAGCTAATATCTGATCTGTCAGAAGCAAGGAACAACATTTGTAGCAACTAGCCGCTAGGGTTTTAAAAACAAAACATCACACTAATGATTCATGGGCGGGCAGAAAATTCACAATTCACTTCCCCAATGCTGACATACCCAACTCATTCGCTTATGTACTGTTGACATCCCAATTGTTATCTTCAGGAAAGCGATACAGCTCACGGAACCAGATCAAGAGCCGAGGAGCCTCGGGATCCACAAGGCTACAATGTAGTGGCCAGGATTCTTGCACTTGAAACAAGTTCTCTTCTTTGAATCACTTGAAGAACTTGCACCAGAAGATTTCGTGGAGTCAGTCTTGCAGAATTTCTCGAAGTGATTGTTCTTAGTGAATTTGTTAAATTTCCTCACAAGAAGTGCAAGTTCCTTGCCAATAGCCACAGGATCATCATAATCACATGAAGAGTCTTCTTCTTCAGATGAAGAATTAGTTTTTGCCTTCAAGGCATGAACCTTGCCATACGTGAACCATATAGATCTCTCTTTTCTTGTTGGAGCTCATGTGTGTTGAGCCTTTCGAGAACATCACTAGAGTCAAGTTCCTTGTAATCAGGTCCCTCTTGAATCATTAGAGACAATGTATCAAAGGAGTTGTCGAGAGATCTTAGCCCTTTATTCACAACTTCATGATCAATGATGTCTGAGGCGCCAAGCGCTTGAAGTTCATTAGATATATCAGACAGACGATCAAAAGTGACTTGAACACTTTCATTTTTCAATTCTTCTGAAACGATTGAAGCGGCTACGAAGAACATCAACTCTCAAATCCATTTGAGAGGAAATCCCCTCGTTGACTTTTGCCAGTATCCCAGTTTGCTTCTGGTTTGCGGGAAAAAGGACGTCCGGACCGGTCCGCGAATGGATGCAGGACTGTTGAATGGCAAAACACATCCGAACAGGCCGGTCCGGATGAATGCGGGGGGTTTGAGGGTCAGCATTGGAAATGCCCTAAGGCTTATGTAATCCTGCAAGAAACATGAACTT
This sequence comes from Elymus sibiricus, assembly GCA_039707655.1. Taxonomy (NCBI): domain Eukaryota; kingdom Viridiplantae; phylum Streptophyta; class Magnoliopsida; order Poales; family Poaceae; genus Elymus; species Elymus sibiricus. The sequence continues at coordinate 433,664,874 of CM077672.1, read as the reverse complement.
GGAAATCTAGAAACTACTACCTTCGTCCGGGTTTATTAGGCTCCCTCATATTTTGGACTAGATTTTGACCATCTATATGACTAATAAAGTATTAAATATATGCTACAAAAAATACATTGTTGGAATTTGAAAAGGCTTTTCAGTGGTATAATTTGTGACATCCTCTAAAACACTAAGCTCCCTAGTTTTGCAGAGCCCACAATCAATTGAGGACAACATTGCTGATTTGGGCATCCAATTTTGACTCGGTCGCACCTCTGGGCCTTTAGGGCATCTCCAAGGCGGACCCGCAAAACGCCCGCATCCGTCCGGACCACGCGTCCGGACCGCGGAAGCCATCCAACGCGGGCCTGTATCGGTCCGCGGCGCGGTCCGGACGCGTTTTCTCTCACAAACCGGAGACAAACGTGGAGGAGGTTTGCGGGAGTCCGGACACCAGACACGTAGGACTCCGACACCCCCAGCCCACCCAAAACCCTTCCCGGACCCCGCGCTTCCATCCTCGCCATTTTCTCTCCTTCCTTCTTTCTCTCTTGCCTTCGCCGTCGCTCCACCACCCCGGCCGCCATGCCACACCCCTACCGGAACTCTACGTCTTCGTCACCTCCAGCGTTCCAGCCGGGCTCCACCCCGCTTCTCCTCCGTCGCCGTTCAACCCCTGTCCTTCGACCGCCCCGCCAGGTACCTTTGAACTAGTGCTATACTCACCGCCCCGTCACAGTTTTCTCTTCTTTCTAGCAATGGATTCCGATTTGGAGTACATATACGAGCACTATGTTGAGTCATCCGACGGCTCGTCCGACGAAGAGGAGTACTCGGATGAGACTGCGATGATGCTGGCGGTCCTTGAAGACGCAGAGCGTGCTCTCAATTTCAAGAGCTCGATCAAGGGTCATCGAGTTCTCAACCGCAACAGGGCACGCGTCTATTTGACACCGATGGCCGACTACTTTGCCCCGAATGCACTCTTCGCTGACCATTTTCGCCGGCTATTTGAACGTCTGCAATCTATGTATGCGGCTATTTGAACGTCTGCAATCTATGTATGCGGTTATTTGATCATGTGGACTTTAAAAAAAAGAGGGATGCCAGATGTATGCGGCTAGCGTTGGATGGCAGCCTCCCGCATCTGTGCCCGTGGACGAATGCGGGAGGAAATTTGCGGGTTGTCGTTGGAGATGCCCTTACTGTTTTGTGGGGCCTAAATGTAAGTCGCCCTGTGTTGTGGGCTTCCTGGTCTTTTTCCCTGGTGAAAGGCGCGGTCTGCGGCGTGGCGGCTAGGGGGTTCTTCGCTGGCCGCGTGTCCATCGATGGTCGGTGATTCGTGCCGGAAGGAGAGGAGCAGGGTGGGGGAGAGGCGGGCTAGCTAGGTAGAGTGTGCGGCGTGGCTGCTCTGGAAGGATGAGAGCTGCTTGGGGAGGCACTGCACGGCTGGATCAATTTCCCTGGTGTCGGCGTGCCGTCCGCCCTGCCATTGGAGCAGCTCCGCCCCCGCCTTCGCCGTTGCCGTTGGAGGACTTCGGCCGCCGCCTTCATCGCCTGCCTTGGAGGGCTTCTGCCCCCACCTCGCGTGTCGTCGGGCCAGCGTGGTATGTTTTATTCCTCATCTTTCTCAGCATCCTCATCTTTCTTCAATCTCCAACTCTGAAACTCAATGCTGATGAACCCCCGCCCTGCTCGACATGAAATGGATCTAGCTACCTCTTTCGTTTCCCATTGTATGCAGGCTGAGTAGCGGCAGGCTGCGTTCTATGCGACTCTGGGCATAGAGGGGCGCCGATTTGGGGAGGGGTGGAGTCGGCGGCTACGGTTTCTTCACGGCTCGGCTTTCTTGTTGCGGTGGAAGGAGCTTGGCTGATGCCGCCATTCCACCATGGCTCCCACATCATCCCTTCGATCCCCTTGCTCGACACCACGCCGCTGCCCTCCTACTGCGTTACTTCTACCTCTTGCGTCATGCGCTTGGGAAGAGAAGGAAGGTGATTTCGGAGCAGGGGGTAGTGGCCAAAGCTGGTTTATGTCGACCGCCAGAAGTAATTTTGCGCTTGTCCCATGTGGCCTGCCGGCTCGCGGCGGCAGTGGCACAAGGAGGTCCACGGACATGGCGCTGCTGTTCCTCAGCTGCGAGCCTATGACTATGACCACGTCTTGGGCCTGCTTGACTCCTTCGTTCCTTGGTAGATGTAGATTTCACCTTCATTTGTTGATTGGTGTGGGAGCTTTTAGGTATTGGATGAGCGGGGGTTGTTTTGGTGGCGTTTGGCGAGGGCACCCTCTTATTTCGGTCGGCATTTTATTTTGTTTGGTCGGTCTATGTTCGCGGAGGCTGGATTGGGCTGGGTTTTTTTGGTTCTGGCTGCCGGTTCAGGAGCATGTGCGAGCATTTGTCGATTACAATTGTTCCAAAGCTATAATTGATGGCTCAGAATGGCGTTTCTTATTCCTTCTGCTATTAATGCTCATGCTTCTTTACTCAACTCTTCTGCTTCGTTCTCTGTTATTTAAAACCTGGGGAATTGCTATCATGAGGGTGAAGAGCCAAAGGTTTGGATTTTACACCTTCAGGGCCTCTTGATTCGCAGGATTTTGAAAACGCAGGAATAGGAAAAGTATAGAATTGAAGTGGCATGTCCACTTGAATTCTATAGGATTAGGAAGGAGCGTTTGATGCCATAGAAAAAACAAAGGAATTTTAAAAAGAGGTTGGAGTGGATGTTAGATTTCCTATGAAATGTAGTACAAAAGATTCCATAGGAAAAATTCTTATGGGATCCAATCCTATGAATCAAAGGACCAACGTAGGAAAAAATCCTAAGGATTTGAATCCTCCAAAAATCCTATAGAATTCCTGTGAATTAAAGGAGCCCTCGTATTTCTATTGGTCAGTCTCTTAAACTTCAGTTGCGCCCTTAATCTCATGGCAAACTGTTATCCTTTTTTCAGGAACCCCAAAGTGCACCCCCTGCTATTAAGGATTATGGGAATGGCTATCCAAAGTTGAGAAAATCTTCAGCTGAGAAGCAACAGGGAAGTCAACTTTTTTCAGTTTGTAAACTGCTTCTGTACAAATGGTTATTTAACACTAATCTTTCTGTAGGAAAATGTCGATGCACTTATTGACTGTGTAGCAGAAAATCTTGGCTACTGTGAGGGGAAGCCAGTTGCTACTTTAACCATATATAAATATCTTCTTCACTGGAAATCTTTTGAGGCCGAGAAGACGTGTTTTTCACTGTCTTCTTCAGGTTATAAATCTGTAATAGAGGTAATATGGAGCCTGAACTTTGTTCTTAATATTCAAGCCATAAGGCTATCCACAATGCATGGTGCTCAAAGAAGTGATTAGAAAAATAAACTTTTTTTTACTTAAGCACCAGCTTATTTGTAGAGCATAGGAACTTAATTAGGCACCTCTGGTATAATAACAGTGGTCTAATCATATGACTTCACTGTTCCTCGGGCTTCTTTTGGACCAATGCATGATATTCTATTTTTTTGGGAAAAGTATATTTTTCGTCCCTCAATTTTTTCGATAGTCTAGAAATGGTCCCTCAACTCTAATACCAGCAAAATCTAGTCCTTCAATTTTTAAAACCGGATATTTTTCGTCCCTTGAGTTGCTTCGGGTGGTTTTGTGCTGACGTGGCATGGTTTTGACCATTGACTTCGCCACCTCATTGTCCACCTCAGCTTCGTCTTCTTCCCCCTCTCATTCTCTGCCCACCGGAGCACTTCACTGCCTGCGTGTTCTCTGGCCGCCGCCGCCGTGTGCTTCGTGTGGTGGGATGCACGCGCACTTCTCCATCGCCTTCGCTGACAGGGACATGGACTGGGACAAGAGGCTGCTCGCGTGGAGCGACTCCGACATGGAGAACGACGGGGGCTACGGTGGAACACTGGACATCGTCACCGAGGACGCACAGCACGAGTACGACAACCGGTGCGCCGGCCTCGTGGACGGCGTGCTCGTCCCGGGTTGGACGGCCTATGCCGCCACGGCGGAGTCCGTGCAAGCCCAGAGCTCCTCCACCTCCGGCAAGTGCGTTTGCGTCATGCACCGGGAGCGCAGCAGGCCACGGGGCGGAGCTCGACGTTGGCGCATGGCAACTGTTCGACGGAATGCCCACTAGATGGGAAAAAAAGGAAGACGAGAAGAAAAAAGAAGGGCGAGGCCACGCCCTGGAAGACGGAATGCACAGCTTCCTTCGTCATCGTCATCTCGTCCTTCCCTGTCTCTCGTCGAAGTAGGGCACGGTGGCCACGCCCTGGAGGCCAGTGTCCGCACATCCAGGGCGCGCACATCCCGGACGCCATTGCGCATGCCACGTCGGGCCCCGGCGTGTGCAGCAGCAGCAGCCTGAGCACGTCTGCGTGGCTCGCGGGACCGTCGAATGCCGTTGCGGTGCCGACAACCAGTCTGTAGACGAGCCTTTGGCATTCATAGCCAGCCTTCGTGTGCGTGTTGTGTTTCCAGCCGGTTGGCTGCGTGCGTGGGAGTGGTGCGTTTCTGGCCGGTGGTAAATCAATTAGCTTAGCTAGCTTCGCACAGGTGGATCGTTCAAGTTGATTGCTGCTCTAAACGTGTGCGTCTCGTTGTATCAATCGGAGCTAACTACGTTTGTGCAAGATGGGCGTGAGTGAAGGAAGAGGCGGAGGAGCATGGAGGCGAGGCCACGGCTGCCAGAGGCAGCGGCCGGGTGGCGAGGCGCTCCCGTGGGCAGAGAGAGAGAGGGGAAGAAGACGAAGGTGAGGTGGACAATGAGGTGGCGAGGTCAACGGTCAAAACCATGCCATGTCAGCACAAAACCATCCAAAGCAGCTTGAGGGACGAAAAATATCCGGTTTCAACAATTGAGGGACTACATTTTACTGGTTTTAAAGTTGAAGGACTATTTCTAGACTATCGAAATAGTTGAGGGACGAAAAATATATTTTTCCCTATTTTTTTACTGATGTAGAATGATCACATTTTTAATGAACCTGCATATTAGATTCACCTACAAGTATAAATTAATCTATGAATCAGTCCTCTTTGACATGAAGGTCCATCCATATTTATGAAGACACGATTACTGAGATATGATGGATGCTCTATGTTGTTTTGGAATTATATATTTCAAGAAACATATGCAATTTAAATGAGGCCAGATTGCTTATGCAGGTTGTCCCACAAGTAGACATGTCCAAGAATGATGGTCCCACTATTTCGTTCGAAATACATATTTCAACATAGTTTGATGGTTAAAGGTCTACGATACATTTCTTCTTAGGCCTTTTTTGTGCATAGCTCTTGAGGATTGGATCGGTGGTAACAGTCCCTTTGCATTGATGCTGGGGACACACATTCAGTTATTTGAATACATATGAAGCTTACTTTGACGTCATTTATCCGGCAAAAAAAACTATGATGTCGCTTCCTTAGAAGTCCATGATGCCATTTTAGTTTAAAACAAAATCATGCTATTATTTTTTCCAGAAAAAAACATGATGTCAATCTCTTCTCTACTCATTTGTTCGTTGAAAAATTCAGGACCAGGGTGATGATCGACGACTCCCGTGTAACTAGCTTTGAATTCACCCCGCAAAAAAAAAAAAACCTAGCTTTGAATTCATCAAGTGCGTGACCAAATAGAAACAATGGCGCAGCGAAGCGCGCGTTACCTTTCTAGTATAATTTATATTGGACCCGAATAACTGGCCATCGATCGCCTGGGAGCTCCTCCCAGTGAACAATTCGTTCGCGTGGGGAAGCAGCTCCCAGCGGTAGTTTCCGATCATTCGCTGGGGTGACGGGCCAGGGCGACCCCAATTAACCAAAAGGCCCAGTTAACTGTTTTTCTATATAAAAAATGGCATGAACCAAAAAAACATTTTCATATAAAAAAATAGGAAATCTAAAATTTGAAAATGACATGCTATGAACTTATGAAATATGCCGTCCTCTAATATCAGAAATTAACAGTGGATGTTAAGAAAAATGTTTAAACTTGTCGTGGTCCTATAGTTTGAGTTGTCATGTCAACAAAAGAAGATGAAAAAATGCCATGATAAAAAAAATGACATCTCTTAAATAATAAAAGGCCATCTCTTAATAAACAAAAAATTCCATCTCTTAATATAAAAATGCCATCTATTAATTTAAAATGCCATCTCTTAATAAAGAAAAAATGCCATCTCTTAATAATTGAAATGGCATCTCTTAATAATTAAAAATGCCATCTCTTAAAAATAAAAATGCCATCTCTTAATAATAAAAAATGTCATCTCTTAAATAAAATTCCATCTCTTAGTAATAAAAATGACATGCAGAAAAAAAACTCGGCTTAAGAAAAATAAAACAAAAAGGAAAATAATGTTTAAAATGTCATGTGACATAGTTCGAAAATTAACTGACATGTAAAAATTTTCTAGAAAAATGCCATCTGATGAAAAAAGGAGAAAAAAGGGGGGGGGGGGGGGGGGGGGGGTTGGAATGGATCCCAGGTCTCCTATGTGGAGGGGCGCGCCGCTAGCCAGTGCGGTGGCTGTAGTTTTTTTTGAAAATGGCAACGCGTTCGCCGACCTTTATCTTACATCGAACTAGTTTAAAAATTTGACGTGGTTTTGATCGTGCGCCAAGATTCGTGCAAACGAATCCGACGGGAGAGAAGGTGTTCGCTGGAAATGCTAGATATCTGACGTTCGCTAGATATCATTTCCGTTCATTTTTCGTTAGTTAAAATGTTAAGTCAAAACTTTAGCCCAAAATAAGAGGGGGTCTAATAAACCCGTAGAGTAGGCCATGTCTCTGGCGATGTGGTGCGCCATCGCAGGCGGGGGAGGGGGGGGGGGGGGGTTGGGGGGGAGGTGGAGAGAAGGGGCGGCGGCCGCCGGTCGTCGTAGTCGGTCGCGACCTAACCGCGGGGCGATTTGCGGTGGGGGAAGCGCCCGCGATTCGCGGTCACAGGTGGGGATCTGTCTGTGTTACGGGTCATGTTTCGTTGCAACAAGCCGGCAGCTGCAACGGCTAGGGGGGCGGAGGTGGGAGTGTGCGCGTGGTTCAGCTCAGAGATCGGACGGACACGTGCAGTTCAATCGGACGGACGCGAAGGCGGTTTACAAATCGGGAGAATCATCCGATTTACGCCTAGCACCGACCTTTTTTTTTTAAGGAGAAAAGGACGCAAGATTCAAGCTACACTGGATGCGTGCCCGGTTGCCCTAGAGATCCAGAGTGCCGCGTTGCAGACAGGCAAGCGGCATCGCCCGCCCTCTACTCTCGCAATGCCCAGATCTGGGGTGGACGAGTTGGCCCCTAAACCCTAAATCCTAAACACTCGTGGTGGTGCACGTGAGTGTCCGAGTGAAACCTCCGTGTTTCTGGTGCAGGCGACGGCGACACCCGTGGGTGCCGCCTGCTTTTTGAAGACGTCGTCGCGGATCTCGTCCCTGTGCCAGGGCTCCCCGTGAAAACCTTTGCCTGTTCTCAGACTCGGCAGCAGCGACGCTTCGCTCCGTCACCCTTTTGGGGCAGTTGTCATAGAGCTCAGGGGTCTTTGGTCGGGCCTGGGCGGGGTGTCATGCTTGTTCTAGGCTCATGCTGTATCTTCTGATCTGCTTTGTAAGAGGACCTCCCCACCATATTGTATTGTTCGGCCGTGTACATTGGTTCGTTGCTTTATTTATAAAGTGAGGCGAAAGACTTTTGAGAGACCTCTGTGTATGTATAATCTTCCAATAGAGTTTCACTCAGGACATGCACAAAACTATAAATCGGAAATTGCACTTCATTACAGAAACATTTTTGAGAATGACTTGGTTTAACTAATACACTCCCATATATACTAGTATAATGATATGTATGGTTGTGTTTGGAGATTAAGGAAAACACTAGAGTGAACCTGGGGTTTCATGAGTAAATCACAGGTATAGCAACAATCCGATAAGCTAACCGAGGAGTCAGATGGGGCTTGCAATCGCTGTGAAAACTCCCACCGGGTCCAGAGTGGCGACTGAGTAGCTGACCCGCACGACGCGGAAGGCGACTTTGCAGAAACGCCGGAACCCGCCGGACCGCCTGGGCGCATTCTGCAGCGTTGCCAGCTCCCCTGTCGTCGTGGAGGTCCCCTGCACGACGTGACCGTCGCTGGAGTAGTTCGCCTCCATCAAGCACACCACGTGAACGTACACAAGCTGACCGTCGTCGTCCTGGAATCGGTATGCCATGTACTTGCCGAGGTACCCATCCTTCCCGCACAACCCGCACTTATGGCCGGTGGCCTGGTGGAGTTCGAGATCATGCTCCTCGACGCGCACGCGCTTCGGCAGGAATGCGCACATAGGGTGGAGGTCGAGGTCGTGCTCGCGGTTGTGGTACAGGAAGCCGCACACCGGGTCGCCACAGACATCGCAGAGCGGAATAACACCGCCTGGGTTGTTCGCGCTCGCCGGGCGGCTTTGGAAAAGGGTGAGCGCACGGCCCTCGAACATAGAGGGCTCGACGCGCGTGGGCGATTGAGCGCAGCATATGTGGAGGTCGAAGTCGCATTGCTCGCACCGGAATCTGACCTCGTCGCCGATCTGCCTGCAGCCGTCGCACTGGAACAGCTTGTCCATGGCTACCAGCTTAAGCCCGTGCTCATGTGTGGAGTGGGAAAGCGTTGCCCGAACGTCATGTCCAGTGAATGTAACCATGCTACGGTAAGCTTCTGAGCTCCGGCGAACTTTCCTAGCTGCTTTTCGTTTTGCACCTTCTCTCTATTTATCAGCAAAGCAAGGGATACAATAACGTGTATGTACAGTACAGTACAACACGGGGTGGACTTGACTCTAGTCAGTCTCCTCCTCTCGTGCTTCCTGGAAATGTTCCGGGCCTTGTCTAAAACAGAAAATTCTAGCAAGTACCGCAAGTGGACTGGCACAAGCTGTGTTGGATCAAGTGAACCATCGTCTTCTTGAAATTTTGCACGACGACTTCATCGTCTTCATGAAATTTTCCACGACGACTTCATCGTCTTCTTTTTTTAGCATTAACGCAAGTGGACTGGCACAAGTTGTGTTGGATCAAGTGAACCATCGTCTTGTTGAAATTTTCGACGACGAATTCTTCTTTCGTTGGTTAATTAGATGATTTATATGTCCAGTTGTCCCAAGTTGTCCCAAGTTGAACCTTTTCTAAATAGAGAACACACGGTATATATGTGCCCAGCGTCACTCTTTGGGAAATTTATGTCCAGTTGTCCACTTGCACGTACTAAAATGTAGAATTATTGAGACTGAGAGCCAAGTTGGGTGCAAGTGTTGTTTTTGAGACTTTTTACGGTACATCATACTACTCGATATAACGTGGAGTATTAAGTTAAATCCAACGGTCAACATGAATCAACCAGATTTTGGCTCAAGGACATGTTAGTAATTTTACGTTTCGGGTAATTAATAACAGCGATGCCCCTGCATACCATCGTCCCCAATCTCCGCCTCCCCGACGCTAGCAAACTACTCAAGAATAATCAGCAGACGCTTGCACGTCGCCGCCCCAAGATCTTGGCCGTCCCGACGTTGCCCTCAGGAGCTCCACCATCCCGGCGTCGCGTGCACTCCTCTCGGTGTACCGCCATCTCGACGCCGGCAAAAATTGCGGCTGCCGCTGCCTGTATGCCGCCGCGGGCGCGGGGGACGGACAGACTGACTATCACTGTAGCACGTAGGAACTTAATTAGATAGCTGTTTTGGAAAAGAATGCACATGGCCTAATATAAGACGAGAGTTCAATGGAGTGCTTGCCCTGATATGGCGTCCCATTCCAGTATCTACGAGTCATGCCGACGGGCTGAACAAGGTCGGCGACATGGGCATGGTCAGCTTTCAACTGATGTCATGATCTCGTCGCTCTTTCTGTAGTGCTAGTTAAGCTCTTTCACTAGGGTGGAGCGGGCACGTATCTTTGACGAACTGGTCAGGTCGACGGCGACGGGGCATGCGGCCGGAGCGACAGCTCACTTCGTCGTCTCCGTTGGTTACTAGCTCCAGATCGTGCAACTAGAGGGGAACAAGAAATGCGGGGCATCTCGGCGCCGACGACGGACAGCTAGGCCAGGACGGGGCGCCGGCGCGGCTGGATGTGGGACGACGGGAAATTACTACGTGAAATTTCAGCTCTGGCCTCGACTTGTTTTTCAGGGGAGCCGGTCTGCGGGATGGATTATCATGAACTACCGAAAATACCCCTGATTACTAAATATACTACCGGAAATCTGGTGTAGTATTGACTCATCTCGACCGTCGAATCCAAGAAATAAACGGTCTAAATTGAGTTGATGTACTGTAAAAGGTCTCTTGTTTTTTTGTGTGTGCAGGCATTGTTAGCTTGGTGATTCCTGCTAGTTTGATTAAACCTTGGTTCTCAACTGAGAAAAATATTTTGCTTCTATGCTATATCACCCTTCCTCTTTAGGGCAAAATCCAACAACTCCTACAGGAGTAGCAAAGGAATTTATGGCGCCGTTGCCGGGTACCATCTTCTATCAAGTTAGGTGCCTGCACACAAACTTCTTATTTACTTATTTCATATCTTGCCTAGTTATGATATCTTCATCTTTGACCCACTATACCGAACAAAAAATATAAATATATACAGATCCTTCTCCACTAGATGGACTTTCAAAAATTCTCATCATGATAAACCAGTAGCTAGTGATAAAAATGCTATTGATATATGCTCTTTGAAAGAAAAGATGAAAGTTGAATGCGTTTCTTTACATTTATGAAGTTTTTCTTGAAAATCGTGAATATGAAAATTCTTACGAAGTGCTAACAGAAGAATTTTAAAAAGTGATTGATGATAATTCGTTGAATGAAAATCATGATTGCAATGATATTAGTATGAATTCTATGAATATCAATTGTGCTAATGATATGCAAAACTATGAGCTTGGGGATGATGAGTTTGATGACAATGATATTTTTTGTTCTCCTACTTATAAAGAAGTTATGAAAGAAAAATATGATTGGGATAAACATGGTGATCTTTATTATTCAAGTGATGAAGATGATACACTTAATGAAAATATTGCTTTTTCATTGTGACACTATGTCTGTAAGCACCGTTGATGATGATTTTGTTATGCTTACTACTTATTATAATGATCATGATTGGAGTGACAATTATGATGCTTTTTTTATCTTAAAAAATTATTTGAGCCTTGTGATGAATATGTTATTGATAATAATGCTTGCAATACTACTGAAAGTGGGTTTGGTGTATACTTTAGGTAGTAGTGATCCCACTATTTTGAAGAGTATTCAATCTTATGAAATTTTTGATAAAAGTGGGTTTAAAGAGGTCATGACTTTAGTTGATGTTAATCCCACTATCTTGGAAGATTATACAATTTGTATGCATCGGGATTTGTGTTGAATGATAGTTATATTATTAAGTTTGATTATGATCCTACATTTAATTATTATGAGAGAGGAAAGTATTGTTATAGAAATCTTCGTGTTACTAAAGTACCTCTCTTTATGTTAAAGTTGTCAATGTTTCATTGTGCCAATTTGCTTATGCGAGGTATTGCTTTTCTCGATAATTTATTTTCGTATAAAGTGCTTATGCATAGGAAGTGGGTTAGAGTTAAATGTGCTTCTTACATGTTTTTTGATGCTCTCTTTGTGCATCAATTCTTGTCTTTCATGTGAGCATCATTAAACTAATATAAAGAGCTTGTTGGGAGACAACCCAATAGTTATATTTTTTATATGTTGTTGACTAATAGTGTAGATGGGAACTGCATCGGGTGTGGATGCAAAATTGGTGCTTTTTGTTGTTGCTAGATTTGTGCATGCTAGATTGGTAGCCAATCATGCTTGTTGTTCATGCTAGATTGGTAGTCAATCATGCTTGTTGTTCATGCTAGATTGGTAGTCAATCGTGCTTGTTGTTCATGCTAGATTTGTGCTTGTTGTTCGTTTATGCTTCACAAGTGCTACTGCCACTGATTCGTGTTGTTCGTAGTTAGGGTTTCTGCATGACTGTAGTACGTGCATGGTGATTAGTGTAGGTAGGGGCTGGCAGTACTTTTGCCGCCGCCACAAGATCGTCCCCGGCGACCTCCTCTTCCTGCGGATCTCCGGGCTTGGCCTGAAGGTGCAGATCTACAACCAGAACAACTCCATCATGTGCAAGGCCCGCTGCACCAGGCACAGTTGCATCGACAACAATAGTCTCGCACCCTAGATCGCTAGTTAGTATGAAGTGTTTAGTATAAACTTGTTAGTGGTGATGGTCTGAACTTCTGCTCTGAAACTGTCCATATTTTGCCCAGGGATCAGCACCCTGGTGTCAAGCAAGGGGCATTGGATGCCCCTGCTGTCTTAAAACTGTGGCACCCCGATAGAGGGCCGACGCACGCCAGTCCCAAGATAAGACCTAGCGCACGTCTGAGACATGATACAGCAACTCCAGGCACAAAAATGGCTTTATTATATAAAATGGAGTATTACAATACTGTTGCTTACAACAATATTACATGGCTCCAAGGCTTAACTAAATGGCAGCGGAGGTCTTGGTTCAGCGGCAACAACGTCTCTGGCTGGGCTCCACAACTCACAGGACTGGCTGAGTTACGGTCTAGCATGGCGGATCTTCTCGTGCAACTGGCCACGTGCAAGGCCAGGTGAGTACTTTGAATGTACTCGCAAGACAACCAAATACATAGCATCCAAACAAGCAGATGACAGAGCAAGCCCTATGTTTATATAGGAATTTATTCTAAACATGGCATGAAATTAACAGGAAATCATGGATCAAGCATGGCATAACATGGATCATGCATATCAACTACATGTCATGGCATGGCATAGCTACCTCTACGAGACAGGGTATCCAAAATTAAACTAGAACCTACACTACACTTACCTCCCGTGAAGCATTAACGTAATATGTGGTGACATCATTCAGTTTTACTGCCCCTCTGAGCTATCTCGCGACTTACCGAGATCTCACTCCGTGATCATGTCAGAATATATTGTAAATTCTTTGTTACCACAGGTTTGTCCTCCAGATCGACAAAGACCAAATCGTGTGACCTAGTACGAACTGTGTCCAATACCGTGGACTCGGCTATCCGAATAGATTCTTACACTCTGCAGAGGTTGCGCACTTTACCCACACTATGGAGCTCCTAGCCTCGTACTTTAGTACATGCTCCCATTCAGGTGGACCGGTGCTGCTCCAACAAAACCTGTCTATTGCCCGTCACTCTTACGGTCCCACCGACAATCATACCCCTTTCGGGTCAAGTCCTGGGTGTTGGGGAACGTTGCATGGGAAACAAAAATTTTCCTACGCACACACAAGATCTATCCATGGTGATGAGCATCTACGAGAGGGAGAGTGAATCTACATCCCCTTGTAGATCGCTAAGCGGAAGCGTTAAGAAACGCGGTTGATGTAGTCGAACGTCTCCGCGATCCAAATCGCAAGTCGTCCCTCGATCCGATCACGAACTAGTGCCGAACGGACGGCACCTCCGCGTTCAACACACGTACGGCTTGATGACACCTTCACCTCCTCGATCCAGCGAGCGATGGTGAAGTAGTAGATGAGTTCTGGCAGAACGACGGCGTGGTGATGGTGGTGAGGAACAATCTCTGCAGGGCTTCGCCAAGCATTACGGAGATTATGACGGGAGAACTAGAGGGTTAGGGTTGCCGACACACGGCTTGGGAAATCTTTATGTGTCCCGTGTGCTAGCCCTGCCCCTCTATTTATATGTTGAGCCCTGGGGTCTAAACTTGGAGAGAAAACCTCCACAAGGTCGGTTTTGCCCGCACAAGGTCGGTTTGGCCCGCACGGAAAGAGTCCAACTCGGATTCCAGCAGTATCGCGTACAAGCGGTAGTACCGCTTACGATAAGCGGTAGTACCGCCTGTAGCGGTAGTACCGCTTACGATAAGCGGTATTACCGCCTGTAGCGGTAGTACCGCTTACGATAAGCGGTAGTACCGCCTGTAGCGGTAGTACCGCTTACGATAAGCGGTAGTACCGCCTGTAGCGGTAGTACCACCCCAGACGCCAGCAAAACTTCCTTTTGCACCTTGCCTAAGCCTCGTGGGCTTTACCCCTTGGCCCAAATAAAGTGTTCTCGTACCCGAACATTTCGGGAAACATCCGGAACCCCTTCCGGTGAATTCCGGAACCCTTCCGGAGACCAAACCCTTCCGTATACTGTTCCCTTTGTTCTTCAGTATGTTACTTGCCCGAGATTCGATCGTCGGTATCTCTATACCTAGTTCAATCTCGTTACTGGCAAGTCTCTTTACTCGTTCCGTAATACAAGATCTCGTGGCTAACACTTTAGTCACATTGCTTGCAAGGCTCATTGTGATGTTGTATTACCGAGTGGGCCCTGAGATACCTCTCCGTCATACGGAGTAACAAATCCCAGTCTTGATCCATGCCAACCCAACAGACACCCTCGGAGATACCTGTAGAGCACCTTTATAGTCACCCAGTTACGTTGTGACGTTTGATACACACAAGGCACTCCTACGGTGTCAGTGAGTTGCATGATCTCATGGTCATAGGAACAGATACTTGACATGTAGAAAACAATAGCCATAAACTGACATGATCATATGCTACGTTTATAGTTTGGGTGTTGTCCATCACATCATTCTCCTAATGATGTGATCCCGTTATCAAATGACATCTCATGTCCATGGCTAGGAAACTTTCACCATCTTTTGATCAACGAGCTAGTCAACTAGAGGCTTACTAGGGACACAGTGTTGTCTATGTACCCACACATGTATTTGAGTTTCCAATCAATACAATTATAGCATGGATAATAAACGATTATCATGAACAAGGAAATATAATAATAACTAATTTATTATTGCCTCTAGGGCATATTTCCAACACTGGGTGACCCCTGTGTCACTCCTGACACCTGCCACCGTCGTGGCCAAACTAAACTGTCCCAAACGGGGACCCTGGTACCATATAACTTGGGCTCACAAGGTTATCGCCGCCTACCGGGCCAGGGTAGCACGCACGCATAGCCTTCCCTCTTTGGAGGTACCAATAAGAGGCAAGACAATAGACCAAGTTAGGGCCTCCCCATAAAGGCAAATGTGGCTGCACTGATGAGCTCGGTTCGGTTGCACTATGACTCGATCCAACCGACGAAGGAGGTTTAGTTTATAAGTTCAGTTTAACCTTTCCATCATCGTACCATCACATCAACACTTATGAGGAAGAACAATCACTTAACCACAGCATAGCAAAATCATAACAGTAGTCATGGTATGAGATCAAATCATAGCATTAACATGATCATGGTAATAAAAATACTGTTACTAGCATGGGAAAATATAAGAGCAAGTCATGATACTATACTAGCATCTGGTACAGATGAAGTAATAGGACTATGCCAGTGCAGACTAACGTATGATCCGAAACATACTGCAATACACACACATAGAGGGTGCAAGCAAAGTCAACATGCAAGTTCGGAGCTCATGATAAGAGGTTAGCTTGCCTTGGGGTAGAGGAATACGTCGGGGAGAAATGTGACGAAACTCCGGATACGATTCACCGGAACCGGCACTCTCGGGAGAGGCCTAAATTAGGGCAAGGGCAAAAGTGGTATTTTCAACATGTGACAACATTATGAAAATTGCACCATCGGAACGGGCTCGGCGAACTGAGCACGTGGGATTTGGAATTACCTCGATCGGAGTTATGGTTGAAGAGAAACGGCCGTTCGTTCGTTAAGCAGAGAAACAGACAGAAAACTGTCCATTTCAGCTCCTAACGGGTGAACGTTCACAAAGTAGCTGTTTCGGCCGCGGGTAGGAACCGGAAGCGTATTTTCCAGATTACGCTTTCGGTAAAGGAAAGCGCATTTCCTTCAAATAACGCGGCGGAGTATGCTTTCAACACTGGAAAACGCACTCGCCCGAATACGTCTCCACTTAAGCTCGCGGGCCCGGGCTAACACCCACTTATAGCCGGGGCCCGCCTTATCCCTCTCTTTCTCCTCCCTGCGTCTTCCTCCTGACAGAATAGAGCAGCACCGCGGCGGCTCAGGCAGTGCTCGCCGCCGGCGCCTCACTGCTCGGCCGTGCCTGCTGACGAGCCGGGTGGATTCGTGGCGCTGTCCCGCGACCGGAGGTGGGCGCCAGGAGCTCGGGGGAAGCTCGTGTGACACCCTGGTTTTTGGCAACTTTTTCTTTTCAAAATCTTCCTGGCTTTATTTGCAATTTGGATGGTTTTTGAATCTTTTCAGTTGACTTTGCACTTAGGAAACTTCTGAATCTCTCTCTAAGTGATCCAAAGCCCTCAACATCTTGCCAAAATCTTGTCACACACCTTCAGGATCAAATTCCAATTCTTATTCTTTTCAAGTTATTCATTTTCTTCCTTTGGGAAAATATGTCATCACTGTGGGTTATGAAGCAACCTATAGTTCTGATGATCAAAAAAAATCCCAAATTAATACCACATCTTCTTGTCATCATCTACTCCCACAATCTTCAAAAACATTTCATGGTCTAGTATAAAAATTTGTCCAGAAAACTTCATTTATCTTCTGGACAGCACTGGCCCTTTGTGAAGCAACCCATATTTTCTCAACTCAGAAAACTCTCAAATAATTCCCTGAGATACTAGGGAACCTATCTTGCCACAATATCCAAAAATATCATCTTGTCCGGTACAAATTTTCAGCAGTAATATTCTGCCAAGTTTCTGCTCATTTCCAACCTATGTGAAGGAAGTACTAGCTAGAGGTATCCATTTGAGCTGAAATTTTTATAACATCTTCTATCCACCAAATAACCCTCACACACCAAATTCCAGCTCCAGCAGATCAACCATATGAGTGCTGCAAGCTCATTTTGTTTCTGGACCAATAACATCAGTTGTACATGAACTACATTCAAACCTTGATGAAAATCTCTCAAACTTGGCCAGTTTGTAGTCCTTCCAAATTAGATCACTCTGGACATCTCTACTGGCTTCATCTCTAGCTCATCTCTCCTCCAGATCTCTCCCAAAGTTTCTGCCAGAAACTGTTGTTGAAGCTACACTTCGAATCAACATGTATCTAGCCAAACCAAGGGCACAGGGGGACTAAGTGGTCGAGGGTCGACGTACTGGACACGGTGCGCCACACGTACGTGGCCTCCAGGTGCCAGCCACCGTGGTGAGCACGGCACTGGCATGCCAGTGCACGCGCTCTGCGCACCGCCCGTGTCTGATGTGATCCATCCGGCTTCCCCGCGTAGTTGTGCCTTGTCCTAGCTCGCCGACGACCTCTCCTCCAACCACCTGGCCACTCTGGAGTCTTCCCCTCGCCGGAATCGCTCCCGCCGGCCGCCACGCATGCGGCCACTGTGGCGCCCGTGCTGGCACTGTGGCCCTGCTGGCCGTTGTCTTCCTCGCAAGCCAACCTCTTATCATGAGCCCCGAACTTGCGTGATGACTTTGCTTGCACCCTGTGTGTGTGTGTTGTAGTATATTTCAGATCATCTGTTAGTCTGCACTGCCATAGCCCTGTTATTTCATCTGTGCCTGATGCTAGTGTTATTTATCATGTGATATCATGAATTGCTGTCATATCATATTTTCCCATGCTAGTAACAATATTTTTAGTACCATTATCATGTTAGTGCTATGATTTGATCTCGTGCCATGATTGTCAGTACCGTTATGATTTTGCCATGCTGTGTTAAGTCATTGTTCTTGCTCATAAATGTTGATGTTATGATGAGATGATGGAAATGTTAAATTGAACTTATAAACTAAACCTCCTCCGTCATCGATGGGATCGAGTCATAGTGCCACCGAACCGAGCTTACCCGTGCAACCACATCTGCCGGAATGGGACGGCCTTGACTTGGTCTAGCTTCGTGCTCTTTTATCGGTACCACCAAAGAGGGGAGGTTATGCGTGCATGCTACCCTGATCAGGTAGGCGACGATAACCTTGTGAGCCATTTGAGTTATTTGCGCGCGGTCCCCGTTTGGGACAGTTTAGTTGGCCACGATGGTGGCAGGTGTCACGGGGTGACACAGGGGCCACCCAGGGCATGACTCCGGGGGAGGATGATTGTCGGTGGTACGGTGGAGGAGTCACGGGTTAGGCAAGTTTCGTTGGAGCAGCACCGGTCCACCCGGAAGTGAAGTGTACCGAGGAGCGGGACAAGGAGCTCCATGGTGTGGGAAAAGTGCGCAACCTCTACAGAGTGTAAGAATCTATTCGAATAGCCGCGTCCATGGTATTGGACACAGTCCGCACTAGGTCCCACTGAGTGGTCAACCGTAATAATAATAATGATGGCAGAACTTGTCTTATGTTCGGAAGTACTCAATGGATCATGAGTATTTCGAGGGTTGTGGGACAACCCAGAAGAGAGTAAGTTGATATTTGGTAACAGTAAGTAAGCAACTTAAGCACTTAACATGTTAATTGCCATGCTGTTGTTTGCTGCATTGATATGGTTGCTGTGAGCTTGCGAGTACATTCCATGTACTCACCTGGCGTATCATGCCAGATGCAGGAGAAGCCGAGGATGGAGGTCCCGATGGTTCATGCTACACTAATTAGGCCGTGTCCCAGCAGTGTCCCTGTGGATGGAGTTTTCCGCGATGTTCCCCTACGCCGTAGAATCATCTAGTAGTATCGAGGCCCTGCTATGTTCCATAAATAATGTAGATACTGTCATAGCACGTGCAGTGCTTCTGGCCTCGCTATCAATGTAAATTATGAGCTTGTACTCGAGATATATCAATAAAGATTAGTTCTGTTCTGTTCCAAGTTGTTGTGTGTTTCCAGAAGACATGATCTCTGGGTTGGAAACACTGGGTAAACCGGTCCTCTGAGCCGGGGTGCCACAACGCTTGGTATCAGAGCCAGGCTGACTGTAGGACAACCTAGTTAACCCTGCGCTAGAACCACGATTAGTTTAGAGTCTTGGGATGTGTCTTGCTTGTTGTACCTGATTGCTGCATGGCTTGCATATAGTTTATTATTGTGCTAACCGTTGGCCTTGTGAGTGTAGATGGCACCAGTTCCGTACCACTACAACCATGAGCCGGCACCGTTCACTTTTCCAGTACTGCTTCATAGTGTCTGGCTTCGGCTGTATCCCAACGGCGAAGACCCAGTGTACCAGGTGTTCCGAGAGAAGCTTGCTGGTTCAGTATACGAGTATCACGTGGAGGCCTTTTTTACTGTGAGTTCGGATATTGGTAGTTACTCCCGTTCTTCCAAGGGCGGAACTGCTTCTGCTTCGGAGCTGGCGATCCAGTTTGCTGCGATGGAGGCTCTCACTGACTTGCGCTTCCACGAGGTCGAGATGCAAACTCATCCAGGTTTCTTTCACTACCCCACCCTGTCACCTGCGACAGGGCGAGTCCTTTTCGCACCTGTTGACCCGGCGAGTGATCGTGCTACTGGTGTTTTATCTCGTTATCTGAGCGCCAGTTAGCGTATGATCACTTCACTAGCTGAGGAGCTGACTCATGCCCGAGAGGCACTTGCAGCTGTTGCAGCAGCACAGTCTCCTCTTCCTCCTCCGTTTTCACCTGTGTATACTCCACATGCTCCACCTTCTGAGACTCCTTCTAGCTCGTTCGGACCGCCAGGCTTTTCGTCTGGTAACCGACGTGAGACCCCGGCAGAATGGGCCTCACTCCTAGCTACTCCAGCTGCTCCGATGTTGCGGCGTCATGCTTCTTCTCCTTTAGAGGGAGAACCTTCTCGTCAGCGTCGCCGTGTTACCTTTGATCCGGAGACCGAGATTCACATCATCAGCTCAGATTCTGAGACAGGATCAGACGACGAGGAGTCTTCAGTTTGCCAGTGTCCGTGCCACCCGCGCTACTAGAGTGGAGGCTTGAGTTTCAGTGTATGCATCATAGCATCTCTGCATATGTCAACTGCCGTATGAGCAGTCCAGTCATGATAATTCCCCTACTAGCTTGTCATGTATTATGTTGGGTTGCCTTGTATAATTATGTTGTTCGCTTAATTCCCTCTTTTTATTTGGCTTCTTTTTCTGGTGTCATACTACCGTGCTTTCCCTTATGGATGTTGCTCATCGATTCGGTATTTTGCAATGGGAACAAATTTAGGATGAAGAGGTGTAGTAAACAAGGCGGCGATGGAACTCCCGTTCGTCGATCCGCTAGACAAGCAGGACAGTCACCCGAAGATTTGCCACCCCCGCCACCACAGTCACTGACCACTGATCAGATTATGAGAATGTTTGAAGAGAAAAGAAATCAAGATCTCATGGAATTCCTGAAAAGTATGCAGTCTATGGTGGGTCAGAATAACAACAATGGGACACACTCTAAATTGTCTGATTTTCAGCGGACCAAGCCACGCAGTTTTGGTCAAGCTGTGGATCCTATGGAAGCTGATGACTGGCTGAGGACCATGGAAAAGAAGTTGGACATAGCCCGCTGTGATGTGTCAGACAAGGTTCCTTTTGTTACTCACTACCTGGAGGGACCAGCAGCTATATGGTGGGACAATACAAAAATAATGTGGTCCCCTGGGGAAGATATTTCTTGGGAGAAGTTCAAAGAGGTATTCCGCAAGTATCATATTCCTA
The DNA here is from genome assembly GCA_039707655.1 of Elymus sibiricus. NCBI lineage: Eukaryota > Viridiplantae > Streptophyta > Magnoliopsida > Poales > Poaceae > Elymus > Elymus sibiricus. The sequence continues at coordinate 433,644,271 of CM077672.1, read as the reverse complement.
CCGGCATAATGAAGGTGAAGCAGAGAGAATTTCTTGCTCTTAGTCAAGGGAACATGTCAATGGGTGAATATCTGAATAAGTTTAATAATCTGGCACGGTACTCCACTCACGACGTGTCCACGGAAGAAAGAAAGATTGACCGATTCTTAGGAGGACTCAATCATACCCTCCGCTGTCAGCTTTGTATGCTTGATTTTCCTGACTTCCAGACTCTGGTGAACAAGGCTTTCATAGCGGAACAAGAGCATAAGTCAGGATTTGATGATCGCAAGCGGAAGTTTGAACCCAAGAAGGACAACCGTGAGCAGTTTGTGCAGAAGCCACGCATCTGGCAACCAGGTTCGTCTGAATACAAGCCTGCCTGGAACAATGGGAACAACAATAATAAGCCCATCTGCCAGGACAAGACCTTTGGCAAACAGCCAGTGCTGGAGGACTGCCGCCGCAACAACACATGCTTTAATTGTGGTCAGAGCGGGCATTACTCCAAGCAGTGCCCCGCAAGAAATGGGAAGCCACCGTCTGGTTACAATCCACAAGTCAACAATGTTGGACGCCGCCCCAACCCGAACTTCTATGGCGGCCAAGTCCATCATATCTCCGCTAAGGAAGCCCGCGACGCACCAGACGTGGTCCTTGGTATGTTTTCTGTTAACGACATACTTGCAATAATTTTATTTGATTCTGGGGCTTCTCATTCATTTATTTCGCGGAGTTTTGCCACCTTGCACAAACTTTCTCCTTCTCTTTTGGACAAAATCATGGTGGTGCAATCCCCTGGCTCCATGCTCAGAACAAATGTGATATACAAGGATCTGGAAATCTTGATACATGGCGTTAAGTTTCCAGCTACTCTTGTTGCCATTGAATCCCCTGGACTGGATATAATACTGGGGATGGATTGGTTGACACCACATCAGGTGTGTATCAACTGCGCCACCAGGACGGTGACATTGGTTAACCCGGCAGGCCAAACAGTGCAATTCACTGCTAGCAGAATGATGTCAAAGAAAGGAATGGCATTCAAAGCCACAACTACAGATCTAAATCTGATTCCAGTAGTTAGTGAATTTCCGGACGTATTTTCGGAAGAATTACCAGGAATGCCACCTGATCGGGAACTAGAGTTCGCTATTGATGTTGTTCCCGGAGCCGCTCCAATTTATAAGAAGTACTACCGCATGCCTTCCCCAGAACTGGTGGAATTAAAGAAACAGTTGGATGAATAATTGCAAAAAGGGTACATTCATCCAAGTACTTCGCCATGGGGATCACCTGTGCTGTTTGTTAAGAAGAAGGATGGCAGCCTACGAATGTGCGTGGACTATCGCCAGTTGAATGAGGTCACCATTAAAAATAAATATCCGCTTCCCCGCATTGATGATCTGTTTGACCAGTTGAACGGGGCCCTGGTATTTTCCAAGATTGATCTTCGAACGGGGTATCATCAGTTAAAAATCAGGAAAGAGGATATCCCCAAGACAGCCTTCACTACTAGATATGGTCTGTATGAATTTACAGTCATGTCATTCGGGCTGACAAATGCTCCAGCCTACTTCATGAGCATGATGAACAAGGTCTTCATGGACTTCTTGGACAAATTTGTGGTAGTGTTCATCGATGATATTCTCATCTATTCCAAAGATGAAGAAGAGCACACACAACACCTCCGTACTGTTCTGGAAACACTAAGGACCCATCGCTTGTATGCCAAGTTCAGTAAATGTGAATTTTGGCTGAAAGAGGTGGGATTTCTGGTACATGTTCTATCAGAACATGGTGTGGCCGTCGACCCCAGCAAAGTGACCGCTGTATTAAACTGGAAGACACCAGCTACAGTAACGAAAGTCCGCAGTTTTGTGGGATTGACAGGCTACTACCGTCGTTTCATTGAAGGCTTCTCAAAAATAGCCAAGCCATTGACAGAATTGCTGAAAAAGAACCACAAATTTGCCTGGACGGAAGAATGTGATAGCAGTTTCACGGAATTAAAGACAAGGCTAACTACGGCCCCTGTCCTAGTTCTTCTAGATATCCACAAGAGCTTTGACATATATTGTGATGCTTCCAGGCGTGGAATCGGCTGTGTTCTAATGCAAGAGGGAAAGGTTGTAGCATACGCATCCAGACAGCTACGACCCCATGAAGAGAACTATCCCACTCATGATTTGGAATTGGCAGCCGTGGTTCATGCATTGAAGATTTGGAGGCATTATCTCATTGGGCAGCGATGTGAAATATACACAGACCATAAGAGTCTCAAGTATATTTTCACCCAACCCGACCTTAATCTCAGGCAGAGAAGATGGCTTGAATTGGTCAAGGACTATGACATTGGAATTAATTATCATCCGGGAAAAGCTAATGTGGTCGCCGATGCTCTCAGCAGAAAACAAGGCATCATGAATGCACTAACTGAGGGTATCCATCCAAGGCTACAAGAAGAGTTTGCCAAGCTGAATATGGTGCTATGCGGCCCAATTAGCCCGGATACCATGGAAATCATTCCAACACTTATGGAAGAAATTAAGGCAGCTCAGAAATCAGATAAAGGTATACAAGAAATCAAGGAAAAAATTCAGCAAGGGAAGGCTAAGCCCTTCCGAATTGATGACCAGGGCACTTTTTGGTTTGAGGACCGAATATGCGTGCCTGATCAAGAAAATTTGAGACAACAAATACTCAGAGAGGCACATGAATCCGCATACTCTATCCATCCGGGAGGAACAAAAATGTACCAGGACTTGCGAGAAACCTTTTGGTGGCCAGGAATGCGAAGGGACATTGCATACTATGTCACCTGTTGTGACATCTGCAACAGAGTCAAGGCTGAACACCAGAAACCCGCTGGACTACTGCAACCTTTACCAGTTCCCCAGTGGAAATGGGATGACATATGCATGGACTTCATTGTTGGACTACCCAAGTCAACAAGAGGCCATGATGCCATCTGGGTCATCGTGGATATACTTACGAAAGTGGCTCACTTTATTCCGGTAAAGACCACTTTCAAAGCTAATCAGCTTGCACAGCTCTACATGTCCCGGATAGCCAGTCTTCACGGAGTACCCAAGTCTATCACATCGGATAGAGGCTCCTTGTTCACTTCAGCATTCTGGCTGCGATTGCACCAAGCCCTGGGAACCGTGCTAAAGCATAGTACAGCATATCATCCACAGACAGATGGACAGACCGAACGTGTGAACCAGATATTGGAAGATATGCTTTGATCTTGTGCTCTCACCTATGGACCCAAATGGGAGGATAGTTTACCCTATGCAGAATTCTCTTACAATAACAATTATCAGTCGAGTCTCAAGATGTCACCATTTGAAGCTCTATATGGACAAAAGTGTCGCACTCCTTTAAATTGGTCTTAGACAGGAGACAGCCGTATCTTCGGCACATATTTGATGCTCGAGGCTGAGAAACAAGTCAGGGATATTCAGGAACGTCTTCGAGCAGCCAAGTCCCGTCAAAAGAGTTACTATGACCCTAAACACCGAGAAGTAACTTTTGAACCCGGAGAGTATGCCTATCTCCGAGTTACCCCCATGAAAGGAATAAAAAGGTTTCACACCCGAGGCAAGCTTGCACCGAGATATATCGGCCCCTTTCCAGTAATTGCTAGAAGAGGCAGAGTGGCATATCAGCTAGAATTACCACCGGAGTGTTGGGGAACGTTGCATGGGAAACAAAAATTTTCCTACGCACACATAAGATCTATCCATGGTGATGAGCATCTACGAGAGGGAGAGTGAATCTACATACCCTTGTAGATCGCTAAGCGGAAGCGTTAATAAACGCGGTTGATGTAGTCGAACGTCTTCGCGATCCAAATCGCCGAGCGTCCCGCGATCCAATCACGATCCTTCCGATCTAGTGCCGAACGGACGGCACCTCCGCGTTCAACACACGTACGGCTTGATGACGCCTTCACCTCCTCGATCCAGCGAGCGATGGTGAAGTAGTGGTTGAGTTCCAGCAGCACGACGGCGTGGTGATGGTGGTGAGGAACAATCTCTGCAGGGCTTCGCCAAGCGCTACGGAGATTATGACGGAGGAACTAGAGGGCTAGGGTTGCCGGCACACGGCTTGGGAAATCCTGATGTGTCCCGTGTGCTAGCCCTGCCCCTCTATTTATATGTTGAGCCTTGGGGTCTAAACTTGGAGTAAAAGCCTCCTCCGGGTCGGTTTTGCCCGCACAAGGTCGGTTTGGCCCGCAGGGAAAGAGTCCAACTCGGATCCCTGCCGAACCGTGCACAGCCGCGCACAAGCGGTAGTACCGCTTCACACAAGCGGTAGTACCACTTGGGTGGTAGTACCGCTTCACACAAGCGGTAGTACCGCTCCGGCGGTAGTACCGCTTCACCAAGCGGTAGTACCGCTTACGCGGCAGCAAAACTACTTTTGCACTTTCCAATACCTTGTGGGCTTTATCCCTTTGGCTCATATAAAGTGTTGCTGCACCCGAACACTTCGGTAAACATCCGGAACCCCTTCCGGTGAACTCCGGAACCCTTCCAGAGATCAAAACACTATTATCACATATATCAATCTTTACCTCCGGACTATTCCGGAGATCCTCGTCATGTCCGGGATCTTATCCGGGACTCCGAACAACTTTCGGTCACCAACATAATAACTCAATTATACTAATCGTCACCAAACGTTAAGTGTGTAGACCCTGCGGGTTCGAGAACTATGTAGACATGACCGAGACACCTCTACGGCCAATAACCAATAGCGGGACCTGGATGCCCATATTGGCTCCTACATATTCTACGAAGATCTTTATCGGTCGAACCTCTATGTCAAGGATTCAGTTAATCCCGTATGCTATTCCCTTTGTTCTTCGGTATGTTACTTGCCCGAGATTCGATCGTCGGTATCACTATACCTAGTTCAATCTCGTTACCGGCAAGTCTCTTTACTCGTTCCGTAATACAAGATCTCGTGGCTAACACTTTAGTCACATTGCTTGCAAGGCTCATTGTGATGTTGTATTACCGAGTGGGCCCTGAGATACCTCTCCGTCATACGGAGTAACAAATCCCAGTCTTGATCCATGCCTACCCAACAGACACCCTCGGAGATACCTGTAGAGCACCTTTATAGTCACCCAGTTACGTTGCGACGTTTGATACACACAAGGTATTCCTCCGGTGTCAGTGAGTTGCATGATCTCATGGTCAAAGGAACAGATACTTGACATGCAGAAAACAATAGCAATAAACTGACACGATCAAATGCTACGTTTACAGTTTGGGTCTTGTCCATCACATCATTCTCCTAATGATGTGATCCCGTTTATCAAATGACATCTCATGTCAATGGCTAGGAAACCTTAACCATCTTTGATCAACGAGCTAGTCAACTAGAGGCTTACTAGGGACACAGTGTTGTCTATGTACCCACACATGTATTTGAGTTTCCAATCAATACAATTATAGCATGGATAATAAACGATTATCATGAACAAGGAAATATAATAATAACCAATTTATTATTGCCTCTAGGGCATATTTCCAACAGTCTCCCACTTGCACTAGAGTCAATAATCTAGTTCACATCACTATGTGATTTACATTGTAATGAATCGAACACCCATGCAGTTCTGGTGTTGTTCATGTTTAGCCCTTGGAAGAGGTTTAGTCATCGGATCTGCAACATTTAGATCCGTGTGTACTTTGCAAATATTTATGTCGTCCTCCTTGATGTAATCGCGGATGGAATTGAAACGTCGCTTTATGTGTCTGGTCCTCTTGTGAAATCTTGGTTCCTTGGCTAGAGCAATGGCACCAGTATTATCACAAAACAGAGTCATTGGGTTAAGTGCACTTGGCACTACTCCAAGATCTGTCATGAACTCCTTCATCCAGACACCTTCCTTCGCCGCCTCCGAGGCAGCGATGTACTCCGCTTCGCATGTAGAATCTGCTACCACGCTTTGCTTGGAACTGCACCAGCTAACCGCACCCCCATTAAGAATAAATACGTATCCGGTTTGCGACTTAGAGTCATCCGGATTAGTGTCAAAGCTTGCATCGACGTAACCCTTTACGACGAGCTCTTGATCACCTCCATAAACGAGAAACATGTCCTTAGTCCTTTTCAGGTACTTCAGGATATTCTTGACCGCCGTCCAGTGTTCCATTCCTGGATCACCTTGAAACCTTCCGACCATACTTATGGCAAGGCTGACATCGGGTCTTGTGCACAGCATTGCATACATGATAGAGCCTATGGCTGAAGCATAGGGGATGACACTCATCTTTTCTCTATCTTCTGCAGTCACTGGGCATTGAGTCTTACTCAACTTCACACCTTGCAAAACAGGCAAGAACCCCTTCTTGGACTGATCCATTTTGAACCTTTTCAAAATCTTATCAAGGTATGTGCTTTGTGAAAGTCCTATTAAGCGTCTTGATCTATCTCTATAGATCTTGATGCCTAATATGAAAGCAGCTTCTCCTAGGTCCTTCATTGAAAAACTCTTGTTCAAATATTCCTTTACGCTTTCCAGCATTTCTATATTGTTTCCAATCAGCAATATGTCATCCACATATAATATTAGAAACGCTATAGAGCTCCCACTCACTTTCTTGTAAATACAAGCTTCTCCGTAAACTTGTATAAACTCGAACGCTTTGATCACCTCATCAAAACGAAGATTCCAACTCCGAGATGCTTGCACCAGTCCATAAATGGATCGCTGGAGTTTGCAAACTTTGTCAGCATTCTCTGGATCGACAAAACCTTCTGGTTGCATCATATACAACTCTTCCTTAAGGAAACCGTTAAGGAACGCTGTTTTGACATCCATCTGCCAAATTTCATAATCGAAAAAGGCAGCTATTGCTAACATGATTCTGACGGACTTAAGCATCGCTACGGGTGAGAAGGTCTCATCGTAGTCAACTCCTTGAACTTGTGAAAAACCCTTTGCCACAAGTCGAGCTTTATAGACGGTGACATTACCGTCCGCGTCCGTCTTCCTCTTAAAGATCCATTTGTTCTGAATGGCCTTACGCCCTTCAGGTAATACTTCCAAAGTCCATACTTTGTTTTCATACATGGATCCCATCTCGGATTTCATGGCCTCTAACCACTTCTCGGAATCCGGGCCCATCATCGCTTCTCCATAGCTCGTAGGCTCATCGTTGTCTAACAACATGACCTCTAAGACAGGGTTGCCGTACCACTCGAGAGCAGTACGCGTCCTTGTCGACCTACGAGGTTCGATAGCAACTTGATCCAAAGCTTCATGATCATCATCATTAACTTCCTCTTCAGCTAATGTAGGCTCCACAGAAACAACTTTCTGCACTGCGCTACTCTCAGGTTGAAGTAAAGGTTCAACAACCTCATCAAGTTCTATCTTCCTCCCACTCAATTCTTTCGAGAGAAACTCTTTCTCAAGAAATGTTCCGTTTTTAGCGACAAACACTTTGCCCTCGGATCTGAGGTAGAAGGTATACCCAATTGTCTCTTTTGGGTATCCTATGAAGACGCATTTCTCCGCTTTGGGTTCCAGCTTTTCAGGCTGAAGCTTTTTGACATAAGCATCACATCCCCAAACTTTAAGAAACGACAGCTTTGGCTTCTTGTCAAACCAAAGTTCATATGGCGTTGTCTCAACGGATTTCGATGGTGCCCTATTTAAAGTGAATGCAGCTGTCTCTAATGCATAACCCCAAAACGATAGTGGCAAATCGGCAAGAGACATCATAGATCGCACCATATCCAATAAGGTTCGATTACGACGTTCGGACACACCATTACGCTGTGGTGTTCCAGGCGGTGTTAATTGTGAAACAATTCCACACTGTCTTAAGTGACTGCCAAACTCATAACTCAGATATTCTCCTCCTCGATCAGATCGTAGGAATTTAATCTTCTTGTTACGATGATTCTCAACTTCACTCTGAAATTGTTTGAACTTTTCAAATGTTTCAGACTTGTGTTTCATTAAGTAAATATACCCATATCTACTTAAGTCATCAGTGAAGGTGAGAAAGTAACGATAACCACCGCGCGCCTCAATACTCATCGGACCGCACACATCAGTATGTATGATTTCCAATAAGTCACTTGCCCGTTCCATTATTCCAGAGAACGGCGTTTTAGTCATCTTGCCCATGAGGCATGGTTCACATGTGTCAAGTGATTCAAAATCAAGTGACTCCAAAAGTCCATCAGCATGGAGCTTCTTCATGCGTTTTACGCCAATATGACCTAAACGGCAGTGCCACAAGAAAGTGGTATTATCATTATCAATTCTACATCTTTTGGCATCAATGTTATGAACATGTGTATCATTACTATCGAGATTCAATAAGAATAAACCCCTCACATCGGGTGCATGACCATAAAAGATATTACTCATATAAATAGAACAACCATTATTCTCTGATTTAAATGAGTAACCGTCTCGCAATAAACAAGATCCAGATATAATGTTCATGCTTAACGCAGGCACCAAATAACACTTATTTAGGTTCATCACTAATCCCGACGGTAATCGAAGAGCGAGCGTGCCGACGGCGATCACATCAACCTTGGAACCATTTCCCACGCGCACCGTCACTTCGTCCTTTGCCAGCCTCCGTCTATTCCGCAGTTCCTGTTTTGAGTTGCAAATATGAGCAACCGCACCGGTATCAAATACCCAGGCACTACAACGAGAGTTGGTAAGGTACACATCAATAACATGTATATCATATATACCTTGTTTGTTGTTGGCCGCCTTCTTGTCAGCCAAATACTTGGGGCAATTCCGCTTCCAGTGTCCAGTTCCCTTGCAATGAAAACACACAGTTTCTGGTTTGGGTCCAGCCTTGGGTTTCTTCACGAGAGGAGCAACTGCTTTGCCACTCTTCTTGGAGTTACCCTTCTTACCCTTGCCATTTTTCTTGAAACTAGTGGTTTTATTGACCATCAACACTTGATGCTCCTTCTGAATTTCAGACTCAGCGGCTTTCAGCATCGCAAACAGCTCGGCGACTGACTTGTTCATCCCGTGCATGTTATAGTTCAACACGAAGCTCTTGTAGCTAGGTGGCAATGATTGAAGAACTCTGTCAGTGATAGCCTCTGGCGGAAGGGGCATCCCTAACTCAGCCAGACGGGTGGAGTACCCAGACATTCTGAGCACGTGATCACTGATAGACCCGTTCTCCTCCATCTTGCAAGCATAGAACTTATCGGAGATCTCATATCTCTCGATCCGGGCATTCTTCTGAAAGATAAACTTCAACTCCTGGAACATCTCATATGCTCCATGACGTTCAAAACGTCTTTGAAGTCCCGGTTCTAAGCCATACAACATTGCACATTGAACTATTGAGTAATCATCAGAACGAGCCTGCCAGGCGTTCACAACGTCTAGAGACTCAACTGGAGCGGGTGGATCACCAAGCGGTGCATCAAGGACATAAGCCTTCTGGGAAGCCGTAAGGATAATCCTTAGATTACGGGCCCAGTCCACAAAGTTACTTCCATCATCTTTCAACTTAGCTTTCTCTAGGAACGCATTAAAATTCAGGGGTGCTACTGCGCGAGCCATGATCTACAACATAAATATAGCAAAGACAACTTAGACTATTGTTCTTAGATAATGAGTTTAGTTAATCATATTACTTAAAAACTCCCACTCAAATTGACATCCCTCCGATCATTCGAGTGTAACATGATCCAAATCCACCAACTTAAGTCCGATCATCACGTGAGTTGAGGTGGTTTCAATGGTGAACATCTTCATGTTGATCATATCTACTATATGACTCATGTTCGACCTTTCGGTCTCTTGTGTTCCGAGGCCATGTCTGTACATGCTAGGCTCGTCAAGTTTAACCCGAGTGTTCCGCACGTGTAACATGGCTTACACCCGTTGTATGCGAACGTAGAGTCTATCACACCCGATCATCACGGCGTGTCTCGAAACGACGAACTTTCGCAACGGTGCACACTTGGGGAGAACACAATTTATCTTGAAATTTAAGTGAGGGATCACCTTATAATGCTACCGTCGTCCTAAGCAAAATAAGATGCATAAAAGGATTAACATCACATGCAAATCATAAGTGACATGATATGGCCATGAACTTGTGCTTTTGATCTCCATCTCCAAAGCACCGGCATGATCTCCATCGTCACCGGCATGACACCATGATCTCCATCATCTTGATCTCCATCAACGTGTCGCCATAAGGTTGTCGCGCCGACTGTTGCTTCCACGACTATTGCTAACGTTTAGCGATAAAGTAAAGCATTACATAGCGCTTAATGATTGACACGCAGGTCATACAATAATTAAAGACAACTCTATGGCTCCTGCCAGTTGCCGTACTCATCGACATGCAAGTCGTGATATTCTATACAAAACATGATCATCTCATACATCACATATATCTCATCATGTAATTGGCCATATCACATCACAACATACCCTGCAAAAACAAGTTAGACGTCCTCTAATTGTTGTTGCAAATTTTACGTGGATGCTACGGGTTTGCAAGAACCGTTCTTACCTACGCAAAACCACAACGTGGTGTAGTGATTGCTTTTTGATCTTCTAAAAGAACCCTCTTCATTGAACCGATTCAACTAAAGTGAGAGAGACAGACACCCGCCAGTCACCTTTATGCAACAAGTGCACGCAGCGGTAAAACCAGTCTCGCGTAAGCGTACGCGTAATGTCGGTCCGGGCCGCTTCATCTCACAATACCGCTGAATCAAGTATCAACTAGTAACGGCAAGCAATATGTATACACCCACGCCCACAACTCGTTTGTGTTCTACTCGAGATCTCATCTACGCATAGACCTAGCTCATGATGCCACTGTTGGGGAACGTTGCATGGGAAACAAAAATTTTCCTACGCACACATAAGATCTATCCATGGTGATGAGCATCTACGAGAGGGAGAGTGAATCTACATACCCTTGTAGATCGCTAAGCGGAAGCGTTAATAAACGCGGTTGATGTAGTCGAACGTCTTCGCGATCCAAATCGCCGAGCGTCCCGCGATCCAATCACGATCCTTCCGATCTAGTGCCGAACGGACGGCACCTCCGCGTTCAACACACGTACGGCTTGATGACGCCTTCACCTCCTCGATCCAGCGAGCGATGGTGAAGTAGTGGTTGAGTTCCAGCAGCACGACGGCGTGGTGATGGTGGTGAGGAACAATCTCTGCAGGGCTTCGCCAAGCGCTACGGAGATTATGACGGAGGAACTAGAGGGCTAGGGTTGCCGGCACACGGCTTGGGAAATCCTGATGTGTCCCGTGTGCTAGCCCTGCCCCTCTATTTATATGTTGAGCCTTGGGGTCTAAACTTGGAGTAAAAGCCTCCTCCGGGTCGGTTTTGCCCGCACAAGGTCGGTTTGGCCCGCAGGGAAAGAGTCCAACTCGGATCCCTGCCGAACCGTGCACAGCCGCGCACAAGCGGTAGTACCGCTTCACACAAGCGGTAGTACCGCTTGGGCGGTAGTACCGCTTCACACAAGCGGTAGTACCGCTCCGGCGGTAGTACCGCTTCACCAAGCGGTAGTACCGCTTACGCGGCAGCAAAACTACTTTTGCACTTTCCAATACCTTGTGGGCTTTATCCCTTTGGCTCATATAAAGTGTTGCTGCACCCGAACACTTCGGTAAACATCCGGAACCCCTTCCGGTGAACTCCGGAACCCTTCCAGAGATCAAAACACTATTATCACATATATCAATCTTTACCTCCGGACTATTCCGGAGATCCTCGTCATGTCCGGGATCTTATCCGGGACTCCGAACAACTTTCGGTCACCAACATAATAACTCAATTATACTAATCGTCACCAAACGTTAAGTGTGTAGACCCTGCGGGTTCGAGAACTATGTAGACATGACCGAGACACCTCTACGGCCAATAACCAATAGCGGGACCTGGATGCCCATATTGGCTCCTACATATTCTACGAAGATCTTTATCGGTCGAACCTCTATGTCAAGGATTCAGTTAATCCCGTATGCTATTCCCTTTGTTCTTCGGTATGTTACTTGCCCGAGATTCGATCGTCGGTATCACTATACCTAGTTCAATCTCGTTACCGGCAAGTCTCTTTACTCGTTCCGTAATACAAGATCTCGTGGCTAACACTTTAGTCACATTGCTTGCAAGGCTCATTGTGATGTTGTATTACCGAGTGGGCCCTGAGATACCTCTCCGTCATACGGAGTAACAAATCCCAGTCTTGATCCATGCCTACCCAACAGACACCCTCGGAGATACCTGTAGAGCACCTTTATAGTCACCCAGTTACGTTGCGACGTTTGATACACACAAGGTATTCCTCCGGTGTCAGTGAGTTGCATGATCTCATGGTCAAAGGAACAGATACTTGACATGCAGAAAACAATAGCAATAAACTGACACGATCAAATGCTACGTTTACAGTTTGGGTCTTGTCCATCACATCATTCTCCTAATGATGTGATCCCGTTTATCAAATGACATCTCATGTCAATGGCTAGGAAACCTTAACCATCTTTGATCAACGAGCTAGTCAACTAGAGGCTTACTAGGGACACAGTGTTGTCTATGTACCCACACATGTATTTGAGTTTCCAATCAATACAATTATAGCATGGATAATAAACGATTATCATGAACAAGGAAATATAATAATAACCAATTTATTATTGCCTCTAGGGCATATTTCCAACACGGAGTTGTCTGACGTTGACGATGTCTTCCACATATCACAGCTAAGAAAGTGCATCGCACCCCCGATCTAACAGGCAGATATGAGTAAGCTAGAGTTGACCTACGAGGAAAAACCTGTCAGAATATTGGATGAGATGGAAAGAACTACCAGGAGTAAAGTAATCAAATTTTACAAAGTATTGTGGGAGCATCATACCAAGGAAGAAGCTACCTGGGAAAGAGAGGATTTTCTGAAATCCGTATATCCACACTTGTTCCCCGAGCAACCGAATCTCGAGGACGAGATTCATTCTAAGGGGGGTAGGTTTGTGACTCCCTGGTTTTTGGCAACTTTTTCTTTTCAAAATCTTCCTGGCTTTATTTGCAATTTGGATGGTTTTTGAATCTTTTCAGTTGACTTTGGACTTAGGAAACTTCTGAATCTCTCTCTAAGTGATCCAAAGCCCTCAACATCTTGCCAAAATCTTGTCACACACCTTCAGGATCAAATTCCAATTCTTATTCTTTTCAAGTTATTCATTTTCTTCCTTTGGGAAAATCTGTCATCACTGTGGGTTATGAAGCAACCTATATTTATGATGATCAGAAAAATCCCAAATTAATACCACATCTTCTTGTCATCATCTACTCCCACAATCTTCAAAAACATTTCATGGTCCAGTATAAAAATTTGTCCAGAAAACTTCATTTATCTTCTGCACAACACTGGCCCTTTGTGAAGCAACCCATATTTTCTCAACTCAGAAAACTCTCAAATAATTCCCTGAGATACTAGGGAACCTATCTTGCCACAATATCCAAAAATATCATCTTGTCCAGTACAAATTTTCAGCAGTAATATTCTGCCAAGTTCCTGCTCATTTCCAACCTCTGTGAAGGAAGTACCAGCTAGAAGTATCCATTTGAGCTGAAATTTTTATAACATCTTCTATCCAACAAATAACCCTCACACACCAAATTCCAGCTCCAGCAGATCAACCATATGAGTGCTGCAAGCTCATTTTGTTTCTGGACCAATGACAGCAGTTGTACATGTACTACATTCAAACCTTGATGAAAATCTCTCAAACTTGGCCAGTTTGTAGTCCTTCCAAAGTAGATCACTCTGGACATCTCTACTGGCTTCATCTCCAGCTCATCTCTCCTCCAGATCTTACCCAAAGTTTCTGCCAGAAACTGTTGTTGAAGCTACACTTCGAATCAGCATGTATCTAGCCAAACCAAGGGCACAGGGGGACTAAGTGGTCGAGGGTCGACGTGCTGGACATGGTGCGCCAGACGTACGTGGCCTCCAGGTGCCAGCGACCGTGGTGAGCACGGCACTGGCATGCCAGTGCACGCGCTCTGCGCATCGCCCGCGTCTGATGTGATCCATCCGACTGCCCCGCGTAGCTGTGCCTTGTCCTAGCACGCCGACAACCTCTCCTCCAACCACCTGGCCACTCTGGAGTCTTCCCCTCGCCGGAATCGCTCCCGGCGGCCGCCACCGCACGTGGCCACTGTGGCGCCCGTGCTGGCACTGTGGCCCTGCTGGCCGTCGTCTTCCTCGCAAGCCAACCTCTTATCATGAGCTCCGAACGTGTGTGATGACTTTGCTTGCACCCTGTGTGTGTGTGTGTGTGTTGCAGTATATTTCAGATCATCTATTAGTCTGCACTGCCATAGCCCTGTTATTTCATCTGTGCCTGATGCTAGTGTTATTTATCATGTGATATCATGAATTGCTGTCATGTTATATTTTCCCATGCTAGTAACAATATTTTTAGTACCATTATGATGTTAGTGCTATGATTTGATCTTGTGCCATGATTGTCAGTACCGTTATGATTTTGCCATGCTGTGTTAAGTCTTTGTTCTTGCTCATAAATGTTGATGTTATGATGAGATGATGGAAATGTTAAATTGAACTTATAAACTAAACCTCCTCCGTCATCGATGGGATCGAGTCATAGTGCCACCGAACCGAGCTTACCCATGCAGCCACATCTGCCGGAATGGGACGGCCTTGACTTGGTCTAGCTTCGTGCTCTTTTATCGGTACCACTAAAGAGGGGAGGTTATGCGTGCGTGCTACCCTGATCAGGTAGGCGACGATAACCTTGTGAGCCAGTTGAGTTATTTGCGCGCGGTCCCCGTTTGGGACAGTTTAGTTGGCCACGACGGTGGCAGGTGTCACGGGGTGACACAGGGGCCACCCAGGGCATGACTCCGGGGGAGGATGATTGTCGGTGGTACGATGGAGGAGTCACGGGTTAGGCAAGTTTCGTTGGAGCAGCACCGGTCCACCCAGAAGGGAAGTGTACCGAGGTGCGGGTCAAGGAGCTCCATGGTGTGGGAAAAGTGCGCAACCTCTGCAGAGTGTAAGAATCTATTCGAATAGCTGCGTCCACGGTATTGGATACAGTCCGCACTAGGTCCCACTGAGTGGTCAACCGTAGTAATAATAATGATGGAAGAACTTGTCTTATGTTCGGAAGTACTCAATGGATCATGAGTATTTCGAGGGTTGTGGGACAACCCAGAAGAGAGTAAGTTGATATTTGGTAACAGTAAGTATGCAACTTAAGCACTTAACATGTTAATTGCCATGTTGTTGTTCGCTGCATTGATATGGTTGCTGTGAGCTTGCGAGTACATTCCAAGTACTCACCTGGCGTATCATGCCAGATGCAGGAGAAGCCGAGGACGGAGGTCCCGATGGTTCATGCTACGCTAATTAGGCCGTGTCCCAGTAGTGTCCCTGTGGATGGAGTTTTCCGCGATGTTCCGCTACGCCGTAGAATCATCTAGTAGTATCGAGGCCCTGCTATGTTCCATAAATAATGTAGATACTGTCATAGCACGTGCAGTGCTTCTGGCCTCGCTATCAATGTAAATTATGAGCTTGTACTCGAGATGTATCAATAAAGATCAGTTATGTTCTGTTCCAAGTTGTTGTGTGTTTCCAGAAGACATGATCTCTGGGTTGGAAACACTGGGTAAACCGGTCCTCTGAGCCGGGGTGCCACAACTCAGAGGAGGGGTGGCCACGTCTGGCCAAGGGGACGGCCACAACGGCGCTAGGGGTGGCGGGTACGGGCTACTCCGGCGAAAATTGGAGAGGGCGGCGGCTTAGGCGGGCACTAGGGCTCCTCTGGGTGGCTAGAGGAGAGGAGGGGAGGTTCCTGGTGCTCGGCTCGAACCGGAGCTATGGCGGCGGCCATGGATGTCGTGGGGAGAGGGAAGGGGTCCCCGGGCTCGGGCGAGGGGTTGGGGCGGTTGCTGATGCTAGGGGCAGTCACTTGCGGGCTTAAATAGCCACGGGGAGGAGCTACGCGACGCCGGCAGATGCTCCGAGAGCTCACCACCGTGGCAGCGACCTAGCAGTGAATCCTAGTCGATACACACCTCTAGAAGCTAGGGGACGAGGGGGAGAAGTGACCGGGCGGCATACGTGTGCAGTGGGTAGCTCGCCGGCACTCCCGAACGAGCCGGCACTCCCGGACGAGCCGGAGCTGGCCGGAGGCGACCTCCCGAAGGGTCCAGAGCATAGTGCTCCGGTTTGGCGCGCTCTGCCCGTGGTCACCACGTGGCCACGGCGTTGCTATGCCCTACACGAAGCCAACCCATGTCTGGGGTGTTCTACACACATCACTGAGCTGACTTGTGCAGTTGGAAGACACGGGAGAGCTCTGGTGTGACTACACCTTGGTCAAACAGCTTCTAGCAGCAAAATGTTGACATGTGTTGTGGGTAGCACAATGCTCCTCTTGGCATGGTCTTGGGCAGGGGTTGATCATCCACTAAGGTGGTCATCTTGGCCAAAATTCAGCTCAAATGGACAACTATAGATAGCACTTCCTTTGCAACCTTGCAAACTGGCTAGAAATGAAAATGAGGATGCTGGGAAAGAATGGCTAGATGGATTTAGCTGATGTTTGGTGTAGGATTATGATTTAGTCATGAGAGCTAGCTTGAAATTTTTTAGCTCAATTGGATAAGCAGTGAAGGTACTTCCTTCACAGAGCTTCTCTCTGGACAGAAATTAGTTAATTTACTGGGGAAGATTGGCTAAATGGAATGAGCTGGTTTTTGGTATCCGTAGGTTATTTATCAATGTTAACCACCCTGAAAAATTTCAGCCCAAAAGGATCAAGGGAGCAAGCACTTCCTTTGCAAATTGGAAATCTTGGACAGAATTTGCAAATTGTTGTTGTGCTCAAAATTTGAATTATGGAACTTGATATTTTGATGAGAATGGTGAATATATGGATAGGATAAGCTCCACAAATTATTTGGGATTTTTCCTAGCTACCAAAATGGTAGTTCCTTTGGAAAGGCCCCAAATTGAAATATTGGCTTTAAATAGGAAAATGCAATTTCCCTTATTTAATTGTGGCCAATATTTTTACCAGAGGTTTAGATAGGTACAAAGATCATCTCCACCAATTTTCAGGAAATTTAGAGATGTCTAGCTATCCCTCTGGATTTAATTCCTCAGAAAGGCAGAAAAGGGTGCCTGCAGAGAGACAGAGAGAGGGGGAGATTCAGATAGAGAAATCAAGATAGAGAGATAGTGGGGGAGAGAGGTGTCCTCCATGGCGTCGGGAAGGGGAGGAAGCGGCCATCCCGTCCATGGCATCCCGGTGCTCGAGTGAGGACGGCGTCCTGGATCTGCGAGGGAGAGAACACGAGGTGAGGAAGTGAGGGAGGGTTGTGAGGAGGAGATGGAGTGGAGGGACGCACCTGAGTCGCCGGAGCCACCCCGGCCGAACCCCTAGCAACGGGAGACGGTCGCGGGTGGCGCTGGAGGACGCGCATGCCGGATCACGCCAACAGGAGGGAGGAGTGGAGCGAGGGGATCCCTGTGGTGTGCTTGGCATCGTCGATTCCCTCCCGATTGCCGGAGCCCCGTGGCCGGCGTGTAGCGCCGCAACCGCAAACCCTAAGCAGGCCACGCGCGTGCCACGGTCCGGCCAGCTCGACAGAGCGGCGCGCATCGAAGCACGCACGCGCGCGCCAGCGAGAAAGCCGGCCGCGACGCCATGGCCGAGAAGGAGGCTGCGGAACGCCATAGCCGTGCCTGGACTGGTGGATCTGGGGGATGAAGGCAAGGGGAGAGAGTGCGTGGAGGAGACAAGGTCGGCGGTGGTGGGTGGGGGCGGCGGCAGTGGGAATCGCGGGAGGGAGATGAGACGAGGGAGAGGAAGGCGGGGGCAGCGGGGTGCCTCGATCGGATCTGGAGAATGGGAGAGGATGAGGGTGGGTGGGTGGGTTAGGGTTTGGGTTTCTCGGGAGAAGCTCCACCGTTGATGGGTGCGTGATGGATGGCTCAGATCACGTCCAACTGGGTGATCCGCGTGGATGTGGTTCCTCGCTTCTCATTGGCCGGTTTTCCCGCGCTGCAATCTTCAAAATTTGGACCCAAATCTCTGACTTTTTTTAAAAAAAACTACAAATCTGTGTTGCAAAAATGGACCACATCAGTTTTCAAAAATATTAGTCCATAATTTATTTACAATTAACTAAAAAAATTAATGTCAAGATGTTTCCATCCACCTCTCATATCTATCTATTATTATATATAAAAACGCTTAACGGGCTAACCAGAAAAAAGATAATTAAGCTAGAAAATCTCATAAAAATAAGAAACATCTATTATGCCCGCCGCCGCCGCCGACGACGAAAGGATCGGATGCTCAGGACCCCCCCCCCACACAGGGGGGAAGATGTTGAATGTGGAGAAGAGCCTGCAAATGGCCAATGTTATGGCAACATTCTTGGCATAGTTTTGTTCAAATGATATCATATTTAGCACAAGTTTGCATCTTGGAATGGCAAACAATGTTGCCTAAGGAAGTTTTCATTTTCTTTGCACGGAAATTTCATTTTCCATTTTTCGAGTGTCCAAAATGAGTTTTTTTGTGAAGAACCTAGCAAATATTTGTTGCAAAATTGGACCAAATCAATTTTCTAAAATACTAGGCCATATTTAATGTACAATTGACCAAATGGTTGGGTGCCAAAAGCTTTTGATACACCTCTCGTGAAAAAGACAAATTTCCGCTGATTCAGTAGGAAGCGAGTCAAATTTGAACTACAGCTACCTCATAGTTTGCTTTTTATTTTTTCCAAAAATCATTTCTAGGTACAAAAGTATCTATTTAATCAGAGATACTCCATAAGTTTTGCAAGATTCAGCCCCTAGCTACGAACGGTCATGCTCGTCGTTTTGACCGCATTTTGAAACGGGCATAAGAAATTCAAAAAAAATCAAAAAATGGAAAACCTTCTCATTGTGTCATTATATGTGACCTAGTTTCCAGGAAAAATAACAAGCTTGGACTATGGCAAATGTCTTAAAAAAGTGTTCTCAGAAACGAGCTATCATGTATGAAAATCCATGGCTTTCAAGGCAAATGGCCAATGTTATTCATGGCATAGTTTGTTCAAATGATGTCATATTTTGCACAAGTTTGCATCTTGGAATGACAAACAATGTTGCCTAAGGAAGTTTTCACTTTCTTTGCACGAAAATTTTATTTTCCATTTTTCGAGTGCCCAAAATGAGTTTTTTTGTGAAGAACCTAGCAAATATTTGTTGCAAAATTGGGCCAAATCAATTTTCTAAAATATTAGGCCATATTTAATGTACAATTTGACCAAATGGTTGGGTGTCAAAAACTTTTGATCCACCTCTCATGAAAAAGACAAATTTTTGCCGATTCAGCAGGAAGAGGGTCAAATTTCAACTACAGCTGCCTCATAGTTTGCTCTTTATTTTTTTCCAAAAATCATTTCTAGGTACATAAGTATCTATCTAATCAGAGAAACTCCAAAAGTTTTGCAAGATTCAACACCTAGCTCCGAACGGTCATGCCCGTCGTTTTGACTGCATTTTGAAACGGGCATAAGAAATTCAAAAAAAATTGAAAATCTTCGCATTGTGTCATTATATGTGACCTAGTTTCCAGGAAAAATAACAAACTTGGACTATGGCAAATGTCTTAAAAAAGTGTCCTCAGAAATGAGCTATCATGTATGAAGATCCATCGCTTTCAAGGCAAATGGTCAATGTTATAGCAACATTCATGGCATAGTTTGTTTAAATGATATCATATTTTGCACAAGTTTGCATCTTGGAATGACAAACAATGTTGCCTAAGGAAGTTTTCATTTTCTTTGCACGAAAATTTCATTTTCCATTTTTCGAGTGCCCAAAGTGAGTTTTTTTTGTGAAGAACTGTGGCACCCCGGCTCAGAGAACCGGTTTACCAGTGTTTCCAACCCAAAGATCATGTCATCTGGAAACACACAACAACTTGGAACAGAACTAAACTGAACTTTATTGAAATATCTCGAGTACAAGCTCATAATTTACATCGATAGCGAGGCTAGAAGCACATCAGTTGCTATGACAAGATCTACATTATTTATGGAACATAGCAGGGCCTCGATACTACTGGGTAGAACTACGGCGTAGCGGAACATAGCGCGGAAACTCCATCCACAGGGACACTGCTGTGGACACGGCCTAGTTAGCGTAGCACGAACCATCGGGACCTCCGTCCTCGGCTTCTCCTGCATCTGGCATGACACGCCAGGTGAGTACTTGGAATGTACTAGCAAGCTCATGGTAACCAAAACAATGCAGCAAACAATAGCATGGCAATTAACAGGTTAAATACTTGGGTTGCTTACTCACTGTTATCGAATATCAACTTACTCTCTCTGGGTTGTCCCACAACCCTCGGAATGCTCACAAACCACTGAGCACTTCCGAACATAAGACAAGTTCTTCCATCATTATTATCATTAGGGTGGTTGACCGTTCAGTGGCCTAGTACGGACTGTCCAATACCATGGACGTGGCTATTCGAATAGATTTTTACACTCTGCAGAGGTTGCACACTTTACCCACACTATGAAGCCCCCGACCTCGTGATCCCATTCAGGTGGATCGATGGTGCTTCAACGAAACCTGCTTGACCCGTGACTCCTCTATCGTACCACCGACAATCATACCCTCCCAGGGTCATGTCCTGGGTGGCCCCTATGTCACCCCGTGACACCTGCCACCGTCGTGGCCACTAACTGTCCCAAACGGGGACGCCGGCAAAATAACTCAACTGGGCTCACAGGATTATCGTCGCCTACCTGATCAGGGCAGCACGCACGCATAACCCTCCCTAATGTGGTGGTACCGATAAAAGAGCACAAAGCCAGACCAAGTCAAGGCCGTCCCATACCGGCAAATGTGGCTGCACGGGAAAGTCCGGATAGGTGACACTAGATCAACCAAGCAGGTTTAGTATTGTCCAGCATTTATCAAGCATGAATTTATATCATGATTAACTTAACATGGCAGTAGCTATTCATCAACATAAAATTACTTCAAATTATCACATATTAAAATAATGCATGTAATTCAATTAAATAACCAACACTATTTAAATGCTTCATGCAATGGATGACATGGCTTGCCTTGCTCTGTTGGGTTGTCCACAAACTCCTGGGCTTCAAAGTCAACAAAGTTTCCTTCTGAAAATATTTTAAAAGTGCAAAAGAAAATGTCACATTTTACTGTTCTGTTCACCAGAAATTCTGTGAGCATGGGAAAAATACCAAAATTTTCCAGCAAATAGAGGAGCTCAAGACAAACTCAGAGCAAAAAGGAATCAATTGATTTGGACTTATGGTTTAAAAGTTATGGCTGGTCAAAGTTCTTTGTCAAAATATGGAATTAAAACAGAAAATAGAAAAACGGACAGGGGGCCACGTCGAAGGCGTAAAGTGGAGAGGCGCCTCCACTTACCGCTTCGGCGTGCCGCTAACGAGCGGGCCCCGCGGTCAGATTTAAAAGGGGGAGGAGGGAAATAGAGAACGGTGGGGGCTCCGACGACGTTCGCCGGCGATACAGACGGCGGCGAGGTCCGGCGACTACAGGGATGGAACGAGCACTCCGAGACGAACACGCACGTACCAGTAGCTTCGCGAGAGATGGCCGGACGACGTCGGCACCTTCCTCTACGGCAGCGGCGGCGCTCGGGTGTCGTCGGAGACGGCGATTCCGACGGAGATTCAGTCGGGCAAGAGGTCGGGCGTGGTCTAGAGAGTGAGGTGAGCTCGCGGGTGAGGTCAGTGGAGGCTGGGGTGGAGTGGGATGGTGGGGTGGCAGAGCTCGGGTGCCGGCGGGGCTCCGGCGAGATTCGAGGCCAGAGGGCCTCTCGGCCGTGGCTCGGTGCTCGGGGGGCGATTGGGTGGTGGAGGAGTGGGGGTGAGGAGCTCGGGAGGCTGGCCATGGCCTTTTATAGGCGGGGGCGAGCTCTCCAGAAGTTGGCGGAGCTCGGCCACGTCGCTGGCGCGAGGACGCTGCGCTGGCTAGCCGGGAGCGGGCGACGGGACGGAGGAGGGCAGGGGAGAGTTATGGCGCTGGTGGCGGCTAGCGGAGCAAGGCGACGAGCAACAGGGCCACTGTGGCCGCACGGGCGCCACAGTGGCCGCGTGCGATGGCGGCCGGCGAGGGCGATTCCGGCGAGAGGAGACTTCGGGAGAGGGGTACGTGGACGGCATCGACGATGTCGGCACCCCAGGACACGAAATGGCAGCGCGGGACGGCCGGAATGACCACTCCAGAGGCGGGCGAGATGCAGAGCGCGCGCACTGGCATGCCAGTGCCGTGCTCACCACGGGCATTGGCCTCTGGAAGCCACGCAAGCCTGGCGCTGCTTGTCCAACACGTCGACCCTCGACCACCTAGCCTCTCTATGCCACTGGCTCGACTAGATGCACTCTGGTTCGAAGTGTAGCTTCAGCTACAGATTCTGACAAAAATATTGAGAGAGATCTAGAGAAGAGATGAGCTGGAGATGGAGCCAAGGGAGATGTCTGGAGTTATCTACATTGGAAGGACTATAGGCTGGCCAAGTTTGACGAAATTTGATCAAAGTTTGAATGGGGTTGCTGTACAAGTGTGATTACTGGAACAGAAGCTAGATGAGCTTGATGCACTCATCTGGCTGATCTGCTGGAGCTGAATTTTGGTGTGGGATGGTTATTTGATGGGTAGGATATGCCATAAATGTTTTAGCTCAATTGGATATCTCTAGATGGTACTTCCTTCACAGAGGTTCCAATTGAACAGAAACTTGGCAGAATATCGCAGGTGAAAACTTGTACTAAGCAAGATGATATTTTTGGATATTGTGGCAAGATATGTTCCCTAGCATCTCAGGGAATTATCTGAGAATTTTCTGAGTTGGGAAAATATGAGTTGCTTCACAAATGGCCAGTACTGTCCAGAATACAAATGAAGTTTTCTGGAATAAATTTTGTACTGGACCAAGAAATGTTTTTGAAGATTGTGGGAGTAGATGCTGACCAGAAGGTGTGGGATTAATTTGGGATTTTTCTGATTATCAGACTATAGGTTGCTTCATAACCCATAGTGATGACAGATTTTTCCAAAGGAAGAAAATGAATATTTGGGAAAGATGTAGGATTGGAAATTGATCCAGAAGGTGAGTGACAAGGTTTTGGCAAGATGGTGACGGCTTTGGATCACTGGGAGAAATTTATAAGTCCAAAGTCAACTGAAAGATTCAAAAACCATCCAAATTGCAAATAAAGCCAGAAAGATTTTGAAAAGAAAAGTTGCCAAAAACCAAGGTGTCACAAACCTGCCCCCCTTAGAATGAATCTCGTCCTCGAGATTTGGTTGCTCAGGGAACAAGTATGGATATGCTGATCTCAAAAAATCCTCTCTTTCCCAGGTAGCCTCTTCCTCAGTATGATGATCCCACAACACCTTGTAAAACCTGATTGCCTTACTCCTGGTAGTTCTTTCCATATCATCCAAAATTCTGATAGGCTTTTCCTCGTAGGTCAAATCTTTGGTCAGCTCTAGCTCACTCATATCTGCCTGCTTGATCGGGGGTGCAATGCACTTTCTCAACTGTGATATGTGAAAGACATCGTGGACGTCAGACAACTCCTGTGGTAACTCTAACTGATATGCCACTCTGCCTCTTCTAGCCATTACTGGAAAGGGACCGATATATCTCGGTGCAAGCTTTCCTCGAGTATGAAACCTCTTTATTCCTTTCATGGGGGTAACTCGGAGATAGGCATATTCCCCGGGCTCAAAAGTTACTTCCCGATGCTTCGGGTCATAGTAGCTCTTTTGACGGGACTTGGCTGCTCGAAGACGTTCCTGAATATCCTTGACTTGCTTCTCTGCCTCGAGCATCAAATCCGTGCCGAAGATACGACTGTCTCCTGTCTGAGACCAATTTAATGGAGTGCGGCATTTCCGACCGTACAGAGCTTCAAATGGTGACATCTTGAGACTTGACTGATAACTGTTATTGTAGGAGAATTCTGCATAAGGTAGACTATCCTCCCATTTGGGTCCATGGGCGAGAGCACAGGACCAAAGCATATCTTCCAATATCCGATTTACCCATTCGGTCTGTCCATCTGTCTGTGGAGGATATGCCGTACTATACTTTAGCACAGTTCCCAGGGCTTGGTGCAGTCGCAGCCAGAATGCTGAAGTGAACAGGGAGCCTCTATCCAATGTGATAGACTTGGGTACCCCGTGAAGACTGACTATCCGGGACAGGCAGAGCTGTGACAGCTGGTAAGCGTTGAAAGTGGTCTTTACCGGAAGAAAGTGGGCCACTTTCGTAAGTATATCCACGATGACCCAAATAGCATCATGGCCTCTGGTTGACTTGGGTAGTCCAACAATGAAGTCCATGCATATGTCGTCCCATTTCCACTGGGGAACTGGTAAGGGTTGCAGTAGTCTAGCGTGTTTCTGGTGCTCAGCCTTGACTCTGTTACAGATGTCACAACAGGCGACATAGTATGCTATGTCCTTTCGCATTCCTGGCCACCAAAAGGTCTCTCGCAAGTCCTGGTACATTTTTGTTCCTCCGGGATGAATAGAGTAGGCACACT
Organism: Elymus sibiricus; assembly: GCA_039707655.1. NCBI lineage: Eukaryota > Viridiplantae > Streptophyta > Magnoliopsida > Poales > Poaceae > Elymus > Elymus sibiricus. The sequence goes on along the minus strand of CM077672.1, from coordinate 433,619,621 downwards.
CGTGTGCCTCTCTAAGTATTTGCTGTCTCAAGTTGTCTTGATCAGGCACACATATTCGGTTTTCAAACCATAAGGTACCTTGATCATCGATATGAAAGGGCTTGGCCTTTCCTTTCGGAATGCGCTCCTTGATCTCTTGTATACCCTCATCTGATTTCTGAGCGGTCTTAATTTCTTCCATGAGTGTCGGAGTAATTTCTAAGGTATCCGGGCTTATTGGGCCACATAGCACCATGTTCAGCTTAGCAAGCTCTTCTCGTAGCCTCGGATGGATTCCCTCCATTAATGCGTTTAGGGCACCTTGTTTTCTACTGAGGGCATCTGCGACCACATTGGCTTTTCCCGGATGATAATTAATTCCAATGTCATAGTCCTTGACCAATTCAAGCCATCTTCTCTGTCTGAGATTCATATCAGGTTGGGTGAAAATATACTTGAGACTCTTGTGGTCTGTGTATATTTCACATCGCTGCCCAATGAGGTAATGCCTCCAAATCTTTAGTGCATGAATCATGGCTGCTAGTTCCAAGTCATGAGTGGGGTAGTTCTCTTCATGAGGTCGTAGCTGTCTGGATGCATATGCCACAGCCTTTCCTTCTTGCATTAGAACGCAGCCGATTCCACGTCTGGAAGCATCACAATATATGTCAAAGCTCTTGTGGATGTCTGGAAGCACTAAGACAGGGGCTGTGGTTAGCCTCGTCTTCAATTCCATGAAACTACTGTCACATTATTTTATTCCGTCTAGGCAAATTTGTGGTTCTTTTTCAACAATTCCGTCAATGGCTTGGCTATTTTCGAGAAGCCTTCGATGAAGCGACGGTAGTAACCTGCCAATCCCAGAAAGCTGCGGACTTCCGTTACTGTGGCTGGGGTCCTCCAGTTTAATACAGCAGTCACTTTGCTGGGGTCGACGGCCACACCTTGTTCTGACAGAACATGTCCCAAAAATCCCACCTCTCTCAGCCAGAATTCGCATTTACTGAATTTGGCATACAAGCGATGGGTCCTTAGTCTTTCTAGGACAGTACGGAGATGTTGCTTGTGCTCCTCTTCATCTTTTGAATAGATCAGGATATCATCGATGAAGACTACCACAAATTTGTCCAAGAAGTCCATGAAGACCTTATTCATCATGCTCATGAAATAGGCGGGAGCATTTGTCAGCCCAAATGACATGACTGTAAATTCATACAGGCCATATCTTGTAGTGAAGGCTGTCTTGGGGATATCCTCTTTTCTGATTTTTAACTGATGATACCCCGTTCGAATGTCAATCTTGGAAAATACCCGGGCCCCGTTCAACTGGTCAAACAGATCATCAATGCGGGGAAGCGGATATTTATTCTTGATGGTGACCTCATTCAGTTGGCGGTAGTCCACGCACATTCGTAGGCTGCCATCTTTCTTCTTGACAAACAGCACGGGTGATCCCCAAGGTGAAGTGCTTGGACGAATGTACCCTTTCTGTAGTAATTCATCCAACTGTTTCTTCAATTCCACCAGCTCTGGGGAAGGCAATGCGATAGTACTTCTTGTAAATTGGAGCTGTTACGGGAACGACCTCAATAGCAAACTCAAGTTTCCGATCAGGTGGCATTCCTAGAAACTCTTCTGGGAATACGTCCGGGAATTCACTGACTACGGGAATCAGACTTATGTCTGTAGCGGTGGCTTTGAATGCCATTCCTTTCTTTGGCATCATTCTGCTAGCGGTGAATTGCATTGTCTGGCCTGCCAGGTTAACCAGTGTCACCTTCCTGGTGGCACAGTTGATACACACCTGATGTGGTACCAACCAATCCATTCCCAATATTACATCTAGTCCAGGGGATTCAATGGCAACCAGAGTAGCTGGAAACTTCACTTCTTGTATCGAAATTTCCAGATCCTTGTATATCACATTTGTTCTGAGCATGGAGCCAGGGGATTGTACCACCATGATTTTGTCCAAAAGAGAAGGAGAAAATTTGTGCAAGGTGGCAAAACTCCGCGAAATAAATGAATGAGAAGCCCCAGAGTCAAATAAAATTATTGCAGGTATGTTGTTAACAGAAAACATACCAAGGACCACATCTGGGGATTCGCGGGCTTCTTCAGCGGAGATGTGATGGACTTGGCCGCGATAGAAGTTCGTATTGGGGCGGCGTCCAACACTGTTGACTTGTGGCTTGTAGTCGGATGATGGCTTCCCATTTCTTGTGGGGCACTGCTTGGAGTAATGCCCGCTCTGGCCACAAGTGAAACATGTGTTGCTGCGACGGCAATCCTCCATCACTGGCTGTTTGCCGAAGGTCTTGTCCTGACTGACGGTCTTGTTGTTGTTGTTGCCATTGTTCCAGGCAGGCTTGTATTCAGACGGACCTGATTGCCAGATACGTGGCTTCTGCGCAAACTGCTCACGGTTGTCCTTCATGGGTTCAAACTTCCGCTTGCGATCATCATATCCTGACTTGTGCTCTCGTTCAGCTATGAAAGCCTTGTTCACCAAAGTATGGAAATCAGGAAAGTCAAGCATACAGAGCTGACAACGGAGGGTATGATTCAGCCCTCCTAGGAATCGATCAATCTTCCTTTCTTCGGTGGACACGTCATGGGTAGAGTACCGTGCCAGATTATTAAACTTGTTCAGATACTCACCCACTGACATGTTCCCTTGAGTAAGAGCCAGAAATTCCCTCTGCTTTACCTTCATAATGCCGGTAGGAATATGATACTTGCGGAATACCTCTTTGAATTTTTCCCAAGAAATATCTTCTCCTGAAGGCCACATTATTTTCGTGTTGTCCCACCATATAGCTGCCGGTCCCTCTAGATAGTGAGTAACAAAAGGAACCTTGTTTGATTCATCACAGCGGGCTATGTCCAGCTTCTTTTCCATAGTCCTTAGCCAGTCATCAGCTTCCATAGGATCCACAGCCTGACCAAAACTGGGTGGCTTGGTACGCTGAAAATCAGACAACTTAGAGTGTGTTCCATTATGGTTATTCTGGCCCACCATAGTCTGCATACTTTTCAGAAATTCCATGAGATCTTGATTCCTTTTCTCTTCAAACATTCTCATAATCTGATCAGTGGTTAGTGCCTGTGGTGGTGGAGGTGGTAAATCTTCTGGTGACTGTCCTGCCTGTCTAGCGGATCGACGAACTGGAGTTCCATCGCCGCCTTGATTACTACACCTCTTCATCCTAAATTTGTTCCCATTGCAAAATACCGAATCGAGCAACATCCATAAGGGAAAGCATGACAGTGTGACACCAGAAAAGAAACCAAATAAAAAAAACAGAAGATAAGGAGAACAACATAATTATACAAGGCAACCCCAACATCATACAGGACAAGCTAGTAGGGGATGATCATGGCTAGACTGCTCATACGGCAGTTGACATATGCAGGGATGCTATGATGCATGCACTGGAACTCAAGCCTCCACTCTAGCGACGCCGGTGGCACGAACACTGGTAAACTGAAGACTCCTCGTCATCTGATCCTGACTCGGAATCTGAGCTGATGACATGAACCTCGGCCTCCAGATCAAAGGAAACACGACGACGCTGACGGGAAGGTTCTCCCTCTGAAGGAGAAGAAGCACGGTGCCGCAGCATCGGTGCAGCTGGAGTGGCTAGGAGTGAGGCCCACTCTGCCGGGGTCTCACGTCGGCTACCAGACGAAAAGCCTGGCGGTCCGAACGAACTGGAAGGAGTCTCCGAAGGTGGAATGGGTGTATTATACACAGGGGAAAACGGAGGCGGAGGAGGAGACTGTGCTGCCGCAACAGCTGCAAGTGCCCCTCGGGCATGAGTCAGCTCCTCAGCTAGTGAAGTGATCATACGGTAACTGGCGTTCAGATAACGAGATAAAACACCAGTAGCACGATCACTCGCCGGATCAACGGGTGCGAAAAGGACTCGCCCAGTCGCAGGCGACAGGGTGGGGTAGTGAAAGAAACCTGGATGAGTCTGCATCTCGACCTCGTGGAAGCGCAAGTCAGTAAGAGCCTCCATCGCAGCAAACTGGATCGCCAACTCCGGAGTAGAAGCAGTTCTGCCCTTGGAAGAACATGAGTAGCTGCCAATATCTGAACTCGTAGTAAGAAAGGCCTCTGCGTGATACTCGTACACTGAACCAGCAAGCTTCTCTCGGAACACCTGGTACACTGGGTCTTCGCCGTTGGGATACAGCCGAAGCCAGACGTTGCGAAGCAGTACTAGAAAAGTGAATGGTGCCGGCTCATGGTTGTAGTGGTACGGAACTGGTGCCATCTACACTCATCAAACCAGCGGTTAGCACAATAAAAACTATATGCATGCCATGCAATGCAGCAATCAGATGCAACAAGAAAGACACACCAAGACTCTAAGCTACTCGCGGTTCTAGCGCAGGGTTAACTAGGGTGTCCTACAGTCAACGCGGCTCTGATACCAAGCGTTGTGGCACCCCGGCTCAGAGAACCGGTTTACCAGTGTTTCCAACCCAGAGATCATGTCTTCTGGAAACACACAACAACTTGGAACAGAACAGAACTGAACTTTATTGAAATATCTCGAGTACAAGCTCGTAATTTACATCGATAGCGAGGCCAGAAGCACATCAGGTGCTATGAAAAGATCTACATTATTTATGGAACATAGCAGGGCCTCGATACTACTGGGTAGAACTACGGCGTAGCGGAACATAGCGCGGAAACAACATCCACAGGGACACTGCTGTGGACACGGCCTAGTTAGCATAGCACGAACCATCGGGACCTCCGTCCTCGGCTTCTCCAGCATTTGGCATGACACGCCAGGTGAGTACTTGGAATGTACTCTCAAGCTCATGGCAACCAAAACAATGCAGCAAACAATAGCATGGCAATTAACAGGTTAAATACTTGGGTTGCTTACTCACTGTTATCGAATATCAACTTACTCTCTCTGGGTTGTCCCACAACCCTCGGAATGCTCACAAACCACTGAGCACTTCCGAACATAAGACAAGTTCTTCCATCATTATTATCATTAGGGTGGTTGACCGTTCAGTGGCCTAGTACGGACTGTCCAATACCGTGGACGCGGCTATTCGAATAGATTTTTACACTCTGCAGAGGTTGCACACTTTACCCACACTATGAAGCCCCCGACCTCGTGATCCCATTCGGGTGGATCGATGGTGCTTCAACGAAACCTGCCTTACCCGTGACTCCTCTATCGTACCACCGACAATCATACCCTCCCAGGGTCATGTCCTAGGTGGCCCCTGTGTCACCCCGTGACACCTGCCACCGTCGTGGCCACTAAGTGTCCCAAACGGGGACGCTGGCAAAATAACTCAACTGGGCTCACAGGATTATCGTCGCCTACCTGATCAGGGCAGCACGCACGCATAACCCTCCCTAATGTGGTGGTACCGACAAAAGAGCACAAAGGCAGACCAAGTCAAGGCCATCCCATACCGGCAAATGTGGCTGCACGGGAAAGTTCGGATAGGTGACACTAGATCAACCAAGCAGGTTTAGTGTTGTCCAGCATTTATCAAGCATGAATTTATATCATGATTAACTTAACATGGCAGTAGCTATTCATCAACATAAAATTACTTCAAATTATCACATATTAAAATAATGCATGTAATTCAATTAAATAACCAACACTATTGAAATGCTTCATGCAATGGATGACATGGCTTGCCTTGCTCTGTTGGGTTGTCCACAAACTCCTGGGCTTCAAAGTCAACAAAGTCTCCTTCTGAAAATATTTTAAAAGTGCAAAAGAAAATGTCACATTTTACTATTCTGTTCACCAGAAATTCTATGAGCACGGGAAAAATACCAAAATTTTCCAGCAAATAGAGGAGCTCAAGACAAACTCAGAGAAAAAAGGAATCAATTGATTTGGACTTGTGGTTTAAAAGTTATGGCTGGTCAAAGTTCTGGTCAAAATCTGGAATTAAAACAGAAAATAGAAAAACGGACAGGGGGCCACGTCGAAGGCGTAAAGTGGAGAGGCGCCTCCACTTACCGCTTCGGCGTGCCGCTGACGAGCGGGCCCCGCGGTCAGATTTAAAAGGGGGAGGAGGGAAATAGAGAACGGCGGGGGCTCCGGCGACAGTCGCCGGCGATACAGACGGCGGCGAGGTCCGGCGACTACAGGGATGGAACGAGCACTCCGAGACGAACACGCACGTACCAGTAGCTTCGCGAGAGATGGCCGGACGACGTCGGCACCTTCCTCTCTGGCGGCGGCGGCGCTCGGGAGTCGTCGGAGACGGCGATTCCTGCGGGGATTTAGTCGGGCAAGAGGTTGGGCGTGGTCAGGAGAGTGAGGTTAGCTCGCGGGTGATGTCAGTGAAGGCTAGGGTGGAGTGGGGTGGCGGGGTGGCAGAGCTCGGGTGGCGGCGGGGCTCCGGCGAGATTCGAGGCCAGAGTGCCTCTCGGCCGTGGCTCGGTGCTCGGGGGGGGGGGGCGCGATTGGGTGGTGGAGGAGTGGAGGTGAGGAGCTCGGGAGGCTGGCCGTGGCCTTTTATAGGCGGGGGCGAGCTCTCCAGCGAGGACGATGCGCTGGCTGGCCGGGAGCGGGCGACGGGACGGAGGAGGGCAGGGGAGAGTTATGGCGCTGGTGGCGGCTAGCGGAGCAAGGCGACGAGCAACAGGGCCACTGTGGCCGCACGGGCGCCACAGTGGCGGCGTGCGGTGGCGGCCGGCGAGGGCGATTCCGGCGAGGGGAGACTTCGGGAGAGGGGTACATGGACGGCATCGACGATGTCGGCACCCCAGGACACGAAATGGCAGCGCGGGACGGCCGGAATGACCACTCCAGAGGCGGGCGAGATGTAGAGCGCCCGCACTGGCATGCCAGTGCCGTGCTCACCACGGGCATTGGCCTCTGGATGCCACGCAAGCCTGGCGCTGCTTGTCCAACACGTCGACCCTTGACCACCTAGCCTCTTTGTGCCACTGGCTCGACTAGATGCACTCTGGTTCGAAGTGTAGCTTCAGCTACAGATTCTGATAGAAATATTGAGAGAGATCTAGAGAAGAGATGAGCTGGAGATGGAGCCAAGGGAGATGTCTGGAGTGACCTACATTGGAAGGACTATAGGCTGGCCAAGTTTGACGAAATTTGATCAAAGTTTGAATGGGGTTGCTGTACAAGTGTGGTTACTGGAACAGAAGCTAGATGAGCTTGATGCACTCATATGGCTGATCTGCTGGAGCTGAATTTTGGTGTGGGATGGTTATTTGATGGATAGGATACACCATAAAATTTTTAGCTCAATTGGATATCTCTAGATGGTACTTCCTTCACAGAGGTTCCAATTGAACAGAAACTTGGCAGAATATTGCTGGTGAAAATTTGTACTAAGCAAGATGATATTTTTGGATATTGTGGCAAGATATGTTCCCTAGCATCTCAGGGAATTATCTGAGAATTTTCCGAGTTGGGAAAATATGAGTTGCTTCACAAATGGCCAGTACTGTCCAGAATACAAATGAAGTTTTCTAGAATAAATTTTGTACTGGACCAAGAAATGTTTTTGAAGATTGTGGGAGTAGATGCTGACCAGAAAGTGTGGGATTAATTTGGGATTTTTCTGATCATCAGACTATAGGTTGCTTCATAACCCATAGTGATGACAGATTTTCCCAAAGGAAGAAAATGATTATTTGGGAAAGATGAAGGATTGGAAATTGATCCAGAAGGTGAGTGACAAGGTTTTGGCAAGATGGTGAGGGCTTTGGATCACTGGGAGAAATTTATAAGTCCAAAGTCAACTGAAAGATTCAAAAACCATCCAAATTGCAAATAAAGCCAGAAAGATTTTGAAAAGAAAAGTTGCCAAAGACCAGGGTGTCACAAGAACCTACCAAATATTTGTTGCAAAATTGGACCGCATCAATTTTCTAAAATATTAGGCCATATTTAATGTACAATTGACCAAATGGTTGGGTTTCAAAATATTAGACCATATTTAATGTACAATTGACCAAATGGTTGGGTTTCAAAAATATTAGACCATATTTAATGTACAATTTCTTATAATTTGTATAGTTATTATTATTGGGGTAATTATATTATTGTGGAATTAAGGAACATTTGTATTTAAAATTTTAAGTACTTTAAATATATTATTTTTTCTCACTTATTTTACTTAGGTTTTTTATTATTAAACGGATGGCCTGCTTGGCCCATCTAGCATCGGCCTGGCCCAAGTGGCCCACTGGCTCGGCAGGCTGAGGAGATAGACCTCAGCCCGAGCCGGCCCCATCTCCTCACTCTCTCTCTCTCTCTCTCTCGCGGGCCTCTCTCTCTCTTTCTCGAGCTATCTCAGTCTCTCTGGCCCGATCCCCTTCTGGCCTCGGCCGATTCCAGCCGTCGCCGGCCACCTCTGCGGCCATTCTAGCCACCCACGGCTCCACCTCACGACGGTGCGCCTCCTACACTGCGTCGATGTGCTTTACCCCGCCTCCTGTGGTCTCCCGCATCACTTCCTCTCGCTAATGTTTCGGCGGCCTCCTGCTCATTGCTCCGGTCATCTCCATCCCCTGGTGATGCTCCTTGACATCCTCTGCACCACTAATCCATCCCCTGGGATTCGCCTCCTCCTCGCCGTACTCAACCACCTCATCGCCTGCCGCTGTGCGACGGCGGTGATTTGGCCACACTGCAACCGCGGTAGTGGCGATGCTCTGCTTTGGCTACAACACGCCCAAGGTGAGCTCTTCTACTCCTCCTGCTCTACTATTGGTGCTGGTGATGGACATGGCCGTGGCGATTTTGATGAGGTGTTTGTTTGGTTGATGCTCTATGGTCATACTCATTCATCAGTTCCTACTAAATCTCTGTACTTGTTGGTCCCATGCTATCTAGGGTTTGTATGTTCCTGTTCATGTTGGTTACTATCCTGTGAGCTCCTGTGATGCTATGGTTTACATATGGATGTTCTAGTTCTATAGCTACGTTCCTGGGTTTGCTAAATTGATCAGTGGTAGTGCTGATCTCTCATTGCTTCCTATGGGACTCTGTTGTTCATATAACTGAAGAATTCTTCAGTTAGAAAGCTTCCTGGTCACTGCACTACTAGAGTAGTTCATGTAGGTGTGATATATCCTCTCTGGTATGGTCTGGTTAATTCATGGTGTTCATTAGTAAATGATTCAGTACATCTGCTATTTCTGTAAGCTTTGTTCTATTGACAGACTGGCTGTTAGTTTATTACTTTGTGCTATGTTGTTAAAGTTCAGTTAATGCTACTTTGTGCTACAGTTAACTTATGAATTCATTTCCTTTCCATTGCTCTGTTTAACTTTGTTAATATATATACTATATTTATGTACTTGTGTGGTGATACACACATATATACTATTGCTATTACTACTGTTATATAGGTGCAGTACTTATATCTAGCCCAGGTGCTAGTGGGTGCATGTGTTCCTATTGCAGGAATTTACCAAGTGTAAGTGGTGCTTGGTGTTCTGCATATAGCAGATCTGTTTATGTGTGCTTCAAAGGCCTAAATTTTTCTACTAGTTATATATATATGGACATTATCTTATCTTACCTAGTTCCTTCTCTCCTAATTCTGGTATTGAACAGATACTCTCTTGGCCTTAGTCTTTTCTCTTCCTTCTCTTCTTTCTCTCCTAAAATCTGATAAGAACAGATGCTTTTCTTGATCTTTTGCCAAGCCAATGATGCTGGACTGAGGCTACTCTCACTAGGATATTAACAGATGCTACACTCATGCTCCTATGATGTCATAGTCCTAGCACTTCTAGGCTATCTGAGGACAAATCCCCCAAAATCCTACCTTGGTTGGAGTTTCTGTCCAACACATAGCACTGCTGCTACTGGAGGTATATGAAGTGGTTTATATTTGTGTGCTAGTGCTACTGCTTCTTGTTAACATGGTTGCAGATGTCCATCTGTTGTACCACTATGCTTTTGTTGCACATACACACTGTGGTTGGAGTTTCTGTCCAACAGCATATACTATTACTGTTGTCATTTAGCTGTTGATGCCATCTGTTGACATATACAGGTAGTACTGTTCTTAGTTCTATTGGCATGTTTGTATGGATGTATATAGTTCCTAGGTTGTGTCTTGGGCCAGCTGGACTCATAGTGATAGTTGTGCCCCTTTAATTATAACTTTGCAAATGAGTTGGTGTTGTTGTTATTGTGTTTGTGGCTGTTACTTATGAACTGGCTCAGTTGTTGTTTGTTGGCTTTGTGAGCTATGACTTTCACCTCTTGCTGTACATATATCCTAGACATACTCTACTCTTGGACATGATCTGCTACAGCTGCTCTCCCCTGATACTTGATCATTTACTGTTCCTTTTGTTTCTGATCCTGCACATTTGGTCACTTACTATTCCATTACTTGGCTTTGCTGGTTTTCTATTGGGAACTTCTGATTAAGGGTATTTGGACCAGTTCCAAGTAGTCCTAAGTGCTAGCTCATATAGTAATGCATTTCCCAAAGGGGAATGCAACATTTCTAACATAACACACTCCCTCTTCCTGTCTTGTTTCCTTTGCAGGTCTTGAACTCGAGAAGGAGAAAATTAGAAGAAGATCAAGAGAAGAACTAGAAAAGGATTTAGTCTAGGTTTAGTTTAGGTTTACTTCCTTTTCTTTAATTCATTTCTTCTATTCCACAATGTAATTCCTGAATACTTTGTAGTTGTATTTATAGTAATAAAATGAATTGTTTCTTTTATCCAGATTGTAAGATTTGTAATATTACTTTGTACTAATTCATTTATTAATAAAGTTTCTTTTATTCCTTATTGGATCAAACCTACTGCTATCCAGACACGTAAGCCGAAATTGACACATGGACATGATACATCGGCAAAAATTGACACATAGACATGACACATAGACATGACACATAGGCAAAATTGATGAGGTGGCGCCCAGTTATATCAATGCATCCATGTTTACAACATCATGACCATATGGATTGGTCGTGATCAGCTAGAAATAAGGCAGCGGACCAGTGATGTCTACTTTACGACCATTTTGTGTAAGGAAATTACGACCTTTCTGACCAAAATGGTCGTTATGGTGTAGGGTTTGGAGCCCCCCGAACAGCTTACGACCAATTGGTCTCAAATGGTCGTAGATTTATGACCATTTCTTCTAGGGTCACTGACATAAGGTCACAAGCTAGCATATTTCTTGTAGTGGAGCCGGGTGGATTCGCGGTGCTGTCCCGCGACCGGAGGTGGGCGCCAGGAGCTCGGGGGAAGCTCGGAGGAGGGGTGGCCACGTCCGGCCGAGGGGACGGCCACGGCGGCGCTAGGGGTGGCGGGCACGGGCTACTCCGGCGAAAATTGGAGAGGACGACGGCATAGGCGGGCACTAGGGCTCCTTTGGGTGGCTAGAGGAGAGGAGGGGAGGTTCCTGGTGCTCGGCTCGAACCGTAGCCGTGGCGGCGGCCATGGATGTCGTGGGGAGAGGGGAGGGGTCTCGGGACTCGGGCGAGGGGTTGGGGCGGTTGCTGATGCTCGGGGCAGTCACTTGCCGGCTTAAATAGCCGCGGGGAGGAGCTACGCGACGCCGGCTGAAGCTCCGAGAGCTCACCACCGTGGCGGCAACCTAGCGGTAAATCCGTGTTGGTACACACCTCCAGAAGCTAGGGGACGAGGGGGAGAAGTGACCGGGCGGCGTACGTGTGCGGTGGGCAGCTCACCGGCACTCCCGGAGGAGCCGGAGCTGGCCGGAGGTGACCTCCCGAAGGGTCCAGAGCATAGTGCTCCGGTTTGGAGCGCTCTGCCCATGGTCACCACGTGGCCACGGCATTGACACGCCCTACACGAAGCCAACCCATGTCTGGGGTGTTCTACATGCATCACTGAGCTGACTTGTGCAGCTGGAAGACACGGGAGAGCTCTGGTGTGACTGCACCTTGGTCAAACAGCTTCTAGCAGCAAAATGTTGACATGTGTTGTGGGCAACACATTGCTCCTCTTGGCATGGTCTTGGGCAGGGGTTGATCATCCACTAAGGTGGTCATCTTGGCCAAAATTCAGCTCAAATGGACAACTATATATAGCACTTCCATTGCAACCTTGCAAACTGGCCAGAAATGAAAATGAGGATGCTGGGAAAGAATGGCTAGATGGATTTAGCTGATTTTTGGTGTAGGATTATGATTTAGTCATGAGAGCTAGCTGGAAAAATTTCAGCTCAATTGGATAAGCAGTGAAGGTACTTCCTTCACAGAGCTTCTCTCTGGACAGAAACTTAGTTAATTTACTGGGGAAGATTGGCTGAATGGAATGAGCTGGTTTTTGGTATCCATGGGTGATTTATCAATTTTAACCACCCTGAAAAATTTCAGCCCAAAAGGATCAAGGGAGCAAGCACTTCCTTTGCAAATTGGAAATCTTGGATAGAATTTGCAAATTGATGCTATGCTCAAAATTTGAATTATGGAACTTGAGATTTTGATGAGAATGGTGAATATATGGATAGGATAAGCGCCACAAATTATTTGGGATTTTTCCTAGCTACCAAAATGGTAGTTCCTTTGGAAAGGCCCCAAATTGAAATATTAGCTTTAAATAGGAAAATGCAATTTCTCTTATTTAATTGTGGCCAATATTTTTACTAGAGCTTGAGATGGGTACAAAGATCATCTCCACCAATTTTCATGAAATTTAGAGATGTCTAGCTATCCCTCTGGATTTAATTCCTCAGAAAGGCAAAAAAAGGAATTAATTCTAGATGAAAAATATTGCATATGACTTGGTAATATTTTTGCACATCTAGGGTTTATGGATATAGGAGAGTCTCTGGAAATTTTAGGAGGATCAACAGAGCAAGGAAAATGATAGCTCCTTTGTAAACACAAAGGCAGGATTTCCAGTTCCAATATTTTGGAACTAGGTTTTGAATGAGGTTCGGGGTTTACTGACGGGAGCTTGGCTGGCATAAGAGCATGGGAAAGGCATTGAGATACTGAGGATTGTTTGGATTCACCTGGTCATTCACCAGATTCCAGAGAAAATATTTGGGGAGAGGAAAGCTGGGAAGGAATAACAGCACAAAAATTGATAACCCGATTTTTGGGGTGTTACAAAAACTTATCCCCTACTACTAGCATGCACTATTTAATTGTTGTTTACCCCTTATTTATCGCTTGTTTACCTGCCATGTGTTGTTAATTAGGTAGTGATGTTCTTATATATGTTCTGTGAGCAGAACAGATACGTGCACGCAGCCAAACAGCTGTGGTTTGAATATGCTCACCCCTGAAGCACATATGCGGGCAACCAAATAACCGGCCCTAGAATGATCACTGATGCAATGCGAGCAACCAAAAAACATACAGATGTTGGTTTTTTGCCTATTTTTGCTTAGCCAGGCTGAACTGGGTCAAGTATGCAATGCAGGCAAATTGCATGCGACCAACCAAACGTGCCCCTGGTGTACATAATCAAGCCAAGCCTTTCTCAAAGTTTCTTGAGAAAAAGAACAAAAAAAAGTTGGACCTTCCTGCCTCTAATAAAGCAATTAAATCCAAACATTGTTCTCTTATAGTTTTGTAGTTGAACAAGATATCTTATATTTTTTAAGAAGTTGATCCCCACTACTATCAATTCTCTCAACATGCACACTAACTACATCAGCTTCATGCCACGTCAGCGTTAAGTTTGCAAAGAGCAGCCAATCGGTCTGATTGATTAGCTAGGCACTGGCCATGCAAACGCGATCTGCGCGAGTGAGAACTACATGTATGCGCACATGAGACCAGCGAGTTAGAGCATGGCTAATAATATAGTCAGCTGATAGCTATAAGGAACTGCCATGTCATCTATAGCCATCATCTATAGGTACTCATACAATAATATGGGCTATAAGGTTGGCTATTACATTAGTACTTTTTTTCATCTTCTCTCTATATCTTTCTTTAAATTTATTGCATTTACCTAGGAACAGGGGCGTAGCTACGTAGAGCTAGCCGGTGTCACTCGCACCGGGTCCAATTTGCACTTACTCAATGTAATCCGTTGATTTAGTGTGTTGGTCATTGAATTGTTTGACATGTAGGCATGTGTTCTTCTATGCGGACACCGGGTAATTTCCAGTCTAGATCCGCCCCTGCCTAGGAATGTGTATATAGTTAGGCTCTTGGATGAGAACCCACTTCCCTTACTTTTTCACATCTCTCTTCTCCACATAGGCAAAAGTGTCATGTAAGAGGGCTATAAGCTCACTATTGTACTTGCTCTTACTATGCGCGAATGACACAAATCAACGCAAAGGATAATTAGTGCCACAAGCAAGCACGCAACCAGTTACATCCAAGTGCATGCATGTCGCCACTTAATTTGGTGCAGTTAATTACCATTGCCTAAACCCATGCATGCAGTTACTCATGGCTGAATTGACGAAGGATTTTATTCCCTTCCCAGTCCTAGTCGTAACATTTATTTTCAGGCGCGTTATCATCTCGACCATACTTTCCTTTCATTCCATCTCCTCCATTACCATTTCTCTTCGTCTTCTACACCCAGTTCCACTCACACAAATAAATCAACCCCTTGGTCTTATATTTAGATTCAGTTCGACCATACTCCTTCAAGAGTGATGGTTGTGTTGATGGCGAGGTGTCGTTGCAGCCAAGCCTTCATGGGTCGTCACTACCGGAGACACCCTCGCGCTGCTGCAGATCCAGGCCCCTGTAATCTTCACCATTGCACCTAGCCCCGCACTCTGTTGCCGATGACCGAGCCCCGTAGGCTCCGCTGCCCCAAGCCAACCCCGACATCAACCAGAGCTCCCAGTGGGACACACATGCCACCGTCGATGTCCTCCTCCAACATCAACTGCACCAAAGGTGGGGGCTCGAGTTCGCTTGAGTTGAAAGCTCTGTTTATGTGTGGTACTATGAAGCCTATCTTTTAGAAAATGAAGCTTTGATCCGTCTCCAGCTACCTCCTCCATGTCAGCAAGTCTGGTAAGTCTTTCTCACCTACGTTGTCAAGATACGATGGATTGTGCTCATCTCTCTGATGTGGTTGTCTTTTTAGGGGACGATCTGGTTGGTTTTGATTAGAAGCAGTAGATGGTGAAAAAACTTTTTAGTTTTTGTATTCTTCTTAAAGGAATAAACAGATGAAACTTATTATGTATAACCTGCAACGACAGTCATCCATCTCTCTCACACACGCATTAGTATGAGTCATATTGGTATTTTTGTTGCTTTGCTATGATTTGTAGAATCAGAGCATATGACATACTACAGTTCATCTTCAATATGTTCTTTCATGGTAGTATTATTCCAAAGTGACATGAGATCGATCTAATACCTGAGTGGTACCATTTTCGTTCTTCTACTGGAGGTGTTCAAAACAGAAGGTTTTGTTTGTTTGTTGCTAGGCATCCGGAGGCATGCGCAGTTCATCCAAAAGGAGGCAAGGAGCTCAAATTATTGTTTATCTGATGTGTTTTTCATTTAGAGATAGATGTTGGAATAGTAACTGATGTTCAGTTTCAAGCATGTGCATGTATAATTACAATCAAATGATCTTCCGTAAGGCTAAGCACTTGGGATATTATGTATTCAAATCTATAGCATCTCTTCACAAATGTAAGAATAATTCTTTTAGGGATTTCTATTTTCATGCCCCTCATTGCTTAGTCATCCTCAGTTTTGCCCACACTCATTTGCAGTCCTCACTTTTCCCCTCTACCGTACTGCCCGCCCTTACAAAAGCCCAAACGGGGGTTTGTCGTTGGGTCAAAGTCTTTGACCATTGCTTGGCGCGGTTACTGACGCGTGGGACACCCCCTGTCAGTGGCAGTGCGGTCGTAGGTGGGCTCAGTAACTGACGCATAGGACACCCCCTACGGGCCCATCTGTCAGCGGCAGCGTGATCCTATGTGGGCTGTTACTGACGCATGGGACACCCCCTGCGGGCCCATCTGTCAGTGGTAGCATGGTCGTATGTGGGCTAAGTTACTGATGCGTGGGACACCCCTATGGGCCCATCTGTTAGCGACAGCGCGGTCGTACGTGGGCTAAGTTACTGACGCGTGTGATACGTCTCCAACGTATCTATAATTTTTTATTGTTTCATGCTATTATATTATCAATCTTGGATGTTTTATATGCAATTATATGCTATTTTATATCATTTTTTGGGACTAACCTATTAACCCAGTGCCCAGTGCCAGTTCTTGTTTTTGTTTGTTTTTGGCTTTTCAGAAAAACAGTACCAAACGAAGTCCAAATGCAATGAAACTTTATGATGATTTTTTCTGGACCAGAAGGGACCCTAGAAGCTTCGGGAGGAGGCCAGAAGAGCTTCGAGAGAGCCACGAGCTCACAGGGCGTGCCCCTGGGGGGTAGGCGCGCCCCCCGAGCTCGTGGGCCCCACGCAACTCCGTTTGACCTAATTCCTAGCCTATAAATTGCCAAATATTCCCAAACCAACAGAGAGCCACCCGAAACACTTTTTCCGCCGCCGCACGCTTCTGTTCTTCCACGATCCCATCTGGAGTCCTTTTTTGGTACTCTACCGGAGGTGGAATCGATCACGGAGGGCTTCTACATCATCCTTGCTGCCTTCCGATGATGCATGAGTAGTTCACCACAGATCTACGGGTCCATAGCTAGTAGCTAGATGACTTCTTCTCTCTTTGATCTTCAATACAATGTTCTCCTCGATCTTCTTGGAGTTCTATTCGATGTAATCTTCTTTTGTTGTGTGTTTGTTGGGATCTGGTGAATTGTGGGTTTATGATTGTAATATTCATCGAAAGTAATTGAGTCTTTTCTGATTGTAATATTCATCAAAAGTAATTGAGTCTTTTCTGAACTTTATTAGGCATGATTGTTATAGCTTTGTATTTCTCTTCGATCTATCCGTTTGGATTGGCCAACTAGATTGATTTATCTTCAGTGGGAGAGGTGCTTTGTAATGGTTCAATCTTGCGGTGCTCTATATCCCAGTGACAAAGTAGGGGACAAGACACGTATTTTTATTGTTGCCATTAAGGGTAAAACGACGGGGTTTATTCATATTGATTGGGTTTACTTTGTCTACATCATGCCATCTTGCTTAAGCTGTTACTCCATTTTTTATGAACTTAATACCATAGATGCATGCTGGATAGCGGTCGATTAGTGGAGTAATAGTAGTAGATGTAGGAAGGAGTCAGTCTACTTGTCTCAGACATGATGCCTATATACATGATCATTGCCGTGAATACGTCATAACTATGTGCGTTTCTATCAATTGCCCAACAGTAATTTGTTCACCCACCGTATGCTATGTGTTTGAGAGAGAAGCCTCTAGTAAAAACTATGGCTCCCGGGTCTACTTTTATCATATTATAAAATACAAAAATACCTTGCTGCAATTTATTTACTTTTATTTTACTTTGCAATTTATCTATCTATCTATACAAAATTTAATCCTTGCAAGTAACGAGTTCAAGAGGATTGGCAACCCTCTTGCCCGCGTTGGGTGCAAGTATTTGCTTTTGTGTGTGTAGGTGTTGTTACGAGGCTTTGCGTGATTCTCCTATTGGTTCAAGAAACCTTGGTTCTCGCTAAGGGAAATACTTATCTCTACTGTACTGCATCTTCCCTCCTCTTCGGGGAAAATCCCAACGCAGCTCACAAGTAGCAGGAAGAATTTCTGGCGCCGTTGCCGGGGAGACATCATCAAAACCTATCAAGTACCTTCGCACAAACTATCATCTACTTGCTCTACTTTTTATTTGCCTTTACCTCTCTTTTTCATCTCCCCCACTTCTCATAAAAAATCAAAAACACAAAAATATTTACTTTGTTGCTTTGCTCGTTTGCTTTCCTAAAGTTGCTATCATGCCTAAATTTGAGAAAGTTATCATTGAGAGTGCTAGTGAAGATAGTACTAGTTAGTCTCTTGAGGAAAAGCCTAAATTTATTGATGTTAATAAGTATCCTCTTGAGAACGAAGTTCCTCATGATGAAAATTCTGCTGTCTTTAAAACTAAAACTTATCATGTGGGTAGTGGGAATATTATTGGGAAGCATATTATTCAAGAATTCTTTAATTGCACGGGAGTAATACCTTTAATCAAAGGGTCTATTCTTGATAAAACAAATTGATATATGGATGCTATTGCTATGCTTGTGCTTAAGTTAGAAAGGAAATTCTTGCATATTCATCCATCCTTACAAAAGATATTCTTTGCACTTCCCAACATTCATAGTCCTAAGGCTAAAAAGATTGCCACTATTATTCTTATGCATGAATTCGACTATATAATTCGAGAAGCTAGAGACAGCTTTGCCTTTTATAAAATAAATATTGACCATCCTCCAATAGAAGAGATCCTTCATGATAAAGACACCATACGTAGGTTGGAATCCAATGATTATTTTGCTTATGGTGAAAATATTAGAAAGAGAGTTCCTTATGCTGAATTAATTAAAACCTTGTACCACAATACTTGTGATAAATTTGAATGGAGCACTAAGGGAATTGATGAAGGATTTAGTGAAGAGTGGTTTGAAATCATGGCTAGGGATCCAATTGATGATGAAATACATGTTTTATATGAGGATATCTATGGTGATGATTCGGAGTTTGAAGTAATGAACGTTAAAATTACCGAACAAAGTCCCTTCAACTATTTAAGTTCTCCTACTAGAAAAGTAGAACATGAGAATAGAGAATTAATGACAGAAGCTTTTGAAGAATTGATTAAAAAGGATTTAGGAGTGAAAGATGACAATACTTGAAACAATGCCTTACGCCTAGCTAGGGGCGTAAAACAATAACGCTTGTTGGGAGGCAACCCAATAGTTATCTTAATTTTTTTGCTTTTCTTTCTGTTCTTGTGTGTTGACATAATTATAGCTACTGTTATGATTGTGTTTTCATGTTTTAATTAGTGTTTGTGCGAAGTAAAGCCTTTGGGATGATTTGGATGATAGTTGACTTGATTCTGTGAAAAAACAGAAACTTTTGCGCTCATTCTAGGAATTGTTAAAAATCATTGGAACGTGATTTTGATCAGAATTTTTTACACATTATTGATATACAAATTTCCCATGTTATCCTAATTTTCAGAAGTTTTGGAGGTATAGAAGTATGAATTTTATTCAGATCATTACACATTGTTCTGTTTTAGACAGATTCTGTTTTCTATTGCATAGTTCGCTTGTTTTGATGATGCTATGAATTATATCAGGGGGTATAAGTCATGGAGAAGTTAGAATACAGTAGCTATTATGAATGGGTTCATAACAGTACCTAAAGTTTATGGTTTGTTTATTATACTAACAGATCTCATGAAGTTTCTGTTGAGTTTTGTGTGCTGAAGTTTTCAAGTTTTCGGTGAGATCACGATGGATGAAGGAATAAGGAGCGGCAAGACCCTAACCTTGGGGATGCCCAAGGCTCCCCAAGATAATATTCCAGGAAGACCCAAGCGTCTAAGCGTGGGGAAGCCCCGGAAGACATCCCCTCTTTCGTCTACAATCTATCGGTATGTTACTTGGAGCTACATTTTTATTCATCACATGATATGAGTTTTGCTTGGAGCGTCTTGTGCCATAATAGTTTTTGCTTTGTTTTATTTTTAGTTTGCCACAATCATTGTTTTCTGGACACACCTTTTGAGAGGGACACACATTTATTCGTGATTTGTTAGAATAATCTATGTGATTCACTTATATCTTTTGAGCTAGGCAGTTGCTCTAGTACTTCACTTATATCTTTTAGAGCACGGCGGTGGTTATATTTTAAAGAAATAGTTGCACTCTCATGCTTCACTTAAATCTTTTTGAGAGTCTAATAAATAGTAATGTCAATTTGCACGGGTTATAAGACTAGTCCATAAAGGATAGGTATTCAAGAGGCATATAATAAAAACTTGCATGTAGACCACTGAATATGATATGTTCGATTCCTTGCAATAGTTTTGCGATATTAAGATGGTTATATGTGGGGGTATGATACGTCTCCAATGTATCTATAATTTTTGATTGTTCCATGCTATTATAGTATCAATCTTGGATGTTTTATATACACTTACAAGCAATTATATATCATTTTTTGGGACTAACCTATTAACTTAGTGTCCAATGCCAGTTGCTGTTTTTTGCCAGTTTTTGGTTTTCCAGGATATCAGTACCAAACGAAGTCCAAATGCCATGAAACTTTTTGGAGATTTTTTTCTAGACATAAGAAACACTAGAAGCTTCGGGAGAGGGCCAGAAGCCAGAGGAGGTGGCCACGGGGTGGCGCACCCTGGTGCCTCGTGGGCCCACCTCTGCTCTGTTTGACCTAATTCCACCTCTATAAATTCTCTAAAACCGGGAAACCAATAGATGAGTCCACGAAATACTTTTTCCGCCGCCGCAAGCCTCTGTTCTTGAGAGATCCCATCTGGAGGCCTTTTCTGGTACTCTGCCGGAGGGGGAATCGATCACGGAGGGGCTCTACATCATCCTTGCTGCCCTTCCGATGATGCGTGAGTAGTTTACCACAGACCTTCGGGTCCGTAGTTAGTAGCTAGATGGCTTCTTCTCTCTATTTGATCTTCAATACAATGTTCTCCTCAATGTTCTTGAAGTTCTATCTGATGTAATCACTTTTTGCGGTGTGTTTGTTGGGATCCGATGAATTGTGAGTTTATGATCAGATTATCCATGAATATTGTTTGAGTCTTCTCTAAACCCTTTGATGCATGATTGTTATAGCTAACTATTTCTCTCCGATCTATTGATTTGGTTTGGCCAACTAGATTGATTTATCTTGCAATGGGAGAGGTGCTTTGTAATGGGTTCGATCTTGCGGTGCTCAATCCCAGTGACAAAAAGGGACATGACACGTATGTATCGTTGCTATTAAGGATAAAAATATGGGGTTTATTCATGCATGAGTTTACTTTGTCTACATCATGTCATCTTGCTTAAGGCGTTACTCCGTTCTTTATGAACTTCATACTCTAGATGCATGCTGGATAGCGGTCGATGTGTGGAGTAATAGTAGTAGATGCAGGCAGGAGTCGGTCTACTTGTCTCGGACGTGATGCCTATATACATGATCATTGCCTTTGATATCGTCATGATTATTTGCTTTTTTATCAATTGCCCAACAGTAATTTGTTTACCCATCGTATGCTATTTTCAAGAGAGAAGCCTCTAGTGAAAACTATGGCCCCCGGGTCTACCTTTATCAATTACTAAATCCCTAAAAATACCTTGCTGCAATTTTACTTTATTTATTTTATTTTGTATTTTTGTTCGATCTATCTATCTATCACCATACAATTTAATCTTGCAATTAACCGCCAAGGGATTGACAACCCCTTGTTCGTGTTGGGTGCGAGGATTTGTTGTTTTGTGTGCAGGTACTGCTAATGAGTTGTTGCGTGATTCTCCTACTGGATTGATAACCTTGGTTTCATAACTGAGGGAAATACTTATCTCTACTGTACTGCATCATCCCCTCCTCTTCGGGGAAAACCCAACGCAGCTCACAAGTAGCAGGAAGAATTTCTGGCGCTGTTGCCGGGGAGACATCATCAACATCTATCAAGTACCTTCGCATAAACCCTCATCTCCTCGCATTTATTTTATTTGCATTTGCCTCTCGTTTTCATCTCCCCCACTTCTAAAAAGTTTTTAGAAAAATACAAAAATATTTTTTGTTTGCCTTTTTCTTGTTTGCTTCTTTGCTTGCTTGTTATCTTGTTTGCGTAGCCACGATGTCTCAAGAAAATACAAAATTATGTGATTTTTCCAATACTAATAATAATGATTTTATTAGTACTCCGATTGCTCCTCCCGCCGCTACTGCGGAGACTTGTGATATTAATGTCGCTTTATAAATCTTGTTATGAAAGAACAATTTTCTGGTAGTCCTAATGAAGATGCTGCCTCCCATCTTAATACTTTCGTAGAATTGTGTGATATGCAAAAGAAAAAAGATGTGCATAATGATATTGTTAAATTAAAATTATTCCTGTTCTCATTGCGGGATCGTGCAAAATTTTGGTTTTCATCTTTACCACGAAATAGTATCGATTCTTGGGATAGGTGTAAAGATGCTTTTATTACCAAGTATTTTCCTCCCGCGAAAATTATTTCCCTTAGAAATCAAATTATGAATTTCAAGCAACTTGATCATGAACATGTTGCCCAATCTTGGGAAAGGATGAAATTAATGATAAGAAATTGCCCTACTCATGCTTTAAATTTGAGGATGATCATACAAAAATTTTATGCGGGATTAAATTTTGTCTCTAGAAATCTTTTAGATTCCACCGCGGGTGGTAATTTTATGGAGATTACATTGGGAGAAGCCACTAAATTGCTTGATAATATTATGGCAAATTATTCACAATGGCATACTGAAAGAGCTCCTACTAGTAAAAAAGTGAATTCTGTTGAAGAAATTAGTACTTTGAGTGATAAAGTTGATGCGCTTATGAAATTAGTTGCTAGCAAAAACACTCCTATTGATCCTAATGATGTGCCATTATCCACTTTGATTGAGCAAAATAATGATCCCGTAGATGTGAGTTTTGTCTCGCGAAACAATTTTAATAGTAATGCTTATAGAGGTAATTTTAATCCTAGGCCGTTTCCTGGAAATTCCTCTAATAATTATGGCAATCCCTATGGTAATTCTTATAATAATAATAGGATTCCATCTGATCTTGAAAGTAATATTAAATAATTTATTAATGCTCCAAAAAATTTCAACACTACGATCGAAGAAAAATTGAGTAAACTTGATGATATGTCTAGGAGCATTGATAGAATTATTCATGATGTAGAAAATCTTAAGACTAAAATTTTGCCTCCTAAAATTGATATTAATGAATCAATTAAAGCTTTATATGTCTCCATGGATGAGAGTAAGAAAAGAACCGCTATGCTTAGAGCTAAACGAGAATTCTTAGAAAAAGCAATTCCTCCCGGTTTCTATCGTAGTAATGATGAGGATATTAAAATGATTGGTGTTTCATCTATTGATTATTTATTTAGAAATATTAAACTTGATGAAAAGGGGACTGAAGACGAGTCAACTTTAGCTAAAGAGCGTCCCCATAATTTAGAGGGTGAAAATCTTCATGAAAAATTGCTAAAAGTGGGTTTGGAGAGGTAAAAACTTTAAATAGTGATGTGCCCACCCTCTTGGATTACAAAGATTTTAATTATGACAATTGTTCTTTGCTTGAGTGCATTTCTTCGTTACAATCCATGTTAAATTCACCCAACACTTAGAGCAAAACAAGGCTTTTACTAAACACATCGTAGAAGCAATGATGAAAGCGTTAGAAGAAAAGCTAGAACTAGAAGTTTCAATTCCTAGAAAATTATATGATAAATGGTAACCCACCATTAAAGTTAAAATTAAAAATTATGAGTGCAATGCTTTATGTGATTTTTGTGCTAGCGTTTCCACAATTCCAAAATCTCTATGTGATGTGCTAGGTCTCACCAATATAGATGAATGTTCTCTTAATTTGCACTTTTTGGATTCTACTCTTAAAAAACCTTTGGGTAGAATTAATGATATTCTTATTCTTATAAATAGAAATTATGTGCCCGTTGATTTTATTGTTCTTGATATTGAATGCAATTCTTCTTGCTCCATAATACTTGGAAGACCGTTCTTACGAACTATAGGTGCCGTTATTGATATGAAAGAAGGGAATATAAAATTTCAATTTCCATTAAAGAAGGGTATGGAGCATTTCCCTAGGAAAAGAATTAAAACACCATATGAATCAATTATGAGGGCCACTTATGGAATCAACTTGAAAGATGACAATACTTGAAATTATGCATTATGCCTAGCTAGGGGCATAAAACAATAGCGCTTGTTGGGAGGCAACCCAATGAATAAAATAAGTTTCTGTTATTGTGTGCTTTCACAATTATGCTACTGGTATGATTGTGTTTTTATGTTTTTAATTAGTGTTTGTGCCAAGTAAAGCCTTTGGGATGATTTGGAAGATAATATAATTGATGCTGTTTGGAAAACAGAATTTTTTTACACAGTATTGGTATATGAATTTCCCATGTTGTCCTAATTTTTCAGAATTTTTGAGGTTACAGAAGTATGGATTTTAAATAGATTGCTACAGACTGTTCTATTTTTGACAGATTCTGTTTTTGATGCACTACTTGCTTGTTTTGATGAATCTATGGATTGTATCGGGGTGTATAAGCCATGGTGAAGTTAGAGTACAGTAGGTATAATGCAAAAATAAAATATGAATGGGTTTGCAACAGTACTTATAGTAGTGATTTATTTTGTTATACTAACGGATCTCACGAAGGTTTTGTTGAGTTTTGTGTGATTGAAGTTTTCAAATTTTGGGTGAGATCACGATGGATGAAGGAATAAGGAGTAGTAAAAGCCTAAGCTTGGGGATGCCCGAGGCACCTCAAGGTAATATTCAAGGAAGACTCAAGTGTCTAAGCTTGGGGATGCCTCGGAAGGCATCCCCTCTTTCTTCTACCAACCATCGGTAATTTTACTTGGAGCTATATTTTTATTCGTCACATGATATGTGTTTTGCTTGGAGCGTCTTGTATTATATGAGTCTTTGCTTTGTTTGCTTTTTAGTTTGTCACAATCATCTTTTTTGAACACACCTATCTTGAGAGAGCCACATGTATATCATCATAATTTGTTAGAATACTCTATGTGCTTCACTTAAATTTTTTGAGCTAGGCAGTTGCTCTAGTGCTTCACTTAAATCTTTTTGAGCATGGTGGTGGCTAAAATTTTGAAGAAATAAACTCTCATGCTTCACTTATATTATTTTGAGAGTTGATTGAAATTTTGAAGAAATGAATTTTCATGCTTCACTTATATTATTTTGAGAATTGACAATATTAAAAATTTGAAGAAATGAATTCTCATGCTTCACTTATATTATTTTGAGAATTGATAAGATTGAAATTTTGAAGAAATATTTGCACTCTCATGCTTCACTTAAATCTTTTTGAGAGTTGATGATAGTAACGGTAATTTGCACGAGATATGAAGTTGGTCCCAAAGTGATGAATATTCCAGAGGGATATAATAAAAACTCTCATATAGATCATTGGATATGATAAGTGTGATTCCTTGCAATAGTTTTGCGATATGGAAATGATAATATGTGAGTCATGTTAGTGAGTAATTGTGATTTAGTAAGAATATTAGTGTTAAGGTTTGTGATTGCCTATGCATGCACATCAAGTCAATAGTTATGCAATGAAATTATATCCTACTTATGGTGCATTATTCGGTGTTAGTTGTGTTCAATGCATGTTTATGACCGTCTTCGTTTTTTGGTTGGTTGCTTCTCAATCTATTTGCTAGCCTTCATTTGTACTAAGCGGAAATACTGCTTGTGCATCCAAAATCTTTAAACCCAAGTTGTGCCAAATGAGTCCACTATATCTACCTATATGCGGTATTTCAATGCCGTTCCAAGTAAATTTGTGTGTGCCAACTCTAAATTTCAAAATAATTTTCCCGTTTTGTGTGCCCGTACCGCTCATGAAGCGGCTGGGGGTGGCCATTATTTTCCATGCTAGGTGTGTTATTCTCACGATGAGTGTTTATTCACTTGTCATTGCACGAGAGAATGGTTGGTAATAGGGATGCCCAGTCCCACATGAAATCAAAATAATAACAACAAAATTCCTTGGAAAGTGTTGGTATGGAGGGCACCCGTGGATACGGCTAGCCATGGACTATGAAAGAAATGGTGGAAAGGAAATAAACTTTACTTTCTGTTTGGGAACCACCTATGATGTGTCTAGCATGGAAAATATTGGGAATTCTCGGTCGTTTTCGTTGACAAGAAAAGCATGCCTCTCAAAATATTTTTATCTCTCGAATTTAAGCTTTGAGCTCTGGCATATTTGACAAATCTCTGCTTCCCTCTGCGAAGGGCCTATCTATTTAC
The DNA here is from genome assembly GCA_039707655.1 of Elymus sibiricus. Taxonomy (NCBI): domain Eukaryota; kingdom Viridiplantae; phylum Streptophyta; class Magnoliopsida; order Poales; family Poaceae; genus Elymus; species Elymus sibiricus. The sequence continues at coordinate 433,593,699 of CM077672.1, read as the reverse complement.
TTTTATGCAATTTTTATTTTTCTTTGAGTCTCCATCTTCTCTTATAAAGCACCAACTAGAGAGCATTATTGTCATACTTGTGCATTGGATGTAGCTAATATTCGAGTGTGTTTCATGAATGGATCAATGATTGAGCATAATGGGCTAGGGATAACTTTCTTTAGCGTTGATATTTTGAAAGACATGGTTGCTTGTTAGTATGCTTGAGTATTTATATCGTCATGTCAAACTATAGACTATTGCTTTGAATCATACAAGTCCAATGTCCATACTACAAAAGAAAAGAATATGTGATGAATATGTTAGGCAGCATTCCACATCAAAAATTCAGTTTTTATCATTTACCTACTCGAGGACGAGCAGGAATTAAGCTTGGGGATGCTGATACGTCTCCAACGTATCTATAATTTTTGATTGTTCCATGCTGTTATATTATCAATCTTGGATGTTTTTATAAGCATTTACAGCAATTATATATCATTTTTGGAGACTAACCTATTAACTTAGTGCCCAGTGCCAGTTGTTGTTTTCTGCCCTGTTTTTGTTTTACAGAAAATCATTACCAAACGAAGTCCAAATGCCACGAAACTTTTTGGAGATTTTTTATTGGCCAAGATAAACACTAGAAGCTTCTGGAGAGGGCCAGAAGACCCAGGAGGTGGCCACGAGCCACCAGGGCACGCCTGGGGGGCAGGCGCGCCCTGGTGCCTCGTGGGCCCCCCTTTGCTCCGTTTGACCTAATTTCAGCACTATAAATTTAGAGAAAATCAGAAACCCTCAAGGGGAGTCCACGAAATACTTTTTCTGCCACCGCAAGTTTTTGTTCTAGAGAGATGCCATCTGGGGTCCTTCTCCGCTAATCTGCCGAAGGGGGAATCGATCACGGAGGGGCTCTACATCAACCTTGCTGCCCTTCCGATGATGCATGAGTAGTTTACCACAGACCTTCGGGTCCATAGTTAATAGCTAGATGGCTTCTTCCCTATTTTTGATCTTCAATACAATGTTCTCCTCGATGTTCTTGGAGTTCTATCCGATGTAATCACTTTTTGCGGTGTGTTTGTTGGGATCCGATGAATTGTGAGTTTATGATCAGATTATCCATGAAATTATTTGAGTCTTTGCTGCACTCTTTTATGCATGATTATTATAGCCTCGTATTTCTTCTCCGATCTATTGATTTGGTTTGGCCAACTAGATTGATTTATCTTGCCATGGGAAGAGGTGCTTTGTGGTGGGTTCGATCTTGCGGTGCTCAATCCCAGTGACAGAAAGGGACATGACACGTATGTATCATTACTACTAAGGGTAAAAAGATGGGGTTTATTCATACGTGAGTTTATCTTGTCTACATCATGTCATCGTTCTTAAGGCATTACTCTGTTCTTTATGGACTTAATATACTAGATGCATGCTGGATAGCGGTCGATGTGTGGAGTAATAGTAGTAGATGCAGGCAGGAGTCGGTCTACTTGTATTGGACGTGATGCCTATATACATGATCATTGCCTTGGATATCGTCATGATTATTTGCTTTTCTATCAATTGCCCAATAGTAATTTGTCTACCCACCGTATGCTACTTTCTTGAGAGAAGCCTCTAGTGAAAACTATGGCCCCCGGGTCTATCTAAATCATATTACTAAAACCCTAAAAATATTGCTGCCATTTTCTTTTATTTATTTTATTTTGTATTTTTGTTTCAATCTATCGATCTATCACATACAATTTAATCTTGCAATTAACCGCCGAGGGATTGACAACCCCTCGTTTGCGTTGGGTGCAAGGGTATGTTGTTTGTGTGCAGGTACTGCTAACGAGGTGTTGTGTGATTCTCCTACTGGTTCGATAACCTTGGTTTCGTAACTGAGGGAAATACTTATCTCTACGGTGCTGCATCATCCCTTCCTCTTCGGGGATAAAACCAATGCAAGCTACAAGTAGCAGGAAGAATTTCTGGCGCCGTTGCCGGGAAGACATCATCAACATCTATCAAGTACCTTTGCATAAACTCTCATCTCCTTGCATTCACTTTATTTGCCATTTGCCTCTCGTTTTCATCTCCCCCACTTCTAAAACGTTTTTACAAAAATACAAAAATATTGTCCGTTTGCCTATTGCTTGTGTGCTTGTTTGCTATCTTGTTTGCGTAGTCACGATGTCTCAAGAAAATACAAAATTGTGTGATTTTTCCAATACAAATAATAATTATTTTATTAGTACTCCGATTGCTCCTCCCGCCGCTAGGGCAGAGACTTGTGATATTAATGCCGCTTTGCTAAATCTTGTTATGAAAGAACAATTTTCTGGTAGTCCTAATGAAGATGCTGCATCCCATCTTAACACTTTCGTAGAATTGTTTGATATGCAAAAGAAAAAAGATGTGGATAACGATATTGTGAAATTAAAATTATTTCCATTCTCGTTGCGGGATCGTGCAAAAATTTGGTTTTCATCTTTACCACGAAATAGTATCGATTCTTGGGATAGGTGTAAAGATGCTTTTATTACCAAGTATTTTCCTCCCATGAAAATTATTTCCCTTAGAAATCAAATTATGAATTTCAAGCAACTTTATCATGAACATGTTGCCCAATCTTGGGAGAGGATGAAATTAATGATAAGAAATTGCCCTACTCATGGTTTAAATTTATGGATGATCATACAAAAGTTTTATGCGGGATTAAATTTTATCTCTTGAAATCTTTTAGATTCCGCCGCGGTAGTACTTTTATGGAAATTACTTTGGGAGAAGCTATGAAATTGCTTGATAATATTATGGCAAATTATTCACAATGGCATACTGAAAGAACTCCTACTAGTAAAAAGGTGAATTCTATTGAAGAAATTAATACTTTGAGTGATAAAGTTGATGCGCTTATGAAATTGGTTGCTAGAAAAAATACTACTATTGATCCTAATGATGTGCCATTGTCCACTTTGATTGAGCAAAATAATGATCCTGTAGATGTGAATTTTGTCTCGCGAAACAATTTTAATAATAATGCGTATACAGGTAATTTCAACGCTAGACCGTTTCCTGGAAATTCGTCTAATAATTATGGCAATCTTTATGGTAATTCTTATAATAATAGGATGCCCTCTGATCTTGAATGTAATATTAAAGAATTTATTAATGCTCAAAAAGTTTTCAACACTACGATAGAAGAAAAATTGAGTAAGCTTGATGATATGCCTAGGAGCATTGATAGAATTATTCATGATGTGGAAAATCTTAAGACTAAAATTTTGCCACCCAAAATTGATATTAGTGAATCAATTAAAGCTTTATATGTCTCCATGGATGAGAGTAAGAAAAGAACCGCCATGCTAAAAGCTAAACGAGAATTTTTAGAAAAAGAGATTCCTCCCGGGTTTTATCGTAGTATTGATGAGGATATTAAAATGATTGGTGTTTCATCTATTGATTCTTTCTTTAGCAATATTAAACTTGATGAAAAGGGGACTGAAGAAGAGTCAACTTTAGCTAAAGAGCGTCCCCATAATTTAGAGGGTGAAAATCTTCATGAAAAAATTGCTAAAAGTGGGTTTGGAGAGGTAAAAACTTTAAATAGCGATGTGCCCACCCTCTTGGATTACAAAGATTTTAATTATGACAATTGTTCTTTGATTGAGTGCATTTCTTTGTTACAATCCATGTTAAATTCACCCAACGCTTATGAGCAAAACAAGGCTTTTGCTAAATACATCGTAGAAGCAATGATGAAAGCGTTAGAAGAAAAGCTAGAACTAGAAGTTTCAATTCCTAGAAAATTATATGATAAATGGTAACCCACCATTAAAGTTAAAATTAAAAATTATGAGTGCAATGCTTTATGTGATTTTTGTGCTAGCGTTTCCACAATTCCAAAATCTCTATGTGATGTGCTAGGTTTCACCAATATAGATGAATGTTCTCTTAATTTGCACTTGGCGGATTCTACTATTAAAAAACCTTTGAGTAGAATTAATGATGTTCTTATTCTTATAAATAGAAATTATGTGCCCGTTGATTTTATTGTTCTTGATATTGAATGCAATTCTTCTTGCTCCATAATACTTGGTAGACCGTTCTTACGAACTATAGGTGCCATTATTGATATGAAAGAAGGGAATATAAAATTTCAATTTCCATTAAACAAGGGTATGGAGCATTTACTTAGGAAAAGAATTAAAACACCATATGAATCAATTATGAGGGCCACTTATGGAATCAACTTGAAAGATGACAATACTTGAAATTATGCATTATGCCTCGCTAGGGGCATAAAACAATAGCGCTTGTTGGGAGGCAACCCAATGAATAAAATAAGTTTATGTTATTGTGTGTTTTCACAATTATGCTACTGGTATGAATGTGTTTTTATGTTTTTAATTAGTGTTTGTGCCAAGTAAAGCCTTTGGGATGATTTGGAAGATAATATAATTGATGCTGTTTGGAAAACAGAAAATTTTGCGTCCAGTGCCCGAATTTTGTTTCTGCACTGGAGTGTCAGAAAAATATGAAATTTTTACACAGTATTGGTATATGAATTTCCCACGTTGTCCTAATTTTTCAGAATTTTTGGTTACATAAGTATGGATTTTAAATAGATTTCTACAGACTGTTCTGTTTTTGACAGATTCTGTTTTTGATGCAGTACTTGCTTGTTTTGATGAATCTATGGATTGTATCGGGGTGTATAAGCCATGGTGAAGTTAGAGTACAGTAGGTATAATGCAAAAATAAAATATGAATGGGTTTGCAACAGTACTTATAGTAGTGATTTATTTTGTTATACTAACGGATTTCATGAAGGTTTTGTTGAGTTTTGTGTGATTGAAGTTTTCAAGTTTTGGGTGAGATCACGATGGTTGAAGGAATAAGGAGTAGTAAAAGCCTAAGCTTGGGGATGACCGAGGCACCCCAAGGTAATATTCAAGGAAGACTCAAGCATCTAAGCTTGGGGATGCCCCGGAAGGCATCCCCTCTTTCTTCTACCAACCATCGGTAATTTTACTTGGAGCTATATTTTTATTCGTCACATGATATGTGTTTTGCTTGGAGCGTCTTGTATTATATGAGTCTTTGCTTTGTTTGATTTTTAGTTTGTCACAATCATATTTTCTGAACACACCTATCTTGAGAGAGCCACATGTTTATCATCATAATTTGTTAGAATACTCTATGTGCTTCACTTAAATTTTTTGAGCTAGGCAGTTGCTCTAGTGCTTCACTTAAATCTTTTTGAGCATGGTGGTGGCTAAAATTTTGAAGAAATAAACTCTCATGCTTCACTTATATTATTTTGAGAGTTGATTGAAATTTTGAAGAAATGAATTTTCATGCTTCACTTATATTATTTTGAGAATTGACAATATTAAAAATTTGAAGAAATGAATTCTCATGCTTCACTTATATTATTTTGAGAATTGATAAGATTGAAATTTTGAAGAAATATTTGCACTCTCATGCTTCACTTAAATCTTTTTGAGAGTTGATGATAGTAACGGTAATTTGCACGAGATATGAAGTTGGTCCCAAAGTGATGAATATTCCAGAGGGATATAATAAAAACTCTCATATAGATCATTGGATATGATAAGTGTGATTCCTTGCAATAGTTTTGCGATATGGAAATGATAATATGTGAGTCATGTTAGTGAGTAATTGTGATTTAGTAAGAATATTAGTGTTAAGGTTTGTGATTGCCTATGCATGCACATCAAGTCAATAGTTATGCAATGAAATTATATCCTACTTATGGTGCATTATTCGGTGTTAGTTGTGTTCAATGCATGTTTATGACTGTTTTTGTTTTTTGGTTGGTTGCTTCTCAATCTATTTGCTAGCCTTCATTTGTACTAAGCGGAAATACTGCTTGTGCATCCAAAATCTTTAAACCCAAGTTGTGCCAAATGAGTCCACTATATCTACCTATATGCGGTATTTCAATGCCGTTCCAAGTAAATTTGCGTGTGCCAACTCTAAATTTCAAAATAATTTTCCCGTTTTGTGTGCCCGTACCGCTCATGAAGCGACAGGGGGTGGCCATTATTTTCCATGCTAGGTGTGTTATTCTCACGATGAGTGTTTATTCACTTGTCATTGCACGAGAGAATGGTTGGTAATAGGGATGCCCAGTCCCACATGAAATCAAAATAATAACAACAAAATTCCTTGGAAAGTGTTGGTATGGAGGGCACCCGTGGATACGGCTAGCCATGGACTGTGAAAGAAATGGTGGAAAGGAAATAAACTTTACTTTCTGTTTGGGAACCACCTATGATGTGTCTAGCATGGAAAATATTGGGAATTCTCAGTCGTTTTCGTTGACAGGAAAAGCATGCCTCTCAAAATATTTTTATCTCTCTAATTTAAGCTTTGAGCTCTGGCATATTTGACAAATCTCTGCTTCCCTCTGCGAAGGGCCTATCTATTTACTTTTATGCAATTTTTATTTTTATTTGAGTCTGCATCTTCTCTTATAAAGCACCAACTAGAGAGCACTATTGTCATACTTGTGCATTGGATGTAGCTAATATTCGAGTGTGTTTCATGAATGGATCAATGATTGAGCATAATGGGCTAGGGATAACTTTCTTTAGCGTTGATATTTTGAAAGACATGGTTGCTTGTTAGTATGCTTGAGTATTTATATCTTCATGTCAAACTATAGACTATTGCTTTGAATCATACAAGTCCAATGTCCATGCTACAAAAGAAAAGAATATGTGATGAATATGTTAGGCAGCATTCCACATCAAAAATTCAGTTTTTATCATTTACCTACTCGAGGACGAGAAGGAATTAAGCTTGGGGATGCTGATACGTCTCCAACGTATCTATAAGTTTTGATTGTTCCATGCTGTTATATTATCAATCTTGGATGTTTTTATAAGCATTTACTGCAATTATATATCATTTTTCGAGACTAACCTATTAACTTAGTGCCCAGTGCCAGTTGCTGTTTTCTGCCCTGTTTTTGTTTTACAGAAAATCATTACCAAACGAAGTCCAAATGCCACGAAACTTTTTGGAGATTTTTTA